>CM053596.1:103871572-104035824 GCA_028646575.1 Pseudocheirus occidentalis
AACCAGACGACTGTACAATGTGAAGGAGTTTGCAAATCCTATACATGATTGTATGCCACCATGGGGGGGGGGGAGGGTCGGGGGGGGGATGGGGAGGAAGGGGAGAAAAATCTATAACTGAAGTGACTGTGGAACAGAATCTTATAACCTAAAAGTGAACAAACAAGTTAATAAAAAAAATTTACTCAGTAATTACTTTTTTTTTCTTTTTTTAATCAAAAGAGGGGAGATTTAAAGTTTGTTTTGAAGCCTTGGGCACCTAGACGAGTATTCATGTACATGTGTATTTTAATAATGGCAAAGTTTTCGTCCACTTAACGATGTTGTATAATTTTCCTTCAAAATAAAGAAATATGTTGAAATGAAAAAAAATGCTTTCTAGATTTCTTCTGGCATGATCATTTGTGCCCATATGAACCACAAGCTATATGTAACAGTTTGTCATCTGGCTTAATAAATCTTGGAAAGTTCTCTGTGCCATGGTGAACACAAGTTCCAGGAAAACAGCAGACCTCTCCATTTTTATCATATAGAGAAAAAACTGACTGAGACATACAGAAACACACATAGACAAATACCCACCAAGTCAGACAGGGTGACATGCAAACCTGTACAGTCTCAAAACCATAAAGGTACAAGGGCCCAGATAAGAGACAGATGTGTTTACATATTGCTAAATTCATTGATCCTCTTTCAAAATGAAGGACAAACAACAAGAGCTAAATTCAAAAAGAAGATCTAGAGTTAATATTATTTTTATACTTGAGCATGAAAAAGGAAAAGAAAAGACTACCTTTGATTAACTCCTTAATATAAATGACTAAGGGAGAAAGAAAAATAGACTAATGTTGATCAGGATCCCTGAAGAAGCTCCCTTGGGCTAATCTGATCCTGTCTCTCCTCTGCTAACCTTCCTATAGGCTACATAGCCCAACCTTCACTGACTCAGGTATCTATTCTCCCCTGCCATGCTTTCTTGTATTTACTGTGCTCATGTGACTGTGTTTACAGCAAAGGAATTTCTATTCCTCAGTGTTTAGATGCATATCCTCACACCCACTCTAAACCATGGTACTTAAGAGGATGATCATTTCTTTTGTTAATGCAAGGATATTTACTTTGTACATTTATACACACACACACACACACACACACATATACACACACATGACTTCTTGCTCCTTCCTTATCCCAACAATTAAACAGGAATAACTGAAAGGATCCAACTTCACAGGGTGGGAGATGTAAGTATTGTGTGTTGAGTATGTGTGTACTGAGCCAAAACTGTCTAAGGAAAGCAGAGAAATGGGGCAGGGTAAGGATGGAGCACAAATTCCACCTCCTCATTCTGATATATACAAGCCCTTCACTGACTCAGGGATTCCCTTATGATTTTCTGCCACCACTGAAAGGCAACATGGACCAATGGATAGAGTGGCAAGATTGTAGTTAGGAAGGTTTGGGTTTTAAGCTCATTTCCGACACTTGTTATTTGTGTGACCATGACATGGTGGGCCAGAAAACCTTCTGGTTTTTATGGGCTGGGCTTTCTTGCAACAGATTAGCTCTGCTTTAGAGGCACCCCCTTCTGAGAAACCATTGAGGCTCAGTTAAAACTGACCTTCTTCCCCATAAAATATTCGACCTTCTGCCAGATTGCTAAGTGACCCTGCTATATGGAATGGGCCCAGGGGTAACTAAACTGGAGAAGAGTGGTGATGGCCTAGCATAACCTAGGCATCTCCCCAGTGCCCTTCAACATCCTTCCCTCTTCTCACCAGAGCCTTAAGATGATATCACCTAAATCCCATAGCCGGTCTTCAAACCCATCCTGCCCCTCCAGAGACCTGGCTATATCTTTATGGCTTGATGATGCCGATACTGGTGTATTCTTGTCCCCTCCTTTGTTTCTCCTCTCGTGCCCCTCAAACGTTTCAAATTTCCCAGTCATTTCCAAACCATGCTTAATGCATACTCTTTTTAGCTCCCCTCATATGCTATCTTTCCCCCATTAGAAATGTAACCTCCTAGAGGTAATCTTGGTTGCCTCTAGTTGTATTTCTACAGCATAGCACAATGCCATACACATGGTCTAAGGGCTTATAAGCAGGGGATTTTTTTGTTCACTGATGGACTCATTCATTTATTCATCTTTCTTGTGTGAAGCCAAATATTCCTATAGCATTATTGGCTGGTTTGCTGCTTCTACGTCGTAGTCCCCAAAAGAGCTACAATGGACTAGGACAATGGTGTAAAACTCAAATAGAAATGGTCTCCAATGGGCTGTAGATTGTCTTAGAAACGCACAAGTTCACATTACCTATGGCTTACTGTATTTTTTAAGAGTTTATTCCTCTTCCTTTTATTTATTTATTTGCTTTTTTTTGGAGGGCGGCAGGGCAATTGGGGTTAAGTGACTTGCCCAAAGTCACACAGTCTAGTAAGTGTTAAGTGTCTGAGGCTGCATCTGAACTCAGGTCCTCCTGACTCTAGGGCCGGTGCTCTATTTACTGTACCACCTAGCCACCTCCAGTTCATTGTATTTTTTATTTATTTTGTTAACTATTTCCAAATTATATTTTAATTTGGTTCAGGTAGCAATCAGGAGTTTTGCTGCTGAGTTTAACACCTCCAGACTGGGACATCTGGCCAAAATATATACCCTCTTTGAGTTTTACCGTCCTCATCTGCAAAATGGGGATAATATACCAATAGTATCTTCTTGTTGTTGGTTAGTCATTATCACTCATGTCCAACTCCTCATGATCCCTTTTGGGGTTTTCTTGGCAAAGATACTGGAGGTGTTTGCTATTTCCTTCTCCAGTTCATTTTATAGATGAGAAAACTGGGGCAAATAGGGTGAAATAATTTGTTGAGGGTCATATGGCTAGGAAGAGTCTGAGACCAGATTTGAACTCAGGTCTTCTAGACTCTAGTTTCAGCACTCTATCCACTGATAGCTGCCCCTTATTTATTGCACAGTCTTTCACAAAACTAGGATCACTGGTTCTTCTGGGTATCTGAGAAACCTGAACCCCACTCTTTTCTCTCTATTCTCAGAAGACTTGGTTCAACTCTCTGTGGTCTTGCAGCATTTTAAAAAAATCATTTATGATACTGCCAAAAGTATAAAATGACTCCATGAAAGATCTGATCCTAGAACCCAGTTTTCCTGACCCTCATTTCCCTTAGACACTCCATGCAAAACTATACTGAGCTCCTACCCTGACTTCCCATGCTGAAGGCTCCCTGGAGCACTGGTACAAAGTAAAAATTGTTAGCCTAGGCGCCTAGAGCAAGGAAGGCTCCTATTCCCAAGCCCCATCCCTCTTGGGCTTACCTGTATGTAAGCGCAGGTGGCGCTTGAGAGCCGTGTGGCTGGGGAAGATGCGGTTACACTCACTGCAGATGTAGCTGCGGACGCCTGCATGGACTTCCATGTGTTGCTGGAGGGCACTCTGGGTCTGGAAGCGCTTTCCACACAGTAGACAGAAGACGGCCATGTCAGTGCCTGCATAAGAGACGGAAAGCCAGAGGTCAGCAAACCCATCCACGGACGTGTAGACAGCCCCCACACCCTGCCAACCACAGGGCAGACATATGAGAACCCTCTCCTTCATCTTATGGCGAGATAAAGTAAGGCATGAAGCAGCTATGAATAGAGCACCAGACTCAGAGTCAGGAATATCGAAGTTCAAATCCAGCCTGTATGACCCTGGGCAAGTCACTTAACCCTATTTGCCTCAGTTTCCTTATCTGTAAAATGAACTGGAAAAGGAAATGGCAAACCACTCAAATGTCTTTGCCAAGAAAACCCCAAATGGGGTCACAGAGAGTGGGACACAACTGGGACAATTGAACAACAACTGCCATCTCCCCTCCCCAGAAGAATGTCAATTCCTTGAAGTCGGTGCTGTTTTTGTCTTTGTGACCCTGGTACTATTTCTGGGAAGCCTGATTCCTTCCCCAGGCCCATGCCTTTAGCAAGGTATGCTGATCAGGGATGTCTGGGACCAGGGGCCACAAAGGCAGAATGATGGCTTATAAAGGCCATGGTCTCTAAGACTCTCCCCAGGAATACCCAGCATTTGGCTGACTTTTGGCTGAGTACAGCAGCTAATCCTTTCAGAATGGTGTCTAAGAGGTCCCAGGCCCTCTCCCCTAATCATAACTCATAGCTCCTTCAATTGTGGATTCATTTTTCTTATGTGTATTCACTCACATTTGTCCACCTGCACAATTTCTCCTTTAATAGCTCTGGGCAGTTCTGTGCTTTGCTACTACCCACTCCCTATACATAATCAAAAAATGAACTGAGGCCCAGTGTAGTCCAACCTAGCCAAATGACAGAGAACATCTGAAAAGGGAGAGGCCTCCCGCTGCTTCCTTGGCTGCTGGATGTACTGAACCACAGGATGAAAAACCTCAGATTTAGAGTCCTCCATCTTCCACACTTCTCTGGTTCCAAAGTCCCAGACCTGGCATCTTTTTATACCACCAATGACATCAAATGGGAGACAGCTCCCTTCTCTTAATTTCTGTCTTACTCTGGTCTGAGTGAGCTTGAAAAGGAACAGAAAGAAGGCTAGTACCTCAACGAAGGAGACAGCATGCTGGGAAGCGTCATCAAACAAAGATACAGGAATAGCAACTGTCTGAGGCTTAGCTAAGTCGCTGGCCCTAGCTTTAGTATGACACTGCAGGGTCCCTCCTTTGGCAGCCATTCCTAACTCCTAGGGAAACCAAGAATCTCACAAATTCTGGGGGAGGATCAGAAAAAAGAAGAAGGACACAAATCCAGAAGTACTCAAACTTAGAACCAAAATTTGTGGTGCTAAAAGAGAAGGAAAGAGGAAAATGCTGATGGGAACCAGAACCACTATTCCCATCTAGGCCACTCCACATGCCTAGAACATACTCCTTCCATGCCTCTGTCTCATCTAGTTCTTCTCTTCCTTTACAATGAGGCTCAAGAACCATGAAGCTTTTCCATATTCCCTCTAACAATCCTGGTTGTGTCCTGCCCAAATGACCTTGTTTTTAACTACTACGTGTCTATGTACAATGCATAAAGATACGTGTGTGTGTGTATATATACACACACACACACACATGCAATACATCTACCAAATATATAATTTGTATTTCTTTATATTCTCAATATTAATGTGGGCATTTGTTGTCTCATTAAAATGTAGGCTCACTGAGAGTAGGAATATTTCATTCTTTGCATGTATTTCCAGAACCTAGTTTAGAGTTCCTGGCACATAGCAAACATTATTCAATATTAATCATAAATTATTAACAAATACTTGTGATTGAATCTGAATTCTATTTCCTTTTGAGTCCCACAACAGAGGTATTCATCCCTTTGTTTGGAAATATATCCTAATAACCTACCATGGGTAAACCAAAGAGTTAAGTGCGTGGCCTAGACATGACATTGCCTTTGCTATCACAGAGTTCATGGTCTAGGTCATAAACACATTTAGCTGTAACACTGTATCAATGATAAACACATAAAACTGAGGTGACTGGTGGCACAGAGGATAGAGTGTCAGGCTTGGATTCAGGAAGACCAGAGTTCAAATCTGAACCCAGACACTGTATGACCCTGGGCAAGTCACTTAACCTCTGTCTGCCTTGGTTTCCTCATCTGTAAAATGGAGATCATTAACAGCATCCACCTCCTAGGGCTGTTTTGAAAATCAGATGAGATAATAATTGTAAATCACTCAGAAAATGCCTGATGCGCTGTGACCATAAGGAGCTTATGAGGATGGTGGTGGTGGTGACGGCAATGATGTTACATGAAGTCTGAGGCAGGGAAGTGCAATTACCCCAATGATCACAGAAGGCTTCAGGAAGAAGCAAGCATTTGAGTTGGGCTTTAAGACAGGCAGCAATGGGACAGGTCAAGGAGCTGAGGAAGGACATTCTAGGGACAGAGAACATTGTGAACAAAGGCATGGAAATGAGAGTATATCATACTAACATGTGGAGCAGAGAGGCACCCAGTGTGCTAAGAATACTGAGTAATGGAGGAGAATACTGACTAATCCATGATCTCATCAATGTGGGTGTTTCTGCCAATACAGGCCAACACAGGCCTGCACACTGGCTGAGACTGGTCTACATCCACCACCATGAAGCAAGAGACACTCAGAATGGCAGATCATAGTCAGACTGTAGAGGGTCTTGAATGCCAGGCAGAGGGCTCTACTCTACAGACAAAAAAGATGCTCGAACAGGAAGAACCAGAGGAGTATGTAGGACTGAACCCAAGGGCAGGCAGAGCAGAAACAATTTAGGATTGAATTGATGCCTACGAAAGATCACTCTTGGCAGTGGAAGGGAGGATATATCTGAAGTGGGAGAAAGTAAAAATTAGGAGACTTCTTAAGAAACAGACAGTGGTCCAGACGGATGGTAAAGAGGGACTGTATTTAATACCATAGTGGCCATAGGAATAGAGAAAAGAGGAGAAAGGCAAGAGGAGATGTTGAGGTACAGCTGACTGAGCATGAGGGGTGAAGGACAGCAGAGACTCAAAGAGATACAAAAACTGGGGGGGGACTGGGTGAAAGGTCACTATTTTACAGAAATCACATGGACCTTAAAAAAAAAAAAGGATCACATGCCAAAGAAGATTGAATGTCCATGTGCCCGCAGCCTTGAAATATAATGCATTCAAAGATGTATTTTCTGCAAAGATCAAGGATTCGGAGATTACTCTGGGTGTGTCACAATAGAGGAATATTACAGCCAGAAGGGACCCAGTAATCATCTAGTCAAGCTCTCTCATCTTGCAGGGAAGGAAACTAAGGGCCACAGTCTCAGTTCCAGCTCTTGACCCAGGAATCCACTGTAGCAGGCCAGACCTAGGGTGTAAGGCTACAAGTAGCCCGGAGTCCTTCGTCATCTGCAGAACTCTGTTTCCTTGGCATAAGGCTTTCAATTCGTCCTTCCTGGGACCTCCTACAGCTTGTCTGGAGAGCCCATTTTTTCCCACCCTACTAACCCCCACCCCAATGCTATGCTTTGTAGGCAGGTTACAAAATCTACAAATGTTCATTTACTGCAGGAAAAAAAACACCATGCACTGAGCCCCACATGTTCCTTAACACTCTTCACTCCTACCCATCTCTGCCTCTTTTGACCTCATCTTTTTCTTCCTCTTCTCTTTCTTACATGGTTCAGAGGTAGGATAGTATAGTGGGAACAGTGCTAGATCTGAGTTAAAGGACTTTAGTTTAAAATCCCTGCTCTACCATTCACTACTTGTAGGTCTCTGGACAAGTCACTGAATTTCACTGGGCTTTAGTGTCTCTGTAAGTAGGGGGGAAGGGGGCTGGAATGTAAGGTAACTTACAGTTTATTTTAAAATTTTCATTTTATTTTTAACTTATGGAATAAAACAAGCATTTCCATAACACAGTATAAAAAAAAGATGATTTACACAAAAAGCTGAAAATCTGTTATGTACAACTTGCTATTCCTTTTAAATATATAATAAAGTTATGTAAATTTCCTTCTTTCTTTTTTCTCCCTCTACCACAAAGATGACTACCATTAGATACAAATACGCATGTGTATATGTGTGTATTTACATGTAAAATTATTCTATACATACTTCTATTTATCAGTTCTTTCTCTAGATGCAGAGAGCATCTTCCCTCATACATCCTTTGTAGTTAATCTGGGTATTTATAATAGTTAAAATGATTTAGTCATTCAAGGCTGTTCTTAAAACAATATTGTAGTTACTGTATATGACATTCCCTTGGTTCTGCTCATTTCACTCTTCATTATTTTGTGCAAGTCTTTCCAAGTTTTTCTAAGATCATCAAGCTCATCTTTTTTATAGCAAAATAGTATTCCATCACAATCATATATTACAACTTAGATCCATACAGATTTAAATCCTATTCAGTTCCACAGTGTACACACACACACACACACACACATACACACACACACACACACACACACACGAGCACCCCTGGGGAGCAAACACTCTAAGACTCTCCTCTACCCAATGAATAGGCTAACAGGCTTGAGAACACAGAGCAGGGAGAGGGAAAGAGACAGCTGTCTCCACTCCCATTCTATCCACCCTTCTGCTCATGAGACAATAAAAAGAGTAAAATCATTTTAAAATACAGAAATAAGGGGGTGGAGGCAGAGTGGAGAAGAAAAGCCACCAGTGGATGTAAGTTAAAAATCAAGAGAATAGACTTGAGTTATTAAACAATTTATTTGTAGTTTCTGCCTAGCTGATTGTTCCGCATCTATGATGAGTCAGGGCAGATCACATTACGCTGGGAGATTAAGCAAATAAATGCTGGCTTTTTGGAAACACATTAAAATGTGGGACTATGGAAATAAAATTATCTAGAAAATTGTATTAGCAATTCATTAGTTTCAGGAGATGTGCAAAGGGGTTATAGCAGAACTTTGATGGCCTTGGGAAAACATGCCATACATGCTTTTCCCTTCTGCCCCACTGCCCCCCAATCTTTGGATTTACCTAGTGTTTCAACACAGGGAATGGAGAAATAGTGGGCCCATTTTATAGGTGGAGAAACTGAGGTTTGAAAGCCTGGACCAAGACCACCAGGGGTAGCTGTTGTCACAGTCAGAATTGGATTTCTGACTACTTCCAACTTTCCCTACATGAAGGGCCCCCCTTTTTCTAGAAAGCTGGTCCTAGAAAGCATCTCGAAGCTGGAAGAGTGAAGGTAAATCATCCCCCCTCTATTGGTCTGTATCTTCTCCTTTATGACAAGGGTACTGAACCAAACGATCTCAAAAAGTCATTCTTCCAGTTCCAAAGTCTCCAAAATATCTAATCTTTATACAGAGTCTATTATATATATATATATATATATATATATATATATATATATGGTCGGGCACTGTACCAAGCTCCTTATTAATATTATCTCATTTATGGGGTGGCTAGTTGGCACAGTGAATACAGTACCAGCCCTGGAGTCAGGAGTACCTGAGTTCAAATCAGACCCCAGGCACTTAACACTTAACTAGCTGTGTGACCTTGGGCAAGTCACTTAATCCCAAACTACCCTTCCAAAAATTTTCAAAACAACCAAACAAACAATATTATCTCATTTGATCCTCTCAACAACTCCATGAGATAGATGCCATTAGTTTAGATAAGAAGAAATTGAGTCAGATGTCAAATGACTTGCCCAGGGTCACACAGCTAGCATCTGAGGACAAATTTGAACTCAGGTCTTCCTAACTCTAGGCCCAGTGGTCTATCTACTAGTTGCTTATGATTCATAAGGATAGATGGGCACTCATACAGTATTTGGTTTGCAAAGAATTTTATATGCAGTTTGAAGTTTTAAATCCCACAGTTTAAACTTAAAACTGCTCTAAGACTTTCAGGACACCCTGTATGTATCACCTTATTCCATCAATCTACCAAAGGACTTACTAAGTATCTGCTAGCATCAGACACTGGGCTGGTTTCAAAAACGAAACAGTCCCTGCCCTTAAGGAGGGTGCATTCTTTCCAGGAAAGATGACATGTACACATGGAAAATGCATACAGGAAACCAATTCGAGGTCATTTCAGGGGGGAGGCTGGGGAAGAAGGAAAGGCAGCTGGGCTTTGAAGGTCAGGAGGATTTCTAAGAGGCAGCAATGAGGAAGGGAATACATAGAAATGGGAGACAGCTGGAGGGCTATGGGCAGCAGGCCGCCCCAGCTGAGCAGATGGCTGGACCAGCAGTCAGGAAGACCTGAGCTCAAACCCAGCCTCCGACACTCACTAGCTCTGTGACCCTGGGCAAGTCACTAGTTCTGTCCACCTGTCTCTTCATGTGTAAGAAAGGTGCTATAAACAGTACCATCTACATCGTGGGCTTGTGAGGGTCAAATGATATAATGTTTGTAAAGCAACCTTGCAAACATTAAACTGCTATATAAATGATTGTATTATTAGGCTGACTGGACCACCGAGCTAGTAAAGGGGATTAACTGTAATAAGGCTGGAAATCTAGGCTGGAGCCAGGCTGTCAACAGAAGAGTTTGGTCCTAGGGGTAGCAGAAAGTCACTGATGTTCAGTGAAGAGGGAAGGGACATGTATTTTGGGAATGTGATGTTGTTTTGGGTGAGCTGGGACAGTGAGACCCATTAGGAAGTCATTACAGCAGTCCAGATAAGGGGTTAGGAGGGTCTAAACTAGGGTGGCAGCTGGGTGAGCAGGGAGAAGATCTATTGTTGAGGAGTATGAGCAATAACATCCTCATCTTCACAGAAAGTAGACACTAAAGATGTCATAATCCTCATTATACAGAAGAAGAAAACTGAGGTATAAGGAGGTTAATTTACTTTCCTCTGCTCACACAGTGTCGACTCTCAACCTGCCGGACTGTGGGAGGGGGCAGCAGGAAGCAGTGAGTGTGTCTGAGGAGAGGGCACAAGGGAGGACTCCAAGAAATGTGGGTAGGGCTCATGCAAACGGAAGCTGGCCAGTGAAAACGTTTACAGGCCCCAAGATGTCCTGAGCCTGTCTGCATAGTAGCTTGGGTGTTAAAAGGCTCTCAGATTGGATCTGTTTGAACCCAGAAAGTAGAATGAGAAGTAATGAATCAAAGTTTCAGGAATGCAGATTCAAGGTTGATAGAAGGAAGGGAAAACTTGCTAATAAGGAGAGGCATGTAAAAATGGAAATGCATAACCGTCCTTAGAAGGTAATGAGAGGTCCTTCAGGGGAGTGTAGATGACTCCCTGTCAATGCATCCCTATGCTTTGTACTGGCTGTCCCCACCCTCCCCATCCCCCAAACCTGCAACTTGCTCCCTTCTCCTTGGAATACCTAGTTTCCTTCCAACATCAATTCACTTTCTAGAGAAAGCCCTTCCTCACCCCCTTCTACTATACTATTCCCTCACCCACTCAGTTACCCCGATAATAATTTGCAATGTACTTAGACACTGTTGTGGTCTTCTCAAATAAGTGCCTTGAGGGCAAGTCCTATTTACTTTTCGTCTCTGAACTCCCTACTCTTAGCATGGGCCTGGAATGTAGAAGGTGTTTAATAAACATTTGCTGATTGATTGGAAAGACACTAATGGGTAGAGGGTTAGATTCGGAGTCAGTAAGACCTGAGTCAGATCCCTCTTCTGACACACTTACTAGCTGTGTGACCCTCAGGGAATCATGTAACCTCTCCAGAACTCAGTGTTCTCATCTGTAACATGGACATCAGGACACTTGCAACACCTCTCACAGGATTCCTACAAGGCTCAGTGAGTTAATGCATGGAAAGCCTACCTTTCAACTCTGGGACACTATGATTCTGGAACCTAAAACATTCATAAAAGTGCCGATAACAGTAGCACCCATTCGTGGAGCTCCTGACAGTTTACCTAGGGTTTTCCTCTACAACAAGCCTGTGGCGCAGGAGGGGAGCCCTTCTCTCAAGGTAGCCAGGGTCTAGACTGAGCCAAGATGTAGCTCCACCAGCTTGGGCTGCCAGGCATGCAGGATTCATTTACACAGACACATTCCTATTTCAAACAAGTTTAATTTTAGCAGGAATGAGAGGGAGGGGCAGCCAGGGTGTGTTGGGGGGGAGAGGGGAGTGACACACCAATGGAGGTGTTTACTTCACCCAGGTGACGACTGGATCCAAAATTATGAGATACAAAAACCCTCATGTTTACACCTGTGCCATTTCCATACCAATTAGCTTTTTAATAGAAAAGAAGGGAGCAGGATCTGAGTGGTACACAGCTGGAGAAGACGCTCAGGTGCTACACCTTCTCTGAGCAACGCTCTTATTATCTCCTGGTATAAGCATTTCCTTAATCAAAAGAGCAGAGGGATCTAAATATACTTGAGCTTTTTTTGGTAAGTGGGTTGTGATTGCTTTCTGTGGATGTGTGTTGACGCATGGAACACTGCTTTCTGCACCCCACTGCCTGTGCCTCAGGTCAAGAAGAACAACCATTCCAGCCAGTCCTGCCCACTCCAGTGGTCCAAGCCCTGGAGATGAGGGGGGAGACTTCATGAGGGCAGATGGACTGCTCAGAGGCATGCTTCCATCTATCTGCTCTGCCTCTGAGGCCTGCTCCCTCCCAAGGTGCCTCAGGCAGCCGTAACCACCCCACTATTACACCATCAGCCAAGGCTTCTCTTTCCTGCCATTTTCCCTCATCATTCTAAGATTCAGTGTAGATGTATCATCTGGTGGAGAGGGAGAAAGGAAAGAAAAAGAAAGAAAGAAAGAAAGAAAGAAAGAAAGAAAGAAAGAAAGAAAGAAAGAAAGAAAGAAAGAAAGAAAGAAAGAAAGAAAGAAAGAAAGAAAGAAAGAAAGAAAGAAAGAGGAAGGGGAAGAGGAAGAAAGGAAAGGGAAAGAGAGAGAAGTAGAGAGAAAGAGAGGGAGAGGAAGAAGGAGAGGCTATACAGGGCTGACTCATTGCAAGGGAACTAAAAGGCTCTGTCTGAATCTTAAGAGGATGGGGGGGGGAGAAGGCAAAAGAAAAAAAGAAGAGCCATTGCTCCCTTTTCCCTCCCTTCTCACCAATGCCTTTGATTCTACCTGCTTCATATGCATCAGAAGTATAGGGAGAGTGGTTGGGAGGGGCACCAATGGAATTCTAACCCAGTGCTAGGGACCACTACCAAGTCTCTCAAAATAACTAATGTCAGCAAATGAGACATCATTCCCACAATTTTCTTTTTACCTTTGGTCTCTCTCAGGACACAGGCAATGCAGGCTAGAAAAATATTTTTGGTAGGGCAATTAAGATCAAAATTATCTGCAGAACTCCTATTTGAGTAACTTTAACCTTGTAGCCTGGATAGTGAGCACACTAAAAAGATCAGCACCAAGTTCCCTTATCAATTCTGACCTCATCAATTCCAGTCTCTTATGGTCCTCTCTTTCTGGTTTTTTTTTTTTTCCTGATAGGCTTGAAAGTCTTCCCAGAACACTATAGCTACATCATCTTCAATTTCAATGAAGAAAGGAGAGTTCCTCTTATTATTGTTTTTGTTATTTTAACAGTGTTACAGGGAAAGAAGATAATTAAAATTTACCTTAAACTAAGGAGGGATAGCAATTATATATATATATATATATATATATATATATATATATATATATATTTCAAACTTTCACGGTCTTGGGGTTTGTGGCAGCAGCCTCTCAGCAGCTGAGCAAAGTAAAGCAGACCTGGCTTCTGGAAAACCATGCATTTGTTTAGCAGGGAGCAGCAGACACAAGTGCATTTCATTACTCGGCACCTCCAGCTACAGTAAACAAATTTGTCAGCTCACTAGCTCATTAAGGTGTGCCTTGGACATAAGGGATTTATTGAGGCTCACACAATAAAAGTAACATGAATGGATTTACTAATTTTGTCAATCACTCCAACAAATATAGGTAGAAGAGAAAAGGAATAGAGAGGAAACAAAAGGGAGAGAGAAAAACAGAGACAGACAGAAACAGAAAGAGACAGACAGAGGTGGAGGGAGGGAGGCAGAGAGGGAAGGAGAGAAAGGGAAAGCTGTCTCTGGCTTCAAGGACTCAGAAACAACAAAATGCAGAGTGATAAAGTAAAGAAAAACTAGAACTGAACCACTATGCACAATACTGACTTTCATGGCATCATGGAATGGTGGGCTTGGAGGAGACTTTATAGGTTCTTCAGGTCAATGCTCTCATTCTACAGTTGAGCAAACTGAGGCCCAAAGAGATGAAGACTTTCCCAAAGTCATACAGGGTTAGTAATGGTTCCCAGATTAGATGTTGGATCTCCAGACTCTCAGGAGGGTACTCTTTTTCCTTTACACATCCCAGACTTTTAAACATATTCAGCCTCACTCACCTATCAAGTCTGTCGCTTACGACCTGCCTGAGCCTCATCTATAAAATGTGGAGGGGGTGGTCCAGATGGCTTTCTGAGGTCCTTTTAAGCTCCAGACCTTTGATTCTTTATGAAGACTTCACAGAGGATCTGGCAGTGGAGGTGCCTTGGGAAGGACGTGAGTTCAGGTGAGATCGGAGTGCCCTAGAACAATAGAGAACTCACCAAGCTATTTGTCCTCACACTGAGATAAAACTGATGAAGGAGAGGCTTTCAAATTTCATCAGCTGAGGAAGCCTCCTTCATCAAGTTACAAGGAGACCATCACTGTCCACTCATCAACCACATAAAGACACTTAAAGAAAAAAAATCCCTTTTCTCTTGGCTTTCCTGTCCTATCCCTGGGACAAAACTCTGCACCACAAGGGGGAAAGGGGGGTGGAGAAAGAGAAAAGGATCAGGGGTGTCTATGTATATGGGGCTAGGGGGGGGGGAGGCGAGGGTGTAAAGTAAATCCGGAGAAGTATGCAGGCCTCTGGTCTGTAACTTTCAAAATGACAGCAGGATTGGGGCAAAGGTCACTGGGTCCGAGGCCTTAAGCACCTCAGCCAGCTGTGTCTGTGAAGCCTGCAGCCGGCAGGATGCCTGCCTATATAAATCAGCAATAAGCAGTGCCTGCTGGGGGTGAGGACAATGGCCTCTCCCGGGGGTGGGAGGCAGGACAATGCCGCCAGGCCAGTGCTCAGGCCTGGAACAAATGCGCCCTGGCACCACAGGGCCCCCATTTGTGAAACTAATTGGCCCTCGACTGAAAAATTGGACTAACTTCAACAGCCCTGAGTGGCAGTAAGGAGCTGCCTTCAGCAGCTTCACTTGGACCAACCCAGAGGGACTAGGGCCTGATCTCTGAAGAAGCTGAATCCAGAGACACCACTGGGGCATCAGTGAAGGGAGACACTTCCATGGTGAGACCTGGGAGGGTGATGGAAGTATGGAGGAGGAGCTCCAAGAAACCCTGAGAGTGTGTTAGCAGTGGGGAGGGGAATGATGGTGAGTGCCTGCCTAGATTTTTCCCATCCAGGACAAAGAAAAAGGGAGATTTTCCTTTTCATATGCAAGTACGCCTACAACTTTACTTCCACTAAAGGCTAGCAAATAAAATCTGAAAATAAGTTGGCTATCATCATGGGGCATCTCATATGTACCCAACTTCCCCTCAATGTTTCCTTTAATAAATGAATGAGATAATATTTGTAAAGCATCATGCCTGGCACATACTAGGCCCTTAATAAATGTTTATTCTCTCCCACTCTCCTGCCTTTAGACTATGAATTAAGGAGAGGGTGACATCACAAGCAATCATATAAACCAGATTAAAACAATCCTGAGGAAGCATACCATTTCCTATCTGAATTTAGCAAACCTTGCAGATAAGAAAAAAGGATTTACTAGCCTGGGTTTGCAATGCGTAACTAGCCTGAGACTGCAGGTTCCTCCACCTGCACAAAGAATGAAATCAATTCAACCTATATTGATTATGCCTTCCTGTTCTACTGTGGATTGTTACTGACCCAAAGCACTGATGGGCTTGTATCTGTCTGCAAGGCAGTATCTTTATGTCAATGTTTGGACTGAGATCATTTAGCTATATATCGTACTAATTTAGTACCAGAGTCCCTGGATTCAGTACTCCTAGAGATGTTGAGAGTGAAATCCAAGTAAGGTATGAAAAGAATAATACGTTAATTAGACCTAGATGTTACTTGAGACTCTGATCTGACCTTACATTAAAGATTTTGAAAACTAGGAAAGTTGGGACAGAGAAGTACTGATAGGTGAGAATTAAGCATCCTTATTTCTACAACATATTTATTAAGCTTTTCTCCTTTTGGGTCTGACCTAGTAGAGAGAGAGAGAAAAAAATATCATTTATTTTTCATGGAGACCAAGTTTTTCTGATATGACAGATAGCAAAGGGAGATGCTTCTTGAGATCCTTCAGTGCTTGGCCCCTTACAAGACCCTTACCTGCCTGCTTAGGACCCCCTAGAATTGACTAGTCCTATGGAATGGGGACTCCAAGTGGTCAGTTCCATGAGTCTGCTTAGATTGAATGAAGGGCCACCAAAGGGGAAGAGATTCTTTCTACCACGACCCTTCAGAAACCTGGTGATGAAGAAAATCATAAGTAATCGTAAAATGGAAGGGTTAGTCTTTCAGGGTAAACCCTTCCCTTCCAGAAATGTGGGTACAAGAACTCAGTTTCTTCATCTATAAAATGGAGGGATTCTCTAAGAGGTTCTAATGGAGATGATCTCTGGGATCCTTTTTCCAGTTCTAGCATTTTATGATTTGCTACAGAAAGCCATTTCTTCCAGAAACCAGGCATCCCCAAGCAGTCTACCACAGGGAAGGGGCCAGTGAGCACACAATGAGTATTCCTTTTTTTATTCCTTAATTTCACTTGGTTTAAAACTTAAGACTTTTAAATATTTTGGGCATGATGGACTATTTTGCTGAGAGAGACAGAGACAAAAAGAGTGACAGAGAGACAAGCAGTGAGAGAGTGAGAGTGAGAGAAAGAGAGAGAGAGAGAGAGAGAGAGAGAGAGATCAACAGACAAACCGCTATCCAACAGAGAAAGGCAGAGAGACAAAGACAGAAAAAAGAAACTAGGAGGGTGGGAGATGAAGAGGGAAAAGTGAGAGATAGAAAAAAATAAAATGGAAACGGGGATTGTTTCAGAGCCACTTAAATATCTGACAATGCTGGGTCCTGAAAAGAAAAATCACCCTCAGATAAATAAACAAAACAAAAAAAGAGAGAAGGATGTATTCATTTTGCTGACATTTTAATGGTCCCTCTCTTTTTTTCCCCTAGAAGATGATTACAAATTAAGCAGCATTTAAACGCTTTTTACTGTCAACAATTAAAAGGAGAGAATATGGGACTGACAGTGTGGTGGCCATTCATTCCCACGGTAACCAGGCTATCAGAGACACCAAGAGGCTTTCCCGTACTGTACTGCACACAATAGTCACCAAAGAAAAAAAGTGTGTATACCATTAATTTTGCAGGACATTCAAAAGCAAATTAAAATATAAAAAGCACCCAACACAAAGATAGATATCGAAGAATGAGGGCAGGATAGGTCAAGCCTGGACAGTTAAAGTCTTAGCACACCTCTGGTACACATTCATTACTAGCTGCTTCTCCATTTTTATTTTAAAAATATATTTATTTTGTGGAAGGGAAGAAGAGGGAGGGAGATACAAGGTGAGGGAAGGACAGAAGTTGTTTTTCTAGAACCAAAGGAATACACAATTAACATAGACTTAGAGCACCAGGCCAGCAGACCCTGGGATTGGAGAAAAGGAGCCAGGTCAGCTGGACTCTCAGCTCAGAGGAAAGCGACAACCATCCTTCTCTGCCTCAAACTACACCAGCCCTCTCATGTCAAGCTCCCTCAGTGCCTTTCACAATGCTGAAGGCCTTCTCTGGGATTATCCAGTCTCCATCCTTCATTTCACAGATGAGGACCTGGAGTTCCAAGTGGGATGGAAGAATACATTTACTTTTATTCTGACAAGGACCCTCCCTTCCTCTCCTCTTCTGCCCTTTCTCCACCTTCCCTGAAGGATTATTTTCCAACCTTCTCCTCTCTAAACCTAGGCTGGACCAGGTCAAGTTGAGTCCTCTACACCTTAGATATATTAGTTCTTGTCTAACAAATTCAACTGAGTTTTGGAGAATCCCTTTTGCCCTCACTCAAGGCACTTGCTAACACCTTTGAGGGCAGAGACGGAAATTAAAAATTACACTTGCCCCCTTTCCTAGCTAAGATCAGGGGAAAGAGAAGAATGAAAAAAATGGTTGGGGTAGGGGGTGGAGGGGTGGAGGGAAGGACCATGACATGCAACTTCCAATTTCTTTTCCAATTCTTCAGAAAGAGAGGGAAAGCAATGGAAGCAAACTGGCTAATAGGCAGCCGGTGAGAGGCTGGATTTCAAAGCAGCCGGGTACATTTCTGTCCCGTAAAGTTTAATATGCAGGAGGGACGCCAGAGAAATAAAAGAGACACGTCCCCTTTAAAAGGAAATATAATTTACAGTGTGCAGCCAGGCGGCCCATAGTTTCAATCTCGTTTACTATAGAGAAAACTCTGCTAGCTGTTCTCTATCCCACAAATCCGATTTAATCAGACAAGCCAGCCAGCGTGGCTTGGAGTAAAAACGGATAATTAGTAAACAGAGAACTACTCCAGTGCTTCATTGGCATTCGAGTTGGGCTACTGTGTCGCATTTAAAATGCAGTCTGATGAAGTTTACAAAATCAAACCATTTGTTACTCCTATTGAAGAGGCTTCAGGCCACTTGCAATTAAATTGGAATTAGTGCTCAGAATGAGACACAGCAAATTCATACTAAAAAGGGATCTGACTTTGAGACGTTTGACTTCACTTCAACAGTTCTGTGTGTGTGTGTGTGTGTGTGTGTGAGAGAGAGAGAGGGGGGCAGTGTTACTGAAATATTTCTTGCTCACCCCAACACTACAAGGGTTCAGTAAGTGTGCTCCCTTTCTCTCCTACCCTTCTGGGGAGCCTGGAGGGCACACCCTGCTTCCTGACTGCCCTGAGACCTGGGCAGGCTGGTTCCATGGGAGGGAGGGAGGAAGGAAGGGAAGGGACAGCTGATGCTGGGGATCCAGGCCCTGGCTCTCACAATGAGTAGATACTGTACTGGGAAGACTGTATCTGTTCACAAAGGGCCATATGGTCCCCTTCTGTACTGAGGCTCTGGGACCACATGGAGGAGGGGCTCTTTGCCAGAAGGCACACTTCATAGGGGCACTGGCCCCACCCACCTCCAGAGAGCAGAGCAGGCGAGGAATTAGGCTCACAGAACCAGAATGTGAGAGTTGGGCAGGTATCAGGAAATGACCAGGTCCAACACCTTTATTTCACAAAGAGGAAAATGGAGCCCAGGAGAAGGGGAATGACAAATCCAAGTTCCCCAGGCTGGACAGCTTCTAACTAGGTGATGCTCGCCTCTCTTCTCCGGGGGAACAGTCACCCTCGTAGAGACTTTTACCCAAGTAAAAGGGTGTGACAAGGTCTACCCTCAAGTCTTGGGCCCCCATTCCTGAGATTTCATAGCTTCTTTGAATTTAGGGTAATACTTGGTAGTAAGGCTCCAGGAAGCCCTATCTCACCATCAGCAAGCAGATTCTGCTTATCTTCCCCTCCAGCTCTTCTTCAACTAGCAGTCTGCCTTTGTAGGAGAGCCTGGAGAAGTGCCTTTGCAGCATCATGGGAGGCTCCCAGCTGGTACACTGCGGCTGGACCCCACTCCACGCCCCCAGGAACCCAAGGTTGGTGCCAGTTAGATTTGAACCTATCTCTTCTATGGAGGGAGGAGGTTAGAGGCTCCTCTGTGCCTGCTCCCAAGCCAGACAGAGAGGAAAGGGGGTGGGGAGAGAAAGGAGGCACGACATTAAATTTATAGGCTTCTGAAGAGCAACAGAAGCCCCTAGGAAAGGAGCATTTTTATGTGTTGTGAGGCAGCCTGTAATGGGTTTCAAGGCTAGGGGGGAGAAAGCAGGGGTTAGAGATAGTGAGTGACCTTTTATTATTCAGGGGGAAAGGGGAAAAAAGTAGCAGGTGAGGATATGTGAAGGATTTGTTGTGGTACAAGAAAAGGACATGGGCCATTCATATTATTTCATCATCGGTCCCACAAACCACAAAGCTAGCCTCTCCTGTCCATCCATCTATGCTCCTCCCAAACAAATATCCTTCCTTCACTGTCAAATCCTCTCTCTGGAATACAGGACAGGGGCTCTGAACCTGAGGCTCAAGCCTCAGCGCTTAACCTGATGTATATACCTGGTATCTATCTAGCTCAGAGAGCTGGTGGGTCCTCACTAGCATCCTGCCCCCCCTAAACCCTATCCTCAATTTCACCCCATGATAATGATGAAGGATGAACTGGGGAGAAATACCAAGTCAGACTCAAAGGGAAATGTGGAGTTAAATATCACTCAGTGGTCTGGGGCTCTTTTCTCCTTATATTCTCCTTTATTTTCTAGGGATGTCACTTCTTGAACACATCTCTAAGATTCTCCCTGATACAACATGCCTCAGGTAGGAATCCTGGGGGACAGAAAGGAAGAGGAAACAACAAGACTACGTGTACTCAAATCAACAGACAAAGAGTGGAGGGGGGATGGTTTCTGCTGATATTAAGCTGTGTGACGCTGGACAAATCACTGAACCTCAATACACCTCAGTTTCCTCATCTGCATGATGAATAGTGGATTTGGAGCCGGACTTTTGAGTCAGAAAGAGCTAGGTTCAAATCCCACGTCTGACACTCATAGCAGCATGACCCTGGGCAAGTCATTTTACTTCTCTGCAACTTAATACCTTGTTATGTCTAGGGGAGGGGTGTGCTTGGTGATCTGTACAGTCCCTTCTAGCCCAAATTTCTATGATCCTAAATGCAAAGGGCAGTATATTGCCCTCACCAACAATGACACATTCATTTTCTCTGCTCAAGGACAGAATGACTGCTGTGTGGTACAGCGCTGTCACCAAGATGTGTATAGACATTTACCTGTATCTAAACATCAGTGTCCACATGAATGTCAATTCGTGTGCTCCTAGCCAAAATGACGGCTTCTAGTTAGTGAGGTTTCTGCCTTCAAAAGCTCCTAAGGGCTGAGACTGTGTCTATTCTGATTCTTTTGTGTTGTTGTTGTTCAATCATTTTCAGTCGTGTCTGACTCTGTTACCCCATTTTGGTGTTTTCTAGGCAAAGAGACTGGAGGGGTTGGCTACCCCCTTCTCCAGCTCATTTTTTACATGAGCAAACTGAGGCAAACAGGGTTACGTGACTTGCCCAGGGTGACACAGCTAATAAATGTCTGAGGCCAGATTTGAACTCAGGAAGAAGAGATTTCCTGACTCC
The DNA here is from genome assembly GCA_028646575.1 of Pseudocheirus occidentalis. Taxonomy (NCBI): domain Eukaryota; kingdom Metazoa; phylum Chordata; class Mammalia; order Diprotodontia; family Pseudocheiridae; genus Pseudocheirus; species Pseudocheirus occidentalis. The sequence continues at coordinate 103,892,388 of CM053596.1, forward strand.
AGGTCCAGAACTCTCTCCATTGCGACACATAGCTGTCCGATTCCTAATTCTTTAGTATAGCCAGAGTAAGACTAAGCACCTACCTATTGATAAAGGAGTCACTACTATTGATGGAGGATCTCAAATTCTAGGAGCTCTGGGTGGAGGGGATGCCATATAGTTGGTTATTCAGATCACTGGCTAACAGGCAAACTCTTGCCTGGCACTGTGGACCTCTACTCTAAGGATAATCACTTTTCTAGCCTCGGTTTCTCTATCTGTAAAGTAGAGGTGTGGTAAAACTTCACAGACCATTAGGACTAGAAGGGCCTTCAATGATTATTGAGGTCTAGGGATCCTAAACCTTTCTTGTGTCAGGGACCCTTTTGGTAGTGTGGTGAAGCCTAAAGACTCTTAGAATAATGTTTTTTTAATGCAAAATAAAAAAAAACATAAGATTAGAAATGAAACCAATTATGTTAAAATGTAATTATCAATTAAAAAAAATCCAAGTTCACAGATCCCAGGTTAAGATCCCAATCATCTTTTACATCCAATCAAACTACCAAGTCCTACCAATTTCACCGCCATAATATCCGTCATATCAGTCCCCTCCTCTCCATTCTCTCTCCCATCACTAGTCAAAGTTCTTCTTCCTATTAGCCTGAACTATTGCTATTGTCTTCTAGGCACCCCTCCCTTCAGCCTCCAATCAATCCTTTATGGAGATTCCAAGATAATCTTAGCCTTAACAGACTGATCTAACCCTGTCACACCTCTGCTCAAAAGTCCCCAGTGATTCCTTACTGAAGTAAGAAAGTAAAGCTTTAAATTGTTCTTCCTGGTATTCAAGGCACTCCACAATCCGGTGCCACCTGACCGTTCCAACTCTTTTTCATAGTGCTCCTTCCGTGCTCCTGACATAGCTCCTTATATTCTGAGAGTGACTGCAGAATTCAAACCCACCCATTAAAACTCAAATCAAATGCTACCTCCTTTATGAAGCCCTCCTTGATTCCCCCAAGCAAGAAACAATTCTCTTTGGATTTCCCACTTTCACATATTGTGTAATGTTGTAGATTATTACAGTGACCAACATTTATACGCTATCTTCCTACTTGACCACAAGCACAGTGTTCTAATACTACAGATCTCTTCCAGTGCGTGATGTAGTACCTATAGGTAGGTCCTTAATAAATGTTGAGTGCTGAGTTAATTTTATAGATAAGGATTCCTAAGCGTACAGAGGTAAACTGACTTTCCTGAAGGTCATAAGGCTAATTATTTCCTAACTCCTGGGTCTGTCTACTTTCCACTATACCAGAAAATGAACTCTAGGAGCTCCAACTAGCCAGCTGAAGGAATAATGGCCATCAAATGTGGATGATGATTAAGATCTAACAATAATACCTGACATTCGTAAAGCAATTTGAAAACGTTATCTCATTTGATCATTACAAGTACCCTGTCATAAGGGTTTTATTACTCCCATTTTATAAATAAGGAACCCAGGGCTCAGAGCAATTAAACACTGGTCCGTAGTCCCATAGCTTCTAAATTCAGGATTTCAGCTCTTAAATTCCTTTCAGAGTGATGCTTCTACTTCCCTGGGCTGCCTCCCCATAGAGCTGGGGCTGCCTTCCCTAAACATCATTTGACCCACATGCTGGTATCTCTCATTCTTAGCCCCTCCATAAATCAGAGCAGATTTAGCAAAGCCTGCCCCCTGCAATCATCCTACTTCAGGACCATATCAAATTCTGATTGATATAATGCAATAATTTCTTTACCACTCTCCCTGCTTCCACTTTGAACATGACCCTCAATCACTTGAGTCCTTTCTATACACCTTGCTTTGGGGGTAATGAATTTCCCATTATTGTAGGGTTTTGAAGAGAAGCTAGACATTAACTTGGTAAGTTCAGTCATTCAACAAGAGTTTCTTAAGTGCCTACTATGTTCTGTGTACCATTGCTGTAATTTTTCCAACAGCAGGAGCTGAACTATAAGACCTCAGAGATCCTTTCTGAGATGATACTTCAATAATTCTATTATTCATTGGCAAAGCAGAAATACATGTGTAAAAATCTAACTTTTCAGGAACACATGCACTGATATTTAAGCCTATACATAGAATTGTTTTATCATATAGATAGATATAAAAAAATAAAAGTGTGTGTATATATAAAATAGCTATCTCTATCTACCTATTTATCTATCTATCTAAATAATAGTTATACATCAATGAATCTGTGACCTCACTGATATGGTCCTGCCTCCAGTGGTACACAGGTCACAAGTGCTCCACCTTCTCCCCTTTTTCAGTTCTTATTTATGTCTTTCCATACATCTCCCATTGATAATCCATCCAGTGTCCAGACAGGCTTTTTTCTTGGTCTTGTAACAATCCACGGATCAAATGAGATACGTTACAAAACACTTGCACAATGCCTGCCACACAGTAGGTGCTTCATGAATGCGTATTCCTTTCCTTCCCCCACACCTCTTCCGCGGGTATCAGTGCAACTTCTCATCTGTCCGTCTGGTATGCTTTGCTTTCCCTATATGGCTGCTTGACTTTGTTTTCTGACCATGCGTTGCTAAAGTGCTATCTCTTACTGTCCTCCACTGTGCTCGAATACCTCCTTATGGCACAGCACGAAAGAGACCCTGGACCCTCAAGGGCTATGTCAGTAGAACGTAAACCTTTTTTTTGGAGGGGGGAAGGCAGGTCAATTGGGGTTAAGTGACTCGCCCGAGGTCACACAGCTAGTAAGTAGAACATAAACTTTGCCAGGCTGTTCCTAGAGTCTTCAGATCAAGCTGGCTGCAGGATGACTAGTTTTGTTGGCCATAGCAACTCTTAAAGATTAAGTTAGAAAAATGATATTATCTGCATTGGTGAAGTACCCAATCAACAAATGTTCAGATCCTTCAAATATTACTTTAGATTGTTTCTTGTGAGTAAATGATAAATCACTAATTTATATTTAATATGGCTCTGTCTGTTCGCCATTTGAGGATAACACTCTGTTGACTTCACAAAGCTACAGAGGCATTTCAGTGAGAGCCACGAAAAAGAGTTCAGCCCAACAAGCCAAATGGGGGGGGGGGGAAGCAGATAAAGAAAGACTATTGCCCAGACTATGAAATAAAGTCAAATGGACAATCAGTTCATCAGAACATATTATAATATACATGGCATAAATAAAGCACACATGCATCATGCCACACGTTACACATGTCAGTTGTGCACGTATAATGTTATTTATTCCGTTGCCTAATCTTCCAATCACGTTGCCCCACTACTCACAAACCTTCAAACGGTTCTCTCTTACTGTTAATAGGGATATAAATCCCTATTACATATAAATTCTAAACTCAAGGTGTTTTATAATCTGATTCCAACCAGTTGTTTCCAATCTTATTTGACACTATTTTCATTCAACATTCTGGTCAAACTAAACTACTCATTGTTTTCCCAGAGACATCCTGTTTTTACTCCTTTCTCTTGTACCTTCACTATAAACTGTTCCCTAGTCTAGCAATTCTCACTCATTCCCTATTTTCTACTGAAATTGAACTCATCTTCCAACACTAGCTCAAATACCACTTCCAACCCTGACCCTCCTAGTAAAAAAAAGTAACTTCACCCCACAATGCATTCCTATAGGGTCTATGTATCTTGTAGACTTAGGTTATATTTCATATCATATTTACATACGTATAAGGGCAGCTAGATGGTGCAGTGGGTGGAGTGTCAGGCCTGAAGTAAAGAAGACTCATCTTCCTGAGTTCAAATGTGACTTCAGACACTTGCTACCTGTGTGACCCTGGGCGAGTCACTTAAACAATGAGTCAGAAAAGTACATGACAAACCATTCCAGTGTCTCTGTTAAGAAAACCCCAATGAGGGTCATGGAGAGTAGACTACAACTAAAAACCAAATGTATATGTCACACTCCCTACTAGAGTGTAAGCACCTAGAGGACAGGATCTCTTGTTAGCTTTGCTTTCCCCACAGCTCCTAGCAGAGTACCCAAGAGATAGTTAACATTAAATAAACGTTTAATTTCCTGTTTGGGGTATAAATGACAGATCATTCGATCTGGCTACAAGAGAGAGCTTCTACTGGTCAGTACTTTCCCCCAAGTGATGACCCCAGCTTCCCGGCCCCTGCCTACTAAAGCAAGCACGTCCCAGCCTAGGTAGAGACCACTCTCCTGGTGTGCTTTCTGGGTGTCTGAGCCCAATTTGTTACTCCTGGGATTCAATTTTCATGACAAACCTAAAACCCCTAAAATAGAGCCACTAATGGAAATGCCAAAAAATGTGTCACTAACATACACATAAATCGCAACCTCCAATACCATCCTGCTGGCAAAATAAAAATTGATTTTCTTTTTTTTAAAGCAGCTCTGGCTCCTTTTTTGACTCTTCCTGAGTCTAAGTAAGTAGAACCAATTCTTCAAGAGGGGTGGCGGGGAGACACTCCCAGACTTAGCAAAGTCTAGGCAAGGAAGAGGAGTGTGATGTGCCCCAGTCTATCCTTGTGGGTCACTTTCTAGGCCTCGAGTACCCAGGGAATAATAAAAATGAAACCAAAAAGGGTAGCACAGCCCTAGATGGTGGAAGACTCTGAAAAGCGGGTTAAGGGGTTTTACCTTGATTCAGAATGCTATGTGGAACCAATGAATCTATAGTGATCTTCTTCCTATCTCTCCAGCCCAGCCTCAGACACAGTTTACTCATTCTCCTGTGGACCTTCTTTCTGATTTTCAGTAAGAGCTCTTTGTGAAAGAGAAAGTAGTATGGGAATGTGACTTGTTCTTGTAGGTAGTAGTAACAACAACAGAACTGCTAACATCAATTAGAACTGCTAACATTATTAACAATAAAAAGTGCTTACATGCAACCTCGGGGTTCCCAAAGGGCTAAACATATATGATCTCATTTGGTCCTCACATTAACCCTGTAAGATGGGGAACCACTTGACAGACGATGAAATTGAGGACCAGGGACATTAAAAGCCTGACTCCGGTTATACAGCTAGGAAGTTTTCAAGGTGAGATTTGAATTTAGGTTTTCCTGAATCTAAGCAAAGCACTCTATCAACTACATCATGTTGCCTCCCTAAAATGTTGATTTCTCCCAAAACCAAGTGAACACTGGTATGGAGGATTTGGGGTAGAATTTATTCATATATTACCAAGGATGGGTTCAGGATCACATTTGAACCAGGAGACTCGGTGGAATTCTGGGATTCAGTGGGAAGAGAATTAGCAAGACTCATTCTCCAGATGTGCCAACCCTGTCCTTGAATGTATTCTCTCCAATCTTCCACTATTTCCCATGAAAAGACCTAAGTGGAAAGGGGAAATAACACGTGTGTACCCCAGGAGGTTTTTTTTGTAGGTAGTATGAAAGCTAGTTCTGCGGATGAAGGAAAGTATAGAGGGAACTGTGGTCTTCCTCTTTGAGGGGTACAGGAGAAAAATCACCATTTTTTATAATGTGCCCCTTCCTCAGCCTCAGCATCATCCCAAACTTCATTCTTCCGCATTTTCCCCCTCCAAACCCCATTCTTCTTCTCTTCTGTGTCCCTCTCTCTGGGCCACTCAGTTGGGCTTCTTTTTAAGCCTTGAAACAATGATCCTTTAGGAAGGTGACTGCCATTTCCTATTAATAACACCACAGTCCCCAAATGTTAAAATCCCAGCTCTTCTAAAAGAGAATCCTGCGCTCTGAAGGACCTCAGACCAGACAACACCTTAGATACATCCACAAGAGGCTGATGTTAAGGTTGAAGAGAAACTAGACAACCTTCTCATCATCAACCTAGGACGTCTAATTTGGCCCTCCTTAGGCTGAGGGTGATTTAGGTCTTCCAGGCTGGCCAAAGGGAAGAGAAAGGAGCATGTGCATTTATGTGACACCAAACTGGACTTGAGGGGCAAAAGAACAGAGTGTGAATCCCAAATTTTCCACATACTATTACTACTTCTTCACATTAATAAAAGAGTTTAAAATTGTCATAGAACCATAGATTTAGGGAAGAAAACATCCCTATAGGCCATTCAGGGCAGTGGTGTCAATTTCAAATAGAAATGGGGTTCACTTAAACCATACAAAAGGATCCTTGGGGAATGCCTATTGAATTAGAAAACCACATATCGACATCGTCTATTTTTATTGTATTTTTAGCTGTCATCAGGGAGAGGATTTGAACCAAGGCTTTCCTCCTGAACCTAACACTATATCCATTATATCATAATACCTCCAAACTTGTAAAGAGCTTCACATATATTATCTCATTTAAGATCCACACCAGCATGTCTTGTCTACTCCCACAGGATCCTTATGAGGATTGCATGAGATTCTATATCAGTAGCTTGTAAACTACAGAGAGACATTATTTTACATTTTACAGAGGAGGAAATAGGAGCTGAGAGAGATTATTAAGCTTGTTTATGATCACACAGATAATAACTTTTAGAGGTAAGATCTGAACACAGAGCTTCCTGCATTCCCAGATCCCATACTCTGTCCTCTGCTCCAAGCTACCACTCAATTATTAGTTTCATAACCTTGGACAAATCCTAAGACTAAAGGATTCAGAGCTAGGAAAGACCTCACTGAGACAGACCAGAAACTGAGGGCACTGACATTAAGTGACTCGCCCAAAGTCACTGAGGTGATAAGTAGAACAGTCAAGATCTGAACCCAGTTTCCCCAACACCAAGTCCCTGCTCTTCCCCCTAGACCAAAGCGTCTCTCTTTTACATCTTTCATCTCAATTTCTACATGTACAAAATGAAGAAAAGACTTCCAGCCTGTCCTACCTACTCCCAGAGGGCTACTGTGAGGCTCTACGGAGATCCTATGTCAGGAAAGTGGCTTGTAAACTGTAAATTGCTGTATACAAATTGGGGGAGGGGGGTTAGTCTCATTTCAGGCTCCAGCTTTTCACCCGGGGCTGCTGGACTGGGAGGCCGCCAGAGTCTTCCCTCACTGCGCCGCTGTCATTTATTTAATATACACTTAATTTTGCACAAAGCAACTTATTTAATGTCTGAACGAGCAGGAACACAGCTCGATTCCCTGAAGGAACTTGGGGAGAGGAGCCAAGATGAAGACCCCAACGATACAATTTACTCGGGGTGGGGATCAGCAGTCATCCACAGCCTGCTTGGAAAGGCTGCCTCCGGAGTCGAGGACATGGCGTTCATATTAATTAACATCTTCATAGAAGGAAAATTCTCTCCGGGGAGTGTCTGTTTGATTATTCTTATTTACTCAGTGATATTCCAGCTCAGTTATTTCCCAACTCTTCTCCCCTCCACCCCCACTCCCGCTTCCTCCACATTTCAACTTTAAGCTACAAACCACCACCACCACCACCACCCCACAAATGAATTCTTTCCCAATAAATAAATAAATTTTAAAGCTTTGATGTTTTTGGCTGCTGCCCAGTAGATGAGAGAGGGCAAGGTCAAGACTGCTGATTTCTGGGACAGACTGTTCCTAAATGCTGGATTGACGACTTTAAACCCCACCCTAGACCAAGAATCACAAGATTTAGAAGGGACCACATAGAAAAATCCTGTCATTTGACAGAGGAGGAAATTGAAGCCCAAACGGGATCAGACAAGATATTTGTAAATCGCCTGACATGTGCTATCTTTATTATAATTATTATAATTACTACTATTACAGCTATATGACTCACCTAAGGGGCAGCTAGGTGGCACTGGGCTTAGAATCAGCAAGACTCATTTTCCTGGGTTCAAATCCAGCCTTAGACACCTAGTAGCTGTATGACCCTGGGCAAGTCACTTACCCTGTTTGCCTCAGTTTCCTCATCTGTAAAATGAGCTGGATAAGTAAATGGCAAACCACTCCAAGTATCTTTGCCAAGAAAACGCTAAACAAAGATTCATATATGACTGAAAAATGACTGAACAACAATAACAACAGATTCACCTAAATAGTAAATAGCAGTGCCAGTATTTGAATTCAGATCCTCTGACTTTAAATTCAGTTTTTTGCTCCCTCTGTATTTATTTATATATTTATTTGTAATTTTTGACATTCATTTCCACAAGATTTTGAGTTACAAAATTTTCCCCATTCCAAGATGGCAATATTACCCCTTCCTCCAGTCTGCCCTCTCTTCTAACTCCCCTTTCTCCTCCCTTACCCCTTTTCCCCTTACTTTCTTCTAGGGCAGGATGGATTTCTATACCCCAGTGCCTGTATATCTTATTTCCTGGTTGCACGTAAGAACAAATTTTTAACATTTGTTTTTAAAACTTTGTGTTCCAGATCCTCTCTCTTCTTCCCTCCTCACCCACCCCATTGAGAAGACAAGCAATTCAATATAGGTTATACATGTGTAATTATGCAAAACATTCCCATAATAGTCATACTGTAAGAGATTAACTATATTTCCCTCCATCCCCACCATTTATCTATTTTCTCCTTTGACTCTCTTTTCAAAAGTCTTTGCTTCTGACTACCTCCTCCCCCAGTATGCCCTCCCTTCTATATCCCCCTCTTATCCCCTTCCCCCTACTTTCCTACAGGGTAAGATACCCAGAAATCCAGCAGTTTTAAGGTCACCTCTTTTCCCCAGTACCTTTAGGAATAAGGAAGGTCCCCTCTGCACCAATGGGCCAAGTTATGACTCAAGTCAGAGGAGTAGACAAGGTGGGATAAAGCAGAGTGTGAGATGACACATTTAGAGCTGGGAGAAATCTTAGAGGTTATCTAATACAACCTACTCATTTTACAGATAGAGAAACTGAGGCCCAGTGCAGTTAAGTGACATGGTCATATATCATCATACAGCAAGACTAGGACTTGAACCCGGGTCCTCTGAGTCTGGACCCAGTGCTCCTTCTGCTGTACCATGGGTACTGTGGGGTACCCTCACTCTGCTTCCTTTCTTCTTAGAGGTGGCCTGTGAACCTGGTATCAAGAAGACATAAGTTTAAATCCAGCCTCAGATATTTACTAGCTGTGTGAACCTGGGGAAGTCTGTTTACCTCAGTTTCCTCATGTGCAACACAAAATAATTTTATATATAATAACATAACATATTTAATTGTTATATTATGATAACAACAGTACCTACCTCACAGGGTAATGAGGTAATATTCGTAAACGGTGCTTAACACAGCCCTTGGCACACAGTAGTACCTATAAATGCGTATTCCCTCCTTCCCTTTCCCCACACTGGTTATGGAGCTGGGGGCCACGTGAAAAACACCTGTTGGAGCAGGCATGTGTTTGTGAAGAGTGTGATGGAGATGAACAGGGCAGTGATGAATGCTGGGGGAACCCTACCCTTTTCCCCATATACCATGGTATGAATTTGGTGTGGGGGAGGGTTATTCCCTTCCTTTTGCTCTCAGAGTACATCCCTTCCCCGTTCTCCCCCTCCCCTCCCTAAATGTTTGTTTTTTAGAAGCACACTCACACAAATCACCTCTCATAGCATCCCACTCTGGGGCTGTAAATAATTCAGGGATAAGGGACGAGGTTCCGTCATTATTGGATAGCAAGCAAGCAAGCAAGCAGTTGAACAAACTTTCTTGTACTGGAAAGTCTGCCTCCGCCTGAACTGATTTATTCCAAGGACCATCTGGACCCAGAGAACAATGTGCTCTCCTATCTGAATGACCGGCCGTATTAGTCATACCCTCTTAACTCGACCCCTCCGTCCCTAATCTTCACACTCTCCCTCATTCTCTTTGACTGGGGCCAAGTCTCTGGTTCCCTTTTCTCACCTCTCCCCAGGCTGGAGAAATTCAGCTGAGACAAAGGACCCTGCCTGCTTGCTTGTGGGTCCAGCAGTCAAACTCCGACAGGCTACATAAAAAGTGACCTGTGTGTCCTCTCCAGCCTCCTGGCCCCTCAACTCCCTCTCCCTCCTTGAGGGCCTTGACACCAGCCTCTCCACACCTGCTTTCCTACCAGCCCATTTGGCTGGAGGTTAATAACCACCAGAACTTAACACCCCCTGACACTCACCTTTCTCAAGCACCATCTCCCTTGGCTAGCCCCCACTCCACAGGGATCATTCCCTGACAAGTACCTGCTTCAGCTCCCTCTACATCCACTACAGCTGATGCTGCAACCTCTGCCTCTGCTTCTATTTGCTTTGAGCTCACTCACTAGTTCTCAGGTTCAGATACCTTCTTACCACAAGTAGGATATCAGTTCCCTGAAGGCAAGGAGCCAACCAGCTCTTGGCTGATCTGATTATTTTTAACCCCCTTACACCTAGCACAGTGCTGGGCAGGCAGGATATGTTCCACTGTGCCTTTCCCATAATTACTCAATAAATGTTTACAGAATTGAATCAACATTTGTCAAATGAATGTATTAATGGATCCACCATAGAATCACTGACTCTTCAGGCTATAAAAGGCCCTAAGAAGTCATCTTCCCAGACCAATGATGAAGAATGTGACCCACATCCTGACAGAGAGGGGCATAATGTGCAGAACGAGACACATATTTTTAGACATGGGAATTTATGTTGCTTGCTTCCTTATTTATTAGAGAGTTTTTGTTTTTATTTTTTTAATGGGGCAGAGTGAAAGGAAAAAATTAATAATCCTAATTTTTAAAAACACAATTTGATTTTTTTAAAAAGAAGTCATCTCATCCCCAGCATCCTAAGTAAATGTCACCCAACGAGACAGTGGTCTTCATGTTCTGATAAGTTACCAAGGAAGATGACCCAGTCTGCTCATTTCCCTTATCCTGGGTCTAATCCTCAGAGCCAAAAGGATGTTTGTTCCTTCTTATGCTCTTATCTCAGATCAGAAAGTGGTTGTATAAGTTTGTAAATGAGATCTCCATGCTTAGCCAGGAAGGGGGGGGTGGGGGAGACAGTTCTAGTTCACAGAGAGACCTAAGTGTTTCCTTTCCACCCATCACCTTCTGCCTATCGCCTCCCTGCCCAGAGTTAAACAATTTTAGTGCACCTGCCCTGAGAACCCCCACTACGCCGTTCTGATTTTATGTCTTGCCAGCCCTATGCCAAGGGAGAATTGATGGTGATGAGGGGGGATGGGGGAGAGAAACTCAGGAAGACAATTAGCAGGGGTGGGTTTATGGCAACAGGCAGCAAACTCATTCATTTCATGTTTTGCAGAATATAAAAGCACTGAAACATTTTAATTTTAAATTCTTATCATTGAATTTACTGCTTTTCTCTCGCAATGATTTGTGTTGCTTTTTAATTTTTACAGTCTCTACAGAAGCCAGATGCTACCGCCTAAGGACAAAATAATAAAACCTACTGCAGTCATGAGTTACAGAACCAAAAAGAAACAAGCAGTTGACAGAAGTTAATATCTCAATTTAACAGTGCTGCTTTGCTAATGATCCTTTGATATGTGTTTATTTAGAAAGGTCTGATCTTGACCTTGAAGGCAAACTCAACCACAAAGTCTTTATGAGAAAAGAAAAAGACTTTATTTATAGATTGGCTTTGTGTCAATCACTGTGGCAGCTGGGCCCAAAGTGCCAAGTCACCAGGGGGGTCACTCTCAAATAAAGTGTTAATTTAGGGATCAGTGTGGGGAGACGGAAAAAGAAAGAGGAGGGTTCAGGGAATTACATTCCAAATCAGGACAGGGCCTGTGGGCCAGGTTCTCCAATTGCCTTTTCCATCAGATGGGGGCTTCTGGCTTGCTTTCTCCAGAGTCCTCTGCACTACTGAGCATGAGATGGAGCCTACAGCAGATGAAGATAAGGAGGCATGCATGCAAAAGGAGGCTACAGAGTAGTGGATGGGCATTGAGAGACACGGGCTAGATGCCCAGACCACTGAAGGTGCACCAAGGTAGCATTTAGGCACTCTTCTTTCAGAAGACTTAAAGAAAAGCATGGTAACAATTCACAAAGTAACAGAATGTTGGCTGGGCACAATGGTACAAGCCTGTATCAAGCTCAGCTACCAGAGAGGGCTGAGGGTGGCAGCTCTCGAGCTCCAGAATTCTGAGTTGTAGTGAGTTAGGCCAGTTGGGCATCTGCACTAAGCTCAGCATTAATATAAGTTGCCCAGTCCCTGAAAGGGGGAGAAGCATGTGGAGGGAGGACTCCGGATTACCAAGAAGGGGCAAACTTGCCCAGGAGCAGGTCAAAGCTCCCATGTCAATCACATTGGGACCAAACCCATGAGTGGCCTTTTTGTGCTCCATAAGAGAATAACAAGAACCTAATGTTAGGGCTAAAAGAGATCTGAAAAATCATCTAGGTCCACCCCTTTCCCCATTTTATAGATAAGAAAACATATTTGCCAAGGTCACATTGCTGGAAAGTGGGACAGCTGGAACTTTAGCCCAATTCTTCTTCTAACTCTAGAACCTGGGTTTCTTTTTCTTTTTTTGCTTTTTGGAGGGGGAAGGTAGGACAGTTGGGGTTAAGTGACTTGTCCAAGGTCACAGAGCTACGGTGTCAAGTGTCTGGGGCTGCATTTAAACTCAGGTCCTCCTGACTCCAGGGCCAGTGCTGTATTCACTACGCCACCTAGCCGCCCCAACTAGGGTTTCTTCTACCACAGCACCGTGCATAGCTTAAAAGAAGATCTACTTAAAGCCACTGGAATTAATGGGTTAGAAGCATGGTTAACTTTGTACTCATACATCAAACTCATTGGTATCTATCTGCCAAAAAATCTGGGAGAAGATTGTTTGGGGGGAGCATTAGGATCACAGTATACATGCATATGTACAATAATCCTGACATCTTGGCTCTTCTGAAAGCAAAACAGTAAAGGGGATTGTGCTATCAACTGGAAATTAAGAAAGGAGAGACTGAATCACCAAATCCCAGAGGCCATTTAGTCCAACTGGTAAGTGAACAGTGATCTCCACTACAAATTTCCTGACCAGAGACCACTCGGCCTACATTTGAAGACATTCTGAAATGGGGAAGTTATCTCCTGAAGTAGCCAAATCCACATGTACGTAGAAATTCTTCTTTACATCAAGTTGAAATTTGTCTCTTTGTAGAGAGAGCAGAATTCACCTTCAACTGGACAGTACTCTAACTCCATGCCCTTTATCCCAAGTCTAACCTTATCAGGTTAAACAACCCCAGCTCCTTCAGTCTTCTTTTGGAAGTGTTTCTGTTCTATTTGCCATCCTGCAAGTAGGGTCCCCAAACAAGTGTTCTTTCTTTCCCTAGCTCACAGTTAAGGCCAAAAAGAGAGAGAGAGAGAGAGAGATGAAATTAGGAAGAAGAGGGAGATCTTTGGCCTCCTAACTCCCAGCAAACTTGCATCTATGGGGATAAGCAGCAGTCTCAAACTCAAATACCAACGATCAATGCAGGCAAGAATATTAACTTAGAAAGCCACAAATTAACATTATCTATATTGTATTATATTTTATTTTGTTAAACATTGCCCAATTACATTTTAATCTGACTCAACAGTTTTGGAGGCCAGCACATAAATTTGACCCCTCTGAGGTAAGTGATCATAGATTTAAGAGCTGAAAATCAGAGGCCATCTAGTCCAAGACCTTCATTTTATGGATGAGGAAACCCAAATTAATTATCTTCCCAAAGAGGATAATTAATTTGCCCAAAGTCGCAAAAGTAGTGAGGTGCAGAGTTAGGATTCAAACTCAGGTTCCAAATAGGAGAGAGAAAGTCCAAGGCCATTTGTTCACATGCTTATAAACAGCCCCGTTCCCAGTATCAGCTCTCTGGACAGAGAATCAACAGCGGGGTATATGCCAGGAGCTAGACCACTCTAGGGAGTCAGGTTTTGGGTGAACTAGATGGAGTAAAAACATTTATTTTCATTAACTGCTAATTGAAATTGAGTATTTCTTTTAATTATGATTAAAAAAACCCCACCACTGTATATTATTCTGACAGGGTCCATAGGCTTCATCAGCTTACCAAGATAGTTCATGCACTTAAAAAGGTTATTAACCCCTGTTTTAGGGCATGGATATTCTTAGGCAAATGATACCAGGCATTTCTTGGCCTTAAAAGGAAATTAAATCCTTAAATAGTCTAGAAAGTACAACTGGTCAAGACAACAGCTACAAATCTGACCTCGTGATTCCTTTGAGTGGATGCCTATGGGTTACATGGCCCTTCTCCCACCTGTTACATTTGACAACTTCCATGTAACAACAATAACAACACGTTATTGTTCCCCCTACTCCCTCTGAAACTCTCTTAAGCTAAAGAAAAACACCAGGGGAACGAAAAGGACCTATGTCTAAGGACCAGTGACTCCTACTCAATTCTAACTCATATCAGCCAGGGGATCATATCTGTTCAATTTATTCAACAAACAAAAAACACCTACTATATTTCAGACACTGTGCCTAGCACTGGAAATGCAAAGATAAAAATGACATAGTTTTAGCTCCTCAAGGGAGTTGCCTAGATCATTTTGATAGCTTCTGGAAATGTCAGGATGGGAGGCATTGTTTTCTCTCCTAGTTATTACCTGCTGTTCCAGGACCAGTCAAACTAAATGTGTGATTTGCAAAGGGGAGGGTATAAGGGATTATGTACAACAGCAAGCTAAGGTGGAAGATGAAATGGCTCTAGACATAAAAGACATAGGGTTCAAATACCACCTCTTAGCAAATCAAGTTACTCCAACTCCTCAGACCTATCCTCGACTGTAAAATGAGGGGGTTGGACTAGATGGTCTCTGGGGTCCCTTCCAGACCTTACATGATGCCATTACCTTATATTCTACAAGGGTGAAACACATAATAGAAAAGTGAATAAAACATATGTACTAAGTAATTTTCATATCGGGCTGGGGCAGGGAGGTAGGTTGTATGGACAACAGAGGTAACCATCTTTGTTTATAAATGTGAACCAGTGCCCCAGTCTACTTCTCTTTCCTTCCCCCCTTCCCAAAAGCATCCTTCCACGTCTCCCCGTAACTGGGCTACCTACCCAGAGAGGGAGAAAGAGGGGGAGGGAGACAGCAGAGTGCCCATAATTCTGTTGTGTTCACAACTCAGCAACCCTAAAAGGAAGCTCTGAGAGGTGTCACTCTGTTCTCACCCCAGATAAAACAGCAAGGGGGAGGTGGTAACAATTCTAAACCACAACCTTAATCTCCACCTTTTATCAGCTATCAGGTCTAGACTCTGGCTTAGAAAAGTGTGCCTCGACTCAACCTACCATCTACTCCCTGCCTCTCTGGCTCTGTTCCCAAAGCTTCCCCCTCTACCAGGAATCCTCATGCTTGTTTCTGTGTCCAGCTAGATGAGTCACGATCTTTGTCGACCAGGACAAGGGACAAAGAATGACAGAATCCTCAGACTTGGAAATGGCATAGATACCCCGCACAATACTTCTCAAACTACAGACAAATAGGGGCCAACCTGTCTTCACGAACAACAACCAGGAAAAAAAAAAACAGGCAGATGGAAGAGAAGGAATATGGAGTTTCTCACAATTTTATAAAATCTTCCAAGTCTATGTCCACAAATAAGGAAAACTGCACATAATTTTCAGACTTTTTTAATGTGTTGATTGATTTTTACTGATTCTCCCCCCCCCTCCCCGCCCCGGACCTGTTTTTCCTTAAAAATTCTTTGTTATGAGGGACGACTCTGGAGGAGGGAAGAGGAGGAGGAAGGATACTGGGGAAATTTTCTGTGATATAAAAATTAAAGATACAAATATTTACTTCTGCCCTGAAAAAATCCTTCCCAGTCTAAATCCCCTCTTCTGCCTTTTAATCTCATTTCCTCCTGCCCCAATAATTCATTCATTCAAAATACATCTATGGAGTCCATATTATGTGCTAGAGAATGTTTCACTAGTTTCAAGATTCCACTCAACTACTACCTGTTATATCAAACCTTTCCTGATCCCAGACAATAATTCATTCCCCTCTCTCTCTACCTGGTATTTATTCTGCATAATGTGTATATTATGCATGAGCAGGTTGTCTCTCCCCAAAGTACACCAGTTCCCTAAGAAAAGGAACTGTTTTATCTGGGGGGGGGGCGGGGGATGATTTGTATCTCCAATATTCATCTAGCATCTATCACATAGTAGGGTCTTAATAAATGTATGAGGATTGCTTGATTGCAATAAAAATGTCTACATGGTAAGTTTGTGTGTGTGTGTGTGTGTGTGTGTGTGTGTGTGAGAGAGAGAGAGAGAGACAGACAGACAGACAGACAGAGAGACAGTCAGAGACAGAGACAGAGAAAGAAGAGAGGGAGAAAAATGTGTTCAATCTTAGGTAAATTAAGTCAAGTTTTCTCAGTGTGTTGGGGGAAATCAAATTCAAAGGAAATGCTTTCCTCTGTCCCATATAAGAGACTCCAAATAAATACAGCTGGAAACATCTGGGCACAACTCACAGATCAAGGTTAAGATGAACGATTTCACTACACTTTCCTTGTTATAACTTCTTGCAAATTCCTAAACTCTACACAAGTCAGCTCCCCAGATAAGCTCTGTAAGACTTTGGGTTGGCACACCTGGGATATCCCCCAAACCTCTGGCATTGAGCCCCAGTAAACAAGAGGAAAAAGTGAATAGCCTAACCTCAGGACTGATCAGGTAGAGAACATGGTACTGAATTTTAATCAAGTCATTGTTGTTATTTTTAAAAATCTGTCCCATCCCAGGCTGAATTTATGTGTCTTTTGCATAGGACAATTGGTAGTTATCAGGTAAAGTCATAAAAGATCATTCGTAAAATTAGAATCACCACTTGTTTTTACAACTCTCATTAGAGGGCATAAAAGGCGATTCTTTTCAGTATTTTGGTGCTTAAAATATAAATTAAATTAACTGGACGCTGTAAACCTCAGAGATCCAGAATCATTTAAAGTAGAGGGGTAACTTCATACTATCCACACCAAGCTCAGCCTGGGACTTAAGGTTTTCCAACAACTGATCCCACCTAACTTCCAGTCTTACCCACTCCCTACTCCCCCAGGGCTGGGAAAAACATAGGACTGGCAGGCTTTCCCTGAAGGTTTCAGTTTGAGCTTTGCAGCTTCAGGCAAAAACAAACTTTTTAGGGGGTCTCAGTTTCTTCACAAGATAGACTAGGTAGATGATCCAAAGGAGTTCTTCCTTCCAGTTTTAACAATCTTTGGTTTCTCTACTAAAAGAAAAAAAAAACTTCCCAGCTTTCCTCTACAGAAAAATGTCCTGTAGGTACAAATATGGATGGGGGCAAGGGTGGAGAGAGACAGACACAGATAGAGAAATGGGGGTGGGGGAAAGGAATATGGATAGAGAGAGAGACAGAGAGACAGACAGAGAGAGAGAGAAAGAGAGAGAGAGAAAGGGAAAGAGAGGGAAAGAAAGAGAGAAAAGAGCTTTTTGAGCTGACAAAAAAAAAACCTGGAAACTAAGGGATGTTTTAAACTGAAGAAGGGCTGAATAAGTCACAAGAGTGATAATGGAATATTATTGTGCTTTAAGAAATGAGGAAGTAGATGATTTCAAAAAGATACAACCATTCATATATGATTTGATGCAGAGAAAAGGGAGCAGGACTAGAAGAATGTATCCTACAACATCAACATAAAAATGAACAATTCTGAAGATCTTTAAAAACTGAAGAAAAATGAAATGAACAGTCAACAGAACAACTTACACAACAACAACATGGCAAAAACAAACACCTGAAAGCTCTATGACCAATACAATAACCATCTGTGATTTCAGGGGGCTTAGTATTATTCACCTCTTGACAGAAAGGTGATATATCTAGGGTAAGACATATATTTTTAATATAGTCATTGAGAGATTTTGGTTTTGCTTGACTGCGTATTTCTTACAAGAATTTTCTTTTCTTACGATGGGGTGGGAGGTGGAGAAAATGGATTTCTGCTAATTTTTTTTAAAAAGTTTGAAAACCAGAAGTAGGGGCTTCTAATAGTTGTGAAATGTTAGTTGCTGGTTTTGGGGTTTTTTTTGTTTTGTTTTGTTTTGTTTTTTTACTGTTACAAGAGATATCTTAAAGAGCACATGCAAATCGGTAATGTAAAAACAAAACATCAGGGGGAAAAAAGGGGAAAGCGGCTCACTCCACTTTCTTCCTACCCATGTGGGCTTGGAATTCAACAGCTCCATGGCAAAGGAACTTATTTGAGGAAAACCTTAAAGATGTCAGAGAGTAGGAGAAGGATAAAAACAACAAAACCTTTACACTAGGAGTTGTGTGTTGTCTTTTTTCTTTTTTTTCCTTTTTAAAGGCACTCCCAGCATCTCAGGACATTAAAGTGAGTGTTAAGGTAAGTTAAACCTTCTCAAGATGAATTTTCCTGCTACTTTTAATTAAAAGTTCTTTAGAATTAAAAGGACACTATTCAGAAAAGGCTGGAAAAAAAATTTCATTGACACTCACCCCCACTGCCCTCCCCTTTTTCCCAAGGAAAAGAAAAAGCTATTTTGTGTGCGGCTCACCCGGACCACACTGTACAAAGGGAGGTGGATTGGCGGCAAGACACATGAGATGACCCTTTGACCCCAAACCGCTGACAAGTCCTCAATGGCATAAATACCAGATAATCAATCACAAGCCAGGAGGGCGAGTCCCCCTGCCCTTGCCCAGCGTTGGAGTTTATGAGAGATACACTGTAAATAGACACTGGTTTCTTAAGAGGCCCCCTCGGCATTCCAGGGGCAAGCTATAATCCTGAACCGGGTATGGCCAGATCCTTGACCATCTAGATTTACAGCTTTCATCACCAGCTTATAAAGGGCTTTTCCCTTATAAAGGCCAATTCCCCACTGCAACCTGGGCTCACTGATGGGTTCTCCACTCAGTGATCCTCTGTAGAGAAGCAGACCCAAACCAAATAAGGAGAGCCCTAGGAATGAACAGGAGAGAAGGTTCCAAATAAAGAAGGAAAGAGGAGACAATGGGGCCAATGGACATAATGGACACCCAGTGGCTGTGAGTGATTAGGGAGGAGAGGAAAGCTGGGGCTGGGGCACAATCCAAGAGATACAACACCCAGAGTTGGGGAGCCTTAATGAGTCTAGGAACTGAAGGGTCTAGCTTCTAATGTCAACATTAATAGCTGTGTGACCTTCCACAAGTCATTCAACTTTTCTGAGCCTGTTTACCCCTTGTAGGATGAAGGAGGTTGACTAGATGGTCATCAAGGTCATGCCAGTTAATCTTGGCTCTGTTCCCAAGTAGCTGTGTGATTTAGGACAAATGACTGCCTCTCTGTTTCTTCATCTGTAAGAAGAAGGGTGAGGGACCAGCTATACGTCCCCACTGGTTTCCAGGTTTAAGGTGCTCCAATTCTGTGAAAAGGCAATGGTTGGAATGGCAGGCTCTTTTTAGGTCACGCCAAGGCTGGCACTATGCTTCAGGTACACCAGCTTCTGCATGAAGCCCTTCCTGTTCCTACCAGCACCTAGTGACCTCCCTCTCGAAAAGATTTTATAGTCATACTGTATTTAAGCACATCTACTGACATGTGTTTGTGTTGCCTTCTCCAATAGAATGTAATCTCCCTGCAAGTCGAGAGTGCTCATTCTTTGCATCTGTAGCCCTAGTGTTGGCACACAGTAGGTCCTTTTAAAATACTTGTTGATGGATAAGTGTCCACAAATAAGGCAGAAATGCAGGTATCCTTTTCTATGAGCAGACAGAGCCATTAAAGGTCCCAATAAAAAGAAAACAAAATTCCTTTTTCCCATTGTCCACTCCATTGGTTACACCCTTCTATACAACCAGACTAATGTCCAATGTGAAAGCCTTTGCAGATTCTATACTTGATGGCATGCGGCCATGGGGAAGGAGGGGAGAAAAGTTAAAACTCAAGGGACTCTGGAACTGAATCTTCTAACCTAAAAGTAAATAAACAAATCAATTAAAAATAAAATATCTGCCCATACCAGAAACACATTTTTGTAGCAACTGAGAGATGGCTAAGTTTAAAAGCTTGTTGCTGTTGACCAGTCATTTTCAGGTGTGTCTGATTCTTTGTGACCCCATTTGGGTTGTTCTTGGCAAAGATACAGGAATAGTTTGACATTTCCTTCTCCATCTTATTTTATAGATGAGGAAACCGAGGCAAACAGGGTCAAGTGACTTGCCCAGGGTCACACAGCTAATGTCTGAGGTCAAGATATGAACCCAGGAAAATGAGTCATCCTGACTCCCTAAGCCTGGCACTCTATCTATCCACGGCATCGCCTAGCTGCCCTTAGAAATTTAGAAAACCTTAAAAATCAAACACACCCAAAACTATAAAAGAAAATTGTTATGTACACTGTATATGATCCATGAGGCTCTTATCTCGGTCTCTTAAGCAAAGATTCAGAAAGCCTGGCCAACTTCACACTTAGAATGTCTCCAAAATAAATCTTGGCTGTTTCTCCAAAGAATTTTACCAAGATTCATTCAAAACTAGTCCAATAAATGGAAATGCGTGAGAGGGGGAGGGGGAAGAGAGAGATTCTTGGTAACTAAATTTGATAATGCTTTTGTGTTGGGGTCAGAGGTTAAATATGGCCACACTAATCCGCTTCATCCAGTATTAAAGCACAAGGGAGATTTTTCTGTAGCTTAGCAAGAGGGCTTTTCTCATTGCTGAAGAAATAGTATTTACTCAGGAAAATTGAATGTGAACGCTGGTCGCCAGAGATCCAGACCTGTGTTCATTTGGTCAGTACACCTCAGTTCCTGGCAGCTGGCTTTAGGTACTTTATTGTTATGTCTGAAGGACAGGGAATGCACAGTAATACTTTTTAAAAAAAATTTTTTTCAAGAGCTAACCATATCCCATTCCCTTTTCCCTTTGTCCAAAACTGAAACTTATGTTGGGTTTTTGTTTTTTTTTTTAAAGAATAGTAGCTCTGACCAGGCAGTGCTTTACTAGGAGGGAAGAAAAGAAGGAGCTCAGGTAACTTAGCTATCCATGAACTCAAAATGTTAATCATACACACACTGACCCCAGAGAAATAAGGAAGGCAAAGGAAGTCTCCCAATCTCTTACTCAAGGAAGGGTTTCAGACATACAGGAACCTCAGAAGCACAGAGAGTCTCCAGAGATGTCTGCTCCTCTGGGGAGGGAATCCCTGAACTGTGAGTAAATTATCCTTAACAAGGAGTTGGGAAAGGTGTATGAGCTCTTACCAACTCTGCCTATATAGAGTGTCTGTACCTCTCCCCACTTCAGAAGATAAGAGTTGGATTTGTTTCCTTCTCCCAGGTGGGCTGCTCTTTGCTCATCTGTACCTTGGTCCCAGGTCTTCCATTTGAGGAAGACTTAACACCCCAAAATAGAGAGGGGAGCCACTGAGTGAAGCTAAGTTGCCTTGCAAGGGCTGATGGTCCAAATGTCAACAATCGGTCAGCTTGCCTCTGCCTGGGGGTCAGAGGGCAAGCAGGGAAACAATAGGCTTTCTCCCAGCGGCTAGGTCCAAAGAGAGGCCCCTCTAGGCTCCCCGGAATGCAGAGAGTTCTGACCATAGCTAGTTGGAGGTTTCTGTTCTGTGTCCCTACATACCTCCAAAAATCTTGGATACCAGCCACTTTTCATTTGGGGAAGAAAAAAAAGAAGGAAAGGAAATAAGAATAATAAAAACTCACACTTATATAGGCTCAAAGTATTTCACATGCATTATCTCATCTGAGCCTCACAACCCCCAGAAGCTGGTGTTTTTATTTTGTTTTTTTCATTTTACATATGATGAGTGTCAGGAACATTAAGCGACTTGCTCACGATCACACAGCTAACTGTAATAATACAAATAACAATCATTAATGATAAGATTAAGTCTAGTATAATACCCACCGAACCAAAGAAGAAAACACACATAAATTTATGTACATGTACTTAGATACAGATTATCCAGGATTATTATAGAAGGAACAGGGTCCATCTGCAACGTAGACAAGATAAAGAGCAAACTTAAGCAGCAGCAGAACACACTAAGAAATGCAGTTCAACAAACACTGAGTTCAGGGGACGTTGGTGGCACAGAGGATAGTGTGCTGGGGAAGGAAGTCAGGAAGATCTGAGTTCAAATCCTGTCTCTGAAATTTACTGTCACTTAACCTCTGTTTTCCTCAGTTTCCTCATCTACAAAATGGGGGTAATAATAGTACCGACCTCCCAGGACTGTTATGAGGGTCTAGTGAGATAATAATTGTAAATGGCTCAGCACAGCACCAGACACACAGATGACGTATAATGAGGTGGGTCAGCTTGTGAAGGCCTTTAAATAGAGAAGTTTCTATTTTATCCTAGAGTCAAAGGAGAGCCACCAGCATTTTCTGAGTAGGGCAGTTAAATGGTCAGATCTGCATCGTTTTAGCATCTGTGTGGAGAACAAACTGGGCTAAGGGACATCCAACTGAGAGGCAGCTGCAATAGTCCAGGTAAAAAGTGATAAGGGCCTTTGGTTGTGCCATTGTGAACATAAAACAAGGTAACTAATAAAGATCTTCTGGAGGGAGAAAGGCCACAATTTGGGAACTGGTCAGACATGGGAGGTTAAGGAGCTAAGGACAGGCAGAAATGCAAACGTGGGAGAATGGAAGGAAGGTGGTATGCACTGGTAAAGGAAAGGTGGTACTGATGGGGTTTAGGCTCTGGGAACCCCCTTGAATCTTCCCACTAAATGAGGCATTTGCCTGAGACCATAAGTCTTTCATTATTTCTAGACCCAAATCTTTGTTACTACTAACCTAGCCTAGCCTTCCATTATCCAGCTATGATTTCCTACCCTTGATCTTATCAAAATATCTATACTCAAACTTGCTACCCTTAAACTAGCCTAGCCCTCCATTGTCTGTCATCTCCAGGTAACCTTTAGCTATTTCCCACCCTTAATCCCATTCCAGAAGTCTGACCTCAGTCTCAAGACCCTCCCCAAACCCCTCCTATAGACTACCCCTAGATCTCTCCCAACGGTGTTTCTGTATATAAGATCCATATTGCCTCCACGAAGGTGCTGAGATTCAGTCTAGCAGAGACTCAGTTTGTTTTGGCTTGCTTGTCTGATTCAAGCATCACAAATACTTAGACTCCTTAAGAGTCTACCCATTATGGTGAATCTTTAATAAACTTTGCTTTTCTTCATCTAAGAGAAGGCTTGGGTTGAATTCATTTGGCAGAACCTGGTGTATTTTGAGATCTTAAGCACCCGTAAATCCCAAACTTCAACAGTACCATCAGCAGAAACAGGGCAAGGTGCAAGAGAGGTAGATTTTGAGAGCAAGGAGGGGTGTTTAAGATAATGAGTTCTGTTTTGGACTTAATGAGTTTCCTATATCTATGGGATACCTGGTTTGAAATGTTCAAAAGGCAGCTGTTGATTTGGGGGTTAGAGTTCAGGAAAGACTATGGCTGGATACACAGATCTGGGACTTTTCTACACTGAGTTAACAATTAAACCAGTGGGAACTCATGAGGTCACCAGATGATAGAATCAAGAGAGGAGAGAGCCCAGAACAGAGTCTGAAAAGGATGCCAGGCTCACTGACTCTGTAGCTCTACCGGACAAAGACCCGTGAGGCCCACACTGTGGGCCAGTCAGTCCACCAGAAGGGTTGGAGGACCTGAGGGCCAAGAGGACGGCCACCGCCCTTGAAGAGGAGGCCTAGCAGCTTCATCTGTCCATGTGATCAGACTTGAGAAGAAATGGAAGAAAAGACATACGGTTTCATCTTCTCCAACACTCCTCAAACCACTTCAAACTCAAAAACACTTGCCACCTGCTCCCTCAGAACAATCCCAAGTGTTTTCCCCCTGGGGAAGAGAGCCAGTGTTAACCTGGCCCCCTGGGCCCAGTGGGCCCAGTTCTGATGCAAAGTTTCCCTTTTCAATTCCTGTAACTAAAATGAATATGGAAAAGATAATTACCTTTAAAACATACTTAATACTTGGGCACATTATCTCTATCTCCAGAAAAAGAATGCTATCTGATGGGATCTTCCCCATAAGCTTAATCAAATTGCTATCTTAAAACTCTCTGGAGTCCTGTGAAAACAGTAATAGAAAATTGGTGGCAGAGGCTGGAAGCATTTTATATTTGTTTGGTTGGGGGGAACATGCATCCTATCTGACAATGGGCACTGGGAGACAAAGTCATTTCCAATCTGAAATGGATCTTTGCATGTGGGGGAGGGGGTGCAGGGAAAGGAGTATATTAGGCCTGACCCAAACCTATAGACTTTATGCTCCATGTAACTTCTGCTCTTGAGAGAAGGAAATTCCAAAGCACTCAAACAAAAGCAACAACAACCATCCGAATTCTTTTCTTATTTCCTCCCAGACCCACCTTTACGTCAGAAGTCTTTCAGAACTTAAGCTATGTAGATACTTCCTCTATTAATTAACTTTAAGTCTCAATTAACTTCCTCCATCAATTAACTTTAAGTCTGACTTTACACAGTCATCTCCAACCTGCCTGATCCCAGAGAGGGCCCTGACTGTCCAAATTAACCCAGTCCACCATCTCTGCTATTATTTGCCCAAATACTGTTCAAGAGGTAGGTGGCTGATGGGGAGGAATGAAGCATCTGAGGGGAGTGAATGAATATGGAGGCTGGGCATCCCTTCACCTCAAATAGAAGCCCACCTGGCATAGCCCTAGTAAAGAGTTGCCTGTTCTTCCCCAACTGGCCCTGTTTATCTTGTTGACAGAATCCACAGTTAAGTGATAAAGGGATGTCTCAATTCTTAACTTTTTCTATGGCACGGACAGAGACACCTTGTTTCTGACAACAATGCTTTTAAATGTCTTCAATAAAATACATGGGATTGCAAAGAAAATCAATTATGCTGAAATATAGTTATTAAAACATTTTTTAACTAATTCCTGGACTGCAGGTTTAAGAACCTCTGGGAGAGAACAGCCGGGGGAGGTGTATAATAGCAGTATCAATGCACATACAGACAATCATAGTACTACTGTACTTGTATGAAGGCCAACAGAGATGAAAGAACCATGACAGAATTCTAGTTAGAAAAGACCACAGCGGCCATAAATTCATTCCATCCTCCATCCAAAGAAGAATCTCTGCAGTGAGGAACTCACTCCACTGAGCTGGCGTGGTCCCTCAGAACCATCTCCCTGCCTCTGAGGAAAAGGGGTCCTCTCTGAATCTAGGGAAAGGTTGACCAAGTTCTTAAAGATCTCAGCAGATGCCCATGCCATAACCTCCCTGTTAACTGCTCCTGTTATAGACTCCAGTCCCTAAGGGCCTGCAAATTCTCCTCGATATCAGATCCATTTCACCCCTTAGGAATTTACCTTTATTTATTCTCCATGAGTGATCAGCAGGAACGAGGGCAACTGGTCCCCGTCCTCTTTTCCTCCCTTGCTCTAGAACTGCGTGGCAGGCATGGCAGCATGGCACCTTTTGTACCATCGGGTTCCTAGGTTTCTTCTGGGGCCATCCACCAAGCCAAAAGGAGAGACAGTGACCCAGGAGGCGGAAGAACTCTGCCTCTAAAGTCTACAAAAGAGAAGTACAGACCTGGAGTTTGGGGGGAGGGGTATTGATGCCAAAAATGAGAATGCTCCAAGTGTCAGATTGACAGGGAGAGAAGAGGAGCGGCAATTCATGGGAATTCCCATTTGCTGGGAAATGGGGTGTTTGGGTTAATTATCCTGACTGGTTGAGGGCTCCTATATAGTTCCATCGATGAAATAGCAGTTTTTGAACAATCAAAAATATGATAACCTGCACCATTAGAAGCATAACGGCAGAGGTCCATCACCCGGTAGAACTTCGGGGGCATCAATTCTCATTACCTGTTTCTGGGATTGTGGACTCTCATCTTACCTCAGTCAGAAGTCGCTTACAGGGCAGTTCCAAACCACACAGACCCCTAGGTCTTCCTTCCCACCCCTTCTAGCTCCCCTTCCTGTGCTATCTTCCTCCATTAAAATATAAGTTCCTTGAGGGCAGGAACTGTCTGTTTTTTGTACGTATGCTCAGATACAGATGTATCTGTATCCCCAGAACTTAACACAGTACCTGGATCATGCCATTGCTATTCGGTCATTTTAGTCACACACAATTCTTTGTGACCTTATTTAGACTTTTCTTAGCAAAGATAATAGAGGGGTTCACCATTTCCTTCTCCGGCTCACTTGGGAGATGAGGAAACTGAGGCAAACGGGGTTAAGTGATTTGCCCAGGGTCACACAGTTAATAAGTGTCTGAGGCCACATTTGAATTCAGGTCTTCCTGATTCCAGGCCCATAGTTCTAACCACTGTTACCACTTAGCTGCCTGACACTTAGAAAGCACTTAATCAGGGCTTTTTCATTCACAAATGAATGAATGAATGATCCGGTCCTATAATTGTAGAAGATAATAGAAGACTGTGCTGAATCAATGCTGGCTTATAGCATCTCCTGAAAGTTGCTTTTTAAAACAAATCCCTGATGTCAGCTTGTTTACTTATAATTTGTCTCTTTTCTTATAAGAACCTAGAATGTGCCAAAACAGGAGGAAACACTTTCAGAATTTTCCCGCTGTTTGAGTTTTAGATAAAGGGAATTGAAGTGTTCTTCCTTCCACATCCATCTTTACATGCTCACTCTATTCGATCTCCAAGGCATCCCCCAAGTACCTCCAACCACTCCTTCTCCCATCTGCAGAGCTTAGGACCCCTCTGTGGGTCTCAACAACCCAACTTAGACTCTAAGCTAGGGATCTGAATTGCTATGCATGAAATATTTAAGCTGCTTTTCTAAATATATACATTATTTAGCTTACAGTCTATAAAATATTTACATTGTTTGTCATCGTCCCCCCCACCCTGAATATGCATTATTTACAGTACAGTCCGGGAAATGTTAACCCCATGATTTTAGAGTTATTCACGACTTTCATTCCCCTGGACCACATGTCTACTGCACCCACATAGCAAACCCTGATGAAGACAGAGAAAACTCTGGCCCTTCATTCACTATTGAGTCTAAGTAAAGCAAAGAGAAAGAACCATAGTGAATAGGAGTCTAGCTTGAGGGTGGCTCAGGAGGGCCAGGTACATGGTAAGGTAAGATGTGGCACTGATTCAGAACTAGAAGCTACCTTAAAAATCCACCTCCCCATTTTACATATGAAGAGACTGAGGTCTAGAAGGTTAAGTGACTGTCCAAAGTCTTGCAGATGTTAAATATCAGCTCTGAGCCAGAGACTCCATTTCTAGAATGAATTTCCCTCTTCATCTTTGCCCCTAAAAATACTTTGCTTCCTTTAAGGCTCAACTTAACCATCCCTACCGCACTGAAACATTCTCTGATTCCCTCGACTGCTCCTGCTCATTCTCTTCTCAAACTGCTACCTATCTTCTTGTCTGGCTACATGCTCTACCACTCAGTAGAAACGAGAAATAGAACATATAAGCATGTGTATAAGATTTGTAATTCAATAAGTATTTATTAATCGTTTACTATGTTCCAGACACTGGGGACAGAAAGAAAAGGTAAAAACCAGTCCCTCTCCTCAAGGATTTCACCTGCATAATATGGGAGACAATATGTGAATGACTAATTACATCCTCTGTGTGTGTGTATGTCTGTATACACACACACACACACACACACATATCTGTAGAGAGGGAGAAAAGAAAAAGAGAGGGAGACAGATAAAAACAGAGGGAGAGAAAGAGAGGAGGGAGGAAAGGAGGGAGAGGGAGAGAAAGAGACAGACAGACAGACACTGAGGTTAATCTTCAAGGCAGGACACACTAGCAGGCAGGAGAACTGGGCATGGCCTCCTGGAGAAGATGGGATCTGAGCTGAGTTTGAGGGAGCCCAGGAAACTCTGCATCGGGGGGTGAAGAGGGAGAGCAGTTGAGGCATTTGGGACAGCCTGTGTAAAAGCAGAGAGATGCAACGGACTGTTGTACTTCAGCAAGAGCAAGGAAGCCAGTATGGCTGGGTTGCAGAGGCCATGGAGAGGAGGTAAGCCTAGGGAGACCAGGATGGCAGGAAGGGGCTAGGTTGCCAAGTGCTTCAAATGCCAGACCAGTTTATTTTTAATCCCAGAGGTCACAGATTGGGAGCCACAGGTCTTTATTGCAAAGAGGGGTGATATGGTAAAACCTGCTCTTTAGAAAAATTAGTTTGGTAGCTGAAGTGAGGATGGGATAAAGTGGGGAGGAGACCCTCGAGGCAGGGAGACCCGTTAGATGGACACTACAAGAGAGGTGCTTCTTGGTGAGGGGAGAGGAGAGAACATAGAAGAGACCTGTTCCAAGTGTGACAAAGAAGTGCCCTGAGCAGGGATTGCTTTAGTTTTGTCTTTATCCTTGGCAATTTGCAAAGCTCCTCATATATAGTAAATGTTGGTTGAGAAATGCTTGGTGAATAAATTGGTGAATTTGTTTGTTGAAGTTCACCCGAAAGACAAGTGAGATCTGGGTAGAGTGAGGTGGGAAGGGTCATTATTGTGAGAGATGATGGTGTTTAGGGTCTCCCACTCTCCCCCAAATTCCCCTGCCTCTAGGGAGCTTCCCAAGTCCCTCCCTGGCCTGGAGTGTTGTGGCCCTCCAAATCTGTCTGATTAAAAGCTGCCTGGCTGACCATTTCCCCTCTCTCTATCCTTGGTAGAGAAAGATTGCTTCAACCTCTGTGCAAAGTCGAATCACAACCCCAGGGCGGTTCTTGATTTGGTAAGCTCTTTATTGAACATTTGATCACTCTGAGGGTTGTAAACTGAGTCATCTGTGTTCCTGAGAATTTACACTCCTCTTCCTCTTCTCTCCTCCTGTCCTCTCTCCCCTTTCCCCCCACCCCTCAGATCACAGGCTCAATGACTTAGCAAGAGAAGGGACCCATCTACATCTAGACTAACCCCTTTGATTTATGATGAGGAAATAGAAGCCCAGAGAAGTTAAATGATTTGCTTAAGGCCACACCCAGCTAGTGAGTAGCACAATCAGAATTTGAACCCAGGCCTTTTGGTTCTAAATCTAGCATCCCCGTCTTAAGATGACCAGCAACTTTTTCTTTCAAACAAAAACAAAAATAATTTAAATGACAGGCCTAGACTAGGGTCATATGGTAAGTAGATGATCTCTGCAGTATATCTGGCTCTGCCACCTTTGTGACCTTGGTTCAGTGACTTCACCCCCTCTAGGCTCAATTTCCTTATCTAGAAAAGGAAGGGTTTAAACAGGGTGCCCTTTTAGCTATTTTCAGATGATCACCTGGGAGACAGAAGAAGCAGGTAATAGCAAGGGTTTCCTTATCAATGCAATATGTAAAAAAAAATCCTTCATTTGATGGAACTAGCATCCCAGCTTTCCAGACCTGGCTTCTTAACCCAAGGAGGCTGACTTCCCTTCATCATCCTCATCCAGGTCATCCGGGTAATTGTCATTACTGCTACAGAGGAAATCTAGCCTTGGGAAGGCCTGGGGATGCTGCAGCAGCCCATGGCTCCCAGAGAGAGATACCAGACGTCAAACATTGAAGGGATTAAAGGAGTTGCCTCTTCTCAGGTTGTTGAACTGAGGACAGAGAGAGGGCTGTGTGTGTGTGTGTGTGTGTGTGTGTCTGTCTGTCTGTGTGCGCGTGCACACACATTTTTTTTTCCTTCCCTTTCCGGTACCTCTACTTACCCCGGTACTGTTTTGAATCTCTAAAATAATGTGACAAGTTAATGATGGTACAATTATCTAAATGTTTAACAGACATGTTATCTAAGTGAGTCGGATTGAGATTCCATCCCGCTGACAATAAACATCAATGGTAGAGCAGAAAGCAATAGGCAAATTATAACAAACCCTGCAATTTCAACGCTATTAAATTTGGAGGAATAACAGCCTTGAGGCCTGTAAACTCTGAATAAAATAGGCCCTTGTGTTTGTCCAACTATTAAATCAAAATGCTACCAACATCCTAGAAAAAACAAGGCGATTTATGGCTTTTCAAGTTTCAGTTACACATTGGTTTTTATTAACTCGTCTCTTGTCATCAAGGGCAGCCGCGGTAGGTGTGGGGGGGGGGGAAGGCAGGAGAAGTGGAGGGATGAGGAAGATGATGGGGTAAATAATGAAGGGAGGGGAATGGACCGGTAGCTGGGAACTTGAGAATCTCAGCTCGGGGGGACAGGGAATTGAAAAGAAAGGATAAGATGAGAGTTGGTATGGTAGCTGGGGATCAGGAAAAAGGGGAGAGAAAGCAGATGGGGAGAGATTTGTCAACTGGGATAAAGAAAATAAAGGAGACGGGAGAGCAGAGCTAGGAACCTGGGCAGTAGCTGAGAAAAGGAATTAAGGAACTGGAGGGGAGATGGGAAATAAAGGGATGGAAGAAAGACAGGTAAGGTGAGTTCAGGAAACAGCAAATAAGGCAGTATGATTAAAATGTAAAATGGATAGAGTGGAATGAAATGAACTAAGTCTGGAAAGGTAGGCTGGAGCCAGATTAGGAAGGATGGTCAATACTGTGCCAAAATAGTTTATCTTAGAGGCAACAGGGAGCACCTGAAGATTTTTAAGTAAAGGAGTAGCACCAGTAGACAATCAACAAGCATTTATGAAAAATTCACTGTGCACTAGACCAAAAGACAGAAATGAAAGAGCCCCTGCCCTCAAGGAGTGTACATTCTATCAGGAAAAACAATATGTACAAGCATAAGAATGTAAGAATATATGCAGAGCATATATGCGGTGATGGGGGGCACTAGTAGCTGGGTGGGGTCTGGAAAAATCTCCCATAGAAGGTAACATAAATTGGACTTTGAAGACAGCTAAGGCTTCTAGGATAGGCAGCTGTCACAAAGGACAGAGGACCAGGCTAGGAGTCAGGATGTCTTGAGTTCAAGTCGAGCCTCAGACACTTACTAACTGGGCAAATCCCTTAACCACGTGTGACTCAGGTTCTTCATCTGAAGAAAATGGGAAACCACTCTGATACCTTTGCCAAGAAAACACCAAAAAAGAGGTCACAAGAGTCGGGCAACAAATGACTGAGCAACAACGCTCCTAAGGGTTGAAGGTGAATGGATTGCATGCAAGGGCAAGAGCGTGTGCCAGGGCAAATAACCCAATAGCTGGGCGAAGTGAGAGGCTAGAATGAGGCAGACCAAGTAAGACAGATGCCAGTGCAAGAGCGTAGAAGGTGGCAGATGGGGTTAAGAGCCGCAGAGAGATAGAGGGAAAGAGCACAGAGAATATAAGCTCAGGTTTAGCACTTAAGAAAGCTCTGATGACTGTGGAGACTTAAGGGAAGTGGGAGAGTTGGGAAGAGAGAGGGAGGAAAGAGTCTGGAAGTAACCAGTATTACCTGACTTTTTTTTTTTTACCTTATTCTATCTCTCCATTTCTCCTTCTCCCAATATATTCCTCTCTCACCTCTTAATTTTATTTATTAGATGTCATCCCTTCATATTCGATTCATCTACCTGACTCTTTCTAGAAGTTTGGACTGTGAAAGGGAAAAGACAGAAAGGCCTGATAGCTTGAGGGAATGGCTGGGCCAAATGAAGGCTTTTTAGAGTTGGGAGAAAAATGAGATGAGGGTGCATGATCAGTTGAGGGGAGGAGGCTCCCAGAAGAGACAAGAGGAGAGAAAATCAAGGGTCCTTTCCCCTAGAGACTACAAAAAGAAGAGGGAAAGACAAAGTGGTTATATAAACGGGTTTTAAGTAGGGGAGGAGTTCACTGTGTATGGCCTCAATTTTTTCGGAAAACTAGAAGGTAAAGTCTTCTGCTGAGAAACAGGAGGTGTGATATGATCTAGGCCAGGGGTGGAGAACCTGTGGCCTTCTAGGTCGCTGGGTGCAGCCTTCCGATTAAGTCCAAGTTTTACGGAACAAATCCTTTTATTAAGGGGATTTGTTCTCTGAAGTTTAGATTTGGTCAAAGGGCTGCACTTGAGGACCTGGAGGGCACATGTGGCCTTGAGGCTCCATCCCTAGTCTAGAGTCTTGAGAAAATAAGTCTTTGAAGAAATTCTTCAAATCTTGTGATAGAACAAAGACCATCAATCAGCAAAAAATTATTCTATGTATTCTAGGAATTCTAATTATTTTATATATTACATATTCTAGGAATTCTGATCCTAATTATTCTAGGAATTCTATGTAGAAGTGAAGGCCCAAGTGAGAGTAATGAAAATTTATAGTGAGGCATTTAACAGCACAAAGAAGGCAGATGGTGGGAGTAACTCCATTGACTCCTTCATCCTGTTTCTGGCTCCAGGACAATGGTTCTCAGCCTTCCTATTGCCTTGGCCGTGTAATACAGTTCCTCATGTGGTGGTGACCCCCCCAACCATAGAATTATTTTCATTGTTACTTCATAACTGTAATTTTGCTACTGTTTTGAATTGTAATGTAAATATCTGATATGCAGGATGTATTTAAATTGAACAAAACCCACAGGTTGAGAACCGCTGCTCTAGGAGGTCCTACCCTGTTTCTCTTTCTCTGAGACCCCAGAAAGGATCAAGGAATGTGGTGGTGACAGGAATAAATACTTAACCTTCTTGTTCTGTGGTAAGCAGAGAGTATCTTCCACCACACCTATCCACACCGTCCATCTCCATCTACCTTTACCTGTTTGGATATCTACAAGAATGAAGTGTCCATCAATTCTCTACTTTCCATGTCTCTACACTATCTTCAGCTACTTAAAGACAAGAGTCCTTAACACAGGACAGCTACTCTTCATGTAATCTCTCTAGGTCTCTGTGATTTACCTATGAGATGGAAAAGGTAGTATAAAAATGGACTTTTAGTCAGAAATACCTGAGACTGAATCACATTTACAAAAAGATGTCACCCTGGGCATGTTGGATAAGGGACTTCTGGCCTCAGTTCCCTCATCTGTAAAATATAGAGTTTGTCCTTAAAGACCTCAAATGTCCCTTCTACCTCTATATCTATAATCCTTTGATCCTATCTCCAATTGGGAGGGAGGCTGGACCCCAAAGACCCCCAGGAACAAAAACCATAAATAAAGTAGTCGAAACCCAGGCTTTGCCTAAAGACTAAGAATGACTATGCTAGAGGGAACCTCAGAAATTTTAGTCCAAACTCTTCATTTTTATAGATAGGAAACTGAGGCAGAAAAAAAGTGAAATGACTTGCCCAAGAGAATGAGTAGATGAGATGATGCTAGAGTCATTGCTTCCAACTTTAAAGAGATCTCGGAAATCACCAAATCTCATCTCATAGATGAGGAGAACGAGACTCAGCATGGTTCAGAGCTTGCTCAAATGATGTAGTGGCAAAGTCAAGGCTAGACTCAAACACTGCTGCAGATCAAAGGGACCAGAGATTGCTCATGCTAGGCCACCCTTTACTGTACAAATAAAACTATAGTCTGAAGAAGTCAATGACTCGACCAAGGTCACAAAGCTAGTTAGGGGCAAGTCAGGACAGGGGCTAGAACCTACATTTCCTTGGTTCCGTCCCAGTATTCTTCTCATTAGGCCTTAATGCCTAGATGCATCTGGGTATCCATTCTGAATTTCTCATATGCGTCTGTGACAACAAACATTATTGAGTTTCTTTTACAGGCAAGCCAATGTGAAGTTAAATCCCCTTGATCTCCCAGTCCTCCCCACCTTCAAGTCAATTGTGATCCCCTCCCAAGCGGACAATGGAGAGGTTTGGGATCTCTGAGACCAGAATAAAAAGTATGGAACCTGGAAATTTAGCTTTGGGAGAGAAGGGGAATAGGGG
Source organism: Pseudocheirus occidentalis (assembly GCA_028646575.1). Classification (NCBI taxonomy): domain Eukaryota; kingdom Metazoa; phylum Chordata; class Mammalia; order Diprotodontia; family Pseudocheiridae; genus Pseudocheirus; species Pseudocheirus occidentalis. The sequence continues at coordinate 103,926,037 of CM053596.1, forward strand.
ACTCCTAATGGAGAAAGTTGACTTGCCTGGCAAAGTAGGTTGGGCTAACCCTTCCCAGTCCTCAATGAGCCGCCCCAACAGAGCTACAAAACATGGGCTAGGAAAATAAAACTATATTAGGCTTCAAACATGCCTTTATAGTAACAGCATGAAATTAGGTCAGGAGTAAAGCTATGCTAGTGAATCAACTGTACAAATATCAGCACATGATTCTGTTTCCCAAGAGGCTATGACGTTTTGCAACATTACTCCATCTCAAGCTTTCTCATGTTAAATTCTCTGGCACATCAAGAGAAATCCTAGACAAATCACCTCTGATATTTATAAAAAGTCAAAGGCTATTATGTTTTAAATGGCCAGGTCATTCCAACCTATACAGAATTCATCTGTCTAGGCTCCTGGTCTACCTGTTGCCCCTTTTTTTTTCCTAGCCCTCTTCACTCTCTCACTCCGTTACACCCTCTGGACAGGCCTCAAAGATACTTTACTTTTCTTGTACAATTTTAAGAAGGTTAAGTTATTTCCTTACTCCCCATTCCTACCCCCTCTAGGATCAGGCACCGGACGGCCAATGCTAGGAAGATGAGCCAAAACAGTTGCTGAGTTTCCTATTGCTGTAGGACCCAGGCCAGCTCAGCTGAACACCCTGCAACCACTCTTCAGTGCCCAATTCAATCTCTTCTGCAAGGCCTTTGAGAGCAGTAGGGCCTACAGACAGCCCTCTGGGTGCACTGAGCACTGTCCTAGGGCTGATTATCCTCTTCTGAAAAACTCTGCCTCCTCCCTCCCCGCTCCCCTATACCCTCCCCACACTCAACACTCCCCCCCCCCTACTATCCTCTAAGGAAGGAGGAAAAAAGCACAAGGACTTCATTTTTCCATCCTTAAGTTCACATCCAAAGACTTTTTGGAGGCTTTTTTCAAGCATCATTAACATGTCTAGAGCGTGAGGGGGCCCAACACGGCAGGCAACTAAACTAGTAGGAAAGCCATAGGTTAACACTTCACTCCTTCAGAGGAGAATGAATGCACCACTGTGGTGTGCATGTGCTGGGGGTGGGGGAAGAGATGAGGCTATACCAGTATGTCCAGTCCACCCCTCAAATCCTTCCAGCCTCCATTAGGATGGAAGAGAGAGCCGGGAGTAGCAGTGGCCCTTGGCCTCTGGTCTGCTGCTGCAAAGCAGAGTAAACCATAACGCTGTCACCATTTCTGGACAAGGGTCTATCCAATATAAGGCAGATAAGAACCTTAATTTAGCTGAATGACTCTCTCTACAACATTGGAATTTGGAAATAAAAACAGCCTCTTCTCCAGTCACTGAAAAAAACCTGGTTTTGTGATGGAGTACAAAGCCAGGAGAAAACTTCAGTAGTATCAGTATTATCTGATAATAAATAAATAAAACAAATAATTTAATTAATAAATAAATAAGTTAATAAAACAATTTAATATTTTAATATTAAAATAATTTAATAATAACAAACAATTAATTAATAAATTAATTTATAAAATAAATAATAAATAAAACTTCAGTATTATCATTCTAGGCCAAGCCCTCTCATTTTACAGAAGAGGAAAGAAGCAGTCTGGGTCCCTGTAAGAGAGCTCTGATCCAAGAAACAGAACTTCCAGATCTCTTTAATGGCTTCCTAATAGAATGTGAACAAGCCAATTACTCTCTCTGAGCCCAGTCTACAAAATGGAGACTCAAACCAAGAAAACCAAGTCTAAGAAGAATTCCGTTGGTTGCATAATAAACTTCTTTCCCCCATGAGACTTTAAAAGCTGATTTGTTCTGATATGGGTGGGAGAGAAGGAGGAAGAGGAGGCATGTGGTTAAGCTAGCATACTGACTGTGCAGGAGTATATGGTGGCTATCTGCACTTGCAGGTGAACCCCTAGACCACTCTAATCTGGGCTAGCCCTCTGTAATGTATTGTCACTCAGCATACTCCCACGGATTAGGGAAGACCATGATCATGGCAGGTCTAGAGATCGTAGTTTGATATGGGCACTCTTGGGCCCTAGTCTACCTCTGAGCAGCCTGGATATACATCAGCCTCATAACTCCTCTTAGCCCAACCTCGACCTGCAGATCCTTTAGTCCTGGAGATGATATAATGCTTGGATTTAAATCCTTCCAGGTCACTTTAGTCTGGACAAGACTAAGAGAAATGACATTTGTCAGAATACCAGTGTTGATTTTAGAACACTCACCGATCATTCGATTAACAAGCATTCATTAAATGCCTATAAAGTCAGGCACGTACTAGGTTCTAGGGAGCTAAAACAAAAACGGAAATAGTCCCTACCTTGAAAAACTTACCTCCCCTCCCCCACAAACAGGGAAAACGACACATATACACATAGGTAAATTAAAAATATTTACAAATTCATACAAATCTGGAGAAGGGAAGAGGCACTGGCAGCTGGGGTGGGGTAGGCTGGAGCGAGAACAGCAAAGGGTCTGGTTTTGCCTTCCTTTGGAGGCCCAGGACACAGTAGGAGCTTGATAAAAGCTGACTGCCTTGATTTAACTTGGGCTGAAAGCTGTTGCAGAGACCTCAGTCTCCTGTCCATGGTAGCAGCAGCACAAGGAAGCCAAACCCTTTCCTCAGCTCACCAGTGTCCACTCTTGATGCTTGGCTGGAAAGCCCACACCTGATGCTGGAGACAGAGACACAAAACCTGATTAACTCCAATCCCACTAAAACACCCATCTTTTCTGTCTCCTGAGCCCAGGTTGGCTCCAGACGCTGGCAAGAGAACAGTTGCTCTCTGGGGTATCCTCAGACATTCAGTGCCCTGGGCTTTCAAACAAATAAACCAACCATGCTTGGAGAGGTTTTTCCAAGGTCACCAGTGATATTTGGAGCACCTTGTGTTTTCTTGTTTTGCATTTCTTCATTCTGTCTCTGGCCTCCTACACAGTGTATGTGACACCTCTATCCCCGCCCCCCCCCACCTAGGGGCCTTACTTGGCCCATACCCACAAGAAGGCATGTTTAGAACGTCTGCCTGGTGAGAGGGCACAGACTCTGCCTTGAGGACCCCTTGCTGTAGACACCCCAGCAACTGGGGAAAAAAGTAGCAGCAGGGCATTCTACTCATGATTTATTCCCTTAAGCTCCCAGGGAGTGGGGGGTGAGGGGTAGGGTTTGCTTGCCAACTTGGTAGGGAATGGGTCCCACGGAAAGTCTCTAACAATGATGCAATCCTTTAATGGGGCACTGGGGGGGCCTGGGTTTCTCCCTCTGACCCTAGGTCTTTTGGATCAGTATCACCATTTTTGTAAGTCCACATAACAAATATGTCTTTTAAATCATCCTGTTCTTCCCTCACTCCCCACAATGGACAAGATCTTCTAATGCAGGTAGACCCCTTAATCTGGAGTCTGTAACACCTCAAAAAAAGTAGCCTGACAACTGTACTTCAGTTTAATTGGGGTTTTTTTCCTTTGTAGTCATAAGTATTTTATTTTTTGCAATTAAAAACTTCATTCTGAGAAAGGGTCCATACCCCAGAGGGCCAAAAAGGTCCATGACAGAACCCTGCTCTAGGCCCTCTTCTGATCCCCTCTATTCACTTGCCTCTGTATGGGCTGATCCCATATAGATCAAGAGAAAGAGGAAAGGAGCAATGAAGGGAGAGAAGAAGGCAGGAAGACAAGAAAGGAGGCATTTACTGAGTGCCTTCTATGTGCTAGGCACTATACTAAATGGCTTATTTAAAAAAAAATAACAACCCAAATATTATCTCGTTTGGTCCTCACAACAACCCTGGGAGTTAGATATTATTATTATTATTATCCCCATTTTATAGTTGAGAAACTGAGGCAGAGGTTAAGTGACTTGCCTAAGGTCACATAGCTAGTGAGCATCTGAGGCTGAATTTGAACCTAGGTCTTCCTGATTCCAGGCCCAGTGCTCCACCTAAATGTTTACAGGTAGAAGAGTAGGGGTTGTCTCTCCTATCTGGAAAGAGCTCCAGGAAAAAAATATCCCATGCACAGCTTCTAAAAATAGCCTACTTTCATATGCCAAGATTGTCCCCTCATCTAGGGGACTCAACTCAAAACCAATAGCTGAGTGGTCTGTTCTGTTTCTTTAAGCCAAAAATGGTAGCCAAAGGGATCTTAGAGGCCTCCTCCAGAGGTCTTCCAAAATGCAATAGTTCTCCCCTTCCCCACCATGGTCCGCCTGAGTGCTATCTCCCCTCCCCCCTCAACCATCAGGGTGTCTCCCCGTCCTCTAATTAATGCCACCCGATCTGCTCTGTTGTCCAGGGGCCTGAATCTCTTGCCTGGGTCCCAAATGGCAACATACAGTGGTTCGAACAACATTATGATTTGTAAAACCTACTCCTAATTAGTTTGACTTTGAATAAAAGGGGTAATTATTTTAAAATTTATTAACTGCTGCCTGGCCAGAGAAGTTTCCAGATCAAATGACACAGAGAAGCTATTTCTGTTCAGTGATGCAGCAATTTATATTACTGATCGGTCATTAAAACCTCTGGCACACAACCAGTTATGTTTCCTGAGCCAAGATAGTGTCCATGTGTCAAATTTCAAGCTCAGAGTATAAATTAAGCCATTAATGGTATTTATCAGTTTATCAGGACTAAAAGAACTGCTTACTAATTTAAGACACTCCTGATATAGAACACAAGGATTGGGCGGGGAAGGGGGGGGGGCAGGGAGGAAGGGTGTGTGTGTGGCTTTTTTTCTTCTTCTCAGTTTTATTTTACTGAACAGTGCAGAAAAATATTCTGATGTGTAAATGAAGTACATGCTTCTGAGGGAGCTGCATAGCTGTTAATTCCTCGCCACTCTGCAAGACAAACATTTGGGAAGCAGCGATGTTTCGCAATATGTATTTGTCATAATAGAAAAGGTGTAAAATGATCTCTGTTTATCTCCTCAAAGTCTTTGCTGTACCAAAACAGAAAACCCGAGTGCAGCAACAAAACCCAAATGCGGCCCAACAATAAACAGCCTCTGAGAGTGCCAGCCTGCAGCCCAGGGACAGGCCCGGCTCCCCAGAGCTGGTGAAAACTCGGGAGATGGCTGCGAGGGGGGCAGAGAGGAGAGATTCTGAACTCCGTGAGCCCAGCTATATCAAGACCAAGACACTTTTCACCGTGACGTGTCTCAGTCTCAACAACGCATGCAATAAACCATTATGACCCATTACAGATCAGGTCTGCTAACGAAGAATGATGACAGCTAACATTTCTAGAGTACTAGTTACATGCCAGGCACTGGGCTAAGTATTTTTTAAACAAATATTATCTCATTTGGTCCTCACAACAGCCCTGGGAAGTAGGTAGTGGTATTATTATCCCTATTTCACGGACGAGGAACTGAGTCAAACAGTGACTACATGACTTGCCCAGCTAGCGTCTGAGGTCAAACCTGAACTCGGGTCTTCCTGATGCTCTATCCATATCCCCTCCTTAGCACTATCCACACACAGGTGCAGGGCTCCCAGCATTTGCCTAGTTCAAAGGAATAAAGTCCTTATGGAGGAGAAGCACTTTAAAAAGGATAAGAATTTATTAGTTACCCGGGATACACAGGGCACATAGCAGATGTTTTATGTAGGTTCATCTGAAGAGCTATCAGAAAAGAATTTCTTTCCTGGGGAAGTGCCAGGGGAGATGGACAAAAGAAAATCTTTAAGACAGCCATCCTCTACAACCAGCTCAGTAGGCTTTGCTAGTCATTCCACGGATCACCAAGAAGCCAATGTCCTCATGAGGACCCCGAGAGATCATCATATCCAATCCCCCAGTCTGATAAAACTGAGATTCAAATGAGTGACATAATTTGTCAAAAGGCGTAATGCTAGTGAGTAGCAGCGGGGGGGGGGCCTAGGAATTGGCTGTGACTCCAATGCCGGTGCTCCAACCCAGTGTCGGACTCAGGGCTCATACTGACTCTGAAAACAACAAATTATCTTGTGCTGTGTTTTTATCTATTTAGTCATTGTTGCTGTTGTTCAGTAGTTTTTCTGTCATGTCCGACTCGTTGTGACCCCAGTTGGAATTTTCTGGGCAAAGATATAGGAGTTGATTTGTCATTTCCTTCTCCAGCCCAATTTACAGTAAAGGAAACTGAGGCAAACAGGGTTCAGTGCCCTGCCCAGGGTCACACTGTTAGTGTTTGAAGCTGGATTTTAACTTTAATTTAATTAATATAAATAATATAATATCATTATGTTATATTAATTATATTACACATAATCATTATAATATAATATAATCTGACTCTAGGTCAGACACTCTATCCACTGTGCCGTCTCTCTACTCTCATTTATTTTGTTAAACATTTCCAAACTGTATTTTAATCTGATTTGGGGTGTGCCTTCAGGAATTCTGTCAGTACCTGGCTGGCTGCAAGTTTAACATTTTTGTTCTAATATACCATTTACTGATTTAAGTGCCTATGACATATAAGGAGCTGTGCCTGGTGCTAACTAGGGAAATAAAGACAAAACCAAATGGTCCTTACCTTCAAGGAGTTTACAGTCTCCTGAGAAAATACATATATATACACACAGAGAGAAAAATATAATACAAGGTAACTTGAGGGGAGAGAGAACCAGGGGCATAATGGTAAACATTTAACAACCAACTCTCCAGGGGAGGGGGAGGCCCCTCCTCTGCATTATACACTTTTAGGTTTAATCTGTATTATTAACATTTTCTCCATCACTTTCTTAAGTCTCGATAATCAACAAATCAAGCCCTGATTTGTAGCATATGCTGATTTCCAAAGTGTAAATGCTCACACTGAAAATTTAACAATCTGCTCTCGAGCTGGTTCAGCTGGCTCCAGCATATGCCTGGAGAGAAGACTGTTGGGGAGGGAGGTCAGAGAAGGTGTCCTGGAATAGAAAGGATTTGAGCTAAGCCTCCAAGGAAGCTAAGGACCCTCAAAGACAGAGTGCACATCCCAGGCACAGGAAACATCCTGTGTAGCCGTATGAAGGTCAAAGATAGACCCTTGCACGTTGAGGAAAGCTAGCAGTCTCATTTGTCTGGAGAACAGGATACAATAAGGCTGGAAAAGTAGGCAAGAGCCCGTTACAAAGGGCCTGCAATGCTGATCTGAGAAGGCTGCATTTTATCTTGAGGGGGCCCTGAACACGTGCTCACTTGTATCTGGTAGGGAGAGACCTGGATCAACAAATCAATCAACAAACAATCAACAAATATTTATTAAGTGCCTGCTATGTTCCAGGCATTGTGTTAAGTGCTCAGAAACAACTAAAAAGAACGAAAACAATCCCTCCACTAAAGAAGACCAGAGAGGGGAAAACCTGAAAGCAGAAAGCCCAACTTGGGGGCTATTATCATTTAGACCAGAGGCATCAAACACATGGCCTGTAGATTGTATCCCAAACGGGCATGATCCAGATTAAATTATAATTGGCAAATGTTTTATTTAGCAAAATAAAAATGGAATAAAACAAATAATATTAGATTTTAAAACTAAGTCAATATGCCACTCGTGGAAATCCTTATGTATGGATCGGTGGCCTAATTTCTATTTGAGTTCAGCAGAGCTGAAGGCTAGCTTTACTAGCCTTATAAATTTTTAAGTCATTTCAGATGTGTCCAACTCTTTTTAACCCCATTTGGGATTTTCTTAGCAAAGATAAAGGAGTGATTTGCCATTTCCTTCTCCAGTTCTTTTTACAGATGAGGAAACTGAGGCAAACAGGGTTAAGTGACTTGCCCACAGTCACACAGCTGATAAGTTTCTGAGGCCACATCTGAACTCAGGTCTTCCTGATTTTAAAGGCCCAGTATTCTACCCACAGAACCACTGAGCTGTCCCTATAAATTTTCTAAAATCTGGATATTGCTGATACCTATATTCCTCAGATTATGGCTATGTAGTCACAACATAGCCTAACTGTCCTCCTCCCTCCCTCTCCCAAGTCTTGAACAATAATGCCAAAAAAAAAAACAAAACCTGATGTCAACATAGTGTTTTATAATCAGAAAATGCTTTACAGACACCACTGTGAGGTAAGTAACCCAAGTGTTATCCCCATTTACCAGACAAGAAAAGAGAGGTCAAATCACTTGACTAAGGTTATATAGTCTATAAATGACAACACCAGGCCTTGAGCTCAGATGTGCTCATTTTTAAATCTAGTATTACTCTTTCCAATGTATCACACATCCTCTCATAGACAGCTCAACCCTCTTCAAGCTTCAAATTCCCTTTCAAATGAACCAAATTAAGCCCATTCGGTTAAATGGGGTTCATGGTTTAGCAGACTGGTTTCCCTATGGGAAGGGCATGAGATTTTTTCTCACTTGCATGTACAGCCTACTGATGGAAACAGTGGCTTGGCTGCCTGGAGACCCAGCAGGGAGGCCTGGTGTTAATGACCTTGGCCAATCAGCTTCTTCCTCCTGTGCAGCCTCAGCTCCCTCTCCTAGAGAGTGGTGCCTGGGCTAGGAACACAGCCTGGCTATGAAAGCTCTTTCCTCCCAAATAGCAGACAATAAGGCACTTAAGGCCTGTGGGAGGCACTAGACAAAAAAAAAAACAAAACAAAACCAGATAGCATTAGGGCAAGGGGTCATTTTCTCCCTTCTGATTCAAAAGCCATTTTGCTTATGACATAGAGTAAGAACTATTTTATCCCACTGCCTAGCACACAGTAGGCCTTATATAAATGCTTCTTGAATGATCAGTTTTGGGCCTTGATCTATTTTATTCATTCCCAAGACTTGCCCTACAATATTGTGTATAGACTTAGGATTCAAATGTTTACACAAATTCAGATTTACTTGCCTAGCTCTGTGATTTCTTATCTCTGTAACCACAGGCAACTCATTTAACCACTTTGAAACTCAGTGTCCTCATCTGTAAAGTGAGGAGATTGGACTAGATGATCTCTAAGGCCTTTTTCCAGTTCTAAATCAATGATTCCTATGATCCCTACCTTTCTGAAGTCTTCACCACATAAAATACCTCCCGTGTGCTTCCAGAGGTCCCTGGGTGGCCCTGTCAAAACCAGAACACTAGGCTGGACAGAACATGAAGCCTGACCTGGCATAGTTGTCAAAAAGGCAAGTCAAGGCTATTCCCAAGATGCTAATGAGTAGACTGAAGCAAAGTCAAGGTTGCAAGTGGGGGAAGACAAAGGACACTCATCCCCTACTCTCTGAAGTCACACTTGTTCAACTGGATGCCATTAAGATCAATTGGTCCCATCCCTGTGGAAACGTGGAGATGTCAACTCACCTGTGTGTGTCTGTCTGTGTATCTCCAGTGCATCCTCCTTGGAGAACTGGGCACCACACTGATGGCAGATGAAGGTTTTGGCACCAGCTGCAAAAAAAGGGAAACTGAATTACAGTAACAGCCACAAACCATTGGGAACTCCAGCACCCTGGGCTAGGGTCAGGAAAGAGGGGCACAGAATGGAAAGAAGGGTACCTATATACTGGAGGAACTAAGGAACCAATCTCTCCCTCAAATTCTCATGGTGCCTTAATTCTCGGATCTTTATCACAAAGAATTACAGTTCTTTTTTTTTTTAATTACTGGTGTAATAGACAGAACTCAGGACCCAAAGTCAGAAAGACCTGGAATCAAATTCAGCACCAGTCATATACTAGCTGAGTGACCCTGGGTAAGTCATCTGGCCTATCCGCCTTAGTTTTCTCATTTGTAAAATAGGGATAAACACAGCAACTGCCCCATAAGGTTGTTGTGAGGATAAAATGTATAAAATGTTTTATAAACTTTCAAGCACTATATAAAAGTTAATTATCATCATCATCATCATCATCACTATCATCTAACCATTGAAGGTCAGAGCAGAAAAAGCATTTCAAGGATCATTTAGTCTGACCCCTTCACTTTGTAGAGGAAGGAAACTTGGGGTCAGTGAAATTAAGTGACTTGCTGAAAAAGCCCCACAATCAGGCAGTGGCAAAGTTGAGAAACAAAGCCAGATTTTATTACTTAGTTCAGTGTTGTTACTTTAATACCTGAGTGTGTTCTCATTAAGGCCTTACTAAAATCTTCCAGCAATCTTTCTAAAGGTTATTAAGGATCTAAAATTGTTCTAAATCTTTCAGTACAGTAAACATGATAAGCACTTAACATTTATTTATCGAATGAATGAGTGCATGAACATGGATCACAGGGACAGGCTGTCCACTCCCCCTAATGTTTTCACAGTCTTAATAAGCACTGGCTAGCTACCTAAGTCTAAGATGCTTATTTATCTGGCCTCTTCTTTCCCTAGGAGGGATTTGGGGACCTATCTGCATCTTAACCTTTCACCCAGAATAAGAAGACATGTGCCCAGATGGGTAGCCAAGAAAGAAGCAGGGCTTCAAGGCCCTTGAGTGGGTGTATGGGGGCAAGAGACAGCAAAGAGGACACAGCTGAGGTTCACTGCCCTCCAACCCAAATATGCTCAGATTATGTAACTTCTGGGGAACCAGGAACTACTGCCAGGAGAACATCAGGCAGCAATGTTATCACACAAACACAAAAAGCAGTGAATGCTCTCTGAGCTATCTGGTTAACTATCTTCAAGTCTGTAACAGGTAACCATATATGTCATCTGTCAAAACCTGGTGTTCCTTCCTGCAAATGTCTCCCAGATTCATTCCCTTCTTTTCTGTATCTATGGCCCCTATACTGGTTCCTGGGCTCTTACCACCTCATGTCTAAGTTACTCCAGCTGTCTCCTAGGAGGATTCCCTGCTTCTAGTCTCTGCTTCTTCTTTAAGAACCTAGACATTGAACTGCCTAATGAATGTTCCTTAAATAATGCTTTTTTTCATGTCTCTTCCATGCCCAAGAACCTTATAATGGCTTCCCCCTGCATAAAGTCCAGAATCTTCTGCTCTACTTTTAAGTTCTTCCATAATCTAATCCCACCAGTAGTACAATTTCAGTTTACCTTATTCCTCAACAAACCCCTCAACTCAAGACAGATCTGGTCATAGAGAAACATGGAATTTTTAGAACCAGAATGGATGTCAGTGTTCACACAGTTCAATTCACTGCTGAATATGAATCCTGTCTATAAAATTCCTGAAAAGTGATCATCTAGACCCCTACTTCCTGAGACAGACCAATCAACTTTTGGAAAACTCTAGCTATTCAGAAGGTTTTCGTCCCATCAAAACCCAAATCTATCTTTCGGGTAGTTTCTGCCTACTCTTCCTCACTTCTGATCTCATTCAAAAAAAGACCAATTTCAGTATCTCCACTATAGTACAGGCTTTCAAACACCTGAAGATCATCAACATATCTCCCCTCTCCCCCCCTTGGTCTTCTTTTCTAGGCTTAATAAAGATAGCATCATAGATTTAAAGATTTCCTATACTGGAAGGGACCTTAGATGTCATTGAGTCCAAGTCCATTGAGTCTCATTTTACAGGTGAGGAAACTGAGGCCCAGAGACATTAGGTAAATTGTCTAAGGTTGCATGCTAAATAATTCATAAGACTTTTATTATCTGCCTCAGAGAAGAGAAATACACTAGGTGTTGGGGAGAAGTCAAAGGCATCTTCCCTGAAGGCAAAGACAGAGCAAAAGGTTGGCAAACTATACAGCCTCTTAATATACAACAAGAAATTATACAAATGAACATGTTTTTGAAGACAGAAAATAACATTCTTCATGGCACATAAGTATTCATTTTGTGACCAGCCACGCTGTATGTGAAGGTTCAGGCTATGATGGTTAGCACGCCATGAAGAAGAAATTTTCAAATTCAGGGACGTATAATTTTCAGAGCTTACTCAATACACAGACTTTGCCTCAAGGGTTGTGCAAACTAATAGTGAAGAAAAGCTATGTTTCCAAATTGAACATGGTACCAATACACCAATGAGATGATATTCACAGGAGAGAGACTACTTTCTGGCTGGGGTGGGAGAACAGGAATAACTTCAAGAAGCAAACTTTAAGGGGCATTCCAGACAGAGGGCAGAAATGAAGGCAGTGAGAGGAACGGACACACCTGGGGAACAGGCCAGTTTGGCTGAAGCATAGACCAGGTGGGGGTGAATGATGTGAGATAAGGCTAGAACCATAGTTGGAGCTGGACTGTGCTTAAATGCCAGGATCAGGAATCTGGACTTAACAGGTCTTTCTTTCCTAATGGTCTTCCCTCCATAGTATGCCATCTCTCCTTACTCCCCACCTTTCCACAGCACGCTCATTATTGTTAGCTTGTTTTGGGACTCCTTGTATTGCCCTCACTCAAATGCCACCTTTGCCAATCTAATCACAGACACCTTCCAAAGCCCAATTCAATCCCACCTCTTTCATCAATCCTCCAGTCCATCATTAGCTCTCCTTCAATCATCAATTATGTTCATCAGTAGAATAGAGTCCAACACTTAAATGATCTTGATGCATCAACAGAGCATTAATAAGCTATTAACTATGTGCCAGGAACTGTGCTAAGCACTAAGAATACAAATATAAGCAAACAAGACATACCTGCCCTCAAAGAGATTGCATTCTAATGAGAAAAGACAGAATATTAAAGGGTTGCGGAAGGGGGAGGGACATATGGGATTGCATGGAAAGATCATGAAGGTCTAGACCATGACAAGATAAGGTGAAAGCTTACCTACTGTAGCCAGGAGACCCAGGGGTGGAGTTCAGGGACTAAGGCAAACAAGTCTCAATAGAGAACTATGTAAAAATGCTCTTGGTAAGACGGGAGCAGCAATTATTGAAAGGTCTTGAAGAGCAGGCTGAATGAGGCATTTTGGTTTGATAAAAGAGAGCTACATTCTGATGAGCCAGTCCACTGGCCTGGGCTTTAAGCTCCTTGAGGCAATCAGGTTAAATACTTAATAAATATGTCTTGGCCAACTGTTTTACAAAGCATAACCAATTTTTCTACTATTTTGCCATTATTTTTTGAAAAGGGTTTTATTTCAACCTTGTTATTTGGTTGTTTTTTAGTTGTATCCAACGCTTTGTGACCCCATTAGGAGTTTTCTTGGCAAAGATGCTGAAGTGGTTTTGCCATTTCCTTCTCCATCAAGTTCTGTATATTCCAGTTTTATAATGTCTCTTTGGCCTCCTACCCTCTCCATTGCCATGACTTTAGCGTAGCCCCTCACTGACATCTACACTGCAAAAACCTCCTAAGAAAGCCTGTCCACCTCCAGTCTCTGCCCATTCCTATCAATCACAATGTGGCCAACAGATTCCTAGAACCAATTCAGTCACTACTCTGCTTAATAATCAATCATCTATCCAAGCCAAACTGATAGCTGTCTCACATGCACTCCCTACATTTTCCCATCTCTGGATCTTTGTCCAAGGCAATGTCCTGTGGTTGGAATGATTTTCCCCTGCCTCTTTATTTGCTAAATTTTCGTCAGTCCTTTAAAACCCAACCCAAATGTCACCTCCTTCATGAAATTGCTCTTGATCTACCTCTTTCTGTCAATAACAACCACATCCCCCAGTTCTCACAAAGTATTTTTTGTTTTGTAACCCTCTAATTCAATTAATATCTTTCCTAGGTCCAAATTCTATGATTTATTATATGTTATCACATAAGTATCTAGACCTCATTCCCCTATTAAATTGAATCTTTCTAACACAGGGCTGTGCAAACAGCAAATGCTTAATCAATGCTAGCTGAATTGCTGTGATCAACAACAAATTAAGCATTGGCTATATAGATAAGGCACTGGAGCAATAAAGATTGTGATAATAGTATTACTAATAGCTAATATTTATGTGGGAAGCTAGGTAGCACAGTAGAAAGAGTTCTGAGATTGAAATCAGGAAGACTAATCTTCTTAAATTCAAATCTGGCCTCAGACACTTAACTAGCCATGTGACCCTGAGCAAGTCACTTACCCGTTTGCCTCAGTTTCCTCCTCTGTAAAATGTGCTGAAGAAGGAAATAGCAAACCACTCCAAAATCTTTGCAAGAAAAAAATAACCAACACGAACCCAAATGGGGTCACAGAGTCAGATATTACTGAAGAGACTGAACAAGAATAATATTGGGGTGGCTAGGTGGCACAGTGACTAGAGCACCAGCCCTGGAGTCAGGAGGACCTGAGTTCAAATCCAGCCTCAGACCCTTGACACAAAAACTAGCTTGTGACTTTGGGCAAGTCATTTAACCCCATTTGCTCTCCCGAAGGAAGGAAGGAAGAGTAAGTTTCCCTGAAAAAAAAGAATAACAAATATTTATGTAGTGGTTTAAGGTCTGCAAAGAAGAGTGTAAGCTCCTTGAAGTCAAGGACTCTTGCCTTCTTCTTTGCAGGTAAGATGAACTCTACGCAAGTAACTGTAAGTTAGAAAGTTGTTAGGTGAACCCAAGAGGTTCAAGTAGTCAGAGAGATTCGTAGAAAGAAAAATACTCCTGGTTAAGGAGACCAAGGAAAGTATCACGAAGGAGGTAGCACCTAACCTAAACTGGACACTGAAGTAAGAAATGATGTCAACTGGTAGCAAAGATGGAAGGCAGAAGCCATTCTTGGCATAGATTTTGGCGTGTATAAAAGTACAGAGACCTGAGAAGGAGGGACAAGATTAAATTCAATTCAGTAAATACCATTTAAGTACCTGCTATCAGCAAGACAAAATGGCAGACACTGGAATACCAAGATAAAAATAATAACCCCTGTGCTCAAGATGCTTACAATCTAACAAAGGGCTGAAGACATATACAGCAATAAATATGCCATAGTGACATAAGACTGGAGATAACAGAATATAAGTCCCTTGAAGGTAGGGGCTATATCATCTCCCATAGCAGCCACCACAATAATGGACCCATATCAAATACTTAATAAAAGTTTACTGAACTGAATGGAAACTAGTTTCAACTACAACACTGAGGGGTTTAGGTCAAATAAAGGAAAGATTTCTGAATGTAAATGGTCTGCAAAGACACTCGACTGCTCACCCCAGAAAACGTGGACATCTCCTTTCTTGAACTTTTAAAATAAGTAAGATTCTGATGTTTCTGGGTGGTTTAGGCTCATTTCTGCTTGGGGCAAGGGGATAAACCCAGTGACCTCCTAGTGTCTTATATGCAAAGGTATACATAAGTTGCTATATGCAGGGTATTGGGACAATAAAGATAATAATAATAATCTTTAATTATCAAAATTCCTTCTGACTCTAGAGGTTAAGAGCTTGCTGTGGAAAGCTCTTACATCAACAACCAGAAAAAAAGCCAAGAAACTTTCCACAAAATGGGAAATGCCAACAGTTCCAATTCACGCTTAGGTACAGAACCAGGCCAGGGCTATTTTTTCATCAGTTTACAATAGAAATCCCAAAGTGACCCAGTAAGTGGGGCTGCTTAGCACAGAAAAAAAAATCAGGGCTGCCTTTTGAGAGAGGGTGGATGAAATGATTGGTCTACCACAGAAAGAAGGTCTCCCCAGTCTCATTAGCTGTCAATGACTTTCAAAAGATTGGGAAAGAGTGGGTTTTAACAATACTCCTTCCTTAGAGTTCTCACCATGCCCTTTAGAAAGATGGCAAGGTGGGAAGGAGGGTGGCAGAGAAGCTGAGGAGTGGACCACCTGATCAGATAATATCTACTATTACTCATGCCCTAAAACTGAATGAAAAGAACCAATATTACAGGATGCATCACAGAGATGTGGAGGGGCAAGGATAAGAGAGCAAGTTCTTACAAAATATCCATCATTGAAGGCCATAGGAGCTTTTTGCTGAAATGCCACAGGGAGAAAGAGAATGAGAAAGCAAGGAAATAAAGTCCAGGATGTACGCTCCTAGACAAGCTGGATGGTGATAACATGAGATATACTCTTAGAGAGGTTGCAGGCCCAACCTGCATTTGGTTGACTTGAAAGTCTCTCTACTACCTCATTACTCAGACAAGAAATATGGATGGATGTGTGAAGGGGTTGCCTGCCTACTCAATGTTTCTGACGCCCTAGTCTCATCCTTTGGCCATATCATAGATGCCACAGATCTCAGCTGGTAACCCCATTCACTGGGTCTGTGCATTTCTTCTCCTCCCCACCCACCCCCAAAGGGAGACTCCAGCAGGAGCTCTGCTGAACACTCCTGCATGTGGGGAGGGGGGAGAGCAGGAAGGGGAGTTATGGTTTCCTCTCTCCCAGTACAGGGTCAACCAAAAAGCAAGAGGAGGTGATCAGAAACAAAAGGAGCCGAAAGGCCAGAGATGGAGTTCCATCCTCTCTCAGAAAAGATCTATTTGCCTTTAAATTGTCTTCTTAACGGCTGGCTCAGAGGCAGAAATATTTGGCAGCCCTGAAATTAAAAGTGATAAATTTTCTCGCCAAGCTTTGATCGATAATAGAGGTCTCATCTGTTAATCAATAAGACAGTCTCTGCCTGTTTACTGTGCATATGTTGTTCACTGCTGCCTTCAGTATGATGTCAGGTTTGCATTCAAAACAACTCAAGTGTGTATAAACCACATGGCTATTCCCAAAATGCATTACAGTGACATCATTCAGCTGCTAATACATTTATAAAACATCAATGGGGAAAGGAGGGAGGGAAGAGAAGCAAGGAGGTCCTGACAGCTGAACAGAATTGTACATATGGACATGGAGGCAGCTTCCCACCCCCCTCGAAGGGCTCTCATACTCCCGCCCTGGGGCAGGCAGAGATCCAAGGACATAGCTCAGGGATAGCCATGTCTATGTCCTTCCCATCTCACATAAGCAAAATGTTAGGGAGGGGCAGAGGGAAATTCTCTCCAACTATCATTCCCCAACTATAACTTCAATCGTAAACCTACCCTTCTCAGCCCTTAGGCCACAAGAGGTACATTTTTTCCTGTGGTTATAGCAGGCAGGGAGGGGTTGAATGAACAGGAAAAGGGACTTGTATCAAAGTCTCTAAAAGACAGGAAGGTTCCAACCTACGTATTGTAGCAAAGGAAGTAATATTTGTGAAAGCACTTTCGTACAATGCCTAATATAGTGCAGGTGCTTAATAAATGCTTATTCCCTTCCCTTCCCTTCATAAGACGGGCAAAGGGCATAGGCACTATGTGCTTGTGGAGGCAGGGAGTTCTATATTATCACTTCCTTTCTAAACCATACCTCTCCTCTTCCTCTCAGAATGGGCTGGATGTGTCTTCTTCTCCAAAGCTGTTTCTTTTTCCTTCTCAAATATCTCCTCCCTACCAAGGCACTAAATTTTGTCTGTGGAAAAGGTTTCTTCCATTTGTCTTGGGGAACATTCCTGCCAGCACTTGTCAATCCCAATATAATAAACTGGTGGGCCTGGGAATGTCACAGTCAGACTAGCAATACCTGGCCAGCTCTATCAGATGACGAGGCAGGTACCTACTAGAAACCATCGTTAGAGAAATTGGGAGAAAGAAAATTATCACCTTATCTGAGCAAAAATGCCTATTCTTTGGAGATCTATGCAGATATGAATCAAGAGGATCCTCAACCTTTGCTAGGAGACCTCCCAGGAGAGGGCACCATTATCAGGCAGCCCACTGTACTTTCGGACAGCTCTGATTATTAGTTATTGAACATTCATCAACTTCCTACTCTTCCTCCATCTATCTACTGGGGCCAAATAGAACAAGCGAAACTCCTCTTCCAAATAAGAGCCCTTCAAATCTTTGAAGACAGTCATGAGTGGCTTGTTAAACATTCCCTGGTATTTCAGATGATCTTCATATGGCAGTCTTGAGGCTTCATCATCCGGGCTGATCTTTTCTGGATGTTCTACAGATTATCAATGCCCCTCAAGAACAGCAACAACAAAACAGATGAAACCGTCATCTAGCAACACCTCACCCATATCATACACAAGTCATTCTCAGACTAGGATTCTTGCTGCAGATTTTGAAGGAAAGGAAAGACATTTGTCTTTCCAGAACAGTTTAAATAGGAAACAGCCAAGATTTATGAAAGTCTCTTTCGGTCTCTAGATTCTACCCCATAGAGTTTTAGAGTTGGGAGGGACCTTGTAAGTATTCTAGTCTAATCCCTACCCAAGGCATGAATGCCATCAGTCTACACCATCCATCCTACCTGAAGACCTCCAGTGATGGTGAAGTCATCATCAGCAACAACAACCCAACCACCACCACCATAACAGTATTCAAAGAAAGTTCCTGAATCAGCCTACTGTCTCGTTGAGCCCCTTTAATGGTAAATAAAAACTCCTTAATTCCCAATTAAAATCTGCCTGTCCATAATTTCCATTCACTACTCTTTGGTTTTCCTTCTGGGGTCGAGTAGAACAAACCTAAGCCGAATTTATCATAAAAGCCCTGGCTGTTATCATGCCTCTCACTATATATATACATATATATTATACATACACATACATATATGCATATACATATGTAAGAAAGCTATATTTTGCCAGGTTAAATATTGCTATTTCCTTATACAAAGACCAAAGAAAAGGAAACCAGGATGCTTAACCCATATGAAATAAATATGCAAGTTGTACCCTCTTTTAAGCAAATTATATAGCCCAAAATGTGAATTTCCTCACATCAAGCAAGGGGTAGGATTTATCTTACTTACAAAGCATACCTTATAGAAAAAAAAGATTTACTTCAGAAATCCTCTTTGTGTACTAGAAAAGTGTTTCAAATAACTAACATTCAGTTCATTTGGCAAGTTCTGTGTAATAGGTGGCTTCTGAGACCTCTTCCAACTTTGGGTCAATGATCCTACAATCCACAGTCCAATGAATCCACCGAGCTGTTACGCAAAGTGAGGTACGCCAGCAAACCCCTTTCTACACCTCCTCCAATGTGAGCAGTGGTGCTGCTACCTGAGAAGACAACCATAGGAACAAAGTATACATGAGTGGAGCTCCTCAACTCCCTTCTTCCTTCAGGAAGGACCCAAATACCTATACAGGTTCATTCAGCTGATTAGCCAGGGATAAGGAAAACAACACCTACTGCCCAACTGGCCCCTAGAGGGTGTCAGAGCCTCTCATTCTTCCAGTTCAGGGCCTTCCATTGTCCTTTAAAAAAATGGCCTGGTCCTTGGCTAGAACCCAAGACAGAAAGTGTGATAAGGGAGGGGGAAGTGAATGGGGGCTGGGGCTATCTCCTTGTCCCTTGAACCAAGCAAGGTTCTCTCATTAGTTCACCTCCCTAGCCCTTCCCTAATATAGCTAACAATCACTCATCAAGCATTTAATGTTCCTTTGCATGTGACCCTGGAAACTCTGACTCTAGAGGTGAGAACACTGGGCCAGTTCTGGCTCCATCACTGACTGGCTTCAGGATCCCATGCCAATCACCACCGCTCTGCATTTTAATGTCCATGCTGATAAGAAGAGACAGAAGGTTCCTCATCTCTCCCTGCTGAATGAGGGTACCGCATAGCTGAATGAGAACATGAAGTTTCTTTTCCATAAAACAAGGATGTTGAACTGAACGATCTCTAGAAGGTGTTTCTCATTCGCCTACAGTGATCTGATTCTAAAATCTGATCTCATGGATGTGTGGTGCTGGAATATGCCCTCTTCTCTGTCTGTCTGTCTGTCTGACTCTCTCTTTCTCTCTCTGTCTCACACACACACAGACACACAGACACAGACAGACAGACACACACACACACACACACACACAACCCCCTGTCCCTATTCTATTCATCTATACTCCTCAGTTGAAAGAATTAAGGTTTAATCTATGTGTGACCCTAGGCACCCCCTAACTTTTGGGGGTCTCAGTCTTCCTCATCTGTAAAATGAGAGGGTCAGACCTAGATCTAACTAAACTCTATGATCCTATGACCTTAAATCATTTAGTCTTTCTGATCCTCAGTTCTTTCATCCATATAATGGAAATAATATTACCATAGTGCCTATCATACAGAATTACTGAGAGACACAAATGAGATAATATATATAATTGAAAGGTTTATAAACTTTAAAGCATCAGTACTGCGAACAACCTTCTAAAAACAAATGTCTACATAAATGCAATGGATTATCATGATTGAGAAACCGAAATCCATCGGAAGCAGATTTGGTGACAGGGATGGGAAGACCTCCTCCTACTCTTTCCCTGACGGCTTCCCCCCTCTCCCCCTACCTCCGCCCAATACCCAAGGAGGACAGCCTTGGACGACCTCCCCGGGCTGGGCCAGGTGTGCAAACAAGTCAGTTTGCCTAGGTAGCCTTCAATGGTTGCATCTCTAAAATGAGACTATTAAGGTCTCTGCTAACTCTGAAACTGTAGTCAGTCATTTTCTACCTGTCTTCCTTATTCAGGAATAGGGAGGGGCAAAGTGACAGGGAGACATAGAGAGGGCACAGGGGTGCCTGATGATCAGCAAGGGGGAGGTAGCACCTCAGAATTAATTCAGACAACAGCTAAGGAAGTGAGTAAAGTCAGCCCCCCAAAAAAGCCCAAAACATTGTGGGGGGGGGGGGGAGTCTGACCTTTGCTAGCATCCAATGCTTGGTTATGTGTGTGTGTGTGCGTGTGTGTGTGTTTAATTCCTTGAGATTTTAAAATAAACATCTTGAATGTTCTGATGAGATCTGCATGCCTGCTTACATAAGGAAGTACAGCGTGTACCAAAACAGCAGACCCAAAAAAAGCATGAGCTCTCAGAACAATGAGTACAGACACGGGGCATTTTACAACAGGCCACGGTGTACAGTTTTATTTACAGTACCTCTTATCAGACAGAGAACAGTACGCTGCCTGCCAATTTCAAAGGCCAGCACTACGTGTTCTTTCACTCAAGTAGATATGTGCTACAGGAGAGGAGAGAGGACAGGAGGAGAAAAGAAAAGAGAAGAGAGGGAAAGGGAGAGAGGAGAGGAGAGAAAAAGAGAGGGAGAGGAGAGAGAGAAGAAATCCATTCAGAGGCTTGCCTGGTTGCTCTTCCTGCCTCCTTCTCTCTCCCTCTGTGTCTACCTGTCTGTCTCTCTGTAATAGACACATCCACAGAGAAGGTGAAAAGAAGAAAGTTAGGAGGAGGCATATGTTATCTTATATATCTTATAGTTAAGACAAAAGGTGAACTGATTGAATAGGTATACAGCACAAAGTTAATCTTTACTCACAAATCACCCAGAGGGCGGAAAGGATCACTCTGAGCCTGTACTTTATTATAGCAGGCACAGGTAAATGGGGAGGCATTGGCTGGAGAGAGTATTCATGATTCTGCCCTGGAGAGCAGTTAAGTCCAGAGGGCCAAGAGTTACTGAGAAAGGCCCAGTCCTGGAACTGGGACAGGTGAGCAGTCAGGGGCTCGCATCTAGACACTCGGCTCCCCCACGGCCAATCTGGAAAAAGGCTGAGGACCTGATGTCTGGCAAAATGTCAGCTGTGTTGCAGAGGGGGTCTTGGAACGGGTTCACAGGAGGCTCTGAGGCGTCTGTGTTTATGAGAGCTGCTTCCTTGTCCCTGCCTCATAAAGGTCAGGCTGAGCCGGGCTCATTGGCCCTGGCAGGGTGGGCTCAGTTTTTCCACTTGGTGGGATTCTGCAGAGTCATCGCTGCCCTCAGCCCTGACAGCAGGGCATCCCCTCCTCCTGTACACTCCTTTCTTCTTTGCTATAGGGGGGAACAGGCAGGGGAGCCCTCTCCCCAGCTCTCCGCTTCCTGCAGCTCAAGAGACACAACCACAGGCTGGGAAAAGCTGCCTGCTGGAGCGTGTATACATTGGAGACACAAACACACACACCCAACATGACGACTCCTCCATTGTCAACACACAAGGCCCACGTGACCAATAAAAGAACTCAACAGTCACACAATTAAAATTCTCCCACACAATATAAGTAAAACAGGTCCACCCTACCAGGACAGAACTAATACACACACTTGAGGGAGGGAAGGAAGGGAAGGGTTCACTTTTAACAGCACTTCAAGTAAGGTGGGCTGGGTTTAAGACTCATTTGCAAGGCAGAATCCCAGAATCTGAGAGACCAAAAGGACCTCAGTGGTCATCAAATCCACTATAACATACCAACAAATAATAGTGTAACATCTACTTGGAGTAGGAGAAAGCCATCTCATCCACTTTTAAGTGGTCCTAATGGTTAGGAAGCTTCCCTCCACCCCCCTTTCCCACCCACCCCACATCAAACCTCAATTGGGTTCTTTACAATTTCTACTCAACGCTTCTGGTCCTGCTCTGGGGTCAAACAGGACGAATCTAATCTCTCCTACACAAGAGAGTCCTTCAACTATCTGAAGATGACTATTATGCCCGCCTGAATCTCCTCTTCTCAGACTAAATAAACCCAATTCCTTCAACCCATCAACTCCTACCTGGTTAGATGTCTAGCATTAAGAACTCCCATCCAGATTTTTGTTGTGTTGGGGCATTTGTGCATGACCAGTCAAGGCCATGGGTTTTATTTCTGGCTCCTCTCTTGGGTTTTATCTCCTATGAATCTCTGAGCATCTCAATTTATTTTCTTCTTTCTTTGTAGCTCTTCTCTTTGGTACCTAACTTGGGGCAAATACATTGGCAATCTTCCTCTTCAGCCTCAAACCAAACTCCTGTTTCATTCATTCTACCCACCTACTAATCCACTCTATCAACTTGCTCTATTCTCTAAATATTACTTTTTTCTTACTTTTCTTGCTTCATCTTGCTAACCACCTCCTCCTTTTTCTTCTTGAGTCTACTCCTTGATCATCACTGTTCTAAATTATCCTTAATCCCACTTTTACCTCTACTCAGAAGTAAAATGTGGACCAGAATCTAGGCCTGGAGATTTCAAATTTTTCCTTCAAATTTTCCTCAGTTTCTCTCAGATTTCTCCTCCCCAAATTTAACTTCTGATCTACTTCATTAGTTCAAACCCTTCCAAGTTACATCCATTTCTTTCTTCATTTCTTTCTTTTTAAATTTCTTTCTTCATATTTGGCTCAAGCCCTTTTCTCTTTCTCCTGCTCCTTTCTCTCACAGAATCCAGATGTAAAAAATAAATAATCCCAACTAATCTATGTCCAATAAAGACCTTATCTCCAACAAATAATAAGCAATTATTAAGTACTTATATCATGTGCCAGGCACTGTTCTAGGCACTGGGATACACTAAAATCTTTGCTCTTAAGGAGCTCACATTCCTTCAGAAGAGACAACACCTACAAATAAT
Organism: Pseudocheirus occidentalis; assembly: GCA_028646575.1. Classification (NCBI taxonomy): domain Eukaryota; kingdom Metazoa; phylum Chordata; class Mammalia; order Diprotodontia; family Pseudocheiridae; genus Pseudocheirus; species Pseudocheirus occidentalis. The sequence continues at coordinate 103,949,152 of CM053596.1, forward strand.
ACACATACACACAAATATAGGCATGCATATACGTGTGTATATGTGAATGTACATGTCTGGAATTCCCTCTTTGCCTCTACCTCACACAATTCCTAACTTCCTTTCAAGACACAACTCAGCAATGTCTAAGGCAGGTCAGAACACTATTAATCCACCCCTGAATATCTCTGAATTCAACAAACTGACTAGGGAGAGAAAAATGACCACTCTTCATTGGAGACACAATTAAGGCACAATTATTCAGAGCTAATTTTCAGTCCCATGCTGTCAAGTCTCTGGTGCCCAGTCAGTGAGTGATCAGGAAACACTAACTCATCTTGGGGCAAATTAATTCAAACAAAATGTAATTAGAAAGGTAAACTCGACACCCAGAAGAAGGGAAAAAGCAACATATATGATACATTCCAAAGCCAAACAAATGATTTCTGAATTATCCATACCCCTTCCCCTCTTCTCTAGTTTGAATAACTAACGCTTGACCAAAATCAGCACAACTCTCTCTCTCACCTCATTTATTTCATTCACATTTCAAATTAACAAATTCAACAAACATTTATTCAGTAGCTATTATGTAGAAGAAGCAGTGTGGAAGGAGGAAACAAGGTGATATCAAATTTCAAATGACTATAAAAATACAAATTATCAGCCCATGAAGATTGCAATAATAATCTAAACATTATTTTTCTCCTTTGGGGGGAGGGAAGAATAGGCCAGGAAGATATTTCTAGGCAACACTAATCCCATTGGCCTGGGTGGAAAGAGGAATTGTCATGCAGGAGAATGAATGAAATGACCTCACAAGATTAAAACAGACTCTTAAGCACCTAACTGATTCAAAAGCCCTTCCAAGTAAACAACCAAAAAAGGCAGATAGGAGACCTGGGTTTGAATTCAAGCTCTGTTAGTAATTTACTAGGGATAATCCTGAACAAAATTATCTCCTAAAATCTCGGTTTCATCATCTATAAAATAAGGAGCTAAACCCAGATTGATTTTCAGGATCTTACATTTCAAAGTCTAAGGAATGACTGTTTGGTACTCTTCAAGGAAATGGAGACGGAAGCTGGGACTTTTAAAACCACAAGAAAATGCACAAATGCAACAAGGAAAGCCAAGTCAGAGTCTTATTTTATTCAAAGACTGAGAAAACTGGAGTCGGAGCAATTGCTAGGCAATAATAGATAATCAGAAGGTAGGGACAGATAATTTTCTGAAGAGGAAACAAACTGTTAGTAATGACTTGAAAAACACTTGCACTTGGTCTCAATAATGAATAATGAAAATCAAAACAATATTAAGGTGTCAACTCAGACCAATCAAACGGGCAAAAATAATCAAAAGCAAAGAAACTCAATACTGGTAGGGTTACGGAGAAATGGGTCTAGTCATTCATTATTGGGGGAACTGAAAACTTGGGGGAAAATGTCCTTGGCAAGCAATAACAAAAAGGAGGTATATAATCAAAGATCTTTATAGAAGCATTACCTAGAATTGCAAAAACCTGGCAGTAATGTAAATGTTCAAGAACAGGGGAAATGCTGGAATACTGTAACTAAAACTGACAAGTATGAGGAATAAAAAGAGAAAAGTCTTTTATTACGTAACACAAAAAGAAAAAAAAAGCACACTTTCGTGTCAAATGACCATTTGAAGGGAAAAATAAAGAATGAAGACTTAGAAAGCAATACTGCTTTGAAATTAATTTGCTTAAATGTACATTGTGTAATTGAAAACATGTATAATGTGTAATATTACATAGTGTTATACAGTTACATATAATTATATAGTTATATAAATTATAGTGATGTTATGCTATTATATATTATACACTATATATTATATTTTATTATATTATATGTAGTTAATACTGCTGCTTCATATTAAGTTTGTAATAAATATGTTTTTCCTTAAGAAAAATAGAATTTGATTCCCTCATCTCATCCAAGAGAGACCATCAAAGTAGGAAATACCTTATTCTAAGCAAAATGCAGCGGAAATTCTAGGTTCTTTAAAGGATCAAAAGCCAGAACCCATTGAACTGATAATGACTAAGGTCTTGATATTTAAGTATGGCAGAGTAAGGGTATTTTATGTGCTCAAATTGAGAAAATGTTAAGAATATAGGTTTATGTAAAAATACTTGCTTTCTGCAAAGGACATTTTCCTTAGACTCTTAAGATTTGCATGAGGAAGACTGATAGGGATTTCCACCCATAATCCTATGAAACTACCAAATTGTGTAACAAGATCCCTAGCAGGCAACTATAATCTTTGACCCTGTGACCTGAAAGAGAGTTGGTTCTCTGGTGAAAGACAAGACCGAAATAGTAGAGGGGATTGCGGGACATCAAATATACCTAAAACCCAGGCTTCCTTACTTCTTCCCACTGAACCCCAATTCTATCAAATGACCTGATGAATTCCACTAATTTTTGTTATTTACATTGTCCCTTTATTTCAAAGCACTTTCAATAGTAAGATAATCAAAGACATTCAAGCTAAATTTTGAAGAAATTCTTAAATTTTCCAGCTACAGGAACTGAAACAGAAAACAGGAGAAATTAATCATGCTAGGAGTCTCCAATCAGTGAGTAAAGATCTAACAGGTGATGCTGGACTATGGACCAAGCTAATCCATGTCAAGCCTGGATTCTAATTATAACCTCCTGACCAGTCTCCCTGCTGCCAGTCTCCACCTTCCCAAATCCATCCTTCACAGTTGTCAGAATAATCTTCCTAATACACACCTGTGACTGTATCATCTTCCCAGCCCAAGAACCATCAGTGCTACCCCACTGCCTGATGAATAAAATACAAATTCTTCAACCTATCCTTCAGCACCTTACAACCTGGCTCAGCCTACCTTTCTAGACTTGTCACAGGTTACTCCCTTTCCTACCAAAAAAATCAGACTACCCACATCTCTTCCTGCCCTTCCCTTTGACCAGGTCTTTGTGTATATCCACTTTGCCTGGAATGGACTCTTCCTTACCCCCATCCCCATCTCTGTTTGTTGAAATCTTCCCTTTCCTTCAAATGCCACCTCTTCCACAGAGTCTTCTCTGATTTCCCCAGTTATACATCTCTCCTTTCTTTAATTTCTCAAAACATGCTCTTGCTTGGAATCTCTCCTGGGTACTTTTATTAACTATTATGATGTGTTGCGTTGTGTTATGTTACAAAATTCCACCTTCTCCAGGAAACCTTTCCCAACCTGTCTTAATTCTAACGTCCTTTGTCTTTCTTCTTATTTATCCTATACATAGCTCATCTGTATATATTTGTTCATATGTTGCCTCATACATTAGACTGTAAGATCCTTGAGGGCAAGAACTGTCTTTTGCCTCTTTTTGTATCCCCAGTACTTGGGATGGTGTTTGGCATATAGTTGGTGATTAATAAATGTTTACTGATTGACTTGTATAACAGTAATATTTGCTTTAGCCTCTTAGCCTCTCCAGTAAAATATAAGTTCCTTGAGGGAAGCAGCTGAGTTTTTTTCATAACTGTATTCACTTTCACAAAGCAGAAACGTAATGCTTGCTGAACTGAATTAATCTCAGTGCTTTAACTGGCAAGTCTCTCTCTCTCTCTCTCTCTCTCTCTCTCTCTCTCTCTCTCTCTCTCTCTCAGCAGGGAAATTTCATCTGTAGCAATGCCCACTCCCCACCATATTCAGGCAGTTTAGTATTACTATCTCTTTTTCTTACTTTCTTCTCCTTGATCCCCTCCCAACCTACACTGTCCCAGTGATCTCAAAGCTTTGGAGATAGAAAAGTAGTTCCTATGCACAAAAATGCTAGGAACTCCTCATTCCCCTATCCTAGCTAAAGCTACCCCTAATGTCTTTGGGGCTGCCTTTCTCCAGTTTCTCTTGGGTCTGAAAAGGAGTTGGACACGAGGGTATTTTTCTCATGACTGATACAGAATGAGAATCCTTCCCATTTCGTACTTCTCCACCAATCAGTACTCTTACATTTTGTTTACTCTCAAGAGTCAGATTTAGGACCTTGATGAATACTACCTAGATCCCCTCTTGCCTCACTTTTCTTACCTCCTCTCCAAAGAAAAAAGTGATGTTGAGTCAGGAGAAAAAAAATTTAGAGTAGATACGACTGCTAGCTTTGAGTATATTAAGGCATGTCCTGTGAAAAAAAAAGGTTTGTTCTGCATGGTCCCAGAGGGCAAACCTAGAAACATCAGGTGGGAGCTGTGGATAGGTATGGGAAGGGAGAAAAAACTTCCTATCAATTAGAGCTGACTAAAATTAGAATGGGTTGTCTCAAGAGGAAGTGAGGTCCCATCACTAGAGATCTCTTAGGTAAGGTTAGGAAAGCGATGGAGGGAATTCTTTGTGGGGTTAACAGGTTGAACTAGATGACCCTTGAGTCACAGCTGTGAGGTTCTATGATTAATTTTTCTTCCAGTGTGTTTTTCTTTTTCATTTCTTAACAAAAAATAAAGATCAAATGTCACTAAGAGATCATAGTTGAATCAAAGAGCAGAAAACTACACAGAGCTCCAAATGCTGGTGAACCACAACACAACCACTGCATACCTCTGACAGAGAAAAGCTGATGGCACCAGCTCCGTTCTCTTGCTTTCAGGAAGAGCTATGCTCTTTTTCCCTAATCCCAACAAATGTGAACATCTCTTGTTCCAAAAGCTTCTCCAGGAAATTCTCTTAGAGGGATCTACAGCCCGTCCAGTTCCCAGCTGATGGAGACATCAGACAAAGACATGCCCAGCACACAGCAATGATAGCCCAAGTGGGCACTAGAATTCTTGCCACTGCAGCCAGAGGTTGGCCATGTTGCACTATGGTTAATGCTGCTAACCATACAATCCACGTAGGACAGCGGGTGCAGTGGGGAGGAAGGCCGCACAGTTGGGACAGAGTGGGTCCCAAGATTAAAAAAACACAGAAGGAAAATTAAGAATAGTAAAAACAGAATCATACACTCAGAGCCAGAGTACCTTAAGGCAACACACTCATTAGTGAGAAGACAACTCTCACGGGCAATTCAGATCCCATACTCAACATTTACTGTTGTTCGGTTGTGTTTCAGTTGCATCTAACTCTTTGTGACCCAATTTTGGGAGCTTTCTTAGCAAAGATTCTGCAGTGGTTTGCCATTTCCTTCTCCAACTCATTTTACAGATGAGGAAACTGAGGCAAACAGAGTTAAGTGACTTGCCCAGGATTACACAGCTAGTAAGAGTCTGAGGCCAGATTTTAACTCATTCTGACTCCAAACCCAGAGTTCAATCCATCTATGAGGACCTGCTATGTTATGCCTAACAGACATTACCTGTATTAGGTCTCTCTGTGATACGGAAGGGGAAGAAAAAAAATTCCCTCTCTCTCAGGGCTATCAAGTGGAAATGGGTTCAGAAATGTAAAGTTGGTTGGACTTCAACAGATGAAACAATGCTACCGAAACTCACATCGGTCATCACAGTAAAACCCCAAATTAACCTGAAACCAGCTAGATGTCACGATAAAACACTGGTCTTAGAACCAGGAAGACTCATCTTCACGGGTCCAAATCTGGTCTTGGACATTTTTACTATCTTTGTGACTCTGGGCAAGTCAGGTAACCCTGTCTTCCTCAGTTTTCTCATCTATAACATGAGCTAGATAAGGAAATGGTAAATTATTCCAGTATCTCTGCCAAGAAAAGCCCGATATGGGGTCATAAAGAATAAAGACATGACTCAGACAACACAATAATGTATTTATCTTGGTCTTTTTTCCCCATAAACTTTTTTTTAATATTTATAATTTCATTTTTAGTAAAGAGAGGTAAACATCAAAAAGAACTATTTTTTTTTGTAAAATTAAGATTACTAATATTTAATTAAGTCAACAAGTATTTATTAAGGGACTTCTATGTGCCATACACTGTGAGAAAACAAGGAAAGGCAAGAACAAAACCAGCTTCCAGGGTCTTGAGGCCTTGAGCTCATAACTCATCTAGCTCAAAGCTCATCTATCTATAGAACCTGTGCCCTATAGAAGCAGCCAGTCTTCAGAATGACTCACCTGATAGAACAGCAAAATGGTTGGTCAGAGAGGCACAATTTTAAAAGGGGAAGAAAATGACTTGATCCATTTTTTAGAGATTTTTAAGGATAAAAATTAGGGGGAAAGGAAAAAGGGAGACCCTTTACTCTCAACCAGAAAACATTAGCCATCATGGCACCCAAGGCTGAATGTTTGCCACCATCTAATCCATTAATAACATGGTGAGAAGGAAAAGCTTTGGAGTCCGCTGAGCTAGGTCACCTTATTAATTGTATAAGCCTGAGCAAATCCCATTACTTCATGGGGATTCCATTTCTTCATCTTGAAATGAAGAGTTTGGACAAAAAATCTCTAGGGCTCCTTTCAGAATGAAATCCTTTGACCTCATGGGAACCAGGGGAGTTGGGTATCATAGAGTCAGATTTAGAATGAGGAGATCTTACAGTCCAGTCTGTGGCAACTCCTATATCCGAGGTAAAGTTATTTACCTAGTTACTGGAGCAGCTAGGTGCCACAGTGAACAGACCACCAGGAAGGAGTCAGGAAGACCTGAGTTCAAATCTGGCCTCAGACACATACTAGTTATGTGACCTTGGGCAAGTCACTTAACCCTATTTGTCACAGTTGCCTCATCTGCAAAATGAGCTGGAGGAGGAAGTGGAAAACCACTCCAGTATCTTTGCCAAGAAAACTTCAAATAGGGTCACAAAGAGTTAGACATGAGTTTAAAAAAAAAAAAAAAAAGATTGAACTAGAACAAATACTTGCCCAGGGCTACAGAGGCAGTTAGTTAGTGGCAGAGGCAAGATCTGAACCCAGGTCCTCCTGATTTCCAATCCAACACCCCTTCTAGACTCTCTGATCATCTCTACTCAAGCTGTCAGCATATTAATAAATGATAGTTAACATTTACACAGGACTAAAAGTCTCAAGGTAGTGTCCACATATTGCTTCATTTGATTCTTACAAGCCCGGGATAGATGCTGCTATGAGCTCCGTTTTACAAATAAGGAAACAGAGGATCACACAGCTATTAAGTATCCAAGGCAGCACTCAGGTCTTCCAGACTTTGGAGAGCATCTCTCTTTCCTACCATACCGCCTCAGCACCAAGACAAACCAAGCCTATCTGATCCCACTTCTATATGACCTGCATCCTGTCCTCTCTACAACAGCCTATCCCTACCCATCAGCAGGAATGTCTTCCCAGGCTGGGGCTATGAAATAAAGAGCCCTCTGACCCACCAGTCAGCACTCCCAATCACTTCAAATTCATTTCAAAATTAAGACACCAGGTATGTGAGTATCTGTGTGGGACTGGATTGAGGGGGGTTAAAGGCAAGAGGGGGGCACTTCTTTCCAAGGAAGACAAAATAGGAAGGGGTCTGATCACTGGACTACATCCCCAATAAAAATATCCTCTAATCTAACTGACAGCTCCATGTACCACCTCCCCCCTCCCTCCCTCCCTCCCTCCCTCTCTCCCTCCTTTTCTCTCTTCTCCCCTCCCACCCCCAGCTCAATGGCACCTCAAGGCTCCCAGTCCCTCTGGAACTGCCAGGGCTTTCAGAAAAGAGCATTTCTATTTTTAGCCCCTCTCCACCTAATAATACTCCCCAACACCCATTCAGTTTAATCACTTTATTGAGGACTGAGCGCTTCTGATGTTAGGAAGTAGTAAAATGTTCTAACTGGTTAAAAACGACACTCATTGGCTTTTGCCTTTGGTGTTTCTGAAACCTTAATTGTGGCTCTGGCTGTGGGGCTTAAAGAACCTTACGAGGTTTCTGAGCTATGCTTTCTTACCCCCTGCACCATAATTGAGGTGTTATATTACAAGTAGAGCACTGACATTTTCAAACTCAAAATTCAGAAACCTTAAGATTCTGCACTTACAGAACAAAAAGATCACCCAGCAGACTGAACACCCCTTCCTAGCACTTATTCCCCAGCTCCCCCCCACCCCAGCCCCAGCCCTAAACCTTTCATTTTTTATTTTTTCCAGCTCACCCAAGGCATGCAGTCTGTCAGAGAACTGTTTCTTTGCATTATGGCTACAGCATTATTAAAGTATATCTGACAACTAAAATGACATTCAAATTGCAGCTTGGAAACAGAAAGGTTTGTTTGATATAATTAGAGGACCTGAGAATTTGGTGTGTATAGAAAATACGCTGTTGGTAACTCTTCTCCCATACAAACCTTGCAAAATGTTGGTTCCAAAGCTTTCAAATGGGCATTTGCAAACAGACCCTCCTCAGACGAATGGGGGGTGCAAGGGAGAGTGGAAGGGCCAGAAGACTTCTTGGGGAGTCTAGTCCTATCTTTTATACTATGAATCCTGCCCAAATACCCAAAAGCTAGTCAGTCTCCCAGGGCACACAGGAATAGGTATAGGCCAAAAATTCAAAATCAAGTGCTGCTTTTAAATGCAACTTTACATAAAGGCATATACATTTAACATATAGAAACTTCCACTCTTCAGGACATTTTTTTTTTTTTGCTTTTTTGGGGGATTGCAGGGCAACTGGGATTAAGTCACTTGCCCAAGGTCACACAGGTAGTAAGTGTTAAATGTCTAAGGCCAGATTTGAACTCAGGTCCTCCTGACTCCAGGGCTGGTGCTCTCTTCACTGAGCCACCTAGCCCATATTTTGTTACTGTTCAGTCGTGTCTGACTCTTTGTCATCCCCTTTGCGGTTTTCTTGGCAAAGATACTACAGTGGTTTGCTATTTCCTCCTCCAATTCATTTCAGAGATGAGGAAACAGAGGCAAACAGGGTTAAGTGATTTGCCCAGGGTCACACAGTTTGTAAGTGTATGAGGACAGATTTGAACTCGGTCTTCCTGACTCAAAGCCTGGCACTCTTATCGGCTGTACTACCCAGCTACCTCAGAGGATACAGGTAGGTAAAATATTATGGGTCAATACCAAGTCATGGAAAAGAGAACTGGACTTAGAGGTCAACAAAAACCCGAATTCAAATCTCACCTCTGATACATACCAGGTACAGTATATACTTATATACTTACTAGCTTACAGCAAATCATGTAACCTCTCTAGGCCTCAATATCCTTGGGGATGTTGACTTGCATCTGAGATTAGTGTAAACAATTACACTAGTGTAGAAATTCCCTTCATCAATGCAAATCAGCATCTGCTCTGCAACTGAAAGCCGCCCAGCCCAAGGTTTGCATTAGTTAAGAGATTTGCTCAGAGACACAATGCCAGGATGTGTCAGAAGCCTCACTAGAACCCTAGATTTCTCTAAGGCCAGCTCTCTATCTCATCCATTTCTCGGTCTACTGTAAAATGGTAATAATATGTAGATATCTACCTAGTGAGATGCTGAGACAGTTGAAGGAGGTGTATGTAAAATGCTTTGGAAACTTTAAAGCATAGCTATCTATGCAAATACATTAGTCTAGTCTCCTGCCTGTAGGATAGATGGGAAGGCACAAAGCACACTAATATGAGAGAGGGGATTATTTTCAAGTGCCACCAGGAGCAACATTCAAGAGCTGGTAAGGATGAGGAAATAACCGGGCCTAGCTCTGTCCACTGTCCTCCATCAAAAGGTGTAAGCTGCAGCATGAGAAATTTAGGTTAGCTTTCTGGAAAAACTGATCAGCAGTGAAGGTGAGTCAAGATTTATAATAGTGATAGTGGAAGGTGATAAAATCTCCTTCCTGGATAATCTCTGAACATAAGATAAGATTTAATTGCCCTCATTTCAATAATTCAATTTCACAAGAATTTCTTAAGTGACTACTCGGTGCCAGGTACACAGTTAGGTGGAGAAGTAGACAGAGTACATGAGCCTGTCGGGAAGAGACGGGAAGACCTGAATTCAAGTCTAGCTTCAGACACTTAGTACAGATGTGCCCCTGGGCAAAGCGCTTAACCTATCTGCCTCAGTTGCCTCATCTGTGAAATAGGAATGATAACAGCACCTACTTCCCAAGGTTATTGTGAGGCTCAAATGAGCCTCTAAAATGCTTAGCACAGTGTCTAGTATTATATAAAGACAAAAATAAAACAGTCCTTGCCTTCCATTGGATCTATATCTGAAGATCCCAGCATTCCATGAGAGGCCCTCTGAGGCCACTGAAAAAACAGAGGACTGAAGATATTAGGCAAGTCGTTTTTGCTGTTGTCGAGTGGTTCCAGGTACGTGAGACTCCAATGAGCCTATTTAGGGTTCTGCACACAGGTGGGCAGTATCAGAGTTAGGATGTGAACCCAGGTCCTCAGACTCCAGAGCTGGTGTTTTCTTTTACCCCACCCAACCATACCTGCCTTCCTCTTTTAAATATGGCTTAGATCAACCTAAGACCTATCCTTCCCAGACTAAGAGATCTCTGACTATGTTCCAACTAAAACATTCATTCACACGAACTCTCCTTATAGTACCTGGTTGCCTAGAACTATTTCCCTTTTCTGTTCTATCATTTATTCCTTCTACCTCTCACCCTTTTCTGCCTTTCCTCCCTCCTTCCATCTCTTTTTCTACTTTGATCTCTCCCTTCTTTTTCCTCCATCCCAATCCTCTCTCCTCTTCTGCTTCCCTTTCTTTTTCCTTTCCTTCCATCCCCTTTCCTTTCCTTTCCTTTCCTTATATAGGTCCTTGTAGCACCTTCATAAACTTACTCCCTACTCTTTGGAAGGCAGCAGACAAGAAATGCCTCATTAACTTCCCAAGCTAATTTCACAATTTAACCAAACACTGAATTCCTGCATCTACTCAGCCAACCCTGTGATAAACTTTTATAATGGTGGGGAGCTTTAAACGGGGGAACAACAGAACTAGAGGGTCAGATTCATGCGGGAAATGACCAGAGAAATAAAGTGGGAGATGAAGGGAACAGAGGCTATGTTGACTTAAGAAAATAAAAAGACAATACTTTTTAAAAATTCTCTATGCACTCTCCCAGTGCTGGCCTTCAAGGCAGCAAGGCAGGAAGTGGGATAAATGAAGCTATATGGGGCCTGCCATGCAACCAGACCAAAGTGCCCTGGATGACAATGTGTCTTCCTGTCACTCCAGGGGCCTGATGGCCTATATCGGGAAGCACAGTTACACGCTGTCCTTCACAGGGTATGAGTCAATGCAGCTGGGCTCTGTGCCAGCATCAGGGAGGGGGACATGTGGAGGACAAGTTCACTTCTGCCTAACCCTGGTGGCCCCTCCAAAGGGTACTCAAAGGTCTTGGCCAATCCACCAAGCCCAGAGTGTAGGCAGAACATAATGAAAACAATGCCAGGGCCTGACCCTACTAGAAGTCAAGGTCAAATCAGGTTCACTGTTAGAGGAGGCATTTTTAAGGTTTTGTCATAAAGGCTCTTTATAATCTGCAGGATACTCAGGTATCAGTGGAGACAATGATTCCCAGGAATGACCTCATTCATCCATTCTCAACTGTGGCTCATACTCCAAGCAGCAAAGACAAATGGGGGGGGGCATGTCAATAGAGGCAGGAAGGATATCTCACCTGTTCTTAGTGGTCCCCAGGTGTGTATGTTGTATGTATACATAATGTCCTGGTAATTAATCAGCATTTCAAGGTATTTCCTCTTTTGGGTTTTAGCCTCCTTGATGGTAAGGCAACACTGAAACCCAGCACTAGCAAGCAGTGCTAAGTCACCAAGGACTATACCACCTTCTGAGGTTCTTCCCTGCCCCCCCACTTCCTCCTCCTCCTATTCCTACATTTCAGGGAACATGGCTCTGCTTTTATTCCTAAAGTAGAATTCAGATCTTCTTAGCAACTAACCCCTGCCTCAGTCCCCAGGAAGAAGACAATTCCAAGTCAGGGTCCCAGAGACTTTACTGATCTGGTTGACCAAAATTATTTCGAGGAAAATTTAAGCACATCAAAGTTTCTGGGAATTCTCTCCTTAGCCTGAGTTACCTTGTTATTGAAAACGACTGTGGCCTTCTATAATTACTCCAACAAAATTCAGCCACCAATGAACTCACTGTGCTCAATTAGTTTATAATAGTCAGAGGTATAACTACAAAGGTTTAATCCAACTACCCCAGAAGACTGCTTAATCCCAACTATCTAATGAAAAGTTTAGAACTCCCCCCCCCCCCCCCGCCTTTCTTTGCAAGAAGAGTTCCAATTAGTGCAGCTAAGGGGAAGGGAGGGGGGCTGAGAAAGGGAGGGGAATTGGGATAGAGTATAGTGCAAGGATTACGTTAGGAGAAACCCAGACAGAAGGCTTCTTCATTACAGTAAGTCCTTGGGACACTGAGTGGGACGACCTCCTGGTTGGATAGATGTGCTCTAGACAGGCTCAATCTCCCAAAGCATCTCATGGCCTTAAGAGCCAAACCAGCCTTTTGTCAAAAATCTTAGGATGGGGAGCTTTAGATTTTCTTACACTGCTCTAGGACAAAGACAGGTCCTGGAGTGCTACAATTTTGATTGAGATGACTGGGATTCCCATTCCTGGGAAACCCAGGATGAGTTAATCACCTGAAATCTCCTCATTCTGTTGAGTGACTCAGCTTTAGATCCACAACATCTACTCAACAACCTTGGACTCCTCTCCCCTCTGACTGGAGGGCTTGAGGGTGGAGCACTGAACACCTCCCAAAGCCTTCCTTTATAGGGATCCAGACTTTGCAGAGAACTCTCCACTTGCCGTCCCCAGCTCTGCTTGGTTTGAATTCCAGGGAATGTCATGCCCCTGCACTGAGTACTCACTCACTCCCCTGGTCCTCTTCCCTCTTCCCAGCTTCCTTTTGTGTGCTATCCTCCACCTTGGAAGCTCCTCGAGGGTAGGGGCTGTCTTTTTTTATTATTTGTATCCTCAGCACTTAGCACAGCACTGGCACAAAGTAAGCCCTTAATCAATGTTTATTTAGTTGAACTACATTGTGAAATCCCTATTCATCTCCAGGGATGGTCCGGAAGCCATTCATGATCCCACTAAGTTTTGGAGTCTCTAAGCCTCTGCTGCAGAAGCTCTGTCTGATCCAAGGAGAGAAAAGTTGAGAAGGCTGAGGCTTCCTTGTTGTAAGCTAACCTGTAGAGCTCAGCAGAATTATCAGCTCCTACTTCCAAAAGGCTAAATCCATTATCAGGGGCATTCTACCCTGCCCAGTCTTTCCTTCCGTTCAGTTCCTAGCCATGGACATCTATCTGTACTAGATCAGTTCAATTCAATAAGCATGCATTAAGTGCCTACTGTATGCTAGGAATTAGAACACAATAAAGACCTTCAAAAATAAAGAAAGAGTCCCTGCCTTCATTAACTATCAGATGTCTGGCTAGGGGGGCCAAACATCTCAACATTAGGACCAGGTGGACAAGTCATCAAAATCCCAACCATCTGTCAAGGTACAACTCAAATTTCCTCCCTCCAGTAAAGCTTTTCCTTATCACCCAGCCCACAGTGGTCTTTTACTTCTCTGACCTCAGGTAGCATTTATTATCCGTATCACTAATTTGATGTTTAATACGTCCCCAAGGAAGAAAATGAATGGAATACATTTGGAAAATTGCACCATTACTCACCCTGCCCCTCACCACAACAACCTCCTCTTTTTAATACAGATATCCTCCTGTTGATGCTGCCAGTCCTGGAATGGCATCCTCTCTAAGGAATCAAAGTTCCAAGTGGCCCAGAGGCCAACGAAGAGAAGCTTGGTGAGTGAGATCCAGTAAGCAGGCTATGTCATGTTTCCAACCACCGAATGACTTACATGCTAGAAGGGACACGCGGGACAGCAGCAAGGCAACAAGAACAGACCGCAGAGTCCCAGCCCCAGAGCTGAAAGGACCTCACAAAAGCTCTCCAGCCCAAGTTTCTCATTTTACAGATGAGGAAACTGAGTTCTAGGGAGGTGAAATTATTCGCTCAAGGTCACAAAGGTAGTAAGGGCAGAGGCAGGATCCTGAACCTGGGTCCCCTGACTCCAGAGCTAACGCCCTTTCCATTCTTCCAAACAGGTTATGAAATAGGTTGGCCATGCCATGAGAGCAAAGGATAGCAAGCGGACAGTCTGAAGTGTTTCTCTGGTCTCTGTCTTCATAAGAAGCATGAGAGCAGAGGTCTCTAACCTTTCTGGATGTCAGGAACCTCCTTTGGCCTATGGCCCCCTTCTCAGAATCATGTTTTTAATGAATAAAATAAAATGAAATGAAAAAAATTAGTAACGTTGAAGCACAGTTATGAAAGATATTTTTAATTCGCAGGCCTCACAGACTCCTGTCAAGGAAGATGGCTCTATCACATTGGCTGGACCCAATGGAAAGACCTGTCAAAGGTCATGAACAAGAAATGTACCAGAAGAGAAAACATGGACAAGTTGTGATTTGCATCAATGGAGCAAATACCTACATCACTGAGTTCAAAGACACATTAAAATAGTGAAGCACAGATGACTGTTCATTTTACTTTTTCCCACTTGTCTCCTGCCTTCAATTAGACTACAAACTCCCTGAAGGTAAGAAACATCTTACATGGCTAGTCTTGGAGACAGGGAGATTCAAGGTCAAATCTGGCCTCAGACACTTAACTGACTGTGTTACCCTGGGCAAATCATCTGGCCACTCTCAGCTTCAATTTCTTTGTCTTTAAAATGGGGATAACATTTTGCCCCTTAATAATATTTTATTTTTTCCAATTACATGTAAAGGATGTTTTCAATATTCATTTTTATGAGATTTTGAGTTCCCAAATTTTGCCCCCTCCCAAAGACAGCAAAAACAAGCTGATATTGGTTATAAACGTACAATCATGAAAAACAACTTTTTAGAGTTGCTGTGGGGAGGTAAAGTCCTCCGTAAGCCTTAAAGCGGTATGTAAACTCTAGTCCTTACCATCACTACTACTACTGTCTGTATTCTTGAACAGCATCTTATACACAGTAATTATTCAGTGTTTATTAACAAACTGATAGTTCCTCCCAACACAGAGCAACATAAAAAAAACAACTCATGCATTTATATGCACTTTAGGGTTCGCAAAACACAACCACCCTGAGAGGCAGGTAGTGTAAGGAGTATCAGCTCCTATTTTACAGGTGAGCAAACACAAGCCTCTTGAGAGGTTGACCACAACCACACAGCTCCTAAGCCTCTAAGGCAGGACCCAAGCCTAGGCCTCCTAACCTTAATTCTCATACCGTATCCTCAGTACTACACTAGCAGAGAAAATCATTAAGGCTCCAAGAAGCCCAAGCTTCCATGCTTTGCTGCCCACCTGGTAAATGAGTGATTCAACCTGGGGAAGCATTTCTCTGTGATGTACTTGTCAGAATGATGCAGAAGAAATGGACAAAGTTCTATATCACGTCTACCACTGAGCAGCGTAGCTGTCCTGGGCACAGCTGGTTCTGTTGTTCAGGAAGGTCCCACTCTTCTATCACCACGTGGCCAACAAACCAACCCCATCTTCGGTGTAAGCAGGACGAGATGCTCCCACCACGCCCACTTGATAACAGCACCAGGAATCCTATACAAGAGCAAAATTCTTCCCACTAAGTTGGCCAACCAAGAGTAGCCATCACACGTTTTTGGTCAAGGAAGGGGACCACAGAATCACAGAATGTTAGTTAGCAGGAGAGGAATTCAGAGATCATCTAGGTCTATTTACTCCTCTTCCTGAGTTTGAATCAGGCCTCAGACACTTAGTGGCTGTGTGACCCTGAGCAAGTCACTTTACCCCATTTGCCTCAGTTTCCTCATCTGCAAAATGAGCTGGAGAAAGATATGGCAAACCAAGTGTAGTATCTTTGCCAAGAAAACCCCAAATGGGGTCATGAAGAGTTGGAAACGACCGAATCACAATATCTGGGGCAAGCTGCTTCAGTCTTTTTGGTCTCAAGTTCTTCCTGTGTAAAATGAGGAAGGCAGATGAGACTGACCCCTGAGGTCCCTTCCAGACTTAAATCAAAGATCTTAGTCCAACCCACTCACTTTATGGATAAGAAGTTGAGGGTCCTGAGTTAACTGACTTGCCTAAAATGAAAGGAATTAAGTAACAGTAACAATCTGACCTCAGGTCCTATGACTCCAACTCTACCACCATTTCTGTTGTACATGCAAGGACTTTCCTTGAAAGTATGGTACAGGGGCATCTAGGTGGAGCAGTGAAGAGAGTACCAGCCCTGAAGTCAGGAGGATCTGAGTTCAAATCCTACCTCACACACCTGCAGTTGACACTTAACTAGCTGTGTGACCTTGGGCAAGTCACTTAACCCCAATTGCCTTGCCTCCCCCCCAAAAAAAGTATGGTACAGAAAATTATGGGAGAAGAGAGTAAGAATAGTCCCTGAATGGTAGATCCTTCAGTATCACTACCAGCCTGTCCTATCATGCACCAGTTCCCCAGGAGGAGAAGGGAAAAGTAATACCTACAGTGGCCTCCACAACCAAGCACATGCTCCTCTGGCAGAGCCAGGGGAAGCCTAATAACCCTCACACCTGCTCCTGGTGGCACAAAGCAGCAGCCAATTACTGCCCTGCTATCCTCTGGGACGCAGAATTCACCACCCCCAGGGTTTCCAGGGCGTGGCAATCCCCCTAAACCGGACAGAGTTAACATTCAGAAGTGGGCATCAGGCAGGGAAGAGCACACCCTTTCTCCTCCTTCCATTCTAACCCTTCTTGGTCTTCTCACCCAGACGACAGAATCCTAGAGCCAAGGGATGACAATTTAGATTCTTCAAACACCAAACATTAGCACTAAAGAGCATTTCAGTCAAACTCTCTCATTTTACAGAGTAAGAAAGCTGAGACATAAACAGAGGAAAGGCCATACCTGTTACAATTCAGTCAAGCCCCTGCCTCCAAGCAAAGGCTAGATATGTTTGTCTGGGCAGAGGATGTGAAGCTTCAATCTGCTTGTTTTAAAAGGGAAGAGAAGAAGGAAGAAATAGCTTCTCTGGCACTGCTCTTAGCACAGAGGATGTGTAACACCTTTTACAAACCAGATATGAGTTAGAAACTTTTTTGACCATTTCTAAAACTCAAACTTTCCAAAAGCTAGAACATCAACTAATACTGTAAAAATCCTACATATTAAACACACACACACACACAAAACAGCAACAAAACCCAACTATTTTACCATTGCTCAGATGATAAAAAGAATCCTGATGTTCAAATGAAGGATCCTTGCCTGAGGCAAAAAGGGTTGAGAAGGGGAAGAGAGGAGACAGAAGAGGGAGAGGAAAGAAGAGAAAGGGGGGAATAAATGAGATAAGAGAGAGAAAACTAAGGAAGAGAATGGGAGAGGAGGAGAGGGGGAGGGGAGGTGGGAGGGGGAAGGGAAGGGAAGGAAGAGAGAGGGAGAAGGGAAGGAAGGAAGGAAGGGAGGAAGAAAGGAAGGAAGGAAGGAAGGAAGGGAAGATGGAAGCTCACTGCCCCACAAATATGGATTGGGGGACAAAAAAAACAAGTGGCAAAAGGGATTTATGCATTGTAGCTGCTTTACTACCTAATTAATTCAGTAATTTCAAAAACAATTTTATTTATGTTCCATTTACCACATCAAAAGTGCAAAAAAAAAAGCCCACTGATGCTAAAATAATACCTCAAGGCATCTATTTTTAATCAGTTTAAAAAAAAAAAAGGTTAAAAAAAAAACACCACCCAGCCCTGGTTTCTATACAATCTCTCTCGGGCAGACCACCAACCCTCGGAGAGAGAGAGAAAACAGCCAAGCCCTCTGTGAGAGCCTTCCTGGCTGCTGAAAACGGAGCTTGTCAAAAAAAACAAATCCATAATGGCCCGAGGCTCCTCTCCAATCTATTTTCTGCTCAGCTGGTTTTAAATGAAGTTATTATGAGTCATTAAAACACCCGCAAGCCAGTGGAAGTCAGCCAATTACAATTTTAAATTTAGCCTGTTCTCTGCCCCATTCTCTTGTTTTCTTCCTGGGCCCACAGAATGCTGGGGCTGTTATTTTTTTCCTTCTCTTCCTTCCTTCACCCAAAGTGGATGAGACAGTTATGAAAACGCATAGTACTGCAAAGGAACTCAGAACCATTCATATAAAACTGAAATTATTTAAAACAACCCCCCTTCCACTACCACCACCAAAAAAAAAAATGTAAACTCATATCCCTCCAAAACTAGCTTATTCTCTGCACCCACCGGAAACTTCCAAAGCTCCAGTTTCTGGGTCTTGGTGAGGGTCATAGGCCTGCTTCCGAAAGGAGAACATTCTTCAATGGAGTCTTGGGAAAAACACAGACAGACAGACAGACAGAGACACAGACACACAGACAGACAGAGACACAGACACACAGACACACACACACACACACACACACACACTGAAGGGAAGGGGACAGAAAGCCAGGCTTTCTCAATCAAGCTTGAATGTCATTCTAAGTCACCAGATAGGATGAGATGAGGTAGCTTGGCTTTTAAAACTGAAAGGTAAATGGTCTGTGTGGAGCCATTAGAGCAAAAAAAATTTTGAGTATTTCATGGAAACTCTTCTCTCACTCAATCACGTGTATGTGTGTTGTCCAGCACACAGTAGGTACTCAAAAAGATCTATTGATGATTCTGATTTCTGGAAACACAAGAGTAGTCAGCCTCTTTCACAATTTTAGCACAGTGCTCAGAAACCTACAGTCTTATCAGCATATTCCATATCCTGGGCCCTTTCCTGTGAGCCCCGTCAGGCTCACAATTATAGTCTTAGGTTATGGGATCAATAACTATGGGCCTAGGGGAAATAACCGGTAAATCCAGGAGAGGCTACAGTCAGACAATCAATCAGTTAATAAGCACCTACTATGTGCCAGGCATTGCTCTAAGTGTTAAGGATACAAAGAAAAGTGAATGACAGTCTCTGCCCTTGAGGAGCTTAGAACCTTAATAGAGAAGGCAACAGGCAAATCATTATGTACAATCTACAGACTAATGTCATGGAATGAAGTCAGCAGGAGGAAGACAGATTGACTAAAATGAAACATCTATGGCTTGGCATGTAATAGGAAGCTGTTCTAAGTAATCAATGAATTAGAGCCTCTCTGTTCCTCATACATGGTGCTGCCTCTCCCACCTCTGTGCCTTTGCACTCACTGTCCCCTCCGCCATGGCTAGAGTATACTCCTTCATATCAAACCCACAGCCTCCCTCTTTTCCTTTAAGGCAAAGGTCAAGTACAATCTCTCACATGAAGCCTTTCCTGCTTCCCTCAACATCTAGTGTCTTCACTATCAAACGATCTTGCATTTAACTACTTTTTCATTTGTTCTCTGTAGAGTATTATGCATATAATTCTGTATGTCCTTGATGTCTCCCCCACTAGAATGCAAGGTCTTTGCAAGTCCAGATTGTTTCATTTAATGTATTTGTAACCCCAGTGCCTAACATAGTGCTTGGCACATAGCAGATACTTTTGTTTTCTAAGTGATTAAGAGGGTCCTGCCCAATCTAACCATCTCCTCCTTCCACACTCAAAGAAGTGTCCTCCTGAAAGGGACTAGAACATAAGTAAGACTTAGAGGTACTCAGTGCCATTTATTATCAGAAGAGAGAAAAAGATGAACAATCTCCCTGTATCTTTATGGGAACCAAACCTGAGGCTGGGAAACACCATTATCTTACCAAGTGAATGACACCTCAGCTGAGAAGGGGTGACCTCCTACCCCCGACCTTCCATCCTTACTCTCCCAGCATCTTGTCCCCTGACTCAGATGTCCCACAGTGCAGAGCCATCAAGAGCTCCTCACAGACTCTGGGCATAACAGACACAGAGATATCTGTACAGAAACACATGTCGATTTAAGCAGCAAGGTCCAAGAAGGATCCTGTGCAACCTGAAGGCACCTGCTTTCAGGAAGGCATCACCTTCAGCTAAAGTGCTATATAAAAGTCCCAAATATATCCCAGGAAACAATGACCTGGGCAAGGTAAACTTCCACAGTGGACCCTTGAAACCTGACCACAAAGGCCTGAGAGTCAGAGGGCCCTTCACAGAAGACAGTGCTTGACTCACGACTTTCCCCTGGAGCTACCTGACCAAGAAGGACACCCTTCCCCTTCGTGGCCCTTCCCCCTTTTGTGCACACACACGTGCATACGTGTGTGTGTGTGTGTGTGTGTAAGTAAGTAAGTAAGTAAAAATAAATTTTGGGGACAGAATCATCAAGATGAAGATGGAGTGAAACAGTCTAAGACAAAGACACTGGGGCATATGGAAGAAAGTAAAGAGAGACACACACACATACACAGAAACACCAAGACTAAGGCAGGGAAGTCAGGGACAAAAATGGAGAAATAAAAGAAATGAGAGGCAGAAAAAGATTGGGGAAAAAAGGAAGAAGAAAAAAGAGAGAGGGAGAGATGCCATCAGCAGTATGCCGACAGTGAGAGGACCTCATGGGGGATTCATCCCCAAAAGAATTACTCTATAAAAGATACATGGGTGGCATAGTATGTATGCCTCCCATACCTATCTCCCACATGTCCATAGATACCAGTCTAGCCCATTAAAGGGTTCAAAGCCACAGGCAAATAGCCTCATGGTGGATGAGCCAGAGTAAAATGAGTGGCCTGAGGAAAGTGGCTGGATTCCTTTTGTCAGGGCCAGTCCTAGAAGTCCTTGGAAGGCAATGATACAGGACAATAAGCGAAGGGGAAAGTGGTAAGGACTCCTAATCCACCCCATGGTCAGCCTTTCCATACCACCACCCATCACCCACACAGACCTGCACACAAACAGCAATGTGCAAAGCAGCCTGAATCAAGGAAGGTAAATACATAGATAGATAAATAAAATGTCGCAGCATTCACCTAAGGCAGGAGCAACATTCCTATCATAATCGAAACTTCATCAGCCAGCTCAACAAAATCATATGCCATCATGGAAAAGGAACGTGAGGAGAACAAGGAAAGAGAGAGGGGAAAGAGGAAATTACCCTATTTTGGGACTGAAAAATCAGAGAGAGAGAGAGAGAGAGAAAGAGAGAGAGTGAGAGAGAGAGAGAGAGAGAGAAAGAGACAGAGAGAGAGAGAGAGAGGTTATTAACATAATTTCCACTTTCTTTCCTCCACCCTTAAAGTAATGTTCTATCTGACAGCCTCCTCTCCAAGGGGGGAAAAATGACAAACCGAATCCAAAATTCAACAGCCTGTGTTCTGTTCGGAGAGCACACAGTGTACTGTACAGCCCATAAAACTCCAAACAGCCTCCAGACACTGCTGCAATCGTCCTCCATCAAAACACTTTGTCTTGCATACAAAAATAAGATACAGCTCTGAACGGAATACCAAATCAGCCCATTACAGTACAGGGAGGCTGCTACTTAGCAACGAGGGGGCTTTAAAGCCGCGATGCTCTACAGGAAGCAAAATCTGTCGAGCCTGTTGGGCAAATGATAAACATTAGCAGTATTAAAAAACACAAAAGCCATGTAAATGGATAGGACATAATGTGGAAACAAATTTATAGAATAAACCAGGGTAGGGGGACGGGAGGGGTGGGTGCAATGAGCTGCCCAACCCTTGTTAGGGCACCATATGGAGTGACAGACATGTGTCTTTTTTTCGGGGAGAGTCATGAACCCCCTTTTTCACACTGGGGTTGGAGGTGGGAGGGAAAGCAAGGGGAGAAAAAAACAACAGAAACATTGTTTAAATACAATGAACTTTCCAAACTGTCCCTGTCCTGCCTGCCTAATGTGAAACCTATAAGAAATAGGATCTAGGACCCTGATCACATATATTTAGTAGCATTAAGGTAGGCAGATGTGCAGAAGATTTATCAGCTAGCTCCCAGGCGGGTGCTGTTGCAGCGGGACCCAGCCTCACAGCTAGTGTCTGAGCTGCATACAGAGCCTGACACCTTCAGGAACAAAAACCTAGACCAAAAAAAAAAAATTATAAATAAACTAAAAACAAAACCTACCCCATCCAGGCTTGGAGGGGGGGGAGTATATTTCATCAGGTAAAGGGGAAAAATACTCTGGCTGTGAATCAGCAGCAGGGTTTAGGATCCCAGCCAAAACAGGAGCTAAAAAGCAAAACCATATTCTTCTGGTCTCAGCTTAGGCTCT
Source organism: Pseudocheirus occidentalis (assembly GCA_028646575.1). Lineage (NCBI taxonomy): Eukaryota > Metazoa > Chordata > Mammalia > Diprotodontia > Pseudocheiridae > Pseudocheirus > Pseudocheirus occidentalis. The sequence continues at coordinate 103,971,213 of CM053596.1, forward strand.
TGAGGCAGAGAGAAGTGGGGGATGGGGGGGATGATTGGAGGGAGGAAAAACAACAACCACCCCCCAAAAAAAGAAATGTATTTTTCATCAGCCAGTGTATAATTTATAAACAGCATTAAACAGTTTTTGTTTTCTTTTTTTTTTCCTCTCTCCTGTGTATGAGGCTTGGACAGCAGTCAAGCCTGCATTAATTTCTGCTTTGGGTACAGCGTGTTCTTGGATGCACATCTGCAAGCGATCATAAACTCTCTGGAATGCTGGCAGAACATCCAGACCTGCCGGCAGGCCAGTGACGACATCACTCGGGGAAAAAATTCGGGATGCTGGCCAAATTTAGAGGAGAGAGAGAAAACAGAGAGGGGGAGGAAGTGTGTTCCAGAAAGCTGGTGGAGAGAGGGATGCATCTCTCGGCTCTTCTTTCTTTTTCCACATTGATCCACTATAGACAAAACTCAAAAGGGAGGAGTGGGCTTCTGGGTCACCTCTTCCCTGCCTCTTAACCTCCCCTTAGATCTCATGACATGGTGAAGAATTTTAAGCAAAAGGAGGTGAGGAGGGGAGTATCACGTTTCTCCTTCTCTGCTTATCTCCTGATTTTGCCCTGGTGGCAGAAATAGGAAAAGAGGAAAGAAAAAGTTTACATTCATTAAAGAGGGGTAGGGGCGTAGAGAGTGAACGAATTAGCTATGGGTTTCAGATATCCGTTTGATAACTTTCATTCTCTTGCTCTTAGCAGATATCTGATCTGCAAAGGGAGAAAGGGAAAGACAGTGAAAGTAGAGGAAGCTTTAGGGTCAGAAGACCCTGCCCCAAATTAGCCATCTCTGGAGCTGAACATGTTCAATTCTCTCTTGACTTCAGTTGTTGGCCAGTTTGGGGTTCATTCCTCACTTGGGGTATTGAGAAGACACCTTTCCCCTCCATCTTCCTTCTCTGCCCTCATAGCCTGTTCCATGGACAGTGGGGGAGGAAGGACAGACACCTCAACAAAATCTCCACCCCTGGAACTATGCAAGAGACAGAGACACAGAGAAATGGAGGCATGAAGACACACACAGAAACAGAGAGACAGAGATGCTATTATTGCAAAACAGTAACAAGAAGAACGATCCTTGGAACATCATCAACAACTCCCGTTGTCTCTCCTGTCCAGGCACACATGGTAGAAACATGACAATTATGAGATATAAACTGTAATGTTCCCTCTACTTTTAATGATACAATAGCCAAGTTTTGTTGTCTCAAGATGGCGACCAAGTCAATTCCCTGTGGCCATCAAAAATGAGACTCTAAATCCCTACAATGAACTCTGAAAATAAAATAACATAAAAATGGGGCTCTCTCCCAGGGCTGAGTTGGCTCTGATATAAGGGGCAATTTTTCACTAGCTCAAGGTGTCTGCTTGGGCAAACAGTATCTGTGTGGATTGGGGATGAGAAGATGTCTCATCCATGGTAGAGGATATTGGCCTCTCCCCACTCCGGTCACAGCCCAGTCACAAGGGCCAACAGGAAATATCCAATAAAGACCTAGTTGCTAAAGTTCTAAAGTCCTGGTTGCTCTATATCGAATCATTTAGGGGTCAGTTCTACTCTCAATATGATATCACTTCCCTCCTTAAAAACTTGGCATAACTTTCTACTGCCTATAGAAGAAAGTCCAAACTTCTTGATATGGCAACCAGATTCCTTCATAATCTGGCTTTGGCCTACCTTTCCAACAATGTCCCTCGTAAAAGTCTGCTACTTTAACCTCAGAATTCAAAGTCACTGCACTTCACTTGTGTCCAGAAAACATCCTTTTAGGTTACCTATCTTCATGCCCGTGGGTAAGTAATGCCTTCTCCAATCTTTACCTGTAAAAGTCCTATCCAGATTCCAACGGCCAACTCAAATGAAAATTCTTCCATGGAGGTTTTTCCAATTTCCCCATGATCTTTCCCTCCTCTAGCCACATAATACAATGAAAAGTGCTAGATTTGGAATCAGAGAACTTAAGTTCAAATCTCAGCTTTCTAACTTGTGATCTCAGGAAGTTCTTTGCGCTACTCTTAAGACATTTAACTACAAATCAAGTTAGCATGTGATATTTAAGAAGAACATGTTCTTTCTTCCCGTACTAAATTATTAGCTTTTCAAGGGCTGCAGCCTTGGTTTATTCTTCTCGGCATAACTACAGTACTTAATTGACTGGTCTACACTGAAAGCACTGTAAGTCCAATCTAGCTTTTTTCACAGCACAATGATCTACAAGTCATTTCCCTGCACAAAACCCTCTGATGCAGCCAAAAGTTCTCAGAACATGCTGAACAAGTGTTTGTTGAATGAATGAATGAATGAATGTGTAAATGAATAACATACTCAGAGTAGAAGAAAGTCACTCTCTCCACCCCACCCCCAAAATGCCATGCAAATGCCAAATATGACAGACCATTAAGAATATAGAAAAGACAATTCTAGGCTATCCTAAATCTGTAATGAATGCCACCCGCATGGCAGACTTGGGGTTGTGAGAAATTCAGTATTGGAGGGGATATATTAGCAACAGTTTCAAAATCAGCTTGAGTCTGACTAAGCTCTGGGCCCCCTAGGACTAGTAATATCCTAGGACTAGTAATAACCCTTTTACAGTGGGGATTGAAACACTGAAAAGGAAAAGCAGGTCTCTGGATATGTCTCACCCACTTCCACATGGGAAACTTCAAATCAATACTCATTTTGGATATATTTTTCTCCCTTTGCTCATCTAGTAATTTAAAAGTCAGATCTACAAACCCAATGCCTCAGATTTATTTTTTTTTTCAGCAAAGGACAGTTTTGGGATGTATCTCTCTTGACATCCCTGTACCTAATTTACCTTTTAGGGAGGTAAAACCCAGGGGTCCATACAGAGGTATATCCCCCACCCATCCATGGGGATGAGGGAAAGCCTCTAAATATGGCACTAACCTCAGTTGAGTGCCGATTTTTAGCTTTTCTAGTTTTGATCTCACCCTTACCCCCACACTGGCCTTGTTTCTTTATCTCTGACCTAGAGAAAATCTGAGAACTGAAGGCTAGGTCAGATCAATCTCATTATTTAATGAGTTAATTTGTTGTTTGTTAACTTAAACTTGTTATCATCAGGTATATCTCATAAACATTTGATTAGTTAACTCGTTGGAACCAAAATGAAAACTTCAATTACACTAAATGCTCACTACTATCGTTTAAAGGAGAGAAAGGGGGGGACAGGGAGAGAGAAAGAGAAGAGAGAGGGAGAGAAAGAAAGAGGGAGGGAGGGAGAGGGAGAGAGAGAGGGAAGGAGAGGGAAGGAAAGAGGGAGAGAGGGAGAAGAGAAGAGGGGGAGAGAGAGGGAGAGTGGGAGAGAAAAAGGGAAAGAGAAAGAGAGGGGGGGAGGGAGAGAGAGAGAAAGAGAGAGTGAATGTCTTTAAGAGGGGCCTCCTACAGGGCAAACTTCTAATTAAACAAATTGTCAATTTCAACACAATGAAAACTGATTTAGGAGACTAAATTTAATATTCTAGTCACTGAAAATAAGACCTCACATTGTCGATCTCATACAAGCTGATTTCATCTGATGGGGGAAGAAGAGAAGATGAGGAGAGAGCGAGAGAGGGAAAAGACAAGTCAGAGGGTCTTATTCCTTTCATAAATAACACTGCCCTGGAATTCACTGTGGTCTATTTTCAAGTATCGGAGCAACCCTTTTCTTGCCTCCTCCTTCACCCCACCCCTGCCAGATTAGAAAAAAAAATTAATCTTGTATGATGACAAACTTGGCTCAGCATTCACTGTACATACTGTACCCACAAGCCTGGCGTTCAGCCAGGGCTGGCGCCGTGCCAAAACTACAATAACAAACAGAGGATGGGCTCGCCAAAAAGAAGGGGAGGGGCAAGAGGGAAGGAATGGGGGAAGGGAAAGAGAGCTGACATGCAAACACGATGCACTAGGAGCTCCGAGGAACAGAGACAATATTGTACCAGGGCAGTGCCCAGGATGTACTGGGGAGTAGCATTTTTTTGAGGTGGAGAAAGGGCACTCATTTCAGCCCAGGGGCAGCATCAGACCACCACTATGGAGAAACCGTCTACTACTTCCCTAGCCCCCAAATAAAAGCCCTCAGAGACCTGAAAATTAGGGCTCATTGGCAATACTGTTCTATGACTCTGTTTCCACTACTGGAAAATGGGTAGGGTCATGCCAGGTGTTCCTCCCTTGTCCATTCATGCTGACACTATGAACACCCAGCCCTAAGCTGAATGAGTGCCCTGCATGAAGCCATCTCTCAGTTGAAATAAATTCTGTTTTTAACAGCATGAAAACATGCTCCATCACCAACAGACTTAAGCCTTGATTCCACATTTTAGAAAGCTCTGGCATTAAATATCAAGGGAAGGAGTGGGAGCAAGTAAAATCCAATTTCTACTGCTGAAATCTGGGATTAAGCATTGTTGGTGGAGTTGTGAATTGATCCAACCACTTGGGAAAGCAATTAGGAACCATGCCCAAAGGGCAGCCAAACTGTGCATACCCTCAGATCCAGCCACACTATTATTAGGGCTGTATCCCAAAGAGATCATAAAAAAGGGAAAAGGACTTACTTGTACAAAAATATTTATAGCAGCTCTTTTTGTGGTGGCAAAATATTGCAAACTGAGGAGATGCTCATCAATTAAGGAATGGTTGAACAGGGGGGTGATATATGAATGTAATGGAATTCTTTGTTCCATAAGAAATGATGATCAGGCAGACTTCAGAAAAACCTGGAAAGATTTGCATGAACTGATGCCAAGTGACATGAGCAGAACCAGAAGAACATTGTACACAGTAACAGCAACACTATGAAAAGATCAACTATGATTGACTTAGCTCTTCTCAGCAATATAATGATCCAAGACAATTCCAAAGACTCATTTTAGAAAATTATATCCACATCCAGAGAAATAACTATTGAGTATGAATGCAGATTGAAGCATACTATTTTCACTTTTTTGTGGGTTTTCCCTTTTGTTCTATTTCTTCTTTCACAACATGACTAATGTGGAAATATGTTTACATGATTGTACATGTATAATCTATATCAGATTGCTTGCTGTCTTGGGGCAGGGAGGAGGATGGGAAAGAAGGAGGGAGAAAAAATTTGAAATTGAAAATCCTATAAAATATGAATGCTAAAAACTATCTTTACATGTAATTAGAAAAAATAAAATACTATTTGCCAAAAATAAAATAAAATAAAATCTGGAGTTAACCATCACTAACCATCCCTGTTCTCTAAGCATCAACTTTCAGAGAAGATTTGGCAGCACACTCAAGAATGAGTTTCGCTGTTTCATAAAAGAAGGTCTTTTCTTCTTAAATAAGAATTAACTTAGCCCTTCATGTAAGATCTAAAGTTTGCTACACATAAGTTTTCTTAGGTTTGCCAGCCTTGAGATATAGATTTTATTTTCAAGACTTTACATGTAATTCAACAAAATTATACATACACACACACACACACACACGTCTTTTTGGAGGGGGGGGGTGAAGCACAATTGGGGTTAAGTGATTTGTCCAAAGTGACACAGCTAGTAAGTATCAAGTGTTTGAGGTCACATTTGAACTCAGGTCCTCCTGACTCCAGGGCCAGTGCTCTATTCACCATGTCACCAACGGCCCCAAAATATATTTTTAAAAAAAGACTATCAATAGCAGGGAGGTGAAATTAAGAGTAAAATCACTAAAACCCACAGTAAATTCAATGTTATCTGCAATTATGAACTGGAAACTCAAACCTCTGAAGTGACTTTCTATGATCACATCTCCAGGTTACTTTATGTTCTTTCTAAATCCTCCAAAATCTAGAGTCTGAAGATATGCTATCAATAATGTGCTAGATGCAACTGGCAGGATAAGGTGAGCTGACAGGCTCCAGTTTACCATTAGTGAGTTATTTGGAATGGCCTAAAATGAGAAATTCAAAAAAACAAATTTAGAAGAATCTCAGAGTTGGAAGAGCCTTATGGCCCATACTTGACACAAATCTGGAGTACAAGTTCCTTCTATGACATCCTGACAAGGAGTCATCCCATGTCTACTTAAAGCCCTCCAATGACGGAGAATTCATTATCTTTTGAGTTCAACTCTATTTTTTTGGGGAAAGTTCTAATAGGAAATTTCTCCTTGTATGGAATTAAAATGAACCTCTGTACTGCTTCCATCCATTAACCTTCCTTCTGTTCACTGAGGCCAAGCAGAATTAACAGAATGAATCCCTTTCTTCTACATGATGGCACCTCAAATGTCTGAAGACTGAGATTCTGGATGTTAAAGTGATCTTCCTATGACATGATGGTTTCTAGTCCTGTCACCATCTTATTTGTCCTCTTCTGAACAAACAGCATGATATAACAGAACGGGCAATGGATTGGGAGACAGAAGACATGACCAAACTTCCAAATTCAGCTCTATCACTCATTACCTATAATGATACCAGGCAGCTAATTTAACCTCCTGGGACTTAGTTTGCTCATCTGTAGAACAAGGAGGTCTACCTTGATTACCTCTAACCCCCTGAGAGCTTCAGGTATACAATTCCATATGTAGTAGAAAAACTATTAGAAAGATGATAAGAGTGATCAAACCTACTGAACTGCTCTGCTCCAAAGTTCCATCATGATCTTCTGAAATAGTGGCAGGCAAAATTGAACCTTGTATGCCACCTACAATTGGACCAAGCAAAAAAACAATGGAACTATTGAGAATCTCCAATCATGAACATTGTGTTTATATTAATGAAGCCTAAGGCCATAGGTTTTTCATGTCTACCACGTCACATTAAATGCTAAAGCAATCAAAGGCTCCAGGTCTTCTTCATATAAGTGATATGTACATAATATGTTTTGAGTTTTTGCAAAAACGCTTTACATATGTGATCTCATTTGAACTTCAAAATAACTCTCTGAGGCAAGCACTGTAGATATTACTAGTATCATTATATAGATGAAGAAACTGAGGCTAGCTAGCTTCAGAGGTCATTCAGAAGCTAGCTAGCTTCAGAGGTCATTCAGCTAGTACCTAAGGATAATTTGTCTTGACTGAAAATCCAGGACTCCTTCTTACACCACACTGACATCTATTCTTAGACACTTACACTATACATGCATATTCACATGTAGGCGTGTATATGTGCATAAAGAGATATGTTTAGACTTGATTACTTATACACACACACACACACTTAATAGGTTTGCACACACAGAAACATCTATACTCATACTAGCTGTTTAGCCCTGGGCAAGTCATTTAACCATTGTCTGCCTTTGTTTCCTTATCTGCAAAATGGGGTTTTGTAAAAAATAGCACCATTTTCCCAGGGTTGTTTTAAAGATGAAATGAGAGAATAGCTGTAACGCAGTTCAGAAATTTTAAAGTGCTATATGAATGCTAGCTACTGTCATCACCATTGTTGTTACTACTGTTCAGTCCAAATGCCAGCCTTTAAATCTGCCCTCATTAAATCTCCTCTTAGGAGATCTGTTCTCTTTTCTAGCCTGTTTAGATCTTTTTAAGATCACAATTCCATTGCCCAATTTATTAGGTATCTTTCAAAGCTCTATATCATCTGAAAAGTTGATAAACATGACATTTTATAAGACATTTGATAACAATGTCTTCATCCAAATCTTTGATAAAAATATTCAATAAAAAGGGAAAGGATAAATAAAACCCTGGGGTACTCGTTCCCCTCGAGACCTCTTCTGTTGACAGTGATTCACTAATAAAAACTGAGTCCCCCCAGGTATTAATCTACTTACTTGTATTATCATCTAAGCCACCCTTCTCTATCTTCTTTCATAAAGATATCATGAAAGACTATCATATGCCTCACTGAAATTCAGCTACAGATAGGTATCTGTGGCATTCTTTTAATCCTTCAGTTTTATTTTATATTTTCCTTTCAGACAGAGTTACAAGTCATAGCAGAATAACCCAACAAACTCATCACGGCTCACTGGGAACACCAATTTCCCTTTCTAAGTGTTCACAAACCACCCCTTTAATAATCTATTCTAGATTTTTTTTTCCCTAGGAATTGAAGTCAAGTTCACTGGCACATAGAGTTTAAGTATCTATCTTCCTGCCTTCTTTGAAAATCAGGGCATTCTGCTCCTCGGGTACTCTGCATGATTTCTCCAAGATTAATAACAATGGTTCACCAATTACATCTGCACATTTTTGCTAGTACCCAGAAGATGTTTGAGTCACCTGAGCTAGGAGACTTGAACTCATTAATGGTAGCTAAGAGCTCTCTCACTTTATCCTGGGTTTCAATTCTCTCAACTCTCTCTAGTCTGAAGATCTTTCCCATTTTCTCCTTGAGAGAGAAGACAGAAGCTAAAATATGAGATTCTATTTTTAGATTCTCAGATACTACCTCCTTCATGGAGCTTTCTTTCCCTGACCCATCCCTCCACCCCCCCTGCATGTGAAAGCAATTGCTCGCTCCACAAATTTCCCACTGCAACTGGTCTGTCTTCTCTTCACTTATGACATCTTCCCTTTTAACAGAGTTAACCATGCACCTTTCCATAACCTCCTCACCTATCCCATCCCTTAGATCACAAAGTCTATGTTTTACAGCAGAAAATCTACATTACCTATCTATATTTGTGTCCTTAGTGTTTTCACATAGTAGGTACTTAAGAGATATTTGATGAATTAAACTGCTTTGTTGTGCCCTTCTGTCACCATTATTGTATTCATCCCAACTGGTCTGACAGGCATGGAAAAGTGGATGGATGAACAAAAAGCCTTGGATTCAGGAGTCTGGGGTTCAAGAGCTGCCTCTGATACACATATACAAGCTATGTAACCAGGGGCAAATCACCTCAAGCAATTCTAAGAAACTACAGACCACTAACCCTTCTTTCACCCTGACCATCACCCCAGGAAGCAACCGCTAGGGAGAAGCACTGGGGCCACCAGCTTCTTTTTTTTTTTTTTTTGCTTTTTGGAGGGCAGATGGGGTCAAGTGACTTGCCCAAGGTCACACGGCTAGTTTTTTGTGTGTGTGTGTGTGTGTGTGTGTGTGTGTGTGTGTGTGTGTGTGTGTGTTAAGTGTCTGAGGCCGGATTTGAACTCAGGTACTCCTGACTCCAGGGCCAGTGCTCTACTCACTGCGCCACCTAGCCGCCCCAGGCCACCAGCTTCTAAAGGTGCTGATGACCCGGCCCCCAGCACCCCAGAAGAGAAAGTTCTCAACACTAAAGTCCTCGCCATTGTGTCCAATGGTTCAGCATCAGACACATAAGGTTTTATGACTAGAAAAAACTTTAAAGATGCATTTCCATCTGTTTGGCCACTGTACCCTCAGGACCACGGGACATTTCCATTCCACTCCTCAATGTTCTTCTAAGTGTTGTCTCCCCACTAAAATGGGAACTACCTGAGAGAAAAAGGACTGGCTCCATCTCTCTTATTTGCATCCTTGGTAAGGAGCACGATGTTTTGCCCACAGTAAGTGATTAATCAATGCTTTTTCCTTCAATTATCCCACAACAATGAAATCAATGGTCCAAAGCAACAAACACCTTCACTCTGTCACCAAGTTTTTGGTTTTTTAAAATTAATCTTAGAGGTTCATGGCTCTCTTTATCGGTTCTTGTTTACTTGCATTTGCTTTAATCTTTTGAATGGGCAGCGAGCTGGCACTATGGATAGAGTGCTGGGTGGGCCTGGTGTTGGCAAGACTCCTCTTCCTGAGTTCAGATCTAGTCTCAGACACTTACTACCTGTGTGACCTCAGGCAAGTCACTTAACCTTACTTGCCTCAGTTTCCTCATCTGCAAAATAAGCCAGAGAAGGACATGGCTAAACCACTCCAATACCTTTGCTACAAAAACCCCAAAAGGAGTTGCGACTGACAAACAATCTTTGAAGACAACCTTTTAAAACTGCCTATAAAATAAGGGGTTGGACCAGATGATTTCTAAGGTTCCTTCTAGCCTTAAATCCTATGGTGCTGTGAAATCTAAACTCTTCAAGAACCCCTTGTGTAGCTATGTCAATTTTTTTCAATAATGCTCCCTTTTTTATTCATTTTTTTACTTCATAATGAGAAGTCTTCTCTTGAGAGTCTTCCTCATTTGCCTGATTTTCCTTCTAAAATCTCTGATCATGGACCTTATCTCTTTCCTCTGAACTTTCCCCATTTTTCTGAAGCCAAGGCCCATCCTAAGTTTCCTTACCTGTCATGAACTCTAAAATGGAACCTTCTCCTAAGGTTCCTATTATTTCTACCATATCCAATCCTCCTTGGTCAGCAGAATCAGGTCTGGAATGGTGGTTCCCTAAGCAACTACCCTTGACCTTCTGAAAGACCAAATTATCAAGTCAGAAATATACTAGTTTTGTTTTGTTTTGTTTTTAAACAAAAAGTCTGAAGCCTTTTAGCGGATGTTCATCTAGCTGAGGTTACCCACAAAAACAACATTAAGCTTCTATGTCCATTTGGCCACTTATGTCAAGCACACATTATTAATAGTTTCCAACCGGCCAGGTAGTCTAGAATAAACTTCTATGACATCATGACTCCTTTTTCTCCTGCTGTTTTTGGACCCTTGATCAGATATTCTCCATCACATTTTCATCTCTCGTGTTAATGAATTTCTAACCAAGTGGACTGTTTTTTCAATGGACAGTCTTATATCAGTACATTGCCTGATCCGTGATGTTGGGATTTTTAAAAAGTAATATATTTAAGACTGACCTACTGATTTCCCTGTCAGCATTTTCAGTCAAGCAACGGCCATGTGCTCAACATCCGGTACTCTACTGCGAATCACAGGCACGGTAGAAGGAACGGACGGCTACGAAGACACTGTAGAAATGAGATTTCTCCTCCTAACTTTGGCGTTGTCTTTTCTGATTTTAATACCATGCCTCAGTTTCCATCTCTTCCTAGATTTTCCCCATGAGAACTGAGATGGCTAGAACCTCCTCATCCCTCTGCCATGCTGGCTTCCTCTTCCTACTCATGAGTTGCTCCTAGGGCCTCCAGTCTTTATTTTGCTTTTATTGATATAGAAAACTTGCCAGGTAATGAAATTCCCTCTACCAAGGGGGTTGCTAGGTGACACTTTTTCTGCAACTTAGAGTCTTAAGAGAATATCCTTGAGCACAGAGATAAGGAATAACTTTGCCCAAGGTCCCACAGCTGGTATGTGTCAGAGACAGGACATGATTCACGTCCTGCTATTCCCAAAACCATTGGGCCACCAGGTGTGACTCATGATGAAGGGGTGGGGAGGGGAGTCTTGGGCACAGCCTTCACCTCTTTCCTAAACAAACCATATACAAGTGAACCTATATAGGTGTGCAATACTGTTAAGGAAGAAAGAGTCTGGGACAGCTAGTGGAAAGCCTTGAAGTAGAGGTTAAATTGTTTTATCTACAAGCCCCTATTAGCTCTTTAGTAGGATAAGAACACTGAAAATGGTGTTTGGGGAATTCATTTTAATTCAACCAACATTTATTAAGCATCTACTTACTTGTATACACAATTACTGTGCTAGTTGTGATCAATGCCCTCAAGGAACATAACATCCTAGTGGAAGATAAGATAGGAATGATAATCATGTGGACCTTCTGGGACCTGGAGGCAGGAAAACCCAAGGTCAAATCCAGCCTCCAACTTGGTGGCTGTCTGACCCTGGATATATCACTTAGCCCGCCTGCCTCAGTTTTCTGATCTGTACAATGGGGATGACAAAAGCATGAATTTCCCAGGGTTGTCTCAAGCACCAAATGAGCCAATACTTGTAAAGGGCTTTGCAAACTTCAAAGCATGAAAACATTAGTCACTATTATTATTACTATATAATTTAAAATATAAGCTCATAGAAAAAGCCAAACTGAGGCCCAAGAGATCACTTCCAGCTGGGAGAATCAGGGAAGGCTTTACAAAAGACGATGATTTTAACAGGTGGGGACAGACTAGAGGGGAAAAAACCATTACCCTGAGGTTGTTTCAGCAAAGGAATAAGGACATGCCCTGGAGAGGCAGGGACATAGAGATCCACAAGGCATTATGGGCGGGGGGAGAATGGAAGGTTTTATTAATGGACTAGATGCGGGAGCAAAGAAAAAAAATAAAGGATTTCAGCACTATAAACCTGGATTGGGTGAGGAGAAAACAATGTGTAATGCAGAAGAACTAAGGAAAGATGAATTCAGTTTACTCTGTAAATTCTCATTCTACCAAGGGAAAATGTATTCCTACTAGATAACGAGTGTCTACTTCTTCTCCTCTCTTTTCCTCCTGGTACAGAACAAGCCTCCTTCCAAATACCTGAACAAACAATACAGCCAAGATCAGGCCTGTGGTGCCCACGACTGGAAGCTGACAAAATTAACTTGTAAAAGGCAGCACCATCAGTAGTTTAATGTTCAACTTTTTTCTATTTAATGAAAGGCCTCCATAAAACTTGAACCAAATAGTCAGATTCATTAGATAGCAAGGACCTAATTCTTTAACAGTTTTGTTAATGAAACTGCAGTATACCCCTAGAAGGTATGGCAAGGCGGAGCCCAAGGCATCTGTAGCCCCACAGGGAGGTGAAATGAACTGGTGGAGGGTGTCCTTTGTCAAGCAGGAGGAGGGAGAATGTCATTAGGTGTCTTCCCGGTAACTTGGCATGGTCAGGAAAAGGCATGGGGTTCCTTTGTTCTCCCTAAAAAAAGACCTGCAGAGCACCACAATACACCCTGGGATCTCACACAGAAGATTCCATACTGACAAGCAAGAACTAAGATTCTAATGAGACAAGGTGGACTGATGGAATCCCAGACTGGGAAATCAGGAAAGTAGCAGTTATGGTCTAAGGACCTACTGTACCTAGATCAGGGCTAGAATATGAAGAAGAGTAGATGGACCATGTGGCTGACTGCCTGTAGCCCAAGATGGACCAACTGAGGCATCCCCACCTACCTGAATGAGCCAGTAAGTGCATTCTCAGTCGTAAACTATCTAGGAACCACTTCCCACACAGCTCACACCCGTACGTCTTCATCCCGCTGTGAAGTTTCCTGTAAGGGAAACACAGACGTAGATTAGTGCTGGCTCACTTAGGAAAGAGGTGAAGGCCGTGTCCAAGACTCCCCTCCACATCCCCCTCCATCATGAGTCATAACTGGTGATCCAATATTTTCAGGAATAGTGGGATGAGAAGAAGACCTTAGGTTCTGGTGAAAATATGGCCAGATAGGATACTTAAATCATAGAAGCATTCTTATGCCTTTCCTGACCAGGGGGAATGGCAGAGAGCATGGGACCAACCCATGGACACCATGAAGCCGAGAGAGGAAAAACCATTTGTTTCAGTTTAGGGACATGAGCCCAGGACAGAGACAGATGGACGAGCTGGAGCTCTCTTGCAAACCAGAAACCAAGACTGCTTCTCTGGAGACACTGAAATGCTCCTTTATCTGTGGACTGTCCGAAGTTTCAATAGTAACATTTCCTTCTCTACACCCCTCCCACAAGTGGCCTTCCATTTACCTTGTGCCAGATTTTAAGCCTTCGTAGAAGGAGGTACAAGAGCAAAGCATAATAAGTAACAGCAATCCCATAACTTTAGAAAACACTTTTACCTTCCTGAAAACACTTTTTTCATCTGCTGCAATGGAAAGAATGCTTGATTTGCCATCACTGAAATTTCAGCTTGACCACCTGTATGGGCTTCTTTGTACTGGACTTCTTTGGGCCAGTTTCCTCATTTGTTAAATAAGGGGCTGACCCTCTGAGGTCCCTTCTTGACTCTTAAATCTAGGATGCTATAGACTTTTCATCTCATTTTATTTTCACAACAATCCTATGAGGTTGGCATATCCCCTGTCTTTTAAAGAAAGAGGCAGTGGGGCACAAAGGGGATCATGAAACTAAGCAGTACCAACTCCATGTTTATCGACACTGGTACTGTGTTAGAACTCTGTAGATTGTAAAGAGCATGTATGTATGTGTGGGTATATATGTTAATATCATGAGGCCACTATTCACTCGTTACTAAATAAAACAGTGGTTCTCAACCTTTCTAATGCTGTGATGCTTTAATACTCATGTGTAGGTGTATCTGCATGTGGGTGGATTCACCTGGAGATGAATAGACGAGCAGCGTCTCGGTTCCTAAGACCATTGGAAATGTGTTTTCCAATGGTCTTAGGTGACCCCCAAAGGGTCGCGACCCACAGGTTGAGAACTGTTGAAATAAAGTATGGCCATGCTGATGAGAGCAAAGGCACAGTCTTTGGCTACACAACTACAATGGCAGAGAGGGGAAAAGAACTCGGGTCTCTTGCTTCTCCCATCCATAGGCTCCTTCCCACGCGATCACATCGCTCTACCAAAAGCCAGCATTGTGAGAGCTAATGGGAAACAGGCTGGGGAACAGCCATGTTGCCAACAGGGAGTTAGGAAGAAAGGCCAAGAAGTGTAGGCTTGTTCAGACTCTGGAACCATAGGCTAGAAGGCCTACAGAAGCTGATTTGGACCATCTGGCCCAGGAACACTGATTTTCCTCCCACCAGTCCAGTCCTCCTGTTCTCAGGCCCTTCTGTGCTATTATAGGATCTCCTCTTAGGACCTGTGTCATTCACCTTACGTAGTAGCTTCTATTGGAATCCCTGTTCCCCCCAAAATAGAGCTGGAGCTAGAAGCCTGAATAAGTAGACCCCCCCACACACACACACACACAGAAACAGATAAATCTTGAAAGCTGACCAGTTCTTGCAATCAGAAGGTTGACAATGTTTGGGGTTTGTTACACTGTGACCCACAAAACAAGACTGAGGTATAAGGATGGGTGGTTCTGAGAGGGCATAACATTTACTGTAGCTGGCGTAATTTTTAAGGGAAGAGGTGAAGGAGAACTACATGGTCAGGAGGCCAAGTTTGATACAGATCAAATCAGCTTCAATATGGCCAACTGAAAAGCAACACCCAACCGATCCTGGTGCTACCATTTCCTTCTCAAATCCTGTAATTGAAAGTCAGCACCACGTCAAAGCCATATGAACCTCAAGAGGTTAATAAAAGTCTTCTAAGGCTTCCCAGGTCAGAGGCAACTGTAACTCTGAAAAAAAGATACAGCACCTGGGGATCACGAACACATCTGACTGTAATCTCCTATTATTCTGTTCACAGAACTGTTTCCTAATCATACTGTTTTCTTTTGCTCACTTGGACTCTCCTCTCCCCCTTTGCCAAAGTCAAATGATTTCACAATCATAAACACATGCATGTGCACCCGCGAATGTGTATACACACACACACACACACACACACAGGCTTTACAAAGTCATATGTAATGTCCAACCCTTGTTGATACAGCTAAATTGAGAAATATTTGTGGGACAGAACATTTTAAATGAATGTTCTTGACTTGAATGATTTCACAAGGCTCAGGGATAGGTTCCCTAATTTTTTTTAAGGTAAAATAAGCCTTAAAACTCTTCTTTCCTCTCACATCAGAATAGGTGCTGAGTAGAAGCTCCTACTACGATTTGTCCTGCATCAGCTACATTCTCCCCTTTAGTTTATATTTTACATTCTCCTCTTTAGTTTTTCCTAAATGACACATCACAGATGCACCAAAAAGGCCAATTGTCTTTACAGCTCACCCTGGACAATCAATGAAGCAAGTGCTCCCAGGCAGTCAGCTCATCTGGGGGTGGGGTGAGGTGGAAAGACACCCTGAGGAGAGTGAACCCAAGACAGATGGGCAGCTCAGAACACAGGAGTGATTGGATCAGTTAGGAAGTCCATAATGGGAAGAGGGGGATGGGGAATGGAAGGGAAGGACTGAACATTGCTCACTCTTCTTCCTATCCTCCTACTCCTGGATATCAGGCTTTCAAACTACACTAAGATTTTTGGGATACCCAGTATATAGCATTTCCAATAATATCTGTTTTAATTTCCTCCAAAGCAGCCTCTGCCTGAGTCAGATCACATATATGTTGAATTCTAAGCACTCCATTTTGGGGAAGATTTTAATAAGCTGGAGAGCATCAAGGTGGACAGTAACCATGATGGTGAAAGGTTCAAGTGTCATATCATAATGGGCAACGAAAATTTTCAGCCAGAAGACAAGATTTAGGTAGGAGGTCTTCACCTTTTTTTTGAGTTATAGACCCCTCTGGCAGTCAGTCTGGTGAAGCCCATGAACCCCTCCCTTCTCAGAACATAAAATATGTTGGATTATAAAGGGAAATAATTATTCTGAAATATCTATCTATCTATCTAGATCAAGTTCATAGAGAACCTCTAAGTCTTGCAGGGGCCATGATAACTGCCTTCAAAGATTTGAAAGACCATCATATCAAACAGGAATCAGACATGCTCTGACTGACCCCCAGAGAAAACAACCAAAAGTTAACAGGTGAAAATAGCAAAAAGGCAAATTCAGGATTGACTTGGGGGAGGATGTTTTTGGTCATTTTAAGAGGTGTTCCACTGAGGAACTGGTGGCCTTGTGAGGTGGTAGGTTTCACCTCCCTGGAGGCTTTCAAGCAAAAGCCAGGTGGACAACTGCTGAGTGTGGTGTGAAGGACATGCTTGTTCCGGTCTATGTTAGACTAGACCAGGCGTGGAGAACTTTCCACCTTGAGGCCACATGTGACCCCTTAGGTCTTCAAGTGCGACCCTTCGGCTGAATCCAAACTTCACAGAACAAATCCCTTCAATAAAAGAATTTGTTCTGTAAAACTTGGATTCAATTTTTTAAAACTGCACCCAAGGACCTAGAAGGCCACATACAGCATCAAGACTGCAGGTTCCCCACTCCTAGACTAGATGGTCTCTGGTCACCCATCTCTGAGTTTCTGGGAAATACAAGGGAACACACCAGATTGAGCCTAGGTGAAATTCCAGAATCCCAAGTCTGGTAGCTCTTCCAACCTCCAACCCAGATTACATCAGTTTCCTCCCTTACCCACTTGGTTTCCATCCCTTACTTCGTTCTCTCTTTTATTTATCCAACAGAACAGCAAGCAATTTTTCTAAGACACTATCAGTTTGGGTTTTTTTCCTCCACTCCTCTTCCTTTATCAAACATTAAATAAAACTGGACAAGGCATTTATGCACACTTAGAGGCAGTGGATAAAACACTGCTAAATCTCCAGTCAGAAGACCTGAATTCAAACCCTGCCTCAGATACTTCTGAACTGTGGGGTCCTAGACAAGTCACTTAATTTCTGTATGCCTCAGTCTACAAAGGATGATAATCACAGTACCCAACTTTCAGAGTTATTGTGAGGATCAAATGAGATGAACTTTTATAAAGTTCTTTGCAAACTTTAAAACATTATATAAATGCTAGCTGATACTACCACCACCACCACCGCATACCCAGGGCTACAGATCTGGCATCATACATGATATTTGCCTATTGGAGGCTTTGAGTATTCACCATATGTAACACATACAGCTTAACATCACAAAACACATGGTCATGCACCATGAAGAAAGTAGAAATTTCTGGCATTGAAAATGTACCTTTTTTCAAAAAGACACTATAAATATTCCTCTCTGTATCTTATGTATCCTCAGAAGCTTGCTTCACCTCCCTCCAGTTCCTGATATGTCTCCTAGCCTCTGAGAAGTGGATGCCTGAATCTGCCGGTAGTCAAACCAAAGATATGCCCACTTTGGGGAGAAAACTCCATCCTGGATCCTGGCTGCTGGACATTCAGGCAGACACAAAGACTATGGACTCCCCCTCACATGACAAAGAGCAAAGGTCTCCATTCCTCACTTACGAAGTCTGAGCCAGGGAGGAGGAGAGTTAGATGGCAGAGGGAGAAGTGGTTTTTCTGAGAGTTTAGGGTTAGAGTCCCCCTTTCTAAATAACTTATGGACATGAAGTAAAATGGTTTGCAAGACCACAGGCTCTTCCCAACCCATAAAAGAAGAAGAACCTAGACTTGGCAAAATGGTGAAAGCTCTGGGGCACAATCTACCAACTAACTGATGTGAACTTATATGGACTGCTTGACAGACATCTACATTAGATGGACTCATAATCTTTAAAAAAATCTTAAAAACCTTAAAAATTCAGGCTTCAGAAAACAACAATCTAAGTAAAAGTGGAAAAAATACATTCACTGCCTCCTTTTTGCCCTCTGGTCCACATTTCCCAGTTCCCTTTCTGTACTCCCACAAGCCTAGAGGTTCCCCAGGCTTCTGATGTAATTCTGTGGCTATGGTATGATGTGGACAAGGGCTAGCTGGACAGGTTGCAGGCATTTCCACACCCTTTTGTAAAGCTGACCCTGGAAGATATGTTCTCATGCTCTCCTTTTATCTCAAAGGAAGCCACACTGATGAAGAGGGCTTTGAAGCTAACCCAGTTTTCACACGGAATGTTCATCCACACAGTTGCATTTATGGGGCTTCCCCCAATCTCACCCCACTCCCACACACCTCACACCACCACTGCTCATGTCCCTCTGACTTCTGCCACTAACAGAATTGGTATCCTACCACAGAAACCATGTAGGACTATTTAGCAGATGTGACTAAGTAGAACCAAAGGTCAAAATATGCATCTTCTCTCTTGGAAGACCCAATATTCTTCTCTTTTCTTTTTGCAAACATAAATTAAATTAAATATGATGGTTGAGGCATGTTTCTTTTTAACAAGGGCCTAAAATTTGGCCAAAAGCCCTACCTTTGCACTTAGAACCAGCCCCTTTGAAGGCTCAACTAACTGGAAATACAGAGATCTGTCCTGCCCTAGTCCCTAACCCATTTTTCACTATGCAATTCCTCAATGGCACCAGCAAGATACAGGCCCCATACTTGTACAGAATATAGATAACTGTCCAATTTAATACATGTCTAATCAATTTTTGTGAAGATATACACCGTCTATTTCTATATGCTTATCTGTCTTGATTTTGTCCATTTAATATACTGAGTGCCCTGAGGGACAATTCTCTGTCTCTCTCACTTATTCAGTCCCAAAATGGCACAGGCATTATGCAGTTGGCAATTCTCTGATACTTAAGGGGCTACAGGGGTACACTCAGCCTATTTTATTCAAGTCATACTCCTCATTGGAGTAATACAGCCTCATTGGAAAGGTCCAATTGGGTGGCCGTGTTCTGACAGTCACTTTACTTCATATATGGGAAGCCAAGGTGAATTTCATAGATGCATGAGGTCACAGCTATGGACACATCCCTCTTTCCCTGAAAGGGCTGCTTAGAGGTAAAGGACTATCTTTGAATTACTGACAAGGCACATCCCCACCATGCATCCCACAATAGTGATGGCAGGCGGGCAGGAGATACACAAACACACACACACACAAACACAACTTAACACCCAGTTCCCTCTGTTTGGGGGGCTGACTGCAGCTGTTCTGAGTGACACTCCCTACATTTATTTACTCTATAGTATAACAACACATTTTTCACACGGTATTGCTTAACCAGGGAGACTATGCATCATTAATTCATTTAACAAACATTTATTAAGTACTCAGATAAGGCAGCCATGCTAGGTGTCCAGGGAAGGAAAAAAACTACTAAACAAAACAATCCTCCCTCAAGGAACTTACACTCTAGTGAGAGATAAAACACACTAGCAACAATAACAACAGCTCATAGTTATACTATATATGTGTGTTTGTATATACCTATATGCACATATATATGTAATCTAAACTATACTTTGAAGTGCTACATAAGTATTAGTTATTATTTACTGTTATTGTTAGTTATTTTTTTACTATTATTTACTATTTACTAATAAAGCACATTATTATTAATCTGCTTTAAGCTTCACGTGGTACTTTTCTTATGCAAAACATAACTAAGTATTTTGAGAAATATCAGGTCATAGAATCATAAATCTTAAACTAGATGAGACATCAGAGGCCATCTAAACCAATGCCTTTCATCTGACAAATCTGAAGACTGATTTTCTAATTCACCTCCCTTTCATACAACAAACATTAGGATCAGGATTTGAACCTAGGTCTCTCTTGGCTCCAAGTCTAATGTTCTTTTCACCTTACAGCCCCATCTAAAAAATAGGTACGTGATGAACTCAGTCAGACCAGGGAGAAATAAGGCAGAGAAAAGAACCAGGGGGACAAAAAATGGGAAGAGGGTTGGGACTGGAAGTTTTTCAGGAAGAGAAGTGCTAGATCTGAATATGGCATCCAAGAAGGACCACATGAACATAACACAAAAGGTAGTAGTAGTAAAGTAGAGGGGTAAGAAAAATGAGGCATAATCTGGGGTAATCCAATTTCCACACCAGAAGTAAAACAGCAACTAAATTATATGCATAACACTAAGATCTAGAAGGGGGGAGCAGCTGGGCTAAAGGCTCAAAGGTTGGAGATTAAGAGGGGAAAGCAATTCAGGCCCAGTGGAAAGGAACATAATGTTCCAACAATGTCCTAGCCTCTTTCTTTCCAGCAGTAAAGGATAGAACTCAGTTTAAAGAGCTCCACTTATCTGTCAAGAGATAGCTCCACTCATCTGTCAAGAGACAACACTATTATTGACAGTGTCTTCACATTCCTCTTGATGAATCTCCCACTGGGTGAGGTCGAAAGACTTTGCACAATGAGACTTTTTGCCAAAGTCCAGCAGATCTGGAAACTGAGAGCTGTGATTTGGGAAGTACAGAAGGAAGCAGAAGCTGACTTGGGGTACACAAGAAGGAAAGGTGGGAGGAAGGTATAGATAGAAGTGATGGACCTCACTCAACCCTGATCAGATCACAATTTAAGTTCTGTGTTCAGTACTAGGTGCCATGTTTTAGGGAAGAAATTGATAAGCTACAGCAGGTCCATAAGAGGTCAACCAGAATGACTTTGGGGACTTGAAAGCACTGCTATGCAGGAATGTGTTAAATGAACTAGAGATATTTACGGAAGAGAAGAAGCAACTAAGGGGATCATGATCTAATCCTTTCCAACATTTAAAGGTTTGCCATGTAGAAAAGGCATTAGACTAACTCTGCTAGACTCCAAAGGGCAGAAAAGGACCTCTGAGTGAAAAGAAAAGGGAAGCAAATTTCAGCTTAATATAAGGAAGAACTTTCTAAAATTTAAGGTGATCCAAAAATAGAATGGGACTTCCTCAAAAGAGAGTATGGTCTTCAAATAGAGGCTGAAAAAAAATCACTGAAGATCATAGACTCAAACGTAAAACTAAAATGAAGCTTGAAGTATACATACCTAGTCCAATTCCCTGATTTTATAGCTGAGAAAACCAAGACTCAGAGAAGCTACACATCTTGTTGAGGGTCACACAGGTAGACAAATGTCAGAGTCAGGATCTTCCTGGTTCCAAGGTCAGTACTCTATCCCCTCCGTAATACAATACTGTAGATGACACTCATGCTTCCAGCATGGCTTGAGACTAGATTAGCACTGAGATCCCTTCTAACACTCAGATCCTATGATTATGTGAGACCCCACTTTTTCCTACAACTCTCCAATTAGGAAAACCAACTGGTTTCATTGTGCCCCATCAATAGCATAAGGCTTTCCTCATTCCCAGAATGTTCCTCTTCTCATCCAAAGCCAACACTGCCCAGTCCAGACATCTCAACAGAAACACTTTACCAGTCTTGAGAGGTTCCTTGCATACACAGCCACCATTACTTAGGAATTTTCTATTTTCTAACTTACTGTTAGCTGACCCATCACATATATGCATCATGTATATACAATAGCATTCAGAACTCAGGACCAATGCCCAGTCTTTAGTCAAGGCAGACAGAAGGCAGGAGACCCTCACTCAGCATGAGGCTAGAAGCCCTGAATTCTAGTCACAGCTCTAGCTAGTTGGCCTTGGGGAAGTCAACTGTCAAGCCTGGGCTTCAGTTTACTCAATTCAATAAGCATTTAGTTAAGTGCCTACTACAGGTACTATGCTAACCTCTATTCCTCTGCAACATGGTGGAAGGAGCTTGGACTCAATGTTCTCTAAAGCTCCTTCTGGCTCAGAAAGTGTGTGCCAATGAATACAACATTTATAGCAAATGCCTGAGTGAGAGGCAAAAAGGTGTGGAACTGTTCAGCCAAGTAACACTGAGGCGCTAAAATGTCTCCTGCATCAAACCAGGGTAAGGGCTTTACAAGGCCTTTCTGAACACAGTCGGTCTGGGAAACACATTCAATAAACTAAAGCTCCCAAGCACTAAGAGCAGAGGCCTTCTTTGGGGCTCATGCAGTTTCCCAAGCTGAAAGGGAGGTAGGTGGGAAAAGAGGCATCATTTCACAAAGACTCACTCTCTTTCCTGAAATTTCCTCAGGTCAAAAAGAAAAAGTGGCATTCATCTAGACTCAAAAATCACCAGAAAGCTCAAATACCCAGATTTTGGGGGTCATATTTAGCACTCTATTTTAACAGAATGATATTCATGACAACCAGAAGGCTAATGTTATATCAGATTTATTCAAAAGAACATCTCTCAAGGTCATGTTCCAGAGTCCACAGAGTTGCAACATGGGAGAAGGAAAAGAATGTGGCTACTACAGTCAGGACACCCCAAATGTAGTCCCAGTTCTGTTCTTCACTAGCTGACTATGTTACTTTGGGCAAGTCACTTTAATAGCTGCTACACCTATAAAATGAGAGGGTTATAATCTCATGATCTTGAAAGTTCCTTTTGCTCTCTGATCCTGAGACTGCAATGCCTTCTATAAAAAAATTCTGAATATAACCATCCAAAGGATCCCGTCTGTATGAAAGGGGGAAGGTCCAGAGTCCTCCTCCCAGGCTATAAAAGCCTCAGCCTCAAGGTAGAGGATGCTGAGCATGGAATGAAGAGGGAAGGGCTACAGCCCCCCAATGCCCTTTCCCAAGTCCAACAACCCAGTAAGAATAGTATCATTTAAGGTTACTTTATCACAATTCCCCATGGTACATCCTAGTAAACAAGTATGAGATGAGTAGTCTCACATTTGTTAGTCATGGAATCCTGGGCTGGATAGACCATTAATCTGACCTGGTGTGGCAGGCATTATGTTTGGAGGCTGGCCAGTCCAAGGTCAAAAGGGAGCACCAATTTGCTCCTTTAGACTATAAGCTCTCGGTGGATAGGGATCCTGCCTCTCTACCTTACTGACTGTCAAAATGCTCAGGGTAGCATCACCATGTTCTTGTTCCTTTATCCTCAAAGTGGTTACTCAAAAAACAGCTGATGGTGGTACACCTCCCCTAGAATCCCAATTACCTCAAGACACAGGAGAAGTCAGGGAAAGTCTGTTTTCAGAATCAAGGGTACCACTCGGGATTGGCTGGACACCAAGAAGAGAAATGGAACCCCCAGGAATAAAGAAAGGCTAGCTCATGAATCTAAGACCTCCCTTCACAAGGAAAATTAGTCCTCTCCTCCACCCCCTTTTAATGTCAGCACTGACTAGAGATTAGACGGGAGTCATTTGACAAGCTGCGAATGCTTAGCTGGTATTACCACAAATTACCCTTCTAGCAATAGAGTTCGCTGCTCCCCGACTAGTCAATATTAATAAACATTACCGAATGCTTTTACAACACAATTTATTTTTTAATACAGCGCTTTATGTATGCCATAAAGTAAATATACCAATAAAAGCCACGAATTTCAAACAACAGATTAAAAAAGAAAAATAACCAAGAAAAGGAAGATGCCTTGTGGAATAATTATTAACCCCTTCTGTGCTGCAGGTTATAGCATTCAAAGAGTGGGTAGTAAGACCCTGAGATGGCCAGTGTTGCTGTAGCTTGGGACACTCATTTTTCTGGGATGCTGGCTTGCTGGGGGGGAGGGGTGTGTGTGAACTGGTTAAAAGACAAGAGACGAGTAGGAGACGCAGGTGTGGCATTTACACCCGTTTATCAGATAGAGTTGCTTTTGATTAACTGGTTTTCTTTGTAGGGGAGGGTTCAATGAGGAGGGAGGCATAGGGAGAAATGGTGACAAAAACAAACATCATTAATAACACTTTGAAAATAACAATAAAAGGAAAGGATTAGGAATGAAGAAGGAACATGTATTCTGGAGAGTGAACCAGAAGATGACTTAATGAATGTGGTAGAAAGGGTAGAAGGCTGGAAGCCAGAGACCTGGTTCCATTAAATAGCCTTGTGATCTTGGTCAACTTTATTCTTCCCTGGGCCTCAGGTTTTTTTACTCAGTAAAAAAGAAAGACCAGACCCTGCTCAAAACACTTAGAAGAATAATTCTAGCACAGCTTAGAAAACATTTCCCCCCCACAGCAACCTTCATGACACAAGGGAGCCCAAATATTACTGCCATATTACAAATGAGGAAACTGACCCTTTGGAGGGTGAAAGATCAGCCCACAGAGTCACAGCTGCAAGAGCCTAAAGCTGGTTTGCAAAATCAGAGGGATGCTGGCCAACAGCAACATTATGAGTTGGGTGGGGTGGCAAGAAATTAATTTGAAAGCCTTAGGCTCTTTCACTCCTATTAACTCACCTCTACCCAGAGAAAGAAAAGGAACCTGCATCCCCACCCCCTTGGTATGGGAGGAAGCCAACCCTGGGCTGAGCTGTGGATAATAGCTAGAAGCAGCCATAACCACAATCAGGTACAGTACCTTCAGATAAAGCTGTCCAGAAAGTGTGAAAAAAAAAAAAGCACCAAGTCAAAGCTGACAAAGAGCCAGGTTCATCTGCCCACAGGTGAGACTACTCCTTGAGATATCTTCTCAGTACCCCCCACCCTAACACCCCCCCTTCCAGGATTGGTGCCTTGAGGTGGTTATGTAACCAGCCCATTGTTTTAAAATGATCAAGTTCTCCTAAATCATTTATTTGAAATATCTCTACCAACAAATTTCACCAAGAACAAAAGTTTTTCATTTGTGTAGCTGGCTAGAGGATGATCTTATCGGGAGCAATCTTATACAGTCTCTTTCAACAAGGTCTTAGAGCGCTTATCTTCAAGGCTCCTGCTAGCCAAATATGATTGAAATGTTCTATTTATGCTCACTGGATTAAGGAGATGTTGCAAAACTGCACAAAACCCTGGCAGATGTAAGCAAGGTATTACAGCCTGGGCAGTTAAGATCTAAGGGGAGGAGATCGATACACACTTTTGTAGTTTGTGTGGGTTGTTTTTTTTTTTTTTTAAAGAAACCTGAAAACTTCTGCTTTTATAAAAAGGGAAAGAAAAACAATCAGCAAAGTACATTAAGACGTATGGCTTCTCATTGCTATTGTCCGTCTCTGATCAGGGGCTCCCATTGCCTGTACTCAATTATGTCAATTCAATGATTTGAAAAAAAAAATCCAAGTATTTTCTCCAACTCCTGGAAGGCCCTAGATGAATGGGAATCAAACCATGGACAGATGTCAAATGATGGATAGATTTCCCCCTCCTAAGTCAAGACTACATGGATTATTTTCTTAGAGATACCTGCTGAGAATAATTTTAATGACAAAAATTACAAAAATCTCTTTCCTGTACTCCGATTTCACCCACCCCAAAGGGGGGGGGGTTGGGGAGGGGAGTATCTTATCTTTGGCTATAGACCCAAACTCAGGTCCATAATCTAGGAAAGAACTCAATCTAACCATCTTCCATGCCTAATGCCCATTCTCTTCTGCTGCTCTCCAAGAGGGAAGCACTTTGGCCTGTATCCTGGAGAAGACCATATCTTCTCATTTTCACATCTGGACCCTCTATGGCCAAAAATGTCTAGATGTTCTTCTTGACTAATGTCAGACTTATTCTGTTTTCAACATAACTCTATATCCCTATCTATTCATAATATGGTTTTTAAAAAACTTTAAAATGTCACCATGGGGGGGGAGGGAGGAGAAAATTTGAAACTCAAAGGATTGTGGAACTGAATCTTGTAAAATAAAAGTAAATTAATTAATTAAAAAACTTAATAAAGAACCAAGTTTAGGGTGTTGTAATTCATTTCCTTGTCTGCTTAAATGAGGGATTTAATCAAAAAGTCCTTTCAAAATATTTGTTCCAACACCTGTTGATGAAAAATCTTCCATTCAATTCAACAAAATTTTATGTCTTCCATGTACATAGTCTTCTACTAAGCACTAGAAACAGAAGGACAAAAAATAAAACAGTTCCAGTCCTCAAGTAACTTTTATTCTACTAGAGAATGATTTCAAGACATCACAATGCTTTAGGGCAGTGGTTCTCAACCTTCCTAATTCCACAACCCTTTAATACTCATATGTGGCTGAATCTGCATGTGGGTGAACCAGACCTGCCTAGAGACAAGAGGAGCAATGTCTCGGTTCCTAAGACCATCAGAAATATGTTTTCCGATGGTCTTAGGTGACCCCTGTGAAAGAATCATTCAACCCCGCGAAGGGGTCACTACCCACAGGTTGAGAGCTGCTGCTTTAGGGACATCATTCTGAAAATCAACTGTAATAACCAACCTTTGCCTAAAGAGCCTAATCTTCTTGAAAATTCAAGAACAAAGAGAATTTGCAGGAAATTCAGCAGGTACTCAGGCAAGTATTCCTTCCTAGCCAACTAAGTCCCAAATATCATTTTATTTTCTCATCCTTAACCTCTTTCACAAGAGGGGGGTTACCTGAAACAGAACTTTTAAAACCATTTCAAAATCCTGGCTACTGGAGACTTTACCAGTATAATGATCTCAATAACATCTCACACTTGGATCAAACTCTTTCCTCTTCAAAGAGAAATCATTAAATCCTCACCATAATCCTTTCAAGGAGGTAGGGCAGGGACTGTCCCCATTCTACATACGGACAAATAACCTAAATGGTCACATAAGTAAGTAAACTAGAATCCAAATTATCATAGTTCTTAAGCCAGGGCTCTTTCCCCAAGACCACATTGAGCTAGCAAGTCTATAGCTCTATTAGAGGAGAGGCCATGTGTCTATGACATAGCACTTGGGCCTCTGAGTTAAAGAAGGTATTTCTCCTGAGCTCGCCTTCTGTCACTGACCCTGACTGAGGCAGGGGTGCTGGAGACCATCCTTTAAGAGGGAAGAGGCTCAGTCTCAGAATCTCATCTAGTACTATAGTACCATTATCAACTCCAAGTTTTAAGGAAATCAGGTAACCTCTTTGGCTCTCTATGAGTTGTTATGGGGAGGGGCTGAAGTAGAAGAAAAGGAGGGAAAGGAGGTGTCAAATGATGATGGAAAAAGGCTTTTCAGTTCCACAGTCTATCTGTAGCTATGCTGAAATCTTTAGACATTCTGTAGAAATTCTGTAGACAGGCTCCCCAGCTTGGAGGGGCCCTGTACTTCCAGGAGGCAGGACTTTAAGAGGAAAAGACCAAGCTCCACCCTACCTAACAGGCCCTTGCCCCTTCAGATGATGATGATGTTGATAAGAAATAAAATAGTTCATATTGCACCTTAGTCTACAAAAGTAATCCACATAACATTAGGCAATCGGATCCTCACAACGACCAGTGAAGGTATGTAGTACATATGTATTATTAGCCCCATTTTGCAGATAATAAAACTACTTACCTAGGGTCATAAAAATTGTGTCCAAGGTGGTATTTGAACCTGGGTCTCTGGACTCCAAAGCCAGCCCTTTCTCCACTAGGCCACACTGATTTCTCCACCTATCCCCCTTAACAAGCCGCCCATTTCCTCTACATTGGTTCACACCCAAGAAGTTGTGCTGTAGAGGAAACTTTGAAACCTCTGGTTGTAAAGGGGTCACCTTATTCATTTCTTAAGTCTTCTAGTAAGGCCCACCAATTTCAATTGGACACGAATCATTCCTGCTTTTAAAGGCCAAAATGGAGGAGAACTCTCTGTTTCACTTGAGAATCCAATATAATTCATCTACAGGAGGTGTTTTTAGCCTCAGATCAAATACAAATACATTTTTATGCCTTCCATGTATCAAGCACCATATTCCTGACAAAAATGAAACAGCCCCACCCCTCAAGCAACTTAAAATGGTTTTCTTAGAGATACCTGCTTGAGAATAAGGTCATTTAGAATCTCTCTTCTCTCTCTCTCCAAATAATAAAATGATATATTTGGAAAATCTCAAAGACTCAATTACAAAGTTAGTTGAAACAATAATTTTAGCAAAGTAGCAGAATATAAAATAAATCCACATAAATCATCAGCATTCCAAGATGTAAACTTGTTTTTAGAAAAAGTTTGATAATTATATTTCAATATAAGGGTTTTTCCATTGTAATTGTATGTATTTGATATCAAGCTTTTACAAAACTAAGGGGTCCACTGGCTTCACTAAAGGGGTCCATAACACATACACATAATATGTACACATGTGTTTATATATGTGAATATATGAGTGTGTATGGGTGTGTGTTTGTATGTATACACATGTATGTATACATATTATTTATACACATATACATGTTTAACCTAAATCTGTCAGCCTTAGATTCTAGAGAAACACAGGCAGAATAGAAAATCCCAGGATGAGATGAATAAAAATGAAGAAAAAACTGGAATGATGGGCCAGAGAAAGTGAATATTACCTGCTGATGTCACTTCACAAACCTTTTGCAACATAACTGAATGTCCTATTAATAGTCTGATGTCCTTAGACATCAGACACCCTGTGGTGTTGCTCAGTGGGCAAATACTTCCTTGCAATCCACAAAAGAAAAAGTTTGACTGAGATCCCTTGATTTCTCCAAAGTAAAGATATGTGCCTATGTGTGGGTGACTCTCCCAAAACTCAACAATAATAAATAAGCCCCCAAAAGGAAGGAGAATAGCAGGTCTTCTATGAGCCTAGTAGGTTCTAAGCCAAGAGAAAAAAGTCCTCAGCTGTCCTTAGAAACTAGTTAGAGAGGAAAAGATTCCCTAAGCAGGTTTTAGGAAAGGACTATTAGAGCTCCCCCAAACTTTTTTCTTGTCTTTTATTTTTTTCTTTTAAGGGCACAGTCTTGTTCCTCTCTGCACAGGCCCCTGGTAAAGAACAAACAAACAAAAGCTGGGGCTGAGCAAGGCCCCTCTCAAGCTGCGGGTAATTAAAAAGGCCTATAAATGTCCCCGCAAAAAGCACTTCAAAGAGACAGTAATTCCAGCAATGGCCAGTCAAGACGGTGTGGTGTAAAAATTATGAGTTTTCCCGACGGGGTGCTGTGTGTGAAAAGGACAGGGGCTGGTGGCCAAGGGAGGGTGAGCCACACAGAGGGGCTTTACAATTTGTGTCCATGCCCAATGCGTGTGAGTGCATGAGAGTCAGAGACACACACAGAAAGAGGAATGAGCAAGGGTTATGGCTCTCTGTGCACACTCACATTTGTCAATGTGGAGGTGGAAGGAGCACGTGGGCTCAGGAATAAAAGGAAAAATTAAATAAAAGCAACAAACACACATTCCTCTCCCCTGCCGGGCTTGACTTTTCATGGGAAGTACCAGGCAACTCGCAGCCTCTGGTGCCCCTAACTTTTCGACTGGCACTCAGGAAGGCACGCAAAGTACTGGGGATGCTCAGCTGGTTGGAACAACACAAGAGAAGGCAGCTTTATTAGCTCACCACACGATACATTGTGATATACACATCAGGAGCCAGAACGTCCTGCATGTCAAGTTATGTTACTGTGCATGTCAAATAAAACATTCTTAGGCTTCCTTTTGGCTGAATTTATTGAGTCCTCTGTGGGGTATACCTGTGCCTGTTTTTTGTGGTTTTAAACACTGTTATATTATATACTGCATATGAATATTTCAAGCATTAATTGGTATAGTTGCTCCAACCCATGTCACCATATAATAGAAAATGCCTACAACTCGTGCTGGGGCTAACAAATGATACAAGAATGAATCTTGACATCTGTACATAAGCTGTTCCCACAGAGGCGAGCTGGAATTTCCAACTAACATTGTATAGAACAGCACATTAAATGAGGAGTGTGTGACATTCATATTTCCATAATACCACGCAAGGCAACGCTCAGTATAAATATGTGATGATGCATTTGAAAGAAAGCGAGGCCTGCAAATAAGAGGCTTTTCCTTCTCCTGTGATATCACAGTACAGCTGATTTTCAAAGACCCTAGAGCCCAGAACTAGGTGAAGTGAACCAGTATTCAATTCTCCAGGGCATAAAACAAGCCACCTCCTGTGTCTGTCAGGGAGGCTGGCCCTGGGTGCAGGATCATATGCGTTCCCACTCCATTCTGAGAAGCCCAGACTCCACTGCTTCCTGACCCTGCGATGGTCAATCATTCATTTGGCCCATAATGAATCCCCTAGCCCAGGCTGAGGGGCAGCAAAGGCAAGTCTATGCTCCCCAAACCGTAAGAGAAACAAACAGCTAGCCAGCAGCTTAATTTCTCCATAAACAGAAACCTGCTCTGCTCAGTTTACAGCCCCACTCACTAACTCCTCCCTGACACTGCTGGCTTTAAGCCCACACATAAAAATGTCCTTTACTATTTTTATTTAATGAGCTTTCATTTTTCCTCCCCCTCTTCTTAAATGAGAAAGGAAAGCCCACCTCTTAATGTGTGTGTGTGGTGGTGGTGGGGGGAACCCAATGGAAGCTTTTTAAAACCTATCATAACTTCATGAGACGCTCACTACCACCACCCCATTTCCTCAATTTGCTTCAATAGGTGAACCCCTTAAGCACGCACATGCACGCACACACACGTACACACACGTACACACGCACACACACACACCACCATTCAAAAGAAGATGTATGGATTTTGGACATTTGATTACTTTCAAGTATATATTTTTCCCTCAAATAGACTGAATACGATGGTTAGGAAATTTGACAGAAAACTATTGTGAGCCATTTATTGCCTTAATACGCACCTTTGTCCAACAGGCAGTTTTGACAACAGCGATAAATTCCAAATTTATGTCAACAGAGCATATGTTGAACACCTCATTTCTGAGCTAAAGCAGCATGCTGCCCTATAAATCACCGTTCTGTTTGAAATGAAAGTAGATTACAGGCCTGTGTTATTGAGCAGTTAGAACCGTAGTCATATAAATCAGAACTTTTAACTCTAGGCGATCCGTTGTGCAATTAACTAAAGGGTACTTTGTCATTTCAAGGCTTGCGCACAGACTTGGCAAGGCACAGAGCTACTGGGGAAAAGGGGGGGGGAGTTGAGAGAAGGAAAAAGTTATTTGGCAACTAGAAGGGTCTGTGCTGAAGAATCTCCCCCTCCCCATTGCCAACACATACATGCGCACGCGTGCATGCATGCACACGCACACACGCACCTCCCTCTCAATACCTGTCGAGCCAGCACATAGGCAGAAAGCAGAGACTCTAATGAGTATTTGCCACAGAATCTAAATGCTTTTCTTATTCATTCAACAAGTTTTTACCGGATACCAATGTATTTGTCACTGTGCTGGGCACTGTAGGGTTATAACTCTGAGAGATAGTCTCTGACCTCCAGGAGCTTACAAATCAATGGACAGATGGGGCAGTGGGAGAAGCCAGGATACAAATACAGGAAACGATCAGATACAAGGTCAGCAGCACAGGATCCTATGCAGGGAACTTTCCGTGAGGGCAGCAAGAGATTAGGAAGATGGACGTGAAAAACAATGAGGAGAGAACAGATACGATCTTGGGGAAGAAATACAAAATTGTGATGGCCTTATTTTTGTCTTTCCATCACTAACAACTAGAACGATGCTTGGTACAAAGTGGGCCTTCAATAAATGACTGCCAAAATGAGTTGATTTACAAGCAAAACCAGAGGCAAGAACGAATATGTCCTGATCAGAGGTTAACTAAGAGAGCTAAAGTCAAAGACTCATAGAGTCA
Source organism: Pseudocheirus occidentalis (assembly GCA_028646575.1). Lineage (NCBI taxonomy): Eukaryota > Metazoa > Chordata > Mammalia > Diprotodontia > Pseudocheiridae > Pseudocheirus > Pseudocheirus occidentalis. The sequence goes on from CM053596.1 coordinate 104,002,999, forward strand.
ACTGAAGACTGGTCATTTCAGATAGGCAGGGAATGGCTAATGGCACAAATAAGTTGAGGGGTTTAGTTGGACTTGAGTCAAAAGTCGTTATTAAACACCTTACTGTGTGCAGAGCTCTGTGCTCAGGACCAGAAGAGAGACAGAAGTTTGGGTAGGATGCACTTCCTACCCTCAGGGAGTTTACACTGGATCCTCTGTACAATAAAGAGCTACTTATAAAACCCTACCACCAAACTGGTAAGTGTAGAAAGACAACTGGGTTGGGGTTAGGGACAAGTTTCAGGCACAGTCTACTGGCTATAATGGTATTTCCAAGAGCAACAGTCAGGCCAGACCACCAAAACAAACCGTAAGCATAGCCCTTTTACTCAAAACACCAGTAAGACTCATCTGCTATCATGGCTTCCTAAAGCATAAAGCACAAGCCCTCTCAAGCCCTTGTCTGGCAGAAGGTCTTGGCTCAGTGGGTCTCTGCAGGTTGCACTAGCAGGAACTCAAGAAATGGCTCTATCTACTACCTTGTTGCCAGTGCTACCTAATTAAACAAGCCATCTCCTACTCATCAGGATGCAGCCTGAAGCAAGAGGGCACCACAAGGCGAGCTGTATAGCTTGACTCCCTGAAGCCTATAACAGTGATAGAGAATGGTCACCAAGAGGCTCAGCTTCCCTTTCTCCCTCGGCAATCTCAAGCCCTAAGGTAATTTCCAAGTCCAAAGACAAAAATGAGGCTATGGGAGGTGGTCTACTTGAGAATCAACTAACCAATCAAGTCATAACTAAACACGTACTAAGCATCAGCACTGTGCCAGGCACCAGGAGGTAAGTTCCTGCGGTGAGCTCTCCAGGAATTTAGAATCTGATCTGGTTCGGGGAGAGACAAGACACAGCATAAAAGAAAGAGCAGTGTGTGATCAGGGACTAAATCCTACAGTACTAAGGACATAGGGAACTCAAAGAAGAGCTGGATCAAAATGGGTTATGGTTAAAGTAATCAAGTGGGAATCACCCTAGGTGGGAAATGGGTTGGATCTTGAAGAAAAATTCAAGATGACTAATATTTATTAAGCACTCTGCCAGGAGGGATGGAGACAAGTTTGAAAAACACATAGGCCTGCCCTCAAGGAGCTTGAAATCTAACCAGAAGATATATGCCACAAACATGAATATGAACATAATAAGGGTGAAGGAAAAAGTCAAAGCAATGGAAGAAAATCTGAGGAGGAAGCAATTGATATTCAACTAGGGGAGGGGAGACCAGGTTTCAAAGCAGCACCTGAGGTGGGCCTTTATTTTCACTAACTGAAATTTAGCATTTCCTTCATTTATGAATGTAGGCAATAATATGGAGAGGTCAACAGATTTTACCAGACTGCCAAGGAGGTCCAGGAAACATAAAAAGGTTATGAAAATCTGGTTTAAATGAACTAGTCTGTCTACCTTTAGAAGGGGTTACCTTAGGTCTTTCCTATTTCCAACATGTGCTTCCTTAGAAGATCTAAGAAAGCTGACCAATTGGTCCTGTTCACCAGAGACATTCCACAAAAAGAAAATGGATTCCCCTCGGGAGGTAAGACTTTCTTACCAACAACTCTCCACTAGTGTGTTTTCTAATAACTATTATCTTGCTTCCAAGTTAGACAGCAGTAAGCCAGTAGGAACATTCAAAAGTGCCTTCTTTAAGACCTCTTGGATATACACACATGCCACATCCCACCATCCAGCTGAGCACATCGCTGGTCTCTGTGAAACAGGAATCTCTTATAGATATCAGCCTAATATCTGAAAGGGGGGGAGATGAAGTATCCAAGTTTCATTTTAAAAATCATTAAGGAGCTATTATAGTAAAATGATGCTTCCAATTTCCAAATAAAGCAGAAACAATCACACTGAACAAATGGCCAGAGATGGCTAATGAAGGTGTTATCAAGGAGAGGGAAGGAGAAAAACACAATAAAAAATTATTACTTAGGGGAAAAAAGATTAAAGCTAAAGAACCACACTCAGGCCTTTCCCAGTTCAGGATCTCATCCCATCTCTGTTGGAACAAAACTCTATAGGCAAAATTAGATTTTTCACCCTTAAAAAAAGAAAAAAAGCTAGTAATCAGGAAGCATCCAAATCTGAGAGGCCGTATGAGCAGTGGATTCAGACCCATATTGTGAGCCTGCCAGTCACTCCTTGAGTGGCCAAGTCATCCCACCTCTCTATGCCTCAGTTTCCTCAACTATAACATGAAAGTTTGGGGCTGAGAGCTTAGTATAAGTCAACTGTGATACATCAGCCAAAAAAAAAGTTCATTCGATCTTGGGATGCATTAAAAAGGCATGGTATACAAGAAAAACCAACTGGCAACCCTGAGGCAAGTCATTTAACCTGTTTGTCTTAATCCACTGGAGAAGGAAATGGTAAAAGCACTCTAGCATCTTTGCCAAGAAAACTCCACAGACAGCACTGACATGCTTTCGTCCACAGGGTCAAGAGTCAAATAAGACCAAACAATTAAACAACAAGAAAGATCCTGGGACTGCCTTAGCCAGATCACCTCTGGAACAATTTGCACAGTCCTGGGTATCACATTTTAAAAAGGACATTAATAAGCTGGGAAGCATTAACAGGAAGGCAATGAGGATGGTGAAGGGTTTCAAGTTCATACCGTAAGAGAACTGATTGAAGGAACTGGTGATGTTCAGTCTGAAGAAGACTTGGGAGAGTGGGGACTGGAAGGGAGGGGAAAAGACATGATATCTAACCAAGTATGTTAAATATGGAATATGGAAGAGAGATACGGTAGAATTAGGACCAATGGCTAAAAGTAACAAAGAGGAAATTTTAGGTTTAGGCTTAAAAAGAAATCAAACATTCCTAACAGTCAGAACTATCCGAAAGTGAAATCGTAAAACTAGGCTGCCTTTGTTGATAATGGGTCTTCCTTCCTTAGAGGTCTTCAGGTAAAGGTCAGATGAAAAATGTGGTTCTTATCATCCAATTTTCCCTGCTTCTATATCTACAATCAAGATTCCATCTCACAGATTCACTGTCCTGGGAGGGAATGAGAGTTTAGCATCAATCTTTACATTTTACAGAAAACAAATGTAAAATCTGGAGAAGCTAAATGACTTTGCCTAGAATCACATAGAGAAGCAGCAGAATTATTCATTCAAATACAATTAATAAATGCCCTCCCTCCCAAAGTACCTTGTAGTTGATTAAAGAGAATACATACAAAGAAAGAGGATATATACAATATAAACTTATACATGTACTTGTTTTTCCTCCATTAGAAGGGAAGCCCCTTGAAAGTAGGGACTGTTTCATTCATTTGTTTATATCTCCAATACCCAGCATAGTATATAGCATGGAGAAGTAATTTTTTAATTGATTGAATGAAACACTAACTGAATGCATATGTGTCCAGTCATGTATTAGTCTCTGTAGAGGATGCAAAAGAAATACAACAAAGTCCCATTTATCCAGATGCTAAGTCTAGGCACACATACAAACACAAAGCAAATATCCAAGAGTCAGATAACAATCTAGGGTTTTGTTTTGCTTTGAGGGGGTTGATTTTTCTTTGTTTTTGGTCTGGACCTATGAATTCATCAGTGTGGGGAACTTCCAAGGAACTGGGCCTACCAATGAAAATCAGCGCCTGCTCTATGACATTCACAGAGGTTAAACCACACAGCCAGTATGTGTCAAAGGTGAGACACGTCCCACCAGGGACCAGCTCTCTATCCACTATACCATGCTGCCTCTCACAGCTTGAGATGATACAGCAACAATATAAGAGAGATGTCACAAATGCCAAGAGAGTGGGACAGACAATCCTGACACAGTGCTCAGTGTTGTAATCAGTTAAAAATACTGCCTTCTTCATAAGAGATTTACCACCCTCAGGGGACTCTCCCCACCCGATCCCTACTTTGTCACATATGGCTCCCTCCCACTGCTCTGGCACTCTCCCCTTTGCCTCCATTTCAGAATCTTCAAACCTTTCTTGCTCTAGGCTACAAGAATCCTAGGAGGGCTAAGGCATGACTCTGGGCATGACCTGTCACCTGACCACCTCCAAAATAGCAACCCAAAAAGAAAAAAAACCTCCCCCAAGACCAAAGCCCACAAATGGCCAAAGGGGCCTTCATCATCCTACCTTACCAAGATGCTGGCACTACTCATTCAGTCAACCTTAAACCCTAGACATCAGAGGTAGACATCTCCACTGTTCCCAGGATGACAACCCCAAATCAGCTCATCCTGGGGTCCTCAAGGAGTCACTCTTTGCACTCTGCTACTGTCCCCAGCAAGAAAACATCACATGCCTAAGCCAGTCTTTCAGTTCCTGCTAATCCATATGAGGAACCATGTGTCTAACCACACCAACATGGGGTGATCTGAAGAGTTAGGCAATAACCCTCCCCAATCACCTGTCCAACTGTTAGGGAAGGAGAAAACTTAAATGAGGGGAATTCTAAGAGTATCTCTTGTCCTCATCCCTCCCAAGTGCTCAAAATTTCCCTTGGTATGGCTACCACATTGACCTTTCCAAAGGAGCTTATTCTTGTGCTCCCTGCCCAGAAAGAAGAGATGTGGCTGGCCTTAATGGAATAAACTTAATAGAGTGGGCAGGAATTCATCCTTCCCTTCCAGGAGACACAATCTAATTTGTACACTAATTGTCACACTGGAAGCCTCCAGGACCGTCTCTCTGTAAGTGGGCTAGAAGGATTTGGAGGAGTTGCCAACCTAAAAATCCTCAGGTCTAGTCCAATAAATGCTTAATTGCCATGTAAACATCCAAATTATGTCACATCTGCACTCCTGGTAAAGTGACTAGCTGAGCCCCTTCTCAGCGTAGGCAGAAAAGATGGAATACCGCCAATACTGGAATTCCTGTCCCAGTCCCTATTCCCCTTCCTCTCCTCAGCTAAAGAGAAAAGGAAAGTTGGTAAAGAAGAAGATTGTGGTGGAGAAAACAGGTGGCTTCCTTAACTGGCCTGCTGCTATAGCTTTAATCAAAATGACACACTGGATACTTAGGGGAGAGGTGGAGTAAATGGAAATGGGAGAATGAGCCACTGTGAAATCCCAGGCTCCTGGCCCACATGTTCGTTAGTACATCCTTCCTGCTAGAGCATGTGGATACCACCGGACCTCTCCATATCTATAAAGAATTATCTACTCAAGAATCTTCTAGCTGGGGTGAAATCCAGAAAAACCTGGAAAGACGTGCATGAACTGATGCTGAGTGAAGTGAGCAGAACCAGGAGAACACTGTGCACAGTAATAGCAACAGTGTGCAATCACCAATTTTGTTAGACTTAGCTCTTCTGAGCAACACAACAATCTAAGACAATTCTAACTCCTGATGGAAAATGCTATCCACTTCCAGAAAAAGAACCATAGAGTCTGAATGCAGATTGAAGCATTCCATTTTCTCATTTTTTTGTTTTTTTCTTTCTCGTGGTTCTTCCCTTTTGTTCTGAATCTTCTTTCACAACGTGACTAATGTGGAAATATTTTTAATATAAACATACGTGTATATCTTATACCAAACAGCATGCCATCTTGGGGAGAGGGAACTGGAAGGTGGGTGGCAAAAATCAGAACTCAAAATCTTACAAAAGCAAATGTTGAAAACTAAAAATAAATAAATTTTGAAAATAAAACAAAATGCTATCTTCCATAGGAAGTCTTTCGCTGCCTCTCTTTAATTTTAGGGCTTTCCCTCTGTTAATTATTTATCCTGTCTATAGTTTGCTTTGTATATATTTATTTAAATGCTGTCTCTCCCATTAAGTTGTAAGTTCCTTGAGGGTAGGGGCTATCTTTTGCCTCATTTTCTATCCCAAATGCTTTAGCTCAGTGCCCGGAATATACCAGGTGCCTAATAAATGCATATGGATTAACTGACTTTTTTTTTTTAAAGAATCCTCTGGCTGGAAACAATCCTCAGAGGGCATCTTGTCCATATCCTACCTCCAAGGAGAACATTCCCACATCATTTTGATCGCATAATACTCTAGTCTGTGTTTAAAGAATTCCAGAAAAGCAATCCAATGCAATTTGGAGCAACAGATGGTAAGAGTCCAGGACAGAGGTGGGGATGAAAGGAATAAGGGCAATGGAGGGGTGAAAGCCTTGAGAAAAGGGCTGAGTAATCATTAGGAACTATAACCAAAATGACCTTGAAATGTCCACAGCTGCCTTACCTATCTCACAAGGTCATTTTGACAATTAAGTGAGATAACTAGATGTGAAAATACTTCAAAGAGCATAAAATAATAACACCCAAAAAAAGATATTACCTCAAAGATGACATAGGTGAATTACCTGGAAAGTTAATCCCAGGACGTGGATGATAACCACTGGGGGGTCTGGACTGCCAGAAGACAAAAAGGATTGACCTACCTCGCTCCTCCTGAGGGCTAACTGATACCAAGACAGAGTCTCTCTCCCAATTTTCCAGCCTATTTCTCTTTCTCAGTTCCAGTGCAATCTCAGCTTTACTTCCCTTCCCTCCCTATGCTCAGTCATCTTTTGGACAGCCTCCCCATTAGTCTTGCTGACCTTGGTCCCATAACTCCTTAACCCTTCTCCACTCCCCTTTCCTTTCCAGTTCTGGAATCATGATCAAATCAACTAACTTTGAGACTGTTCCTGGAAGGGATGCATTAATCACCTCTTCTCTGGCCCCATGCTCCAAGTCTGAAACTTCCCAAAACACGTTAGATTCTCCAGGAGACTAGAAGTTCCTCCAGGGCAGGTGCTGTCACTGCCACATTTGTATTTGAAAGCACGGGGCTTGGAAAGAACCTTTTTCATTCTTTCCTTCAGTCAGGCTTGCCACTGAGACAGACATTTCACTTTAATAGCTCTGGGACTCAAATGTCTTCTGGGAGCTAAATTCATTAGGTCTAACAAATGAGACACCCTAAGCACAGTGCTTAGTATCTAGTAAGTGCTTAATAAATGCTTGCTGCCTACCTGACCGCCATAGGGCTCATGGCTGGGGAGACAAAACAGAGAGACACCAAGAGAGTATTTGAGTATACAACAAAGATGCCGCAAGGGTCAAGGCTCAAAGATCTGGAACTGGAAGGGGACTCAAAAAGTCACAGAATACAAGCCCTTCATTTTAAATTGAAGGAAACTAAAATCTAGAAAAGTTAAGTGAATTAACCAAGATCAAAGAGTATTAGAGGTGAGATTTGAATTCAGGTCCTTTAACATCAGAGCTAACATTCTATGACAATCTCTTATATTTAAGGTCAATATCTGCACCCCTCCTTTGGAAAGGAAAGGGGGCTGTCTACTATATGATGACATTCCACACATCCTACTATGAGATGGCATTTTCACAACAACTTTGGTCATCCTCCAAACATCCCCCTCCAGAAAAGAGCAAATGACCCTCAGAGAGCCTGAATCAGTCATAGGGTTTCGCTATCTTTTAGTCACGATACCTACAAGTCAATGTTATTTTTAAACCAATTCCACAGAGCTGCCAAACTGATATTTTTTTTTTTTTGCTTTTTGGAGGGCAGGTTGGGGTTAAGCGACTTGCCCAAGGTCACACAGCTAATTTTTCATGTTAAGTGTCTGAGGCCAAATTTGAACTCAGGTACTCCTGATTCCAGGGCCAGTGCTCTATTCACTGCGCCACCTAGCCGCCCCCAAACTGATATTCTTAAAGCATAGGTCTGACCATGTCAGTCCCCTACCTAAGATGTTTCAGTGGTTACCTTTCTTCTCTTAAGAAAAAATATAATCTTTTTTGTTGGGTACTTAAGCCCTTCACAATATGGCCCCAGATTACATTTCCTGACTGATTATACATTATTCCCACTTACACAGTCTAAATCTTGGCCAAACTGGCATACTTGCTGCTCTCCATACATGATATTTCATCTTCTACCTTAGTGGGTTTGTATGTGTCTTCCTCTCCATGTTTGGAATTCATTCCCTCTCCTACTTTAATTCTTGAAATCCCAACTCCATTCATGATTCAGCTCAAGTGAGGCCTCCTTCAAGAGGCTTTCCTTGAGATACTCATCTGTGAACATGTTATATGAGTCACTAGAATATAAGCTCTTTGAAAGAAGGGATCTCTTGATTTTGTCTTTGTATCCATAGCACACTGCCTGGCTATATACATAAAGCACTTAATAAGTGCTTGTTCACTAACTGATTGATTAAAACAATTATGACCTGTAAAAAGGGTGAATGGAAGACTGACAAGTCATTTTTTTCCCTCTAAGCTTCAGTTTCCCCATACATAAAATTCAGGAAGTTGGGCTAAATGAATTCTATGATTTCTTCTAACTAATTCATACAATCCAGGAGAGCCATAAGGATAATTAGCATCACACTTATCCACTAAAATTCCATTCTGTCCAAATCTAGGACTACTTCCAAAGAAGTCACAAAGAAAGGAATGAAAAACTTCCATTGAGTTGTCCACTAACCATCTCCCTCTCAGGGTCATTTCAACAGACTGTCCCCAGCTTCCTCTCTCCCAGCCTCCCAAACTCATGAAATAACCACCACCATCACCCCCAGCCCTATGAAGAAGATTTAGGAGCAGCAGGATAAATAGGAAATGAGGAAAGAAAAAGAAAGGAAAGTATTCTGAATTAGCTGGTTTAGAAGAAGATTAGAAATCTTGGGCTTCTTGGAGCCAAAGGATGGGCCAAAATGACCTTCAAAGTTTGCTTCTAATTCAATTCAATCCAAAGCAACAGGCATTTGCTAAAAACTTAGACATAAATATGTCTAAGGAATATCAATATATCTTAAGGAATCTGGAGTCTAACTTGGAGGGAAGAACATAAATAGCTATGATACAACATTAGAGAAATTGAAATAGCCATGAAAAGTGCTATTAGAAATTTAGGGAGAACTCAACTACTATCACCCGAGTGAATGGAAAGCAGGGAAGGCTTCATAGAGGAAGTGACATACAAGGTAAATCTTTAAGAAAGGTATTTCAAAAGATGGAGCAGGATGGGAAATCCATCCTAAGAATGGGGATCACATGAGCAAGTCTGAGTGAAGACAATGAGATGGGAGAGAACAGGATGAGAATGGTAGATGGAAATAGTGGGAATATAAAGGGCATAATGGAGAACAGTAAGGCTGGGAAGGTAGAATGGAAACAGAGCTTTGAATGCAAAAATGAAGCAGTGATATATCTGGCATCAAGAAGCACTGATGGCTTTTTAACTGAGGTTCCATGGTCAGAGTGGTTCCTGAGGAAGACTACTCAGACAGCAGTATGAGGAAGGATGGTTTGAAGAGGCATGGAAGCAAGAAGACCTATCATGTTTCCTAACAATGATCTGGGCAAGAAGAGATAGACTGTCATAGAAGACAACCTGAGGATTTATACCTCTAATCCTAGGCTCCCTCACAGTTGGAGCACCTTATTCCTGCTCCAACTCCCATCTCTGGAACCCAAGACTTCACTCAGTTCTCACCTTTTGTTTGAAACAGAGAAACTGCCCAAACTTCCCAAAAGGGCTGCTTGAATCAGGAGAGAGAGTTCTTTGAGAAAAGCCAATGGGCCTGCAAATCTCTTCAAACTTATGAAATTTTTCCCCATTTACTCCCTGGAACCTCTTACCAGATCAGTTTTTCTCCCTTCTTTGAGAAAGAGGAACAACTGGAGTATATACTACTCACTGGGCACATATCATACATTCCTTTACATTATTATTTCTGTTTTCATGTATGCCATTTCCTCACCTAGACTAGACACACCTTTAAGAGAATCCTTGACTAGTGCTTCTCTGAATAACCTCACAGCACCTGGTCCATTACTAAGAATTGAGAATAGGTGCTCAATGCTTCCTGACTGGCTGATCTTGAATCAATGATCTTGTTTGTGGACTGTCCAGGACCTGTGACTTTTTCTTCCCTTTGGTCTTCCTTCTTTTGCTTGTTTTCCCTGGACACCAGTTCATTAGCACCTTCGCTCACCCTTGAAAGGTAGATGAGGAAAGGAAAAAGAAAAATCCAATTTGTCAAAAGCTATTATGATCAGCAGAACAGGTGGGGGATAGAGTTTAATAAGAGAGGCTCAAATTCAATTTCTAGATCACTTATGTGTTTTAATAACTCCTAAATATCCCTGGGTTGTTCCTCCTACCCATTCCCATTAGCCTTGAATGATTTGAGAAGTGGCTACAACTCATTCTTGCTGTCATGTTGACCCTAAAACTCAGCATTCAGAAACACCCCAACTGTGTGGTTGATCCTAAGGCTAGAAAACCGCACTCCATTTCTCCCTGTGAGCCATCAATCTGGCGTGCCCATGTTTATTAAAAATAAGTTTCCTGAACTTCATCCATCACCCCTGCAGCCAAAAGGTAAAATCAGATTCAAAGCCTAAGATGCTAGCAATTTCTTCTCATTTCCCCCGCTTTTGCTGCCATTCAATTTGAAGACCCAAAAGCTGAAAGGTGGAAGGGGGGAGGGGAAGGGGGAAAGAAAAAACCTAAGCTGACCCAGAACATGACTCTAGTGTGAAAATATACAGCTCTGCTTGGCTGTAATGCAATCTGGAGTTGAGAGATCAAAACCAAAGCTGCCGGAGGTTTGCAAATCACTTTTCTCCCCATACCTATTTTGGCAGCCAACATAAACACAGGGAGTAAAGCAGACAGTGGATACAGTCAAACTGGGCTCTGAGAGCCCTAATAAATTAGATGTAAAACACTGAATTCAGATCATGTTAAGCATATCCCACGGATCCTCAGCCACTACAAAATGCTATGTATGGCACTCCCTGAAATCGGTGTCAAGGAGCCATGGACTTCACCACCACCATCACCTATCCACCCCTCCCTGCCCTATACCCTGGAATCTACACGCTCCGTTCCACCCTGGGAGTGCCAGAGTCCTGGTATAAAGATTTAGGCCACTTAACCCATGCTCTACAGGTGAAATAAATATTTTACCAGCACTGTAGAAGCCTCCAGGGAAGGCCACATGTGTTAATATAACTGGTACGGGATGTTGTTTGACACAATAATCCAGCCTTAAAACAGGTCTGCGGTTGTGGCTGCCATTAACAGCATTGGGACAGAGATTAAAATGGAATGCTGGGGAATGGAAGGCAAGAATCTGGCTGGGCACTGGTGCCAATAAAGAATCTTTTTTTTTAGGCAAGGAAGTGGATTTTAATGGTGGAGATGCTCTAGTTCCTCATCCTGTCCAAAATGAGAAGGGCATGACCCAACTGGTCTCTCCTTTTCCCTCCCCCTCTGCCCCATCCCCCCTAACCCCATAGCACATCTCAGTCACCTGCCTCTACAGAGATGTTATATTACTAGGTGGCCAATGGTAGGAAGTAGGCAAAGAGAAGTCTAACTCTCAAACAAAGAAAATATTATCATCACATTCAAGAAAATGAATTGGTTTCTAGGGGACAGGGCAGGGGGAAGGTGGTAACTGGTGAAAATGAGAGAGAAAAACACTCATCCATCCAAGTTCTTGAGTAAGAATAGGGTAAAAGCTGGTCCTAAGAGTAGAAAGATGCAGGAATTAGGCTGCAGAAGGACAAACTCAGTTTTCTAATAGCACTTCTTAACAGCCAAGATGGAGAGTAATCACTGTTACAGAAGAGAGAAGAAAAAAATTTCCAGGGCTTAAATTCAGATTTGGTTTCTTTGTTATTGAGTTTTAGTATCTTTAGAAGTTCTTCCTCTAGGTATATCCATGGTCTTGAAGGCCAGCAATCTATTCTTTAAGTGACCCTATACTATATACCCTGTCAGGGGTTCTTCAGCTTACTTGTGTCACAGACCCCTTTGGTAATCTGGGGAAGTTTACAGACCCCATCCCAGAATTTTTAAATGAACAAAACAAAATATACAGGATTACAAAAGAAACCAATTATACTGGAATGCAATTATCAAAAAAATTTAAAGCAAGTTCAAAGACCCCCAGGTTAAGAATTCTGATCTCATCACCTCTATGACTCTACGCTACAGAGAAGGTGCCGACCTTCACTGACAGAGGGAGTTTCTTCACCTGGGAACTCTCTCTACCAATTAAATCACAGGTCTAATTCCTATCATTATCCAAATATTACACCCAGAACACATAGGAACTTATTCAATATTATAAAAAAAATAAGCATCACAAATTTTCTGTTTGATTTCTAGACATGTAGAGCTTGCAAAAACAATCATTTTCTTGCAAAATATAACTTCATAAATAAACTTGATCCAGGGACCTGGGAATGGAAAAAAAAATACCTGGCATTTTTTAAGCCAAAAAAAGGAAAAAGTAACTTCTTCCCTGCCACTTAGTCTCATTCTTTTGGATATTTGTGCTGCCAGATTCAAGAGGGACCATTATGATGAAGCTAAGAGACTGGAAAGGAATAGGGAAGATCTTGTATCTGGTTAAATCCAGGAAGAATCCAAGTTCTTCTCGTGCACCCATATACTCAAGATGACTGTTTTAAGGCCATCATGCTTATGTCAATCTACAAACCAGAAGGATAGAGGTCAAACTGATGTAAGAAGATACAGAGGTAGATCCTAGGGAGAAAAGAATGAAGTTTATTATAGGAGAATTTTTTAATTCTACTAAAAAGTAAGAGACACTCCAGAAAGGCAAGCAACTACCTATATAACCTTCTTGCTCAGCCATCACACCCACATCTGTTGCATTCCAAGATTATTATCGAAATTCATACCTCCTGAAAGAGAAAAACCTCCTAGGGTTCTGAATACCTGTACCTATAGTCCTGAGGATTCAAGAGGATGACAAAAGACATGGGGAGATGATCTCATTCTCAACATATTCCCAATGACGCAGAACAAAGGTTAATATGCCAAGTATCTAAGATTCAGCAGGAAGTCCTTTTTTCCCTCCACCCCTACTACCCAGGAGCACAACTGTCCTCATCAGTGGTAGGGTAGTAATAAGGAAACACTAGTTAAGATGACAAGGTGCTAAAGAGGAAATCATCACATCCTTCAACTATGGCTAAAGGGCTACAGTATCAAGCCAGAGAAAGGAAAAATTGTCTAGTTTAGGGTGCTAACCAATCTCAATAGTTTCTGTTTCCATCACCACAGTCTTGATAGAGAATAACCATGAAAAAGAAATCCAAATAACCCCACTGAGATCATGCCTGTACAGGTTTAAAAAGAGAGGGAGAAGGAAAACGGATAGATGGGACAGGCACTGATTTTGGTGAGATCTGGAAGGTTACCAGTCCTATGAGTAGCTACACTATAAAAAGAAAGAGTCAGGCACTAAGTATTTCCTTTCCTATAAAATATTCATTGCAGCATGGGAGAGCCAAGAAGCCCAAACCTCAAGCATTTCTAACTTTGCACTGGAGTAATAACAGAGTTTTATAGGAACCTTCTGATTTTATTTATACCAGGCTATAAATACATTGTTCCAACCTAGTTCCAGGAGGAAAGGCACGTCTCACCCCTTTACAAGCCATACAGTACACAGAAAGACCCCAGGTACACTGCCAGCATAGTTTTGAATTTTGCTTGAAAAGAAACAACTTCTTAGATAACAGTTCTTCAAAAGACACTCTGGATCCTTTGCTTAACAATGCATTGGGGGATCTCAAAATAATTGTTAGCTAGAAATAATGTTCAACAGTAGGGTGAGGTCCAACATTAGCCAGAGTTACCTTTTATTGTATGCCCAATGTAAATTAAAAGCACTAGAACACATATACTTGAGAACCTTTTAATTATGTAACTATCTTTCTGTAATGACGAGTCAATTAAACTTTTCAGAATTGAGGGTGTGTGGGGTGATTTTCTTGGTTTCACTTTCAATAACATAGCATCTTTACGATGAAGTCGAACATTAACTGGCTAATGTTGGACATGACCTCATTACCCAACATTACTGAGAACTACAAACACATTGGAATATTAAACAGAATATTATACAGTAATGTATCTGTATAATATTAGAAGGAATATGCAATGACTACAAAACATTTTATAATGGGCATTTTATAATCTAAATTTCAAATGCTAGCATGTTTTATCATGTACTTCTTTCTCAAGGCAAATGCCAAAAAAATTTTTTTAAATCCACTTGAGCAAGATTTTCAGTTAGTTCAGCTCCAGATAAAATATATTTTTACTGAGTATACCTGTGTATCATTATGTATTTATACTGTCATCCACAGATATCAAAATGATGTCTTTACATGAAGAGAAGAAACAGAGAATGAAAGAGTCATACACAAAAGCATGCCCATTTACAAAGAGACATCCTTACCACGAAACGGTCACATTGGTCCTGCCCAAGTGCAAATAATCATTTAGGACCTTTCAAAACCAACTGAAGTATAAACCTGTTTAGAAAGAACACAAAACCTGAATTCTCTGATTTGAGCTAAGGAGAGTCAACCAGACATTACATTCATTAAATAACATCCAAGCTTGCAGAATTGAGTTTTTGGTGACAATGAAAGAAAAAATGGGACATGAACTAGTTCCCACCCAAGTAGGTTTCTACTTAGCTCAAGTCATATCAAATAGGTTTAATAGTTTTTTTTAACAGCCTTTATCTCATATTTGGGCTGTGAAATTTGCAGAAGTATGTCCAACTACTTACTGGCATTTTTCCACAACTGGTCCATTTTGAATAAAAAATTAAATTCACCAAAACCGGCAATTACACAATTTTTTCCAGCTCTCAACTTTAAGAGTAATGAAGTAACCAACAATAAAACAAGCTAAGAATAGAATTTTCATTTTTTTAAAATACCCCCCCCAAAAAATTTAAAGCTGAAAGGGATCTCAAAGGTCCATTTAATCTAACACCCTCATTTTACAAATGGGTCAAACTAGGAGTGTCTAGCAAAGCCAGGATCTGAACCCACACCATCTTGCTCCAAATATAATTTTTTCATCATTACTTCCACATCTCCTGATTGCTCTTAATTCTAGTGCCTTCCTTCTGTTAGTTATTTCCTATTTATTCTAACTAACTTGTCTGTTCATATCTGTTTGCTTGCTATCTGTTCTATTAGATGATGAGCTCCTTGAAGACAGAGTCCATCTTTGGCTTTCTTAGTACAGTGCTTGGCATACAGTAGGCACTCAATAAATGTTACTTAGACTGACACTGACTTTATTGCCAAGAAGGATGTGGGTTCAAATGTCAAAAGTGACATTTATGTTTTGACATGTATTTATTAGCTTAAACAAGTCACAATCTCAGAGCCCCAGTTTCCTAATACGTAAATTACATAGGGTGATACTTGCACAATCTCAGACCCTTATTTTCCCAATATGCAAAACAGGCATGAAGATACTTGCACAATGAGCCTTTTTCAGGCAGCTTTCAGTGAAGTAGATAGAGCATAGGGCTTGGAGTTAGAAACACCTCGGGTCTGGCCTCAGACACTCACTAGCTGTGTGACACTGGACAAGTCACTTAGCCTCTCTGCCTCGGTTTCCTCATTTGTAAAATGGAGGTAATAATAGCACCTATCTCACAGGACAGGATCAAATAAAGTAACAATTGTAAAGCATTTAGCATAGCGCCGGGCACCTAGTAAATACTAAATAAGGTTAGCATTATCATGATCACAATTATTATTATTATTAACTATTCAGAGACTTGTGAGGAGGTGTTTGGTAAACCTTAAAGCACCGTACAAAAGTAATCTATTATTGCTGCGGGAGCAGCTGCCTCCAGGGTATGTCCCAGGGTCTGTACTCATTCAACACACCCTCCTACTCAATCTATATAGCTACAGGACAGTGAAATCATATGTGATGCTCTAAATATTTGTCTTCCTGAATGGCCTGATCTTGAATCATTAAAGAGATATTCAATTAAGAACCCTGAAGTAAGGAAAGCACATGGCCCCATTTTAGAAAGAAGCTTGACAAATGTTAAAGCCATAAGAATTTTCCAGTTAAGCTTCAGTTAGGAAGAAAATTCAATGAACAATTACAGACTCTTTCCTGAACATTCTAGTTAACTGAGGTTGGTCTCCTGATAGGTATTTAGATACATATCCAGAATCACCAAGAGTTACTCATACCTTCACATCATAAAATGATTCTGCCAGCTGGCTCACTGAATCGAATACTGACTCGAAAGTATTCATTTATTTAGGAGGCTTTGGAAGAAAGAATTGGGAAAACAATTGTAGAGCAGAGAAAATGAAGTTTTGATCACCTCGGTGGATACTGTCCTTTCAGGAGCCCAGTTCCTGCTGTTAAAAGCCAATGCCAGTCAAGGAGCTGTTTCTTACTCACCCTGTCACATGTACCACTCATACACTCCCATGAATGCTTAAACGGAAAGAAACCACAGCACAGGCTCCAACGTGCCCATATGCACACAGAGGGAAATGCTCCCACAATGACAAATACTCCCCAATACCCAATTTCAAACCCTTCCTCCACAGCAGTGGTGCTAACATCAGAAATGCTACATCTCTTAATTATCCTAACAGAGAGTCGGACCATTGTCTGGGGGGAAGGGAGAAGAACCAATATGTGAAAAAGGTTATGTGTGTATATGAACACGTGTGTATAAGTGGCCCCCGGCGTCTTGGACTGCTCTGGTCCTGGGCATGGCTTTGGTGAATTTACAGAGATCTCTCCACTATGTATATGGGCTCCTTCAAGCCCTCATGACTCTATAAAAGAACATTTTTCCCAGGCCTGAGTTCCTCCTCAGAAAAACTACCCGGCTGTTTCCTCTAAGTGTTTGAAAATTTGAACCTGAACAGACCAGCATGCAAAGCAGAGGAATCTCTCCTCCATGCAAGAAGAAACTTTTCAGAAGAGAGGGGTGGGGGGGGACAACAAACAAACAACAAAATCCTGTTCTTCCCCAGGCATCCTTGCTCTCCCTAGACTATCATTAAGAGATACTTGATTTCCACACACACCT
The DNA here is from genome assembly GCA_028646575.1 of Pseudocheirus occidentalis. Lineage (NCBI taxonomy): Eukaryota > Metazoa > Chordata > Mammalia > Diprotodontia > Pseudocheiridae > Pseudocheirus > Pseudocheirus occidentalis. The sequence continues at coordinate 104,019,915 of CM053596.1, forward strand.
TGCTTGCCCAAGGAAATCAATATGAAAATCAATTCATCTACTGATATATTTTATCAAGATACATGTGGCAATGCCACATCTCATTTACAGTGCGGCTCTCATGGATGCCAAGGTCATTGGATAGAAATCAGGCTATAGGAGGAAGGAGGCTAAAAAATACACATTCTGTGCTGGCTGCAAATAGAAAAGTGAATGAAATAGAACAGAGATAGAAAAAGGAGCCTGGGGATGCAGCAATTACTGTATGTAGGAGGCTCGTTATTGGTCCAGCTTGCCACCTTGTTTAAATGTGAAATAGTTGGTAGATTTAGAATCGCAAGTATTTCTCTCCTGACTGAAGCCCAAGAAAAATGGTTTCACTAAAGCTCCCAAGGCCAGCAGAATGTAAAAACATTTCTGAGCAGAGATGGGAAGAAGAGGAGGGGAAAATAAATAAACAAAAAGAAAGGGAATGGGAAAAGGCCAGCAAGGGCAGAAAGAATAGGGCAAGGGGGAGCAAAGACAAAGAATGAAACAGAAAAGTCGAGGAGACAAGAGGCTGAAAGAAAGAGAGGGAGGAAGAGAGAAAAAGAGAGAAAAGGGAGAGCAACAGAGAGAGAAATGGAGGGAGAAAGAGACAGAGAGAGACAGAGACAGAGAGACAGAAAGAGAGAAGCAAAGATGATCACAGCACACGCCCTTAGCAGGAAAATTATGATATCTCCGTGGCTGCAAAGGGGCATATTTTTAGTAAATTCGAAAGTGATTTGCTACACACGGCTACATCAAACTCAGAGGGCTCTCTGACGGCTCCGGTGGCTGTGCTGCGGATCAAATGTACTTGGTAATTGCAGAGTCACTGCTACCCTCTCACCTCTAAACAGAGCAGATTAAAATAGCATGAACAGCTATAATAATAGGTTTGGGATTCAGCTTTTTACAGCCAGAAAATGCTTATGGAAATAAGGATTTTGCTGACTATTTTCAAAGTGAAGAGAGGGGGAGAAAAGTAGCCACTAGAGCTGAATAGCAAACTGTATCTGGTGACTAATGAGGCCTGGTCTACACAGTTCCTCCACAGCTTTACATTTAAGGCTAAAAATAAAAACTGCCAAACAAACTTTGCAACACCTGAATGCACACAGCAATGCACGCATTCTACTCCCACCCACCCACTCAAGTCCATTGCTGGAAGAGACCTAATTCATCCTCTCTCGGGCCTCGAGGACTGGAATATGCTCTTTTCTCCTGACCTCAACTCCCTAATACAGTTTAGCTTTCCTCAAAATCTAAGAGACCCTGGGCTCTTCCCATCCCCCAGTGATAAAGACATGGATAGGATGCCTAATCAAGTTAATAATCTCTGTTGTTCACCGGATGAGTATTTTTTTTTAATGACTAGTTTCCCAAAGCAGGTGGCACTTGTCTATAAAGGTCCAGGCAACATTTTTCCCACAGACATGAGAGCAATCCGAGGGCCAGAACCCTAGTCCATTCCTACTGCCCTGGACAAGTACAGAAAACAGAACTCATCACTCCATCAATATTATGGTAGCTAATATATTTATTGCCACAGTGGAGAAGAATTCAAGTTGCCAACTATCCCAGCCTTAGCTAGGGAGGTATCCCATAATTTTGAGGCATTAATCATGACTTATGTGAGCCACCATAATAAAGAACAGCAGCCACCACAGAGCAGACTGAAAAGAGGTTGGCTGCAATGCCCAAGATGCATCCCTTACTCACATGGCACTCACCTCACCACTGACACATGGGATTCTTCTTGCCTAGGAACTCAAAGTCCACATACCCTTCTTAGAGAATTATCAAAGGAGTAGAAGGTTAGAGAGAGACTGGGAGACCAGGATTGGCCCAAATAACAGAAATATGCATTAAACTCCTTTGTATTGAGGAGGAGGAGGGTTAACAACCGGGGGGCTGAGGGTAAAGGCCTCTTATTGGAAGTAGTACTCAAGCAAAGACTGAAATTGAGCTGCAGATTCCAAGATGGGGAGCCTGAGAAAAGGCATGACAGCAGAAAACAGAATGTTAGAGATAGAGGACATTAAGCAGGCTCAATTGACCAGTCATGATAGAGCAGAACACAAGATCATGTCTTTCCCCCCTCCTTTCCAAGAGCTATTTCCGAACTCCAACAGCTCTTTTGCTTCACTTCTCTACAAGAATGGCAAGGTGGGAGTTAAGACTTGGGAGAAGAGTACTACAATGGGTCTCCTTCTGGATCGGGGGACTTCTCCTTTGTGTCACAGATCTCTTTGAAGATTGGGTTGAAGCTCTTCTTGGACTAATGCTTTTAAATGTATAGAATAAAATACACAGCATTATAAAGGAAATAAATTACATTGGAATACAGTCATCGAAATAAATTTAAAAACAAGTTCCAAGACCCCAAGTTAAGAACTCTTGCTCTCATTTCTTGGTAATGTCTAGTCTTGGGGTCCATGACAAAAACGGTTAAGAACTCATGTTAAGACATGAGAGCTGTCCTACTTCCTTCTACCAGGCGACCCTGAACACCAATCATAAGGTGTATCCTTCACTCAATCAACTTCAGTTAAGAAAATTCTTGAACCTGGCAAGACAAGGAATGACTCCCATTTTTACAAGTCACCATAAAACAAGATTTTAGAAACACCCTTAGGGAATGGCAATGCCTCTGACAGCAAATTCTCACTCATTTCTAAACTAAAAAATTTCCCACTTTCATGTCAATGCATTTTCCTTACTCTGTCCTCAAGAAGACAAACAAAGTCACCAGTCTCCAAAAAATGCTTTAAGGCTTTTTGATGGCAAATACTAAAATCTTTCTCTCCCAGTCCCTGCACCCCAGCAATTTTGTCTTCCCTAGACTACATGGTCCCAGTCCCTTGACTGCACACTTTCCCAGAGGCTTCCCATTACCCACTGAAGAAATGGTTGGCCCAAGCTCAAACACACAAAATCTCCTTGACTCTAAACTGCAGGTGTCTTCACAGATGGAAGAGTCAGTCTCAAGGTCCAGCCTTGTGGTTCCTCCAACAAAGCTAAGCCCTTTGTCAATATGTAAGCCACAATGAAAAAAGAAGGGAAGGTTGGGGGAGGAAGGTGTTTCTAGCTTGTGCTTCCCCTTTGGATATTTCAACATGGTGCTGCAGATCCACCTGGAAGATGAGACTGAGATGGTACCAGTCAATAGCATTTTATCTAGCCAACCTGAAATGGATGTTTGGGGAGGAGAGATTAACAAGACCCAATAAACTGATCTTGTTCTTTGTGCTCTCTCATGGAAAAAGAGATGTTTGTGGGGTGATAAAACCAAACCCAACACTTAGTAGGGGAATAAAAAGGCTTGAATTAGCAGTAAACAGAAGAAAAAATGTGAATTTCACTGCCAACCCTGCAGCCAGCCAGATCTGTCTGGCTCTTGCCAGCTCTTGCCTCTATCCTACAGGGAGAATGGAATCAGGCAAGCAGATAGCTCAGTCAATGCAAGAGGAGACCTCCCCCTTGCCACCTTTTCTGGACCTTTCTAGATTCATGGGGAAAACCTTGCAGGGAGGGAAAAAGGCTCCATTTAGAAAAGAAAGATGTGGAGCAGCTGGAAGTTATAGTTATATATTGCCTGGGGCATGAAGGCATGAGGTGGGGGGCGGCAGAGACAGGTCTTAATAACAGCCTTTATCTATACAGAAGATTTAAAAATGGTAGTCAGTTATCTATCTTGGCTATTTTCTATAAAGACAGAATAAAAGGGGCTTAAACTGAAGTGAGATAAGTTTAGCTTAGATTTATATGCTCAAAAAACCTACTATGTGCAATACATTATACTAGCGAGAGGCAACAATAACAAATTTAAATAAGACCAAGTAGAACATGGCCCTCGTACTTGAGGCGTCTAAAAATCTAAGCTCTCTCCTTCAATTTCCCCTTCCCTACTGCTGGTTCCATGACAGCCAGGTGGTAGATTAAACAAAGTGGCAGACTTAGTCAAGAAGACCCAAGTTCAAATCCTGCCTCAGGCACTTGCTAGTTGTGTGACCCTGAGCAAGTCACTCAACCTCAGCCTCAGTGTCCTCATCTGTAAAAATAAGTATAACGACAACACCTACGTCCTGGGGTCTTTGAAAGAGTTGGATGACATATGCAAAGTGCTTGGCAAACTTTAAAACACTACACAAATGCTAACATTAATCTTATTATTCATCCATTTATTCATTTATCAAAGTTTTTATTAAAGTGTCTACTATATGAAGAGCAGCGTTCTAGGCAGCCAGTATGCAAAAACATCCAAGTTACAGTCCTCGCCTTCAAAGCACTTCTACTATTCTTCTTTATTAACATGATATGAGCACTGAAGACACAAAGAAACACAAAAACACAGTCTTTGCATTCAAGGACCTGTTCCTCATCAGTCCACGTGTTTCCTCTTTAAAACTCAGTTCAAAATTCACTTCCCAAAGGAAGCTTTGCCCAAATAACTCAATCCCACTTTTTCTAGCCTAGCAATCTAACAGAGAGTTTGAACCATATTCACAGGAGCGGGCAGAGAATTCCATTTTTTTTTTTTACTCTCCTGGATCCACTGTTAGCTCCAAAAAACACATCAATGCCCTACCCCAACTAGATGGCAAACTCCCTGATGACGAGTGCTAGGCTGTTTCTTTTCTCTACTCTTCTCCATTCCTTCTAGGTTACTTCTGCAAGGGTCTCTCAGTACCTCCTGGTGACAGGTGTACCCAGGTGAAGCCATCAAGTCTCCTCTCCTGGAAACTTTTAAGAACTGAAAAGCTTCGCATCAGTCCAAGTTGCCTTAGGAATCTCCTGGGAACTGGAGCTGAGGTTTCACGGTTGTGAAGACCACAGTCTGGTTTGTCCAACGCCAGACATGTAAGTGATAGACTCTACGTGCTACATTCCATTCAGGAGTTAATGCATTCAATCTCTCATCATCTTCTACCCAAATACGGTCACTAACCTCTGTGCTTAAACTCCACTCCATAGGATTCCAGAACACCTTTGTCCTGGCCCTTGGTGAAGGGTACCGGAGAAAGGAGTGAAATGTACTGACGTGGGAGATTCTCCCTGACAGTCGGGGTAAATATTTGCTGAGGGCTGCTGCTTTTTCAATCATCACAAGCATTAATTAAGTGCTTACTACATACCAGGCACCGTGATAAGCACCAGAGATACAAAAAAGGCAAAAACACAGTCCTGGCTTTCAAGGATCCCCTCCCCATCAGTCTGGCCTGATGCAGCCACCCAAAACCCATCTCCTGCCTCCATTCTCTGGGCAGTAGTGACACTGATGCTTCCATGAGTTACCCTGACCCTACAGGGATGTGCCTAGCATAACGCTTGTTTTGACTAGTAAATTGAGCAAACATGACATGGATGTCCTAGGTGTTAGAAAAGGAATGAACAGGACTCTTCTCTCTCTCGCCTCTCTTTTGCCCCCCACCCAAAGCATTTCTCCAAAGCAAAGTGACCTTAAAAGCAGAATACATCTGCTGGAGTCATGATGAGATTATTCATATGTTTTGATTCCTAATTCAGAAATAATAAGTGGTTCATGGGTTCCAAGTTTAAAAATATATTCATCATCTGGTCTCCTTAGCAGCATGTATTCCATTGAAGCGGCAGTACATGCCACAAACCAGGCTGCAGCATGGGGCTGGTGCACATTTATTCATTTAGCCATAGGTGTCGGGAATGCAGAGACCCACCCCACCTCCTCTTATTTTATTAAAACCCCTATTTTAAGCCCAACTAGACAAACTATCTTTATGCCTCTGGAACATAGAGCTAAGAGACTAACAAAATCCAATTTCTCCTTTAAAAACAGAGAGATAGAATTTAGATAGACGTGATGGGGGAAGAGGGATAGAGAGAGAAATGGCTGTCGATCCTCAAAGTTTGAACCCCATGTTTATGACAACATGTTTACTACTGTCCAGTCAAACAGATTGTTTTAATATCATGTTTCCAGTAAGAATGAGCCCAGGTCAATCCCAAAGCCCATATACTCTAGGAAAACTTATCCAACAAGAGATGAGGTATTGTGTTACTCTAGAAAAATCAATGAGTCAGCAATCTGAGAACCCGAGTTCAAATTCCACCTCTAACACTTAGTGATCTTGTGTGTCTTTGGACAAGTCACTAATGTTCCATGAGCCTCGGTTTTCTCACCCGTGAAATGAACAGCTTGAACTAGATGGTCCTTCCAGGTCTAGAACTATGGTCCAATGATTTACCCACCCAGCTGGCCAAAATATTTCTCATGGGAGTCATGCAGCTGTGCACTGATCATGTACAGGATTCTGCAGACCACCATCTTAGCGACGAGTTTTCCTGCCTCATTCGATACTACAACCTGAATTTATTAAGTGGTGCCTACTAATGTAATGGTAGATTAGCTGTGACATGACAATCAATTAATACTTATTGATTCAATGGCCCTCAAGGAGCTTCCACTTCGGACTAGACTCTAAGATATTTGAGAACTTGTACAACATTGTCTCCATGTTGTCATTCAATTCAACAAATATTTATCAAGCAATTACTATGTACAAAGCGACAGACGGGACGCTGACTGGGGAGGTAAAAGCTTAATACGCCTCGTTCCCAAGGAACTTACCTAACAGAGTTCAGGGGAGACAGAGGCATAGCACAGACACCTCTAACTGAGATAATCATGGAGAGTAAGGTAAGTTCAAAGGAGAGGTCCAGAACAAGCAGGGATAAGGAAAGGGGTAGACCTGGGACTTCATTAAGGGGAAAAAAAAACATTTATAAAGAGCCTGCTATGTGCCAGATACTAAGTGCTTTACAATTATTATTTGAGTCTTACAATACTGAGAGGTAGGCATTTATTATTATTATTATTATTATCCCTCCTTTACAGTTGAAGAAATTGGGGCAGACAAAGGTTAAGTAACTTGCAGTCATACAACTAATATAAGTGTCTGAGGCAGAATTTGAACTCAGATCTTCCTGATCCTAGGGCTAAAGCTTTATCCACCTAGCTATAGGGATAGGGAACTCCCTCTACCAAGGTCTACCGTGTAAGAGAACTCTCTAGAAGAATGAGAGTTTAAAAGAACCGCCCTGGGGCCGCACAGCCAGAATGTGTCAGGACTTGAACCCAAGCGTTCTCAGCTTTCTGGCTGGCTCTGTCCACCATGTCAGCATGCATCTTCTCCAGGACAAGCACTGTGAAAAATGTGAGGAGTGTAAGGGGAAAGTTTTAGGGGAGAGAAAAGCAGTGCAGCTGGGTCTTGAAGGAAGACAGGGCAATTGGGAGAATGCGCCTCCTCCCCTTAAACCTGGCACTTCTCCTAGGCCAGTTGGTCTTGCTACCATCTAAACTCCCCAAGAACTGACGTGACACAGTGGATAGGGCACAGGGCCTGGCATCAGGAAGACCCGAGTTCAAATCCAGCCTTTAGGCTATGTGTGACCCTGGGCAAGTCACTAATCTCTGCTTGCCTCAGCTTCCTCAGCTGTAAAATGGGGAGGATGACAGCACCTACCACACAGGGCTGTTGTAGGGTCAGATGTGATAATATTTGTAAGCACTTTAGCACAACATCTAGCAAATGGTAAAAGCTATATAAATGTTAACTATTATTATTATCATTATATTAGCGGGGTCAATATTAGACATGCCCCCTTTGGATTCAGGGAGGGCTGTTATGGACTTTGGAGATATGATGGTGGAAAAAATCACTGGCCTTGAGAGTCAGACACCCAGGAAAATGATCTGGCTTCTCTGAATTTTGGTTTCCTTTATAATGAGGATGATAATATTTGTACCACCTGAAATCCCTTTGTAAGCTATAATGCTGTGTGTGTGTATGTGCGCGCGTGAGAGAGAGACAGACAGATAGACAGACAGACAGAGACAGAGATTGAGAGAGAGAGAGAGAGAGAGAGAGAACTATCATACTAACGACTAGACAGTGGATACAGAGACTGGTAGGACAACAAAAGGACCTGGGTTTCAATGCCGGGTCTAACACTTGCTACCCAAACACTCTGGACCAAGTCACTTAGTTTATCTGGGTCTAAATTTCCTCATGCATAAAATGAGGGAATGGAAGAAAAATTGGACTGATTATCTCTGAGATCCCTTTCTAGCTCAAAATACTATGATCCTAAGAGGAAGCTGATGAAAATAAGAGATGAAGGAAAGTCAGAGAAAAGTTTTAAGAAAAGTCATAAATTAGCTTTAAAAGGAGGAAAACTTCATTATAAAAGCCTGGGAGTGTAAGTGACTCCCTTGTTACTGGTGACAACTTCTGAATAAGATCAGGGAGGGAACCTCAGTGAAATATTGCAAGAAGCTACACAGAACTCAAGAGTCCCATTCTCTAAGTGGTTCCAAAATGCCATGTGGTCCCTGGGTCAAGAAAGGGAAGGCTTGGAATGTCCATCCAACTGACTGGGCCTGGAGTCAAGACCTGAGTTCAAATCCTGACTCAGACATTGGTTTAGTGATCCCAGGCAAGTCACTTAACCTGTCTGCCTCAGTTTTCTCAATGGGGGGGGGATAAAATAGGGGTAATAATAGCACTTGCTTCCTAGGGCTGTTGAGAGGATGAGGTAACAGTGTAAAGCACTTAGAATGCCACCTAGCACACAGTAAGCGACTGATAAATATTCATTTATTTCCTTCCTTCCTAACTAAATACAATGTCTCATTTCCTATACCCTTCCATTCCATTTATAACTTTACTCATCAGGCAGAGGGGCCTCAAGAGACCTTCTCATCTACGCCCCTGCCTCCAGAAAGCACCACAGAGAGGCCCTTCTCTTTCTTGGAAATCTCCCCAGGAGTCTCTGCAGCCTTTCTTCTGAGAAGCAGCCCTTCTGAAGTAGGGGACTTTCGTGTCCAAATGAGACACAAAGTCAAAAGGGAATCACACTTTCAAGAAACAATTGATAACCTGTAGTGTCTGGCACGTTTGTTATTTAGCTGTGTTTGCCTGTTCATGACTCCATGGGGTTTGTCCATGAGATTTTGTTGGCAAGGATATTGAAGTACTTTGCTGTTTCTTTATCCACTGTGTATTCATTTTACAGATGAGGCACTGAGGGAAATAGGGGTTAGGTGACTTGCCCAGGATCACACGACTAGCATGTGTCTGAGGCTGGACTTGAACTCAGATCTTCCTGATTCTACCTCGCTATCCAGCTCCCCCGGCATACAGTATGCACTTAATAAATGACTATTAACTTTATTTTGTGTGCTTCTAATATATGCAAGGTTGTCAGGTGGGAAAAGGGAATAAATTGATTCTGTGTCATTTCAGAGGTCAGAACTAGTCCCAATGGGCAGAAGTCACAATGAGGCAGATTTTGGTTCAATATGTGGAAAAATCTTGCTAATAAATCCATCCAACAATGAAACATGGTGCCGTGTTATGTAGTGAGCTCTCCATTACTGACAATGTGGGGGAAAGGAGGAGGAAGAGGAGGCATGATGGCGGCGGTGGTGGTGGTAATAGTGGTAGTAGTAGTAGTGATGGTGGTAGTAGTAGTGGTCGTGCTGGTGGTGCTGGTGGTAGCAGGAGGAGAAGGAGTGATGTGGTACTGATGGTAGCAGTAGTAGTGATGGTGGTGGTGGTGGTGGTGCTGGGGGGGTGGTAGCAGGAGGAAAAAAGAAGAGGAGGAGTAATGGTGGTGGTAGTAGTGGCAGTACTAGTACTAAGAGGAAGAGGAGTAATAGTAAAAGTAATAGTGGTAGTAATGGAGAAGGAAGTAGTAAAACAGAAAAAAAGGAGTAGGGTAGGAGTAGAATAGATGAAAGACAAGAAGAGAAAGACAAGAAAAGGAGGAGAGGAAGAAGAGGAGGAGAGTAGAAGGAAGAAGAGAACTGTGTATCAGGAATAAAGGCAGCAATATATGCAAACCACTTTGAAAACTTAAAAGCACTATAAAAATCAGCTAGTATTATTTGGGGGGGGAGGTAATGAGGGCTCAGTGACTTGCCCAGGGTCACACAGTGAGTATCTGAGGTCATATTTGAACTCAGATCCTCCTGACTCCAGGGTCAGTGCTCTATTCACTGCACCACCTAGCTGCCCCTGATGATGATGATGAAGATGAAGATGAAGATGATGAAGATGAAGATGATGGTAAGAGAAGGGTTTTCCTACATTTTTCAGGAGGCCAAACAAAATGAGGTTCCTCACAAATCTAAGGCTTTATAATCTGTCTTCCTATTCCCATGGGTTTTGATACTAGGTATTATTTCTGTATGTGATCAGAGATACTTCATCCTGCCTCTCCCTCACCTTACCCTATGCATTTTCCCAGCCCACCGGCTCACCTTCTGAATGAAATCTGTCTCTAGCTTCTTAATCCACTAGTAGGATATGTGCCTTCCTTCTGGCCTTCCTCTGGTGCTTTTGGGTTCTGTACATCACAGAAACATATCCCTTATCTCATCAGCAGAGATTTTCTTCCTAACTAATCAATGATGATTATTTTCTTTGATTATCTGCTCTATACTCCCAGGCTGATAATGAAGTATGAACCAACTATTTTCCTACAGTTCTTCCTTTTGGGGTTTCCTCAAGTGGATCAGGAATGGGAGAAAAGCTGAGTGAAGACTTTGAGGGCTGTAAAATCTGGGAGTCAAAGGACCCAAGTTCTTGGCTTGACTCTGCCCTTAACTGACTTTGGACAAGTCCCTTCACTCACGTAGGATGTAAGGTAGATGCTTAAAAGCCTTTATAGCTCTCAGATCCTGTGAAATACATTTGAAAATTTGTTGAAATATATTATTAAAATTTCTTCCCTCTCCAGCCAAAAAAAATTATAAACCCTCATGTATTTTCCTTCAGATCCTGTAGATGTTATAAAATAATCAAATATGCAATAGATTCAACAAACTAATTTCAGGCCCACACCTGGGGTCCTGTGATAATGTCAGTTGTGTCTATACAGTGCAAGGATTAAAATTTCATAGAGTCATGATTTCATCAGTCACTAAACTACAAAGGATTAATTAGCAGCCAGGGAAGAGCTCCTGGCTTGAGAATCCAGACTTAAGGAAAATATCTATCTCCGCTCTCCAGATGCCAGCACACATATGAATAAAGTACTTTGATAAAAACACTTCTTTTCATTATTCAGGAAACTCCAAAAATACTGTTTTCTGCCACTGGAATTAAGACATGTCTAGTATTGGTGTGTTCTAAAATGCTATCAGGAATCTAAGAATGCAATTGAATTAGTGCATCTGTATTAAAATAAAATTGGAAGAAAAAAAAAGAAGTAGATAAGGGAAGAACAGCTTCCTACAGAGCCCGCCCTGCCACCCCTCCCTCATAAATCCCTCCCTCCTGGAGGTTCCAAAAGTATAAGGCTAAAGAACATGAAATTCTGCACCCTTCCCCCACGTACACAGGCATATTCTTGTTAGGAAGTGAGGGCAGAAGTGCAAAGGAGACAATCTGTTGGACTAGCTGGAGAGTGCTGCAGACATAGCTGAGCGCTCATTGTGAGGGGGTGTGGGTGATCTATGGGACGGAGGGTCTTAGCCGGGAGGGCGTGGAAGAATGCCTTCAGCTGCTGCATAAAGTCTGAAAATGACAAAATTAATTAAGCCAGTTCCCTATCCCTACCACCTATGGATTTCAATGACAGCACTGGTTATAGATATAAGAATTAAAGATTTCAAACTGAACTGAGGTGGTCAGCTTGTGTGGGTAGTGGTCATGGTGGTGGTCATAGTAGTAGTGGAGAAGGAAGAAGATAGGAAGAGGAGGAAGGGATGTGGATAAGGAGGAAGAGGGTATGGATGAGGAAGAAGAGGGTGTGGATGAGGAAGAGGGTGTGGATGTGGAGGAAGAGGGTGTGGATGAGGAGGAAGAGGATATGGATGAGGAGGAAGAGGGTGTGGATGAGGAAGAGGAGGGTGTGGATGAGGAAGAGGAGGGTGTGGATGAGGAGGAAGAGGATGTGGATGAGGAAGAGGAGGGTGTGGATGAGGAGGAAGAGGGTGTGGATGAGGAGGAAGAGGGTGTGGATGAGGAGGAAGAGGGTGTGGATGAGGAGGAGGAAGAAGAGGAGGAAGAAGGGGAGGAGGAAAGAGAGGAGGAAGAAGAGGCAAAGAAGAGCTAACATTTACACGGTGCTTTTTATGCACCAGGTACCATGCTAAGTGTTTTATGACTATTGCCTTATTTGATCCTCACAGCAGCCCCAGAAAGTAGGCACTATTATTATCCCCATTTTACGGATTGGGGGGGGGCGGGAAACTAAAGCTGAGAGGTCAAGGAACTTTTTCTAGGCAGCATAGCTACTAAATGTCTGAGACCAGATTTGAACTCAGGTCTTTCTGACTCCAAGTCCAACATGCTACTTACTATGTGACCTAGCTTTATCATCCTCCTCCTCCTCCTCCTGCTCCTCCTCCTCCTCATCATCATCATCACTGTACAGAGGCACGGTGGTAGAAAAGGGAGCAGAGGATTGTAATGGTAATTTGAAGATCTTCCCCGCTCTCTAATAGGTCAAATGTAATCACATGGAGCCTGTGGTGGAAGGAGTTTACTGGAGGGTGGAACAGAACTGGGAAGAAGCAGGGAGCCAGAACAACTAAAGCTGGAGGGAGGAGAGGATGCAGGCAAGGAGACAGCTAGGTATGGTGTGGCTCCCTGCTGTGTTATGGTATAGTAACTTATTTGTTGCTATGATGGATTCCGTTTTCTGGTGTTGGGATTTGGCTTTCTGGTTTGGGGCTTCAGCTATCTGGTATCTGAATAAATGTTCTGCTTCTGTCTTCTATATAGAAAGTCTGTTATATTTTGTGATTCAGAACTGTGCCAGCATATTTGTAGTTGCCATCAGTGCTGTGAATATTGCATTGACACTACAAGGATGCAAAATATCACAGTTTGTTCCACCATCTATAAACATTAAGTGGAAGGATTCAAAATGAAAGATCTTTAATCAATGACAAACAAAAACAACATACTTTTGAAAGAACTGAATTCCACAAAAAATGAACCTCTCACAATAATCAAATCCAGAAAACGAAACTGAAGCTAGCTAAGAGCATGAATTTCATATTCTAAGAAGGGCAAAGAAGTTGGTGCCATCATGTACCCAAAGGCAATAAATAAGAACCATTCGCGAGACACCTGATTGTTCAGTACTTTCAGTACATGACAAATAAACAAAAGGAGAACCATAAAAACAACTCAACATTTGCTGTGGGAGATGAAACAGAAATTATTTGAAAAATCGAATCTATTCCCCCCAAACACATATATTTAATTACCCACCAGCACTAGAGCACGCTTTCTTTCCTTGCCTTTCCTCCCTGCCCCCCTCCCAGTCCCAGATCGCCCAGAACCTATTCAGGCTGCTTTAGTAATCACATATTTGGATGAGATGGAAGTCACCAACTTTATTCCTTCTTGTTATAAGATGGAGGACCATGAGACCTTATCGTATTTTCCACCACTACACCCTAAGCCACTTCAGGACTTATCATCATCTGACCTGCTTCTACACCCTTCAAATACCTAGACACTCGTCTCACCTACTGATACAACCCAAAGACCCCCTGGACCTTGCCATCCACCCCACTGCCATAGCCTTAGGAATTTGGAGATTTTCTACTGACCCTACAATTGAATTTACATTTATATACCAACTTCCCAAATTAAGAGGGTAAGCTCCTTGAGGAGATATACTGTCTATTGTTCTATCTGTATCCCCAAGGCTCATTAGCACAGAGCTGCACACACTAAGTGATTACTAAATGCTTCATCCATTTAATGAGAAGGTGTGTACAAGGGAGAAGATAGTAGAATATGTAGAAAACTAGGGTTCAGAAGAAATGAAAGAGGGTTCTAGGACTATTCAGAAGCCTCACATCTAGATACCACAAATACTTTCTTCCAAAACAAAACTGAAAGGAGCTAGACTTAGCAAGCACCAAACATCATCCCCCCCCAAAATAGAGCTGATCATATTTTAATAGGCAGGAAATGACTAATGATATCAGAATCTTCTGTCTGTATGCAGTCAGATCACTGGCTGTTTAAAACAAAGGTCAAAATAAACATCAAATTAGAAGAAAGGATGATGAGAAGACATTGCACAAAACCACAGGCACTTCAATCTAACCTATTCAGATAAGCTCCTGATCCAAAAAAATAAGAAAATGTAAAGCGTCAAAAACATCAACATTGGTTAACACCGTTTCCTTCAAAATTTTAGTCAACATAACGTACCACAATAAGTAGGGCAAAAGAGTCCAGAAACTACCTTACCCATCAAATATTTGATCTCCTTGTCAAGCAAAGATAGAAGCCAAGGGAAATTCCATTCTAGAATACAAGTCTCATTTGTACAACACTACAAAATTAGAGGAATCATAGTATTGCAGATCTGAAGGACCCCAGGGGCCATCTAATCCAATCCACTCAATGATAGAAAATTATGAATACTAAGTACTGTCTCATAAAACAGCAAAAATCAGTGGAGGTGAAAACCAGATCAGGTTTACAGAAAGCTTGGCTCGAGACCCATCTGAGTCTCGAGAGCACTCATTGATGAAACTAGCGGGGAAACAACAGACAAAAATAAGGAAAATGGAGCAGATCTGTTGATACTTCTAGAATGATTTATATTTATGATCAATGACATTAGAACCACTATATTTAGAGCATCATAGGCTATTCTACTATTTGCTATATGAGGAAATAGAACCTCCACTTAAAAATATGAGACTGGGGGAAATAACTAAGCCAGATCAAGTATACAACTATGCTGGGCACCATACAATCTTGACAGTTCTATACACTATCTCCAAGAAAAAAAAGATGCCAAAAGAATGGGGGGGGGGAATCACAGATTATATCACTACTCAAAAAAAGCACTCAAGGAGACATCAATAAGTACCAACTAATGTGCCTACATCCTCATTTTTATCAAACTTTTATAGGACTGATCTACATGCACTGAAGGAATGTTTGATGAAACTATGAAAATGGAAGAGGAAGGCTCATACAAACTATTTTCTACAGCAGACCCCATCTTCGGTGTTAGACAACTGACCTGAAAGGCACAAAGGATATAAGGTCCTGCTCTGTTGGCTCCTTCCCCTTAAAAATAAAAACAAAACAAACCACTCCATAAAGCAAAAACATAAAGACTCCATAAAGCAAAACAGAGAGTCCTAAAACCTCTCTTCTAACAAGGAGTCTTTTTTGCATAGACTAAGATGAATAAGACTTCTTGCTAAATATGCTAAATAAACATTACTCGCTAAATAAACATTATTAAACAAATCTCTAATTACTGACATCAAGAGAAATATAAAACAGGAATACGTATGGTTAGCATGAGTGACGCCAGTGTCATGAGGGCTGCTGTGAAGAGAGTCCAAGCGAAAGGATTCCCTACAGACATTAATACCACTGTCATCCCAAATGTTACTATTATATTCTGACTGCATCAAGTCCTAGAATATTACAAGACCTTCTAAATAACTTCCATGATTACTCAAGAGATTGGCTTAAAAATTGGTGGATGAAAAATGCCTTTTGTCTAGAATATAGCTTACAATTGGAGGTCTAGTCCAATAGTGTGTGTATGTGCGTGTATACATGTGTATATACGGACATGTATATGCATACATGCATGTGGACAGCTACATGGCACAGTGGTTAGAGTGCTGGGTCTAAACCAGGAAGATATCTTCGTGAGTTCAAATCTGACATCGGAAGCTTACTAGCTATGTGACCCTGGGCAAGTCACTTAACCTTGTTTGCTTCACTTCTTCATTTGTAAAATGAGCTGGGAAAGGAAATGGCAAACCGCTCCAGTATCTTTGGCAAGATACTGTTATAGAGGCATCTCTACTGGACAAGGAAAAAGAAGAAGGCGCTGCCACAACTGAGTCTGGGGA
>CM053596.1:104044924-104106903 GCA_028646575.1 Pseudocheirus occidentalis
TTGGCTTGGCTCTGGTTCCAAACCACAAAAACATCTGTACAAAAGGAAGCAACTGATTTCGGTGAAATCATTCTGGAAACTTTTAACATATTTAGAAAGTAATTTCATGAAAGGACAATACAGTTAATGTTACTCACTGGAAGAACACTGTGGTTAGCGGAGCTGGCCAGTTCCTTTCACTTCCACACCAACAGGGAAAGAGAAGAGGAGGAGGAGGAGGAGGAGGAGGGGGCTGGGGGGGGGGGCGGGGAAGAGAAAAACAATTTCAGGAGCACAGGCAATTATATAGGTTGGCTTTAATTTTGAAACTGGTGCTTAAATACCAATGGTATTGCCTTTAGCTCTCTGGAAACTACAGTGTAATTAGGTTCACTCAACTTAACTTAAAACATGTCCAGTCATTAAAATTTTTCATGATCTAGCCAAGTTATTACACATACACACACATATCCACAAACCCAGACCTCCAGCCAAAAGTACATAGTGTCCCCCCAAAACAGCAAAAACATATCATCGCTTTTCAGAACAGTATCCCTGTTTCATGACCTTCCTTAAAGATAATGTTCTCACGATTAATTAATTTATGAATAGTTTTTCCCCCCAACACACACAACAGGTTCCATGCAAATTCTTGAGCTTTTAAATTATACTGTTAATGAAGGCAAATAAAGGCAGTTAAAAGGCAATTTGCTCAATTGGTGTTAATATTTAAGCACAGCATGTGTAAAAACAAGATCACAGAATTCAGTTTTTTAACCAAGAAAACTTTAACCCAACTTCATTTCTAAGAGATCAGACCCGTTACCAAGAATTTTTTGCATATATGTATATACATATACATATACCCTTTAGCATCAAGTAATGAGGCCTTTTATTAAGTAAATATTTCACATTAACCTCATCAGTTTCTATCACTTAGAAATTCTAATCTATAAAATCAAATCAGCTTAATCATGTTTAGATTAGATTCCCACATCCTGAAGGCAAACTAAATTGTTTACATCTTCCCTCTTTCCTCAACCCACTCCTGCTCCAGGTTTAACAGACCTCTGGTGTAAAAAGGATCCCATCATCACTCTATTCTTGTGTTCCCTCTCCCCTGGATGCCTGAACCTGCTTCCCTGAGACTACATTAGTAAAGCCTACATATTCCCCGTTCTAGCACCTCAGCAAATCCTTTTAAACCAGCCTTGCAAAAAAGCTCTAACACTTAACCAGCCTACCCTAACCTGTGACTTCTCTCGAATTTAAGATGAGCATCCTTTCTCTCAGCCTGTGGCCCACTATTCCCAGTTCTGAATCTGTGGACTAGTCACAAGGTTAATTTTATCGCCATCAACTTAGTCCAGGGTGAGACGCTTCATTCCAGAGCCCCTGAAAGGGATTAGCTTCTTAAGGGAATTTCACCAGGGTGAGAGAAGAGGGAGATGGAGAAAGATGAGGGGAACTAGGGGGTGGGGGTGCGAGCAAAGCTGGCACTAATTCTGCCTCCAACTCTGAGACTGGTTTCTCCTCATCCAGTTGAACCAGTTTCTTTCTTTCTCCAAGTTTCTACATTTTTTGAAACACTGGACTTCCAAACATCCTTACCTGAGTATAATGAGAAATGGCTCTAATCTTCTCCAACTGAAAAGGCCCTCCAAAACTCACCTCGTTCATCTCCAACTCCTGAGAGCTCACACATTCTTATGGATTTCTAGACATGGAGACATCCAACGGACAGTTTGCTGGACTTGGAGTCTGAAAGACCTACTAAGTTCAAATCCTGACTGGAACACTACATATCAAGTTCTTTGCAAACCTTCAAGTTCTGTGTAATTGGTAGTTATTATTATTATTATTATTATTATTATTTCAATGACCTACTCCAAATGCTTATTAATTAAACTCAATTTACATAATTTTCCTAAACACCTCACACTGAATACTACATCATCTATACATCCCTAAGGGCCTGGTCAGCACATAAGTACATGCCCTTGCAAGCAACTCCCCACCACAATGCTGACTCTGTCTTCTTTAGCAATACCACTGAGAATCCATTTGGGGAGGTTACCTTCAGACACCCCCTCCCCAAGACACACACACTTCCCTGTCACCCCATACCCAAACCATTTATATTCGATTAAGGGGAATGGCCAGCAGAAAGGATGTTTACATTAGGCTCATTTCCAGGCCATAACCCATCCTGAGGGAACACATTCCTGATCAGAGCAATGGCAAAAGGTATGCAAAACATCTGGACCTGCCAAGACCATGTGTGGGGGGAAGGGGAGGGAGGAGAAAGGCTGTCTTTTCTCTCTCTTCTCCCCCTATATCAACCCCTCCCACTCCCCACTCCATTAAACTCTAAGATTTCTCCAAGCAGTGAAGGAAGAAATATCATAGGATTTGTCTTTGAAGAGGCAAAAAAGGAACATGGCAGACGCTGTCCAGGGTAAACGTACAGTGCAAAATCAGCAAGTAACATCTATGTCTACCTAATTCCAAAATAGGGATATTCTCTTTCGACACAACACAACAACCCCACCGTCCCAGAGGGACCAGCATCTTATATGGAACCAGACTTCCAAGTCAAGCAAGGAAGACCAGGCCAACTGAGATGTTTGATACCACCAAGCTTCTAGCACAAGGAACACGCAGGTGTCACTCTTTTTTTGGGTACTTCTTTCTGACACAAGCTGAAACAGACTAACTTTGTCCTAAGTAGTGTGTGCTCATGGAGGAAAACCCCTCCCATATATATCCTTGGGCCCTGTAAGCTCCATGCCCCAACTCAGTCATTATTCACTCACATTAAAATTACCATCTGGCTCATACACAGTGAAAACAAAGTAAGTTAAGAGGCCATCATGTCACAGAGGAAAGACAGCATAGTTTGGGGAAATAAGTTCTGCTTTCTGTCAGAGGTGCCCCTGCCTGGCCCATAACAGCTGTGACTGACCTGCCCAAGCCCCAAAAGAACAGATCAAGGTAAAGTCAGGAGCTTTGCTGCTTGCCTCAATGGTTATTTTTGGTTCTGATTTCCTTACGTATTATCTTCTTTAATCCACACCAACAACCCTAGGAGGTCAATGCTATTACAACATAAGGAAATTGAGACTGAGACTTCTCCAGGAGTCACTCAGCTAGTAAGCGCCTCAAGCAATAAGGTCTTCCCAACTCCAGTCCCAGCACTCTATCCACTGGACTACCTTTGAAATGCAGGCAAACTAAACTAAAAGCAGAAACACATGGTCCTTATAGGTTGGGGATCATGCTGTAAGACCCACATATGAGAAAATCACTAG
Source organism: Pseudocheirus occidentalis (assembly GCA_028646575.1). NCBI lineage: Eukaryota > Metazoa > Chordata > Mammalia > Diprotodontia > Pseudocheiridae > Pseudocheirus > Pseudocheirus occidentalis. The sequence continues at coordinate 104,048,215 of CM053596.1, forward strand.
AGTAGAGGCCCAAGGTCTAGTCCAGATTCTTCCTCTAACTAGCTATGGGGCTTTGGGCTCATCACTTCAGGACAAAGGAGGCTATATGCTGTCTTATCTCTGAGGTGGCTTGTAGCTCTACTACTGGTATTCCATTAACTATTTTAAAGCCAGAATCCCAGAGAATAGGTATGATACTCTCTTAGTATGACTTCTGCTATGCTGAATGAAGGGGTGGGTCATCCTCCTCTTGAAACTCCCCACGCCTAAATCAACTACTGTCTTCTTGACAGCTAAACACAGGGGGAACAGAACGGAATTCCAAGTCTTCAAGAAAGATCATCCATATTTAGAGCATCCCTTTTTGTAGCAGCAAAATACCAGTAACAGAGGAGATGCCCATCAAATGGGCAATGCCCCCTAAACAAACTGTGGGACATGAAGATAATGGAATATTACTATGCTGTAAGAAACAAAGAACAAGACAGATGTGGCAAAGCAGGAGAAAATTTAGAAGAGCTGATGCAAAGTGATGTAAGCAGAACTAGTGATGTAAGCAATATACATAATGATTTAAAACCACTTAAACGGAAAGAACAATAACAACAAAACAATTAAAACATAATGCTATGAAATTATAATGATGGAGCTTGGCCTCAAAGAAGGCACAGAATGATAAAAATTATTTTTATATGTAACTAGAGAAAATAAAATATTATTTTAAAATTTTAGTTAGCTTGATAGCATTTTTTTAAAAAAGATGACGACACAGGAAAATGTACCTCACTCCACCCATTTTTTTTTTTTTTTGCAGAATTGGGGAACTGTGGGCATGGAATATTTCACATAATGTCAGACTTTCTTTGACATCTTGATTCATTTTTCTCAAGTTTTTTTTTCTTTTTAAATTCTTTATAATAAAGGATAGCTCTCCAAGAAGAGGAATGGAGAGGGATACATTGAGACACAGGTATTATAAAACAGCAACAACAAAAGTGTCAACAAAAATAGTTTTAATTCAAAAAAGTCTTTGTTATATAGGATGGTTTCTTGAGCAGAGGAGGGAGAAACCATACAAGAGGTGATATAATGATGAGGTAAAAACAAAAAATATGTAAATAAAATTTTTTTTAATTCAAAGTCTAAACAGGACGTTAAAGAAAGAATACAGGCTTGTATATATGATAAATGGTACTTTTGAAACCTATGAGCCAGCCTAGGGAAAGCAAATGACATCTTGATAAAAATAAGATCATATAGATGTTTATCTGTTAAGAATAGATTCTATACAAATGGAAAAGAGATGATCTCCCAAAGTCCAGTCACTGAAGTCCAGTCTCTGGTTTTTCATTTCTAACTTACTCGGGGCCTTACAAATTAACTGTACTTTGCTACAGCTTTAATCACCAAACACAATTCTTCCCTTTGCATTTTCTACTAAGCAAGCAGCACTGGCTGAGATTGTTGTGGTCAAAATTCAAGCCCCTCCTTATTCCCCACTCCATCCCACCCCCCCTTCACACTTTGGGCTTATTTAAAAATTAAAGAAAAGAGCCTAAAATGTTCAAGATGATGACAGCTCTTGCTCCTGTACTCTGAGACCCAGGAGCAGCTTTCTAATGGTTGGAAATATTTTGTACACTCGGCTGCTCTCCCTGTTCCCCTTTGTCAGGGCCTGGGGTCTCAGAGCTAAAGCTGGCACCAAAAGACCATCTGTGGCTGCCGACTTACATAGAGAAGTTTAAATAGCTCAATGAATGAACCTAAGAATTAATGAATGATAAAACCGTATGGTCCCCATCAGCCTCTTTCCCTCACATGCTACATTCAAACCCTTCCAGCCGTCTTGCTTTCTACAATGAGCTTTCTAAACTACAAATAAAATAAATAAAATAAAATAAAAGAGGGGATCTTGGACAGAGAGAAGGATACTCCTCAAAGACAGACAGACTTAAAAAAAAAAAAAGGCAAACCAGACCTAAAGTTTTTTCCACAATCTGCTGTCCCAGATTAACTTAAAAAGATGTTTCTCCATACAGGGAAAAAAAAAAAAATTTGTGTGCCACATATCAAAGGCATCTTTCCTGAGCTTTCTTTTAAAACAAAGAAAGAAGAACAAAAACAAACACTGTTCCCTGGGAATCGTTTAATTTCTTTTATATTTTAGGAGATTAGAATTCTTCTCAAGATATCATGAGTATAAATTTTAAGCTACCTAGAAAGGAAGTGTTGTCTCCTGTATGTGTACAGGTAATAACACATACATACACTCAATACATTCTACTAGTGTTAGTGCCAAAATAAAATCTGTGCCACTTACCCCAACATTCATCCCAAGTAAGGAAAGCCTTTGAATATCTCTCTACCTCCCGACCCCCCCAGCTGCTTTTTATGGGGGGCGCATTAAGGGGTTTCTGGAAAAAGGGAGGAAAAAATGCTCTCTCCAAATGGGATTTCAACAGAAAATTACATAGAAATAATGCTGAATAAGGTCAAAGGATCATTTTCTTTGGAGAAGAGAAGGGATCAGGATGGAACTTTCTTCCCTATTTATTCTGACTCTGACATACTCACCAAGAATGAAGTGTGTACCAGGCTAAGAAGAGACAGTATCTGGGACCCTTACATAGTCACCTGTTCCCCAGATCTCTGAGATCCAGGGCAATTCAACTGTTCTTCTCTAGCCTTAGCAACAAAAGCAGAATGAACGGGAGTAATCTGCCAGACAAGGGACTGAGGGTGGAAGAGCCTCTCCTGGAGGAGATTGAGAAACGGCAGCATGAAAAAGAAGCAGTCCTGCTCCGAGCATCTACAACAAGCAGAGCCCTGGCCAGAGAAGAAGCTGCAAGGCAGAGAAAGCCCATCAGAAAACGGTCTGTCTAAGATCTTTGCTCCCTTTGTTGTAGCATAATGGAGGGGTCTGTCATTTCCTTCTCTAGCTTATTTTACAGACGAGGAAACTGAGGCAAGCAGGGTTAAGTGACTTGCCGTGGGTCACATAGCTAGTAAGTGTCTGAGGCTGGATCTGAAACCAGGAAGATGAATCTTCCTGACTCGAGGCCCAGCCCTCTATCCATTGCACCACTTAGCTGCTCCTTGCTCCCTTTAGAGCAGTGGTTCTGAACCTTCCTAATGCCACGACCCATAGGTCAATGAGGATCCAACCATTTACAGCAAATAGATTTCTGGCAAGAAGCTTAAGTGTCTCAGCTGTTACTAACTAAATAACAATAATATTTAGCGTTTATATAGGGCCTTAGGAGACAGGTAGCTCAGGTAGCAGGACTGAAACAGGATTTGAACTCAGATCTTCCCTAGTCAACAGTGAGCCAGAAGGAAAAATGACTCCTTTGCTAGTCCCTCTCCTCCAAGGATGAACAGAGAACTTAAACAATAATGACAATTTACTTTTCTCCCCACTGTGCCCTTTTTAATGATAAAAGATAAGAGAGTTGAAAGGGGGCTGAAGTCTGCACAAGACAGAACCAGCAAAGGGGAAAGAAGGGAAATGAAGGGCTGACCAGACAGGCCTCTATTACAACTGAGAGTTTACATCTTGGTAATGACATAAACAGTAAGAGGGGGTGAAGGATTCAAGTTTCTTTCTTTTATAATATGAACTTGACTTCCTTCTGTTTTAAGCACTCTCTACCCCCTTATCTTCCAGGTCCACTTGGCAAAGATAAAACTTTGAGCAAGTCATTATGAAGGGTTTGAGCCTGAGGATGGACAAGGTCCACTCCGGGTGTGAATTCTACAAAAACAATCAGATAAGCCTTTTAAAAGTCTCAGTATAAGAAGAATGGAAGGATGGGTACAGGACCACAAAATATAGTTATAAATACACTAAGCAGACAAGTCGTTGAGTTACCTATGGATATGGGGGTGGCGCAAGAAGATGGGTCATTTGTTGGGAAGAGTTAAGGGAAAGAGAATTCTAGCCAAGGCATGGGATGTAGAGACATGACCAAGTACCTTGCTAACCATAGGTCTTCTTCTAAAATGGCAGGAAGAAATCCAGAGCTTGGTGTTGGGGGTTCTTGGTCTTTTATTTTTTCCACAAATACCTATCTGGTGATGAAAAGCCTTGGAGAAAGCTGGGGAGGGAGAGTCCACTGATTCAGAAGATTCTAGGAACTGACCAGAGAAGGTGAGGGCACAAATTGATGTGGAGAAATTAGCAGTCACTGAATGAGATCTTCCTTCTCACTAAAGGGCAAAAAAATGTTCAGAAAGTAGAGCTGAGAGGTCTGAAGCCATTCAGTCCAGACTGAAGACTTACAGTCTTTCTCTTTCCTTGAAGCAAAGGGGTGGCTGGCTGTGGGGGAGGGGAGAAGAGGGAAGCCCAGGCTGGCTTTCCTTCTCTCCAACAATCCTCTGCTGTTAAAGGTTAATGCTGACTTGGGGGTGGGGGGTAGGAGAAGTGAGGGGGTAGAAAAACATTATGCAATATTAGAATGCTACTTTTATTTTAAAAGCTATCATGTGTAAAGCATTAGTGTTTTTGAAATTGCATTCTTGAGTTAATTAAATGGACAATCTTTTATACATAAAAGTGAAAGAAAGCAATTAAACGCTAAATGAAGAAAAACTGCTTTCTCCTGGTGATGTGAGCTACCCCAATCCCTCTGTATTAACTTCCAGCGAAGACAAGGATCTCCACAAGCAGCACTGTCCAAATGTCTCTTTTACTGCACCCTCGGTGATGGTTTGAACAGTATCTGTCTGCCTGTTAAGTTTACCTATGAGACTGTTAACATAACAGAAGGGAATGGGGGGTGAATAGAAAAAAATGGGGGTGGCCTTCACTTGGGCTGAGTTTACAAACAAATAAGAGAAGTCATTCCAGAGAGGACAGATTAGGTTTCAGAACAAAACAAAAGCCAAACAAATACCACCACCACCCCCAAAAAAATCATCCAACTAATTCCACTCATCAAGGAGACTATCACCAAAAACAGAATGTTAATTCAGAACTACAGGCACTGAGGCCAACTTCAGTTCACACACTTTATGCATGAATCAGGGAAATGTTTGAACTGAAGCAAGAGAAATAGGCTAGTTATTGGGAAGGATTTCCTGGGTGCGCTTCTGGCCAGTCTAAAAAACACAGAAAGACGCAGTACCTAAAACCTGAGAGGGAGGGAGGGAGGGTAGGAGAGGAGAGAGACAGACAGAGAGAGACAGAGAGAGAAGAGGAAGGAGAGGGGAGGGAGGGGAGGGAGAGAAAAGAGACAGGAGAGAAGAAAAAGGAGAGGGAGGAGAGGGGAGAGGGAAGAGGAAGAGAGAGAAGAGACAGAAAGTTATAAACAGAGACAGACCGAAAGAGACAGAGAGAGAAAACGGGGGAAAAGCCATTAGAAATATGCTAGTAGTATCAATAGTGGTATGGAAACTCTTTCTACTTACCCAGCATGGAATACTAATAGCCCCTCTAGGAACACCAGCACCTAGCAAATGTGCTTTGCACTGTATAAGTGCATAACAAATGCTTATTTCACTGAACTGAATCGCAAAGGGAATAAGTAGCATATGATTTCCCTTCCAAAAACTTCCCCTCTGTACTAGGGAAAACAAAGCCCAACATCTCACACCTATGCAAATACAGATCTGATTCCATTTCTCAAGAGAAAGAAAAAGAAATTCTAGGTTGAAAGTCACCTTCTTCTTCCATTGTCAACAAGAAGAGCCCAATCCATCCTAACCTGTAGCAATCCTTTATTTTCTTCTGAATTCCAACCCCCATAATGATCTCTACAATCTAAAGTACTTCTCTCTAAATATACATAAACACAGGGCTATCCTTTTTGCTTTTAAAGGGAAAATGGAGCTGAGATACAGAAGTGACATCTCCCCAAGGTCACAATAAATCAGTAGTGTGGGCCCAGGTCTCCAGATTCCCACAGAAGCACCTTATCCCAATTAAAGCTATCTTCCTGGTGCCTATATTCCTAGTTTCTCAGGTTCTTCAATAAATCAGGATAGTGATTCCCCCAGATAATTCAGAGAACACATCATAAGCTATAACAAAATGGTGTGTGAAAAGAATGTTTGATTTAGAGTCTGAGGACCCAAATTCTAATACAACTTGACTAAGGACTTGAGTGGAAGAGAGCTGGTCAAAATTACTCCCCCTTGGGTCCTGGGTGCCAGATCCAGCCAAATCTCCACAGATAAGCCTGCCTCACTACCTATGGGCCATTGGACAGGTCATTTCACTACTCAGCCTAAGTTTCTTCATCTGGAAAATGAGGGGACTGGACTAGATGATGTTTAAAGTCTCCTCCATGCCTATCATCATTAAAATGGACACAATCCACCCTTTCCACCCAACTCACAAAAGCCCCAATTTCATAAGCAGCCTTCAGAAACCTGAGAAAGTACATAGTGATGTCATTCCTACAGCTCACTGTTCCCCTTCTTGGCTGGTAAACTATGCCTACAAGCTGACACACACAGAAAATTTATTTTTGAGGCAGTTTTAGCTCATTGAGTTCTACATGCACACATACACACACACACACACAAAATTGTACACTGCCATCTTTTCATTACCCACAAATAACCCCCAAGCAGAGTGGCCTACCATAGAGGTCTCAAACACTGGTTCTATGTAGCCCACAACACTCCTGAGTGTGGCTGAATGAGACTAAAATGTAATTGAGAAATATTTAGCAAATAAATTAAAAATACAATAATACATAATAATATTATATTTTAAAACAAAGTCAAACTGCAGCTGGCAGGGAACCTTCTTTGTGTATGGCGGATATTTCTATTTGAATTTGACACCACAGGTCTAGTAGACTGAGAGATGGCCTAGTGAGCGTAAAGGTAGTCAGAGAAACCGTATCCTAAAGAAATCACAGGTTAGATTTAAAACAAAAAACAAACACAAAGGATAATCCAAATGCCTCATTTTAGCAAATGGTATCCAACTTTCTCTCCTGCCAAACCTTTCTGAAAACCACTTGCAAAGGTCCTTAGTTTGACTCAAAGGCCTGCTCACTCTTGTGGTGCAGAAGGTAAGCAGTCAATTGACCAAAAGTTGGCTTAGGAGGGAAGGAAGAAAGAGCCTGGATAACCTACATGATAACTTCTGCCCCCAAGTAACAGAGAGAGTTGCACAAATTCCCTCTCCAATCCAACTCCCACAGAGTACTGTCATGAATAGGAATCAAATGAACTACTGGATTTCACCACCCTCTGCTCCCCACAACCAACCACCCCCACACCATTACCACCTTGTAGAAGACCAGTTTTTCTTTGCCTCAGACTCTGGGCTGGGCCCCCTGCTCATAAAAGGAATTCAGGATGGGTTAAACGTTACCTCTATCTCCAACCCACATCTTCCTAAACCATCTGATAAGCACTAGAGAAAACATCCTGTGTGCCGGAGTTGGGGGGGGGTGGAGAAGGAGGTGTATGACAACAGGGACTACAAAGAGTTAATCCCAAGAGGTCTGGGCCCCCTCTTTGGAGAAAGCAAAGACCGAGGTTAAAAAAGGTAACAATGGGTGTTGAATTTGATTACCAAAACAAATGAGTACAGATTCTATACCCTAAAGATAAAAATCAACCACCCCCAAACTTTGCCTTGGTCCTAGTAAGAGGAGCACACAAGAAATGAAAAAGAAATGTGCATTTAAAACAGAATGTTCAGCAGGCTGGCAGCTGCAGTCCACTTCCCTCCATTCCCATTATGGAGATAGATAATCAAAGCATCTCTAAGTAAACTGGGGGATGAGGGGAGCATACCTTCTGAACTCCAAGCACTGATTTAATTACCTCTCTTCACAGCCTAGTTTTCTGTGACCAAGTCCTTCCTACATCACCAGAGGGATAGATGAGATGACCTTTCCTGGTATCTCCAGCTGCCCACATTTCAAACTTAGCAATCACAGTGCCACAGTACCAACTTAGAGTAATTATGGATGCAATGGGCTACAGTTTTCCTGAGCTACAGTTTTCAGGGGCACTGATGCAGCAAGGTTCATTTTCAAATAAGATCTTATAATGTTCTCAGCAGTAGAGAGGAGGAGGAATTAAAGAGTGTAGGGCAGAGGAGGCCACCTATGGAGATTTTACTGAATTTGGTAGCTAGGACCCAAAGGGAACAATATTAACCAACTCTCTCCTACCAAACCCTTGGTCAGGAATAGCAGAAAGGAATATCAATGATCAGAGAACCCAAAGACATGGAGAAGTGAGATGAGGAGCAAACTGAAGAGACCTCAGAACAAAACACTAGACCCCAAACCTCAAAGTTCTCTCTTTTTTTTTTTTTGGGCCTTTCTTCTTCAACTTGTCCATGGAATTCTCTGTATGGTCAACAGAAATGCCAGTTGACAGTCTATTCATAGCCACTTGGCCAACAGGTATTATACCACTTGGCCAACAGGTATTATATTAAAGACTGAAAATAGAAAGGGAAGCCAAAAACAAACAAGCAAATCTAGTCCCTGCCCTCAAGGGGCTTGCTTATAGTCTAATACAAGAAATTATGTTCAATGGTATAAACTGGATATCATCAATAAAGGGAAAGCAATAGAATTAAGGGGGATCAGGAAAGGCTTCCTGCAGAAGGTGGAATTTTAGCTGGGATTTAAAGGAAGTCATAAAGGCCAGGAGGCAGAGATGAAGAAAGAGTGAATTCCAGGCATGAAGGACAGTCCATGAAAATGTCTGGAGAGAAGAGATGGAATGTCTTGTTCATGAAAAAGTCAAGAGGCCGGAGTGAATGGATGGAAGGTATGTGCTGGGGAGTAAGACACAAAAAGACTGGAAAGGTAGGACTTACTGGATTATGAAGAGCTCTGAATGCCAAAGAGCATTTTATATTTGATCCTGGAGGCAATAGGGAGTCACTGGAGTTTACTGAATGAAGGGGGGAAATGACACAGTCAGAACTGGGCTTAGGAAGATCACTTTGACAGTTCAGTGGAGGATGGAATGGAGTGGGAGAGACAAGTTAAGGATACTAACCAGCGTGTTATTGCAATAGTCCAGGTCTGAGGGTATGAGGGCCCGCAACCAGTTGGTAGCAGTGTCAGAGGCAGAAAGGAAAGAACTTGGTCAACAGACTGGATAGGAAGAAGGGGGAGAGGTGCTGAAAGAGACTGAAGGGTTAAGAATTACACCTAGGTTGCAAGACTGAGTGACTGAGATATTGATAGTACCTACTAGGTTTCTAAGGCAGGTAGGATAAGAGCTCAGTCATCTATGACTAAAGAGTTAATCATAAATTTAGGGTCTAGCAATTCACCTACCCCTAAAAATTACTCTAAGAAACCCTCCATTTTAGAAGGTCTTTTTAAATTTTGTTTTGAAGTTAGATTCTCATATTCATTCTCATTCTCATTCTCTCTCTCTCTCTCTCTCTCTCTCTCCTCCCTCCTTCCCTCTCTCTTTTATTTCAGATCTGATGAAGGCAGGTCTCTGGAACCTGCAAAAGAAAACAAATCAATCACCACTGGTTTGGTCAGCACTAGGATAGACAATTGGCAAGACCCATAACAGAGTTGCATAGAGACCACCAAACCAGGAAGGGAAGGTCCCAGCTGCCTCAGGCAAAAAGGGAAGGAAAGGGTTTAATATCCCATTGACAAAAATCCCTGCTTGTGGAGAGCAGGCCTTATAATCCCTCCCCCTTTGCCCCAACATCACCCCCATTACACCTTCACTCAGTGAGCAAACTAGGACAAATTCACAAACATTTATTGAGCAACAACAGTATATATGGGGTAATACAAAGCAGGAAAAGGCATGGGCCCAAGTAAGGAGCTCATAAACTGGTTAGAATCTAGGACATATTCTAGAAGAAATCTGGCAATTATAGGAAATTCAGTATTTATATATAGAATTCAGCACTTATAGGAAATTCAGCTTTGAGATACTTTTATTCTCCCTCTTCAGGCTCCTGACACTCCCTACCAACATGGACACCTTTAGTAAAAGCCAGGTGAGTAGGAGAAAGGGCTTGCACAGCCTTCTGTGGCTTTATTTTTTTTTTAATCCACCTACAGGCATGGCTTTACACAGCATTTTCAGAGATCCTGGCACAAGAGGCCAGTGGATTCAAGGACATAACCATTCTGAGGCACAATCCCTCCATCACAAGCCACTCAAAGACCTGTGCCAGATCAGAGGTGTCTGTCTATGAAGGGTATCACCCCAAAGAATCTCATTAGGTCCCAAGACCAACTGACCATTCCAAGTTTTCAGAAGGTAATAAATACCTTACCTTCAAGTAATACTGACTGACCTCACCTACAATCAGCTCATAATTACCCAAAATTGGTAATAGGTCAACAATTTCATAGAGCTGGGGCACTCACTTGCCACATTTCACAAACAGATTGGTCAAAAAGGTCAGAGTCACTTCAGTAGGGGTGGCTAGGTGGCGCAGTGAATAGAGCACCAGCCCTGGAGTCAGGAGGACCTGAGTTCAAATCCGACCTCAGACACTTAACACAAAATCTAGCCGTGTGACCTTGGGCAAGTTACTTAACCCCAACTGCCCTCCAAAAAGCAACAAAAACAGAGTCACTTCAGTTTTCAGGACTGTTCTACTATGAAATATCTCCCTGAGAACTGGAATGATTGGAGGGGTCTTGTTTGAAATGCCTCTTTTCATACCTGCCTGGATTCAAAGCAAGGTGATGAAGGACCAAAAAAGACAGACCAAACTTCCAACATCCCACATTTCTCCGTGTCCTTAAATCAGTGAGTGATTTTATTGGGAAATGGAGTAAAATTAATCTTTTTCTTAATTCAACAAACAATGTAACTATTATGCCCAAAGCCCTGGGCTGAACATACAAAAACAAAAGGGAGTTTCTGCCCTCAAAGAGCTTAAAGAAAATAGTTAAACACATTAGCAAAAATAAAATATATTCAAATTAAGAACAAAATAATTTTTTAATTTTAATTTAATTTAATTTTAAGGTGTTTCTCTCGCTCAATTCAGACCAAGTTTTAGGCAAATTAAGTAGGTAACCCAAGGCAATTATCAATATTTCCTTCACCAGTTTCCTTCTCTCTCTTGCCCTCCCCCCCCACACAAAAGAAATCTAATTTATACTGTATTATGGGGGTGAGAGGAAATATTTTAACTTGAATGACCAAAGCATTCCATGTCTCAGAAAACTGCTAAGCCCCTAAAACTCAGCATTGAGTACACATCTAGCCACAACTCTTTTGAATATTGGCTGACAACTAAGAATGAAAAGATCACTGGATATGAACTGTGTCTAGTGTGTTGGGTTAGTCAGCTGTGTCTTGGGTTACTCAACCAACCTCAGTTCCTCATCTGTGAAATGGGTATAATAACATTTACCCTCCTTCCCTCACAAGCCTGTTGTGAGGAAAGCGTTTCGTGAGTCTCAAAGCACTATATAAAAGCTCTGTTGTTTTGTTTTTATGACCAATCATTTCCTTGGTATGTGCCTTCATCATTCCTCTTCCTAATCCCTTCAAAAACAGAAATAGAAAGGAGACAGTTTGGGGTTAAAAACAAACAAACAAACAAATCAGGTCTCAGATTACTTCATTGTCCTTAAGAGATCATTAGCCCCAGGGCAGCTCCTAGTATAGAAAATAGCTCCAACTTACTCTGAACTTCTGTTACATACAGATCTAGCCTTTTTTTTTTTTAAATACCGTGGCCAACACTGAAAACAAAACAAAAACATAAGAGTTGCAAAATAATAGGTAAAATCCATTTGAAAGCCACCGGATGGAAGTGGGTATGTGACGCCAATCATCTAATTTTTCCTAGAAGCACTGGGTGGGGGACAGATACATACAATGTACTACTTCACAAGACCCGGATACAAATATATGTGTACATATTCACAATTAAAATGGGCATGTGCCCATTGGTGGGGCACTCTATGAGTCTTCATTCTAACAGAGAATTGTGCTATCCCTCCTCTCCATCATGGACCTTGGTCCCTCCTCACCTTCTGAGGTTGAATTTGCCTACTTGTCTCACTTTTTCCCCACATTGAAAACTAGTGGATGGAAATTTTTTTTACTGACTTGAGTTGTCACTTGCATGGTCTTAAGAACCACTGACTCACCAGCATCCTGGTCACAAGACAGCCGCATCCCGCCCCCCAGTTGTGGCTTGGGCTTTGCTTGTGTTTACCTGCCTGCAGACATGATTCTTGTTAACCTTTTGGGTTTTTGTTTTGTTTTGTTTTGTTTCTACTTGCAAAACTTGGATCAAGACAGAATGGAGGGAGGTGGGAAGAGCACACAGTGAGAGGTCCAGTCCTAAAACAAATGTAATCAGAGAGAAGATAGAGTAATACAAAATGGTGCTCCCTTTTATTTAATAAATGTGGCTACATAAATAAATATAAAAGCCATGGACATAATACATGGGAGTGTGTAATATCACCCACCCCACTCCCAGCTCCCAAAGGAGAAATGTAAGGGATGTGAGACACCAGTGCTCAAAAGTGTAATTCCATACTTAGAAAAACTAAAATCAGTATCTGCTGTAGCACCTCTCTCTCCCTCTGGAAGATTATGACTGCTTTAGGAGGACACAAGCTTCTGAAATGCAGCCTTAACAAACAGAACATTGCTCAACTGTTCTAGAGGTAGGTGTCATAAACAAGCAGGCACATGGCAAACATATTGATTTCCCGGTCCTTATCTCACAGCAACGGGTGCTCAGTTACCAGGCTCCTTTAATATGTAATTTACTGCAGGGGAAGAGAACAGGGCTGAGGATGTCTGAAATATTTACTGGAGAATTCAACAGGGGCACCAACTTCATACAGGTGGCACCGGGCAATGAATTTTCAAGCCCCTGAGAAGAAAGCCTGACTTCTGGATGCTAACAGTCATTACCATTTGCAAACTGTTGGAAGGAGCCATCTTTTCCCCTCTATTGTTTGACAGGTTCAGAGATTTCAGAGCTGGGAGGCAGCTTGGATTATCCAACTCACTCCTTTTTTAAAAGCTGTGGAAACCGAGACTTGGTCAAGGTCACACAGGCACTGAGAAGCTGAGCTGGGATCTGAACCCAGGCCTCCCACCCCACACTTCAAATCCAACAGGTTACCTACTCTTCCATTAATTTTCTACAACTATGTTTATACTAAAAAAAAGTCAGTTCTTTCCTCCTAATCTCTCTAGATCACCTTAATTTAAGTGTAAATACTTCATTTCTGTCAAAACAACCTATGGAAATTACCATCTTCTCTTTCTTGAATTAAGTTGGCCCCCCCCACTCCCACCCCTTCATCCAACTCCACAATCGCACCTGACTCCAAGATAAAAATAAAGGAGAGAAGGAGGCTGGCATTTCAAAGGTTGCCTGTTTTTGCAGAACTTGTGAAAATGTCACGGGTGGGGAGAAAAAGAGAGAAGTCAAAATACATATGTGTGTGTCATATATATAAACACACATATACATATACTCACACATATGTGTTGATACATATATGTTCTCATGTAATATATTATATGATCATATATTATAATTTAATGTCTACATGTACATACATTATGTGTATTATATATGTGTCGGGGGAGAATATATATCTATAGATACAGATATGAAGATACAGATATCGTCTCTTTTCTTTATCTCCCCACTCCTAACATTCTCCACAAGTCCTACAAAAACAAGCAACCTTTGAATATATATTTTTTTCCTCAACCTAGAACCCACTAAAAAAAAACCACATCACACTAATTAAAAGCAATCAATGTAGAGTTACATTAAGTGGAAAAGAAACTCTGTGTGTATAAGTGTTAAAGGTTGTAAGTTTAAAATCAGAAGCTGAGAAATGCCAAAGTGAAGCTTTCTCAAATAAGTGTGAACTTGCCCACATGGCTTGCTCTCTCTCTCTCTCTCTCTCTTTTTCTCTCTCTCTCCCCCCCCCCTCTCTCTGTATATATGTATATGTGTATGTGTGTGTGTGTGTGTGTGTGTGTGGTATGCATAGCACACATACCTTTAAAATGCTACCTATTAAGTCCACAGAAGCTTATGCACAAGGCTGTCAGAGGGCTGCCAAAAAAAAGAGGGGGGAGGCCTTTCCATTTGTAGAACTTTCCCATCTGAGATTTTAATCTCCCATTTTATTTCCGTAAGAGCTTTTGGTCTAGAGCTTAAAGAAAAAGTGGTAGAGAAAATAAGGAAAGAACAATGCCTATACCTTGGCACATTCAAGACACTTAAAAAAAGAGAAAAGTTTGCTCAACCTCCCTCAGTTTCCAAGGTGAGAGAATACAGGTATGGAAGCCTGCATATGCCATCAGACTGGCAGTACATTGGTTATGCAAAATTATCTTCTCTTTTTAAATCTTTATTACAAGGATTAACTTGTAGAGTGCAGTAGGGAGGGATACATTCAGAAATACCTTTTGTTCTTATATCACATTCATCAATTTAAAAAAAAAAGTTTTTTGAATTAAAAGAACAATCTTCTATCTGGTCAGGCTACACTTTGGGTTACATCTATGACTAGTAGGGAAGCAATTTCTAAAACTTGACCACAGAAATGCTAATCTGCTAACATAATCAGCTTTTTTTATAATGCGCAGAAATCTTATGAACCTAGATTTAATCTCCTTTCTCACTGAAACCTCCCCACGTGCCAAATTCATAGATTTTTTAATTACATAAATGCAAAAAAAAAATCAAACACTGCTACGTTTTCCTTAGACTTTTCTCTCTGAGAAGAAGTCAATTATAGAAAGTCCCAGGGCAAAAACTAGGAAAGATATTACAGGAATTGGAGGGGCTCAATGAAGCAATCAGGCCATCTGAAAAGGTTGACGTCTAATAAAAGGTTGGCCAGGTCATCCAGCCATCTACAACTGCAAGACATTAAACTGGCATCTGAAGCTCTTAAATTTGTGAAGTATGAGATGTTTTTTTAAAACCTAATTTTCTAATTATATTTCAAGCTCTTTTGGCTTAACAACCAGTGACTGTGGTGAAAACTGAAAACACTACTTTGGTTTCTTTAAGAAGGAGTCATCATTCCAGTGCTGCTGCCTGGCTGGTCATCTCATCTATACTGTATTTATCCAATACCAAAAAGGAAATGCATAGTAATGTATTTGGTCAGGTTAGGAAAATGAAGTCCAAAAGCGCCCAGGGCAGAGTTACAAGACTGCTTGTTCACAGTTCTGGATGCCTCCCTCCTGATACTAAAACCCCTCCCCGCTAAATCTGAGTTCACTTGAGTTCAACATCTAATGCATACTCTATGTGGCTGAGCACTATAATGGGAAAAATTTCCATGCTGTAACTGCACAACACCTTTAGTAGACAACAGTAAGAGAGGAAGCACTGGCATTCCTCTGCTCAGCAGCACCAGGAACATGGTGGCATTTTTAGGACAAATAAACATACCTCGGGCTACACTGTCCAGCTCTCCGATGTCTGAAAGGGACAATAACTTAAATGTAATAGACCTAGATGATTAAAAAAAAAAACGACCCTTGCATTTACTAAATGGGTGCACATCTTAAAAATGGGCTTTTTTTAATCCCTTGATGAATCAGAAGTAATAGATAATCTAGCTCTCCAAATTTTAATGAAAACCTCAACCACACTTACTCTCAGGTATCTGAAACCTGGCAACAGACTTCAGAAGCTCAGCTGCAGATAAAGAAAAGAGGCAATCTTAGGCTCAGGATATTTTTCAGTTTTAATATGAAAGTGTCCCCGAGTTGCTCAAACCATTAAGAATTTACATTTTCACAAGACAAACTTTTTTGAAAGATCTTTTCTTTTTATTTTTTTATACAGTGACTTAAGTAGATCTTTTGGAATTTACAAGATAAATACTGGTAATTTGATTCTTATCTTCTCTAAATCCAATTCTAAGCCAATTCTGTGTAAAGGACACTAATTATAGCCTACAGGGAAAGAAAGGGTAACCTATCAGGGAGAATGCACTTCAAGTGTTTAAAAGGCTATGGGACACTGAAAAGTTAAATAGATTTCAAATCTGTTGGAGTAAGAATAATAATTAGTTAAATGGGAATTATTCTCCAACCCCCTTCTACTTACCACAGGCATGTGACAATACTGCCAACACAGTATTGTTGCCTATTATAACAACCAAATACACTCAGGCCAAGGGTATTTCGAGTTTATTCTCCCTTGCTTTGAATTGCCTCTGGTTGCCTCTCTAAGAAGACCCATTTAGGTGTGTGAGACTAAGAAAAGAAAGGGGAGTCAGAATCAGATACTCTTGCAAAGAGCAGGGTTCTGCCTTGTTAATAGGTCCTTCCTTCCTCAGCACTAACCATATGAGAAGATAGGAGATTAGATGCCTCAGAGACCTTTCAGAAGGAGCTTTCCAAATCAAACCTCAAGATTTGGGGGTGACCACAGGGTACATGCATATATTTATTTTCTACTCCCATCTCTTCAGCTCTTTTCACCACTCTTACCCCAAAGCTTCTCTCCATTTTCTTGATATCTATAAAAAAAAGATTCATTCTAAAATACTGAAATAGATCTCCATTTTTACAGATCATCCATGACTTATCATTCTTTGAAACTCTTGACCACATCCTCCCAATAAGTTCACCACTGGGCCCACTCAATGAGCAGGGCCCTTCCATGCTTTCGTTTAATAATCTGAGGCCATCGAAGGGTCACTGAGACTGCCCATCTATTTCCCCCACTCACACCTTACAATTAGCTCATTCATTTTTTTTTTTTGGTGCACACATTTCTTTGATGACCTCTCTTACTCGGTCTATCCTTTGCAATTCCTCATCGGTAATATATTGTACCTTATTGTCACCCATCATGAACCTCTCTAGCACTGCACTCTGAGTGACACTCACTTTTTCAAACCTTCAGAGACTGTTGGGTGCTATGACTCAAAGCCATGGAATATACCAGTAGAACACTGGCCTACAGGTCCAAGAATTAACCATACTTCACATGCTACAATTGCACAGGGCAGTTAGAGGGCTTGAAGGTATGTTACTATCCCTCTTTGTTCCAGAGACCTAGTGGCCCATACCATGGGCCTATGCCTGGGAAGCACATTAGGATCTTTGCATCTACAGCTCTTTTCTCCTCATAGTCCATGAGATAACCACCCAAAACATCCTCCAGGAAGGCTTAGGAGAAACAAGCACCATTAAGTTTCCCTGGCAACCATACAGAGACTTCCTAGATTAAGAGTTTCTCTAGAGATCATCTGTTTCCTCTTGCCATCTCCAAGTAGGGATGTTTTGAACCCAGCAATAGAGATGCACCCACTCTCTCCATAAAAACTTCCATAGAAGTTCCTACAACCTTCCTCATTCAGCCCTGAATATTCCCTCAATGCTGAGAAGCTTGAGCTTATTTCTTCCTCTATCCTCAGAGAATGGGTGGAAGCAGGTGCTCATCAGCATACATATAAAATGCTGAATAAAAAGTCAATCAGGTCACTCCTCAGACTTCTCAGTCCCAGGCTGAATACCCAGAATTCCCATGGGTTTTACTTTTACAGGACAACATAAAAGTATGGGATTGTAAAGACCATAACATAGCCAGGAAGCAGCACAAGGACTTCAGAACAAGTGTGGGATATTAGGACAACGCTTCTAAATGCTCTTCTCTTCTAACTATACATGGGATTATCAATATTGCTTAGCCCCATCACTCTTCAAGCAGCAAGTGCATGGTATTGCCTGTAGCCTTCACCAACTAAAGTAACACTTAGGGGCATATGTGGAATTGTATGACATGGGGAGCAGAGACTTACCCTCAGAGTCAGGAAAACCTGGAGTTCAAGTCACACCTTTGACAGGTAGTGCCGGTTCAATTCTGAGTAAATCACTTAACCTTCTCACTGTTCTTGGGAGTTCTCTAAGACTACTAGAAAAGGTACCAACCTGCCATCAGTAGAAGGATTTCCCTAGATTAGAGGTCCTCGAAATGTGTTCTCTAGACCTCTGGAGATCCTGGAGACTCTTTCAGGTGGTTTCTGAGGTCAAAATAATTTTCATAATAATATTAGGACATTAATTACCTTTTAAAATATTCTTCCCTTTTCCAACTACATATCTGTGTGAGGCCAGACTTTCTTTGTATCCTT
This sequence comes from Pseudocheirus occidentalis, assembly GCA_028646575.1. NCBI lineage: Eukaryota > Metazoa > Chordata > Mammalia > Diprotodontia > Pseudocheiridae > Pseudocheirus > Pseudocheirus occidentalis. The sequence continues at coordinate 104,066,277 of CM053596.1, forward strand.
GAACCAATACAATATATTGAAATAGACTGAACGTAGAAACAGATATGAGAATACAGCTGTTTTATTAAGTCCGATATTAAATAAATTTGTAAAATTTTGTTTTAGAAAATATTATTTTAATAAAATTATATATAACAACATAATGCTTTTATTGATATTTTTAATCAGTTAAATATTTAATTTTTTATCTGTTGTTAATACCTAATATAGTAAAATAAATAAAACACATAAAGAAAAGTTCTTTGGGGTCCTCCATAATTTTAAAGTGTCTTAAGAGCAGAAAGTTGAAGAACCAACACCTTATACCAATGAAATCACAAATCCAGTCCCTATTCCTTTGTTTTCCCCAGTAGTTCCTGGTCCCATAATCTAAGACTTAAGACAAATAGGATTCCAAGGCCACACACTTCATGTGTCACTAATTTTAGATGTACTTTTTCCCTTTATTGAAAAATTCAAAACTATTTCAGAGGAAAATGAAAGCAGGCCTTTCAGGATAAAACTACCAAGGACTGGGTTCAAAAAAACGCGCGCACGCACACACATGCCCCTATTTCTTCAATATACAGTGGAATAGACCTCAATCCCTGAAATAAGGCATCGGATCATTTAGACGCTGAAAATGGCATAGTCCCTAACATGTGGTCCTATAAACGAATCATAGATTAGAACCACAGACTTAGGACTAGAAGGAGGACATCTTATCCAGCCCTGATACTTTAGAGATGAGGAAAGGAAAGGCCAGAGAAATGACTTGCTCTAGGTCACATAATCGAGCAGGGGTTCAAGTAAGAAAAACAAGGTAATCTAAGATCAATCTTGTAGAGTATTACCTTAGAGAAATCAGGTTGTACGGAAATTAGAATGTTAACTAGAACAGAAATCTGCCTCACTTCATCAGTCCAGTCCTTTGTCAGGCTAGGACCGCCTTTGGCAACTGGGAATTTAATCACTGGGACATGAGAAAAGAAGGCTGATGAGCAAGTAGAAGACCAGACAATTTTCTTGAGTTCTTTCTCAACTAGCTATTCAGTAAGCATGAGACATAACAGAAGGACTGCCCAAGTGTTGCTCTGGCATCCAATTAACATTAGAAACAACTAAAGAAAGTTCTTCAGGAGTTAGGTAGATTCTCTATGGAAAAACTCCATAAGGGAGTTCAAAGGAATGGGTGGGTTATGAACTCTAGTGACAGAAGGCACGTTCATTTTGATGCAAACATAAATCTAAGTACTTCTTAGCTGTCTCAAAGAATATACTCGAGGTCCTGGGATATTCCTTATCCCTTCTGGCTATTTTGACACTCATAAGCAAGGAAGAGAGAAAGGGTCAAACCAAATCAATCCCATCTACTTCTTGTGGGCAGCTCTGGTAGCAGGTCTGATAGCAGAAATGAATGGGAGCCAAATCAAGAGACCAAAATAAGGTCTGGAATTCCCAGAGGACAGGAGTTGACTTGATTCTGATATTTCATGTCTTCCTCCCTAGCCTTAGCTCAGTAGATGAGCTACACATTTGAAAAATATATTTAAAAAGGCATAAGAATTTGTCTCCCAGCATATTAAGAGAAACCACCATGCTGACCCACACACTGTAGACCATAAATTAGTTTTAAGGAGAAGATGGGAGGTGTCTAAACACACACACTTATACACATACACACACACACACACACACACACACACACACACACAAAACCTTTCCAAGGCCCCCTTGCACTCTCGCCCCCTTTTCTCCCTAGAGCAGGGCTTCCATTGACAATAAACCCCTTCAGTCCACTGTGGTGCCCCCACCTTTTGTAGCAGGCCTGGGGAAGGCCTGAATGCACAAACACAGTACCCTTTCACCGTGGCCTCTCGGGGCTCCTGTTTCACTCGGGCCATGAAAGAGAGTACTGTAAATAAAAGAGGCCTGTTTGACCTGCCCATTGTGGCCCCCCAGACCTTTGCATCCACTCTACTGTAACAGAGCCGTTCCCCCAACAAAGCACTCGCTGAGGCCTCTCCTCTGCATCGAAGGGCAGCATCCACGGAGACAGAACCAGGAGTAGAAGAAGGAGGAGGAAAAAAAAAGATGGTGGGCTCGTACTGGGTTTGGGGGAACAACTATAGCATCATAGTGAAAGAGGGAGATGGGGGAGGTTCTGTAGGAAGCAGACACACTGACTTTCAAGTGGTCTCTTGTTTAGCAGTCCCTAGCTAAGATCATCCCTGCTGTCTGCAACTGTCTTTTTTGTTGCTTCCTTTATCTTGTTGTGATGAACAGCACACATGTGAAGATAGAAGAGTGGCCCAGTGGGGCAAGGATTCTCTCTCCTTCTCACATTGTCCTTCTCCCAATTTCCCTTTCCCAGCTTCCTATCTCTCTCTCTCTCTCACACACACACACACACACACACACACACACACACACACCCCACCACCACCACCACCACACACTACACTTACATATAAAATACAAGGTCTCCCCAAAAGCCTTAGTGCAATTTTAACCTTTAATAGCTTACAACTGCACTAAGACTTTTGAGACACACTAAATATTTTAGATGTGTATACATGTAGTATTTTGTACATTTAAAATACACATACACATACTTACATGTACATACATGTGTATGTCTGTATATACACACATTTATATATATATGTATATATGTGTGTGTATGTATATATATATATGTATATGTATACGCACATATAGACAAACACATAGCCCCCAATTTACAAAGTACTTTACCTATGTCGTTGCATTTGCTCTTGACAGCGACCCAGGAAGTTCCAGGAGGGTAGCAGAGGTACCCACTTCACAAAAGAGCAAAAGGAGCTGAAATCACTTGCCTGAGAGAATACAGTTCCTAAGTTACCTGCATAGCTGGGATGCTGACCCAAAGTCTTTTGACTGACTCCAAGACCATCACATGGCAGGGCTGCCTCCCTACATCGACCCCATCAAGGTTTGGATTCACTAATCCATCATTTCCCAAACTGCACAGCATAAAAGCCTAGTGTTTTGCTCAGTATGAAAAAGCTAACTGGCCTTGAGGAAGCAGTTGTGGGTCTCAGTGTTGTACGTGCAAGGAGCAGATAACATTAATTTCAGAGAAATTGTATACAGAATCCCTCACCATACACTCCCACATTAAGGGATGCTAAGTGCATATACGCATGTGCACATGCACACACATGCACACACACACAATTAGGATAATCAAAATAAAGAAAAAAATAAACAAATTCAAACTTAAGTGATGCTGAAGACGTATTGCTTCAGAAAGTTACAGAAATCAAATGTCCTTAAAACACAAGGATGGGAAATGTCTGAGTAAATCCTGCCTATGGAGAGTCACACTCTTCTGTCCGAATCACCCAAGTTCCATCTATGCTACTAAGGGTCTTCCTTCCTGACTAAGGCCTCAACAAGGGAACAAATGGATTTAGTCTCTACTTGGGTAGATCCATCATTATCTCCTACACTCCAAAGAACAGGATCAAAGGCCAATAGACTGAGAGCTGGAAAGTGTCTTCAGAGATCAGCTAGTACCACCTTCTCATTTTAGAAATAAGGAAACTCAGGGCCAGGGAGGGTAAGTTATTCACCTGAAGTTACCCAGGAGTGGGGGGAAGGGGAAAGCCAACACTCAAACCCAAGGTATCTATCTGTCAGAGCCAAAATTTGAACCCAAGTCCAAACCCAGCCCTATCCACTGACGATGTGCACCTCCACAAAGAGCCAGGATGACCTTCGAGTCCCACCCTATTCACTACTGTCCATCTCAGTCAGGTGCTCTGCCTTGTTATATTAATAAGTAATATTAAGTCCTAGCTCTGTGAACCTGTGCTAGTTATAATCTCTCTCTGTGTTATCTCATCTGTAAAATGAAAATAATGCTCTCCTTGTCAGAGGTAGCTAGGTGGTTTGATGAATAGAGAGTGAGGCCTGGAGTAAGGAAGACCTGAGTTCAAATCTGACCTCAGACACTCATTAGTTGTGTGACCCTGGGCAAGTCACTTAACTTGTCTGCCTTGGTTTCCTCAGTTGTATAACAGGGGCGATAATAAGAGCACCTACCTCCTAGGGCTATTGTGAGGATCAAACGAGGCAATATTTGCAAAGCAGTTAGGACAATATCTGGTCCACAGTAGGTTCTTAATAAATGCCTGTTTCGTTCCCTTGCCTGAAGAGAAAGGAACTAGATGTCCTGGGAGCCCCCTCCCATTTCTAAAATCCAGACAGAGCAGATACAGGGGGAGGTGGAGGGAAGCTTCTCCAGACACGTCAATGCTTGTAGTACCTGGGCCCTGCCAGGTAGTTCCGGGAGCAGACATCCACCACCCAGCTTCATGCAGAGCCTTATAACAAGCAACATATAACTGAGAAACAGATATTAGGGGCCTTAAAGTCGGAAGATTCAGGTCCAAGTCACAGTTCAAGATCACCTGTATAAATCTGGGGGCAAGTCACTTACCCTCTGCCAAACTCACTTCCTCATCTAAAAAATGGGAACGGTAATACTTATCATGCTGCTATTGACTCTCCAGGGTATGCTGTAAGGAAATCACTTGGAAATCCTAGAGGGGTCAATTGCATGTGAGTTATGATTAGAAGGAGAAGCAGCAGGCATTATATACAGAAGGCTGGTGCAGGAATGGGGAAGACCTGGGTGTAAATTCTGCTATAATCTAATACAAGCTGTGGAACTATGGGAAAGGGATTTAACCTCTCAGTACCTCTTGACATCCCTCAAAGTCACAAACGACCTGTTAATCTGTATTGGTGGAGGTAATTTCCATTGCTGGAGTTCCTTATACTGATGAACTTATGGGTCCAAACCAAAAAAATTTGCTAAAAGCAAGGTTACAAAGAGCCTTGAGGAGAGCGGACAGTCAGTATGGATTCAAAGCAAATTTTAAAAGGGATAATTGTAAAATTAAAATTGGGATAGTTGTAAAATTATAGTAAAATTATATAACAGTATAAATTTTAAAAAGAAGAACATGAGGCTTAGAATCAGACAAACTTGAGTTTAGCATATCTGCTTCCTCCTAGGCATCCTTGCACGGTCTTCTCTCACCAAACCGCAAAGGAACAACCAAATCTTTTTTCACCCTGTAACCTCCAAATACAGAAAATTTTTTATTCTAGGCAACAGAAAAAGCATCAAATTCTCTAAAAGAAATCTCTAGGAAATTCTGAGTGTACGTAGATGATTCTCTACCTGGTCACTTTAGCCTCATCTAACCCTTTTCTCCCTACCCCAAAGTGCCAACATAGCTTTCAATTATAGGTCTGGGAACCACATGCTTACAATCTGAGACAAACCATTTTCCCCTCCCTGGGTCTCAGTCCTTTCACCTATAAAATGGGAAGATAAAAGTAGGTTTCTAAAATCCTTTGCAAAAATATATTTTGCTACTTTGGCCAAAGCTGAAAAGGATACTTCTAGGCAGACTTAATGAGAAAGAACTTAGACCTTCCTAGTGCCACTTTGGTTTGGATACAAAGACCACCTGTGTGGCCCAGACCAAAAAAAAAAGAAAAAGAACAAAGAAGTCAGCATGAAAAATTTTATACTGGTCATGGAATAGACAAAGGGTAAGTTTTCTTTTCTACATAAGGTCACTCAAACCCAAGACAGAGCCCCCTACAAAGAGACTAAGAAACAGTAAATTCCTGACACCCAAATTTGCCTTTTATTTTTCTCATTTGTTTTTTTCCTTTTGTTTTTTTAATCACATGTAAAAATAGTTTTAACAATCAGTTTTTAAAAGGTTGAGTTACAAATTCTCTCTCCTTCCCTGCATTGGGAAGACAAAACAATTGATATAGATTATACATAAGAAATCATACAAAAATTTTCCATATTAGCAATGTTGCAAAAGAAAACAGACAAACAAAAGAAAAAAGTATGCTCCAACCTACATTCAGACTCGATATCAGTTCTTTCTCTAGAGGTGGAGAGAATTTTTCATCATAAGTACTCTAGGAATGTCCTGAATCACTGCCTTAATCAGAGAGAGTAGCTAAGTCATTCACAGTTGATCATTGTACAATACTGTTGTTACTCTGTACAATGTTCTCCTGGTTCTACTCACTTCGCTTTTTGTTAGTTCATACATGTCTTCCCAGATTTTTCTGAAACCATCTTGCTCATCATTTCTTGTGGCACAAGAGCATTCCATTACAATCACATATCACAACTTGTCACTGATGGGCACCGCCTCAATTTCCAATTCTTTGCTACCACAAAAAGAGTTGCCATAAACATTTTTGTACATATAGGTTTTTTTTTTCCTTTGGTCTCTTTGGGGTACAGACACAGCAGTGGTATTTCTGGGTTTTATGTTTCGGTATAGCTCCAAATTGTTCTCCAAAACAGTTAGACCTGTTCATAACCCTACAACAGTGCCTTAATGCTAGGCTTACCTTCTTACGTTAAGTTTCCCCTCTATACCTGTCTCCATTAGTGTTTCACAGAGTTTTCTTCCTTAAAAATATCTCTGACACACTGATCTCTACTATGGCAAAATTATCAAGGGAAGGAGACAACTACATTCCACCATCTTTCAGTGGGGTAGATGACAGACTAAGCCCATGAAAGCTGAGGTGGGGAAGGAGATGATTTTGAAGTCACAAGATCTGGGTTGGAATCTCAGCTTTACCACTTAAATGCCCTACGTGGTCTTGGGCAGTTTCCTCATCTGTAAAATGAAATGGCCTCTGAGGGCCCTTCCTCAGTGTAGACACTTTGTCCTTGTTCCTCCTGGATCCACAGACTCATATACGGACTCAGGAAGCTTATAAAGTCAATCACATGCCCACTGTCATGCAAATAACAAGAATCAGAGATGTGACTATGATTTACCTAGACCAAGAAGGTAAAGAGGGGCTCTGGCGTACTGATATCTGACCCCACCCCACCTCCAATAAAACACTGTGTGTACCATCTTCTGACCTCCCTACACACAGACTGCTGTCAACCATCCCCTTTGATTACTTCCCTGACTAATCAATCACTCTGTATTTAGAACACTGAAACCCAGTGAATGAGAGAACAAACATATTCAACAAATATTAATTACCTCCTGTATACACAGTATTTGTTAGGTAGTGGAGGAGATGCGGAGGTTGCATGGCATATAAGGGATCCTCTTCTTAGGCTGTTTTTGTTTTTTTCATCTGTAAAGGGATAGATTTGGACCAATGATATTCCAAAAGGAAGATTCTCTGATTCTAGATTTAAACACAGTGGCTGCCCTCTTGGAGGCACACTCTTTTACGCTCAGTTGGGTCCTCCTCAGTTTAAAAAAAAATTACACCAGACAGTCTTGAGAAACAGGTGTGTCTGAAGCCAAGTCTGGGGGAAGGTAGATTTTCAACCAGTCCAGCATTTTTTGAGAACCTGATACATGGCCAACACTATGTTAGACATGGTAGGCAAAACACAAAGTATAAGATAGAATCCCTAATTCTTAAAGCATTTATGATATTACTGGAGAGGCAAGCCTGGGAAAAGCTAAACAAGACAGTATATGTGGCACACAGCATTGTGTGGCTCCAACTCTTAAGTTCTATAGCAATTGAGAAAACAGAATTTTGAGAACTTGGAGCAGTCAGTAATAGCAGAATGTAAGAGATGAGAGGAGGGATGGGCCTTGAAGGGAAAGATGCATCAAATAAGAGAATATATAAACAAAAGGCACTTTTTATTCAAATTTTTACTAAGCCAAATGAACTTATTTATTCTCAATAAAAAATGTCCTTATTTAAATAATAAATTCCCTAAATTTATTTCCAAAAGGATGAAATTATTCCTGTGGAAGGGAGAAAATATAAAAATGTGAGCTGAGGCAAAGGACTGCATATTTAGAGCTTGAAGAAATCTTACCGGTCATCTGGTCCAGCTCCCTCACTTTACAGATATGGTCCAGAAGGATGAAGTAAGTTACCCACAGCCACACAAAGTAGTAAACAGCAGAGCTAAATCCAAACCTAGCTAGCATTCTTCCCACGGCATCTCAGGGGTTCTGTGGCCCACTCCAACAGTATTCATCACAGGGTGAATTAGATTCTAAGTTCCTTGTGGGCAGGGGCTGTCTTTACCTTTTTTGTATCCCAAGTGCTCAGCACAATGTCTGGCACATAATAGGTATTTAACAAATGTTGATTAAATTGGATAAATTGCTCTAGATATAACTTAGATATATCCAAATATAACCCAGTACTTGAAATACATCATGAGTTAGTGCTGATGAGAATGGCTATGGAATGGAGGGGGGGGGCAATGAGAACCACAGAAAGACAAGAAGCTTTCTTCAAACTCTCTGATGACAAGTATGGGGGACATAGGGAACCCATCTTTCAGGTGTGGGCTGAGGTTGCTACACATTCAATCCAATCTCCTCTAACTATAGGACCATCCAATCATAACCTATCCTCAAGATGATAACCTGAGACACCTCAAGAAACCTCAACCATCCCAGAAAGACTTGGGTTCTCTCTATGCTCCTCAATAATCACTTTCATTTACTTTATAACGTAAATGCAAAGAGGTTTACATACATTATCATGTTTAAGCCCCACAAAGACCTCTAGAAGGATCAACAGGATCCCCATTTTACAAACGAGGATACAGACAACTCTGTTGTTGTCCTTCAGTCATTATTTTTGACCCAGTTTGGGGTTTCCTCGGTAAAGATATTGGCATGGTTTGCCATGTCCTTCCCCAGCTCATTTTATAGACAGGGTTAAGTGACCTGTCCGAGGATACACAGCTAGTGAGTGTCTGGGGCCAGATTTGAACTCAGGAAGATGAGTCTTCCTGACTCCAGGTCCAAAACTCTTATCCACAGAGGTACCTAGCTGACCATCAGCGACTTCTCCAAGGTCACAAAGTTAATAACTGTTACAGGTAAGATTTGAACTCGGGTCTTCCAAACGTTGAGCCCAGGATTCCCTCTCTTTTGCCACACTACCTCTCTGCTTGCTGAGGTAAGAAGATGAACAGATATATTAGAGAAAAATTTTCAACCAGAAGGATTAAAATAAAGCATTGAAGGTGGAGGTGTTACAGTGTCTAATTTTCTATTAACCAGGAAAGTATCATCATGGTCCCTATCCCAAACATCCTGGATAACTGAAGTTTGCACCATGAACACAGGAAGCAACATTTCCAGCAGATCCTTTGAAGGAAAACCTCCACCCAAGAATGCAACAGAAAAGATGGTCACCAGCCACTTTAAAAGTATATCTGATTCGTCTTGGGACACACCGAAACTATTCAATCCTGCCTACATGAACCTCTTTCCCCCACTGACCTGAGCAACACTTACATCACCCACTATTCCCAAATGTCAACTACCTGGGAATCACTCTTCTAAGGAACAGATCTCTAAATTAGTCCGAAAGGCATTCTTTCTCAGCCACTCTTACCCCTCTAAATAATGCATTTCCTGGCCCTAATTAATGCAAGAAAAGGGGATGATATACATTTCTCTGTTGCTTTAAGTTACAGCTGGTTAGACACTTTGAGGGAAGAGCAGCCTCTAGCTAAAGGGTCAGATAAGCTAAAATCAATATAAGCCACTGCTTCAGAATCCTTTAAATTACCACTCTCCCTACCCCAACCATCCCAGAGCCTGCTGCTGGAAAAAGAACCCATGAATACAGTTATGCCAGGGGATTGGTGATGCCAGTGTGGCAGTGACATGCCAAAGGCAGCAGCATAAAGTCTATCTTCTTCCACACTCTCAATATCCAGAGTCCTGAGCAATATCCCCCCCCCCAAAAGAAGGGACCTGTGTCCTGAAGATACTAGAAAGGGGGAAGGGAACATGGAACACAGAAGGCAACCTGTGGCTATGCTAACCCTAGGTAAGGAGAAAATGAGAGAGGCTGGGAGGTCTAACCCAAAACCCAGAGTTTTACTCTCAAGAATTAGTTCATGCCTAGGAACCTTTTTAAGGTAGACTTATTAGTAGGTAGAGAATGGCACCTTGAGGAGATATCTGCTAGGGTTAGTGTTTTCCCAAATTTAAAGGTCAGGAAGCTCCTAAAATCGATTTCTTATCACTGGTCTCTAAGATCCAATGAGGTTTTAATGAAAACTTCTGGAATCATCTACATCATCAATTGGGTTATCTCTCAGGTCTGGGTTTTGTATTTTTCCTTCCTTTAAATATAGAGGAGATGCTGAGGAAGATTCTCCTTTAAAAAAAAAAGAAAAGAAAAAAAAAACCACCCCGGAGGCCAGGCCAGCCTGATGTCTGCACTGTGGGCGGCCTGCACGAGTTTCCTTTATCCAACCACAAAAAGACATCAGTGGAACTAGTGAGGGGCTGGGAGCAGCGATTCCAAACCGTGTTTACAGGCAAGTAACCAGGGGTAAGCTGAGCTGGTTCCTCCGTTGAGGTTAGCAGTTAACAAGGGGGCCAGGAGCCACTCTGGCAAACAGACAATGCCCCCTCATTACACAAGCCGGGGGCCTTATCTCTGCTGTGCGATTGTCGGTTTGCATGTATTGCGTAGTTCTACAACCACAGCCAATACCCAAGGGCAGATAGCTGTCTCGGGGTTTGCTATCTAGGAGGCAGGAGGAAAGACCAGGACGGTTAGGCTGAATTCAGACCATTTGGGTTTCTATTAAAAGAGAGTAAAAGAAACGGGTAACAGTTCAACTATCCTGCTTCAGAGTGTAACTTCCTTTGATCCCGACTGCCGAAACCCACCTCCCGATCTCCCAGGGCCCTTTAGGGCAGACTGACAATGGGCAACAGTGATATTTATTCTATCCCTCCTGTCACACCCTGGCTTTGTGACACTGGGTAAGTCTTCCCACCTCCCTAGGACTTAGTTCCCTAAATTCTGAAATAAGGAAGGGAGACCCCCCAAAAAAGATATCAGAGTCACTCCCAATGTGAAATCTTATAATCTAGGGAGAAGGGAAGGATCTCGCTGAAGAAATTATTTTCTTCTGAAGATCATATCCTTTTCAGGCTACCTTGTGAGAAGCACTATAATGTAGCCAGAAGATTTAAGTTTAAATCATAATTCTGATAAGTACTATTTGTGTAAATTTGAAAGCAAATCACTTAATCTCTGTGAATGTCAGCTTCCTGATCTGAAAAAAATTGGGACATTAATATTTACTACACCCTACTTTACAGTGATGCTGAAAGGAAATCATCGTGAAAGTCTTAAGTGCTAAATACATATGAGATATTATTAACAGGAGTAAGAGCATGTATGATATAAAATGCTGATACTCACACTAGAAGACCTAAGTACAAATTGTACCTTTATTCTACACGAGCTCTGGGACTATGGGCAAAGGACTTGAGATCTCAGTGTTCTAGATAAGGCTCTAAGTCGTAGTTACAAATGAGTTGCACCAATCTGTATCAGTGGAGGTAATTTCCACATCAGAAGTTCCCTTTATTGAGGAACTCATGGGTCCAGATTGGGGGCAGGGAGAGAACTGATTCTAAAGAAAACATAGGAAGCCATGGGGCTAGGTGTGTGTATATATATATATATATATATATATATATATATATATATATATATATAATGAGAAGAGCTGTTTGGATTAAAGATAAATTAAAATTATTAGTATGGTTAAAAAAAAACCTAACATGGGCCTTAAGATAGACCTGATATATGAGTAGAATATCTACCACTTACTATGTATGTTACCTTAGGTAAGTAACAGAACTCCCAGCATCAATTTCTTCATCTGTAAAATGGGAATAATAATACTTGCATTCCTTACCTTTCAGAACTGCTATAAAGAGCAAATGAAATAAATATAATAATACAAGGTGTCCTTAAAGTCTGGACACATAGGAAATCTCATTAATTATGCATATTTTCAAGAAATGAAATGAATGAAATTTTCAACATTTTATTTAATTAGCATAAGTGAGATTTTATAGGAAGACATAGGAGACACATAGGAAATCTCATTAATGAAATTAATTAAATCAAATTTAATCTCATTAATATAAAAAATAATCCCCAATAGCTAATGCAAGCTTTTATTCTATATGAAATTGTCATGGCTAAAATTTATGCTAATTAAATAAAATGTTGAAAATTTCATTTCATTTCTAGAAAATATGCATAGTTAATGAGATTTCCTAAGTGTCCAAACTTTAGGGACACCCTGTATATAGATATTATAATAACCTGTAATAATATAAAAGTGCTCCAATATTATAAACACTACATACTCTGATCACTAACAGTAGTCTTACTAATGCAGTGTTCCCTTCACCTGACTTTACAATGGAATATGCTGAGACAGTTCCCTCTCTCCCACTCCCAAATTGTAGAAATTCTTCAAAGTTGATTTCAACCACCTGCCTGATAAGGAGGGGAAAGGTAACAGGATACACAAGACCAGTGGTTCTCAACCTTCATAATGCTTGGACCCTTTAATACCTGTATGTGGGCGTATCTGCATGTGGGTGGACCCACCTGGAGACGGATAAAGGAGTGGTTGTCTCAGTTCCTAAGACCACTGGAAATATGTGTTTAACAATGGTCTTAGGAGACCCCTGTGACTCCTGTGAAAGGATCATTCGACCCCCAAAGGGGTCAAGACCCACAGGTTGAGAACTGCTGCTCAAAACCCTTCCAAATGTAGTCCTTATAGTGGTGATCCAGGGTCCTAAGAGCATGAGGGTAAAAAAAGGCAGAGATGTTTAAGGAGGGGCCCAGAGCAGACACCTCATAATTTACCACCTGGCTGCTCATCTGGTCTTCCCCAATGTCTCCAGGAACTCATCTTCCTGAAAGATCAAATCAATTTTAAATCCTACCCCTTCAGTACTCCATGCCCTTTGGGTCCCTCCCTCTCTCTGACTCGATGGAGATGGTAAAGGGTGGGTATCAAAGGGCTCTTCCCAGATCTTTTGTTTAAGGAGGGAGCCCAGGGCAGACACTATCATTTCCCACCAGGTTTTAGGGGTCCCCTCCCTGTTTTCTTCCCTTTTCAGCTTCCTTTTATAAGTTATCTTCCTCCATTAGACTGTGAGCTCCTTGAGGGCAGAGCTGTCTTGAGCTTTTCTTTGTATCCCCAGAGTTTAGACAGTGCCTGGCACATAGCATGTTTACTGACTGGCAGACAGAAAAGCTGTATGAATTAGGGAAGGTGGCAGTCTTCCAATCTTCTATCACAATTCCCCAACATGCATGCATGTATGCTACACATGGAAATAACATATAATAGACATAAACATACAGAACTAGAGATTGAAAACCCACTGACATACCTACCAGGAAGAGTGGTCACCATGATCTGACAATCAGTAAAGAATTTGATTCCAACTTAAAATAAACCAAAGGCAAGAAGGAGAGAACCACACTGAATTGTCAATGCACATTTCACCTCATATTTAAATTTTATTTTTTTCCCCTGATAGTCACTGCTCACAGATTTAGTTTGGAATTGTTCAAATTAGCACAACCTGTCCTTAAATACTGTATAAAACACATAGTAAGCATTTTGCTTTCTTTTATGTCATCAATGGTCTCAATGGGGATGATTCATCCTTCCTCTTTAACACTCCATTCTAATATGGTTTACTATAAATAATGCAGAGTGAGAGAAACACACACACACACACACACACGCACACACGCACACGCGCTGCAGTGTGCCAGGCCCCTACAAATACAGGTGCTCATGAAGCACCCTCATTCTACTGTACTTTCTGGCTGAGCTTGAGACTACTCAATCTAATGAAAAATAAAAACCTATTCTATTCTTTACTATTCAGGTACTTCAAAGGAGAGCAAGATTAGCTGGGGTTTAGGCCCAAAACATCTGGAAAACTAAACCTATATGGATCTAGAATGTGGTACTAGTAGCAGACTCATCACATATCAGAAAATGCTCACCACTCACAGAGACACACAGACTCTGGAATCCAAACTCAGAGGATGCCAAGCCAGTCAGTACAGAAACACAGGAAAGACGGGACAAGAGACTACAGCTTTGGGCTGCCATAGGCCTTCTTCCTTAGTGATTTTTAATTTAAACTCCTGGCCGCAAAAAGGAATTCTGCTGAATTCCCTTGTTCTTCTCTCTTATCATGGTATCTCTCTTCTTTAAGACCACAGGTAAAGGCAACACATCACAAGAGATAGACCGCTAGATTTGGGGGCAGAAGAACTTAGTTTAAAATCCAGGCTCCGTCACTTACTACTAGTATGACTTTAGTTAAATCACAACTTACCTGATCTTCTGTTTGCTCATCTGCAGAAAGACAGAGTTGGACTAGCTGACCTCTAAGCAACAATAAATCTGATCCTAGAACAAAGGTCCTACTGAATCTGGGATCCATGAACTTGTTTTTAATAAAATTTTGATAAGGGTTTGTTGTTGTTCAATGGTTTTCAGTCATGTAGGACTAACTCTTTATGACCCCGTTTAGGGTTTTCTTGGAAAAATACTGGAGGGGTTTGCCATTTCCTTCTCCAACTCATTTTAGAGATGAGGAACTGAGGCAAACAGGGTTAAATCACTTGTTGAGAGTCAAGCAAGTAAGTGTCTGAAGCCCAATCTGAACTCAGGAAAATGAGTCTTCCTGACTCCAGGCCTAGCACTTAAAAATATCATTCCGAGAAAAAGTTCACAAGCTTCACCAGAATACCCCAAGGGTCAGTCTCTCTCCCTCTCTCTCCCTCCCTCCACACACACACACACACACACACACACACACACACACACACACACACACACCACATAGTCTCTTGTTCTACAGAGATGAGAATTTCTTCTGCCTTTTCCTTATTTTCTGATGAATGTCTAAATTACCCATCTCTATGTCTGATGACACTCTTATTTCCCCTTTCATCGGACTGCTGGGCAAATCTTACAAACTTCTTTAGGGATGATCTCCAGAGCAATTTTACCAGCCACATGTGAGTCATGAGAACATGGGACCAATGCCATCACCAACGAGCTTGATCACCCACCTTATCTACCAGGCAGAAGTTTCTTATGACTTCTGGCTGTTTCCAAGAATCAAAGACTCTCTCTAGAACATGGAGGTTTCCCTCTACCGAGGATAATCAAAAGAATGTGCCAAGAGCTCTGAGGAAAGTTTCAGAAGAAGAATTGCCAAAATGTCTAGAGAAGTAGAATAAAGGGTAGTTTTCCAAGACAACACTAATTTAAATGTATAAGTTTTGTTAGTGTGTTTCTCTTTTTTTTCTATGTATATCTATATTCTATATTCTATTTATATTATATATATTCTTATTTACTTTTATTTCACTTTCGTGTTTTTTATTGTTTGTCACAAGTCTAAATCACACTACTCATACTTTAATTTTACCTGTTTCATAGGTCCCTTGGATTTAAAGCTGAATGGGAATTTAGAGATAGATCATCTAGGCCAGCTCCTTCATTTTACAAACACAGAAACTGAGGTCTAGAGAGAGGATGTGGCTTGACTAGAATTACAGGGCAAATAGGCATGTTGGCTGTCATCACGTCATTTCCAGTACCCTCCTCCAACCAGGCACTCTATTACTACCCCAAGAAAAAAATGTTACTGTGATTTTATTTTTTAGGACTAGTCATGGTACTTATTTTAAGATACATTTTTCTATGCAGTTTTAGGATAAAAAGCCGCTCTTTATTTCCTTCTCCCCTCATAAGGTATCTCTCTAAACTGGCCCTTACCAAATAAGGGGAAATGGGACCCTTCCTCTACCTCTCTACCCCCTTCCTAGGCTCTGTTTGGTTATCTCTAGAATCTCTGGAAACTCGGACTTTGTGCTGTTTTTTTCTTTACTCTCAGCAAGACTATCCCCCTCAGCTCTAAACAGCACCCTAACTAATCTGCAAACACCACAAGGACACTACTAAAACAAAGCTATCGGCTGGGTCTCTAACTTTAACAGCCAGCCCAAACTCCTTTGTTTGATTCTCAGACAGTTTATTGACCAAGTGATGGGTTGGGGTTTTCTTCTCACCCAGCTCTTTCTAGAATCCAGATCTCTGCTTGGCCCAGACCCCAAAAGAACAAAGGGTCCACCCATTTTAAGTTTCAGATACCCACATTCTCAGTAAACCACAAGTGAAACCACTTGTAGACATCTTGGGAGGAGGGGAGAAGGTGGATGCAGAGGAAGAGACACTCAGCTCTTTTCTCCTGTGATAGCCAGCTCAGATGAAATGCCCGTGGAGCTTCTGCATGTCTATGTGAGGCTGGAAGCAGAGAAAGCTGATAAATCTTGTGATAAACACAACTGCTGTTTTTACAAGATACCTGTTTTCTCCCATCAGGTGCTTCACACATCTCTAAGCCAATCTGAAAGAGGGTCCATCAGTCTCCCCACCTGGCCCCCTCCTCCCTAACACACAACTCCTCACCCTCACCAACAGTTTATCTTTACATATTGAAGAAATTAGCTTTTATCAAGTCATCTACTCCTCCTGGATTGTTAAACAGACCTCAGGGGTTATCAGAGGAGCTGATATCCGAAGATAAACAGCAAAGTCTTATGCAAATAGGAGTTAAGAATGTGGGGCTGGCCACAAGTCAGAAACTGAATTTAGGAGAGCATGAATTTTAACACGTTTTTTCTAAACCCAAACCTGAAAACCCGAGAGATCTTGGAGAGGTTTCTGTGGGGTTTGTTTTTCTTTTCTGGTGGGGAGAGGGGCAGGTAGGTTTGATCTCACCTGTGAATCTCTTATCTATCCTCTCCTTCTGTCTGACCCATACCTAGGCTCTTCTGTTCTCTACCCAACCCCACCCCCCACATAGAGCCACCACATTTTCCCAGCACTTTGAGTATCTCAATGTCCTTTGTCCACTGTTCAGGACTTGTTTTGAGAAAGAGGGAGATTAGGGCTGTTCTCCTCCAAGGGGGTGGGATGGGGTGGAGGGAAAAGCCAAGAGTTCTGGGCTCTCAGGCACAATTGCAGGATCAGGAATTTAGCACCCTCCTGGAACAAAGAAGCACCCACCACAAGCTCAAAGAGGCTTGGAGTCTGGGTGGCACTTTGTTGAACTCTTATTATCTTAAGGGCAGACTGCATGTGAAGAAGGAGGGATAACTGGTCCTAAATGACAAACGAAAGCTACCGTGTGGGACTGAGTTGCCTCCAACATCAGGCCATGGGTGAGGAGGGGGAAAATTGTAAGCAGAATGACAGAATCCAGGGCTGCCCAGAATGAAAGACTGAATGGAATAGGCTAATTTACACAGGAAGTAAGCACTTACCAGGCCCTTCATCCCAACACACAAAACCCTCTGCCATATCTGGAAGCAATTACATCCAGTTAACATGATCTGCTTGCCACTAAAATTAACTGCAAACAGAAATATTTTTCACTTTTGCAACAGGAGATGCCAAGGTTTGCCCTATTCTCTGCCCCCTACCCCCTGGATCTGGCTGCTGGAGAATATTTAGCAGTTACTCAGCTTAAATAAATAAATAAATAAAGCCTCTTGAAGCTGTCAAGACATAAAAAAAAAAATAGTAGATAATTATGGGGGGGGGAGGGAAAATGGCAATGGAAAACATTGTGCTAAGAAATTAAGGAAAAGGTCTATGTTTACTGGAGCTAAATGAATCTTTTATCACCCAACATGTACAGTCCTGATTTTCTAAAGAAAGCTCAGTAAAGAGAAAAATGTTCAAGCTATTAAATTTAGCATTACCTGTAGAATAATCACCAAAATATTCTCAGGCACCATGTTCTCCTTTCCCCTAATTCTAGGGTCATAGGGTGGGAGAGAAAGGAACCAACACACAGAGACATTAGTTTACCTTAATTTAGGAAAGCACTTAGCAGCCTAGTACTTAGCTTTTTCGTCAGACGTTCACTATCCCAAATTTCAAGAGACCTTCAAACTACTGGTGTCCTCTAAGGTGGGAAGAGTCCTTCTTAAAGTAAGGATTACTTGCTTTTCCTTATTTCCTTATAAGAAAGACAAAGGCATTGGCTAACAAGAGTTGATAAGTACCTTCATGAAGTGCCTTAATACTTGGAAACCAGCCATACTCACTTTCTGTGAATTCTCACAATTAGGAGAGTCTGAGGAAGATTTGTACTGCTGACCTTCCTCTCCTCCCCTTCTCACTCTCTGTCATTTTCCTCTTCAAGAGTATATTTTATTTTTATTTTTCCATGAACAGGCCCTGATACAAAAGACAAATGCCCCCACCCACCCACACCTGAGAAACAAGTGAGTTCTTCAATTCTTCCAGGACAGGTCATCTCCCATCACCTTCCTCAGTTTCCAAGTGACTCAGGGTTCTAGGGGCTTCATCAAGAGTGGGCTGCAGTTCACAGTTTTGTCACCAGGGGCCTACAGAACAGCAGCATTTACTGCAAATGTCAGAGAACTCAGAAACATCTCAGTCCCCAACCCCACCCTACCCACCCAAAAAAACAAGCAAAAGTTACCTCAAAAAAAAATGAGGTCAAACATTACTTGCTGTTCTCTGCAAAATCAGGTCAAGAAAAAGCTCATCTCCCAGAGGGAGAAGGCAGTGGCAAATAAGAAAGGAAAGAAAAAGACTTTGCTTAGAAAAAGTCAACTTCAAAATAAAGGAAAAAAAAAAACCAAAACACTATTTCATCCTGATTCAGTAGCCTAGGTATGGAAATGGTTAAGTCCTTCTTACTTTGAATAAATCAAAAATCCAAGGCTGTAGTGATTCCTTCTTTACATATGACAAGAAACAGAGTGGACCTGAAATCCCAAGCATCCTGAGTAAGGTCTCCCCCCAGCCCGCACAGGTTACACCACCAGGGTCAGGGACGTGGACCTTTAGCGGCAACATTCATTTCCTGAACAGGACAAGTCCTCTTGACTATAAAACTAATAGGAACTTCCTCGCATGGCCAACTCAGGCGGACAGGGCTACTTGTCACTGGCCACGCAGGAGGAGAATGCTGGTTCCCATTAGTGGGTTATGATGCCAGGTGCTACTAATAAGGTCCATCAGCCAGAAACAAGAGCCTGCTAAGTTGTCCTTCTAGCTCTGGAAGTAATCACAACTCTGGGCTTGGCTGGGAGAGAAAATTTCTCTGGAAGGAGGGGGCTGAACCATAATAGATGCTATACTCGGAATGTAAATTGCCAAGTGGATTAAATTTTTTTAAATACAAATAAATTTAAAACAACACTGCATGTCCCCCCAACTAATGTAAGAGGCTCCCCAAATTAACATTAATAATGTTTCACTAGAACACTCAAGGCTTGATGGATCACATAGAGGGCTCTAATGGTGCGCTGCATCTGTTTCTCACTATGGCATGGAGACCTGTGCCAGTGGATCTAATGGCATTCCTAACACACCATTCAGTTCATCCATTTGAAGACAAATACAGGGGAAGGTGGCAAGAAGGCTTCCTCCCCACAACTCATTCAAAAGCAACACACCCTGGACAACTCTTCTATTAGAAGCCACAAGCACACTAGGGATATCGGTGGGAAGAGACAGGCCAAGTGGAAAGCATGCTTTGTTTGAAAGTTCTGGTGTTGCTATTCTGAATGCCAGATACAGATACATTTACTGTTTTGGGTAGTGTTTGAACAAGACTATTTTGCCCAATCCAGCCCAGGATTTCTTCCTAGTCAAAGTATCCACTGTTGGAAATTCCAATAACCCCCCTCAGCTCTCTTTCAGGTCTCAGAAAGTGCTTTCTCATGTCTAACTTGAATTCTTCTGGTTGGAATTTAAAGCAGAATCTATTCTGATTGAGAAAACTGAAGTCCTCCAGGATTTCACAGACATTCTTCACCCAAGGTCAGGGGATAGATTTCAAGGGGTTTCATGAACTCAGACAGGGAAAGAAAAAATTACATCTTTATTTTTACTAACCTTTGGTTTTTCTTTGTAATTCTACATATTTTATGTATTTAAAAATATTATTCTGAGAAGTGGTCCATAAGTGAGAGTTGGCGCGGGGAGTTAGCTATGAATCTGTTGCGTTTGCTAAGCATTTCCCAGAACTACCAAGTTCCAACCCCAGTCCAAACACAAGTTTCTGTGGTTTAAAAACAAAATAAAACAAAACAAAAAATGAGGTACCCACTCACCTCCTCCCTATTGCCCTGAGAAAGGATACATTTGGGCAAAACCTAACCATCAGTTTCTCAGGTTAAGTTATTCAACATGAGCTCAAGGGTTTTAAGGAGAAACAAGCTGAGGGGAATTTATGGGTATGTTGCCTTGAAATATACCACATGAAAATTTTAATGTTTAAAACTTACAGCTGTTTCTCTCTCTCTCTCTCTCTCTCTCTCTCTCTCTCTCCCCTTTTTCCCTCTCTCCTGTCTGGTTCTCTCCCTCTTTCCTTCTCTCCTGTCTTTCCTTCTCTCCTCTTCTCTCTCCTTTTGTCTGTGTGTGTGTCTCTCTCACACTCACACACACACACAATTTCTCTCTCTCTCTTTTTATATACATATATATATATATATAATATATTTCCTCAGGCATGCCTCCCATTGAGCTGACCCTTCTCCCATAGGACCACCCAAACCATGGAGAGCCCCACCTAGCTACAACCATAGGACTTGCTCAACTAGGCATTTTTCCCAGCCCTCTAAAATCAAGTGTCACTAACCTTTCCCCACAACAGGTATGGATTATTTCCTGGCTCTTCATAACAGAGAAATTGAGACTCAGTAACATTAAGATTCACCTCTAGATCACCAAGTTGACTACTCAGTCCCTAGAGCCATACTCCTTGACAGAAAGAACATCAGCCAGCAGTGAGCCCTTCTCATTCAAGACATAACAATCATCCATGCTAATTCCCTCTTCCTCTGTGATTCAGTCTGAGCCCTAATAGCCAAGAGCCAAGTTTTCTTGAACTTAGGGGTTAGGAGAATGAGGATGAGAGGGGAAGATTAGTACTCCTGCAGAATTCTCCCAAGCATAGCCACTGTATGTGACACTCATGTCTGCCTCAGTTATTCACATTGTGTAGGTGTGGTCACATTTTCACAGAGCACCGGTCAGCGGGACAATAAGCTGACTAACAGTAAGACAGTCAGATAATCTGGAGGGGCATAAGGGAGTGGTGTTAATGGAGAGTGAGATGCCTGGATAATTTTAAAGCAGGAATGGGGCAGTGCTCCCAGGTCAATGGGACAAAGGGTACACTGAGTAAGAAATCAGCTTCTCAGGAAAGATGGAGGTGTTCACTCTATACGTATTGGCCTTAAATTTACAGCCCAGAGGGCTACTGCTTTAAGATGCCATTAACTTCCTCTCTGATTTGGGATAACAATCTCTGGACAGGGGATGAATGATTCACACGCACCCTCTCTGACTTCTCTTAGGATAACGGATTTCGAGTTGGCATGGACCTTAAAGGTCATCTAGTCTAACCTCTTGTTTTATAGATAAGGAAACGGAGCCCCAGAGACATTAACTGTGACTTGTCCAAGGGGCACATAGGAAATAAAGAAGAGTCAGGATCTGAACTAAGGTCTTCTGCCTCTAAAGACATGATGCCTGGCTGTCTTCCCTTCTGCCACATTAATTTCCCTGTGTGTCCTCCTGAAATTTGGAAAACAGATTCTTACCACATACATCTAACTGCAGTATAGGTTTGTCTCAGTTTATAAAACTCCAATATGTAAAAACCTAAACTTATAGAGATTAATTAAAGGGAAACAATTCGCATTGAAAATATTCTTTACCTTAAGGATTTGCCACAGAATGTTTATGAAGCTACCTTAGCACGTTTTAAATGTATAAAAAAATTCACTTTATGAAAAAAAGTGCATATGATGAAGGACACCTGGACTCATTTACAAGCCATTCAATACTTGCACCTTTAATTTTCACTGGCCTTGTTTTAAAGGTCGTTAATAAAAACAACCACACACACACACACACACACACAAAATGAAAGTGATTGGAAATGTTTTCCTCCAATCTTCACAAGAAGTCAAGGAGCTGTGAATGGAATTTGATTTAACAGTTTGGGATAATCACTATTTTAAAGATTCATAAATAGTTTTCCTAGAAAAAGCAAGAGAAAAAGTGTTGCTGAATGATAGCTTTTTTTTTCTTCTTCAGCAATTAGCAGTTACATCCAATAACTGCAGCAAATTCAAATGGGGATCCTCACTGAGCTGAAAAGCAACTTCCATAAAGTAAGCAAAAATAAGTCATCTATCTATGAGAGTTTCCAGAAATCTCCAAAGCTGAGTAAAAATGATAGCTGGCAAATGAAATGCCTGCAGGTAAATATCAGCCTATCTAACTGCCCTGAGTGGGCAGCTAGGTGGTTGGGTCTGGAGTCAAGAAAGACTCCCCCTTCTTGAGTTCAAATCTGGCTTCAGACACTTACTAATAAATGTGGGACCCTGAGCAAGTCACTTAACCCTGTTTGCCTCAGTTTCCTCATCTGTAAAATAAGTTAGAGAAGGCCACAGCAGATTATTCTAGTATCTCTTGCTAAAAAAAAAAACCCCAAATGGGGTCCCAAAGAGTCAGTCATGACTAAAAAAATGATTGAAAACCCCCTTTATAGGCTACCTGACTGAAATGGCAATCACTTATTAAAAGGACCAAAATTAAATCACAAAAAAAAAAGAGAAAGGAGGGACAAGTGAGTGATATTCCAATCCAACTATCTTCAAGTTACTGGGTGAAGGAATACAAAGAAAAAATGAAAAATGTTTTTTTGAAAATGAAATGAATTTTGAAAATTCATGTGAATGAAATAAAAAATGAAATGAAAATGAAAAAAACAAGGCCATTACATCCCATGGGGATGATACAACATATAAACCGATAAATAATATACATGATCATTTGGGGAATGAAAGAACACTAACAACTATCTGGGACTGTGAGAGGCTTCTCAGAGGAGGTGGCTGACAAGACGAACCTGGAAGGATGCCGGGGGATTCTAAGAGGGAACGGATGAGGGGAACATTAATTTGTGAAAGACTGTGCCATACGTGAGAGAAGTTGAGGTCTACCTAGTCTAACCTTTAACGATATTTTTTGTAGAGACAAGAAGGCCGGATCCACAGAAAAACCTCTGGTGCTCTATAACATGGCTTTTGCTACAGTTTCCTCATCCAGATCCTTTTCTTTTGAACACTGGGTCTTCCCATCTGGCCTGGGTTAGTAGCCTCTCATGGGCCCAATCCCAAGGTTGATAGGTGGCCTGGTAGCCCCTTCCAAGGGCTCACCATATTAATGCTGGATTCAGTACAAACCTCAAATCGGCTTTAGTTCAGAACTCCTGAACTCAAGCGATCCAACAACCTTCGTCCTCCTCCAGAAGCAAGGTTTACAGAAATGCAACCACATGCCCAGCCACAAATCTCTTGCAAACTAATGAACCTAATGTCTACAGAAGGAACAAGATAAGGAACAAGCTTGGAATCACCCCCATGAGATCCTGGAGAAAGGCAGTGTGGTATAATGGAAAGAGCACTGATCTACATCAAAAAACCTGGCGGTATCAGGCTTCATATTAACAACTCAAAACAACCCTGTGAGGAAGGCAGTACAAGTATCATTCAGTGAGAACCATAATGACTTAGATCAACAAGGGACCTTAGAAATGGTCATCTTTTTCAACCTCCTCATTTACAGAGGAAGAAACTGAAGGCCAAAGGGTTTGGTGCAATGGTGGAGGTGGTAGCTGGGGTGAAATTAGTGAAGGGAAGAAGGATATAAGTCTGTTAAGCAACTGTCCCACGAGTCACAGAGAAGCCAAATGGAAAGCAAGATTCAAACACTGGTCGGTCCTCTGACTCCATGTTCCTTCTATTATACCAATGGGGCTGTATGACTTTAACTATACTTAAGGATCCCTGCAGAAAACCACAAACTGACATTACTATGTTTTGTTGTATTTTACTGATTGATTTATTTAAATATTTCCCAATTACATTTTAATCTGGTTCTGGCTACATGTCACTGGGCTGTGTGTCTGACACCTCTGGACTAAAGGATGTTTAACAGCCTTAAAAAAAAAAAACTCGGCTATCTTCTACTGGGGACAACTCAAGGCACAGAATCTGGTTGTCCACGATGGACCTGTAATAGAGCCGTGAACATCTTATTTACTGAAGATCTCGATAAGATGTCTCATTTTGAGGTGTTCTTTCTGTAGGAGATGGGGGTGGGGATTATACAAATTAGCCTGGGGAAAATGCCCACAGCAGTCCCTACCCAAGTTGCAAGATGGCCCTTACCAGACATTCTCCCTAAAAGTTTTTCTCTATACTGCATCCTAAGAAACAGGAGACAATCTCCAGAAGTTTGCAAAGTTTCATACAAAGTACCTGTTGCGCCCACATACCATTTTCACCCACCACACTAGCTCCAGAACAAGTTGCAGAAAAACTTGTTGGTTCAAATTCCTAACAGACAAATCTCCCCCTCCCTCACAAATTCCACCCCAACCACCACCAAGGCAAAAGCTTAACTGCCAGGTGACTTTCTCATACCAACACTGTATTGGCCTTCTCAAGCTCCTGTAGCCGTTATTACAATCAGTTATATTGATCAAACACAGTCAACTCTGCAATCTCCTGACCCCAAATTCTCCAGTTTCTTAGTCAGTTTGACAGCTGTTGTTGCTTTTTTGGGGGGAGGAGGGGGCATTTCTTTTGTCATTTAGGTTTCCTAGGGCAAAGAGCCCGTTAATCCTAGTGTCTGAGGGATGAGCTAGAGGGCAAGCATCTCCACCTATGCATTCAGTCACTGTTTCTGAACAGCTTGAGCCACATGGCCCAAAGTACCACCAAAGTGAAACAGTTCCCTTTCTCTTCTTTGTTATGTTAGACATTGGCTCCCCAAACTTTCATTAGCATCATGAGGTGCTGGGGCTGCATGGGAGATGGCGGCCTAACCCATCACTCACAGCCAATCTCTTCTCATCTAGACTAAAGATTTTTAATCTGGGGTCTGCAAGCCCTCAACACCTCCACGGATAGATTTCAAGGGGGTCTATGGACTTGGATGGAAAAAAATTACATTCTTATTTCAATATAATTGGCTTCCTTTGTAATCCTCTGCACTTTAGACATTTAAAAATATTTATTCTGAGAAAGCATTCATAGACTTCACCAGACAGCAAGAGATCCATGACACACCAAAAAAAAAAAACTGACCTAGACTAATAGAATAGCATCCTATTCTTCCTGCCTCCACTATCTCCTCCCCAATCTAAACTTCACCCAGCTGCCAAAATCATCTCCCGTATGCTACTATGAGCCCATCATTACAACCCTGCTTAGGAACCTTCAGTGGGTCAACACACCAGAAACTCATTATCTTTTCCTCTCTAGCCCCAAAACCCACCCTTCCCTATTCCTTTGAGAATAGCATCATCCTTCAGGTCATGCAGTTTGAAACCTTGAATCCCTCTCATTCACCCCACAGAGCCAGTCACTTGCTAGATCTCATCCACTCCACCTCCGCATCTCCTGAATCCATCCTCTCCTCTCCACTCACACAGATACCACCCAAGTTCAAGCCCTTACCTCCCCCCCACCTCAGACTGGGTCAGAGCCACCTCACTGGTCTCCCTGCCTTCAGTCTCTCCTCTCTCTAACCTATTTTCCATACAACTGTCAAAGTGATATTTTTAAAGCACAGGTCTCCACCACGTCACCACCCTGATTTAGAAGTTTCAGCTGGCTCCCTATTACCAGCCACTGGAATCCAACACAAACTCATGCATGGCTTTCATTTAAGTTCACAGGCCTTCAGCTTACCTTTATTACTCACTTTCATGTGTTCTTTGGTCCAGCCATGCCAGCCTTCTTCTTCACATACTGCACTCCATGTCCCACCTCCATAATTTTGTACCAGCCATCCCCCCTGTGCAAAGCTTATGCTCCACTTTCTTTATGAAGTATTTCCCTGAATCCCATCTTCTTCCAGTTAATAGTGGTGTTCTCCATAAAAATTACCCTTTATCTCTTTTTATGAATTTTGTATATGTTTAGGTGCATATATGTCTCCATGGACAAAATATAAGGTCCTCAAGGGCAGGGACTATTTAATTTCTGTTTCTTGATCTCCAATGCCTGGCATATAGTAGTTGCTTTATTTACTTATTGATTTAATTTATTTATTTTGATTTACTGGGTCCCACTGCCTGTCAAAATAAAGTAGAAACTTCTCATCCTAACATTTTAGAATTTCCACCATACCTTTCCAATCATCTCACACTATACCCCTTTACAAATTTCATGCTCTAGCTAAACTCATAATCCTGGGCTTCCCCTGGACTCTGCCCCTCAGAATGAGGCCTGAACTCCCTACTAACTCCCAATTCTTCCTCCCTAGTTGAAAAGACCTTCCACACTGCCAGGAGCTCCACAAGTGATCCCTGATGGGACTGCATGAAGGAAATGCAGGGGAAAGGTGAGGCAGCTACCTAGAATAGGCCTTGGTCACTGCCCCATCCATCTACATCTAGGGAATTCTGTTCTGTCCTGCACCTTAGAGGGAGGAAGCATGACAGGCTCGCACAAAAACAGCAGAGTTGTCAGGCAGCATGAGGAAGGAACTAGAAACCAGGCCACATGAAAATTAGCTGAAGGAACTCAGGATGCTTGGCCTAGAGAAGAGAGGCCAGATTACCGTCTTCAGTACATAAGGGGCTGTTGGAAGAGGGATGAAATTTGTTCTCCTTGGTTCTAGAACCAGATGCAATGAGAAGTAGAAGGTAATCAGATTTTGACTTCATGTAAAAAAGACCTTCCAGAAAAGTAGAGCTGTAACATAAGAGATTGCCTTAGAAAGTAGTAAACCTACAGAAGTGCCTGAACAGAGGTACACTGATGACTCCCTGATGCAAATGGTACAAAGATTTCTGCATTTTATGAGAAACCGGCACCAAGAACACTCAGAGAACTGAGTGTATATCACCTACCTTCTAATCCTGGATCTTTTACTTCTATTTGGCTCATTCCTTACATTCTTCAAGCAGCCTAGTATGGACTCCTCCCCTCCAAGGACATTCTCTATCTTAAAGGGTCAACTTAGCTGCCAACTCCTCCATAAAACCTTTCCTGAGCCCCCACAACTGAAAAGGATCTCTCCCTCCTAAAATTTCTTATATATAGCCTAGATCCCTCCTCTCCACTGAACTTAGCACATTGCCAACATCACAATCCAAATAAGCCTTCCCCATAGCACTCCATCCACCCCTTTAGGCTGCAAGCCATACGAAAGCAGGGAATGCATCATTGCCTGGTACGTACCTTGCACCTCCACAAACATTTACTGAATGGAATGCCATGTCCTCCCATGAGAGGCACTTCTAATAAGAGAGGAAGTGGAAGGAAATTTCAAGCTCTGAGGGAAGAACTTGGAGTAGCTGCACCTGTGATTAAATCACAGCTCTACTTCTTATTACCTCTGTGACCTTGGGCAAGAAACTGGGTCTCAGCTTCCTCATCTGTAAAATAAAGGGGCTGGACCAGATGACCTCCGGTACCTTCTAACTTTAGACATAAGGCCATAGTCAACATAAAGTATGACTGTGGCTTCCATGTAATGATCCGTTCCCTATTTTGGATAAGACAGAATCTTTAGCTACATCACCAGCAGAGGTCCAAAGGATTCTCCACTATATTGCACATCCATAACATGTAGTAACATACGATGGGGCAATCCTCATGAGCATACAACTAAGTCTCTAGCAAGCTTTCATCTACACAAGGAAGAAGCAAAAACCTGACATAAACCCAGATGAAAAGACAAAAAGGAATGTCTTCCAAAGGTGAAGCACCGCATATGGGTAGATTTTGGCTTGATATAAGGAAAAAACTTTCTAAAAATTCTAGGTATCCCAAAGATACCTATACCTGAGTCCCCCCCCCTCACTATCTGGGTTCCCTTCTCCTTTGTCATCAAACAAAGGCTAGATGCCAACCTGTGGCTATATCAGAGGAGGTTTCCGTAGATATACTAAATGAACTAGACGCTCAATGAGGTCCCTTCCTGGACTGAGATTCTGTGACTCTGACTCTTTACTCTCATTTCTGGGGACACCAAAAAACAAACAAACAAACAAAAAATGGCATCAGAGCAGCAAACACTAAGGGTATTCATTCTGTTGGGTTCTATGGAAGGACTTCATGGTATACAAACTAGACTGCAGTTTGGGGAGAGCAGCCTCCTAGAGTCAGTGTACCTTTAATTGCTCTGTTCACAGTACAAAAAAAGAAAACCGAGGCCTAGAAAGCTGAGAAACCATTTCTATCATGCCTTCATTTTCCATAGCATGAAACAATAAGTAAGAATATCCAGGGAAAGATGATGAAGTTGTTTGGTAGAGCTGGGGGAGATCATCTTTTAGAAAGCTTGAGGAAAAAAAAACTCTTCTGAGTGATACATGTGCCAAAAAGAAAAACCTTCGTGTTGGTTGTTATTTGCACCCACCGGAAAGAGCTGCTACATTTAACCTGAACTCAGTTGCATTTTCCATGTCTTACTTGGTAGGTCTCAGGCCTACCCATTAGGTAATATCAGAAGAGATTCCGGCTGGGCTGAGATTAGATCAGGTGCAGTCCACAATCCTGGGGTGAGAAGGGTGGAGACGATTCCAATCCACCCCCACACCGGACACACAAAGCCGCAATGACACTCTATGCTAAAAACCTGTCTGAGCAACACTGGTTTTATAAGCAACTTTTCCTGTCTGTGCTAGAGGCTGGGATAGAGAGGGTGGAGGGGGTGGCAACTGGAGTTGGGGACATTACCACCAAAGCCCCAGAAAAAGAAAAAGAATGGGGGCAAGGGTTGGGGGAAAATTCATAAGACACCTTTAAAACAAAGGGAAACTATATTTCTCAAACTCATAAGCTCAGTCTAGAGTCCCAAGAATAAAATATTTTATACATACATACATATATATATGTGTATATGTGTGTGTATGTGTGTGTGTGTGTATATGTATATATATCTTGATTAAGGCAGGGTAAAAATTAATACACTATTCATCACATCTGTAGTCACTCATCACATCTGCATCTATTCATCACCTGTTGATGAAAGGCTCAAAACCTCTTTGAAGACATGATCTCCTTTCAAGGACAAGTGTTTTGCCTATTAAAAATAGAAAGAAACTGAGGCCCAGAGAAAGCAGAATGACAAGCGTCAGATTATGCAACATGAATCCAGAACTCAGCTCTCTGTCAGGCCCAGTTTTATCAATTCTGCCCATCAGAACATCGGCTTCTCCCCACCTAGCCCCAAAAGGTTCAATGGGAAAGGTTCACAAGCTGAGAAGGAACCGAGGAAGGGGTTCAGACCCTGACCATGCTCCACCAGAAAAGGGTGTGGCTAAAATCTGTTTTCAGCAACCTAACCTATACTGACTGCTCTTGCCTCTGTAGCTACCAGTGCCTGAGAACCAGAGAATCTGAAACTGAATCACACATACCAAGCCTAAAAGGCACCTAGGTGGTATAGTGGATAGAGTACAGGCCTGAAATCAGGAACACTCATCTTCGTGAGGACAAATCTGGCCTCAGATACTAGTTAGCTATGTGTCTCTGGGCATGTCACCTATCCCTGTTTACCTCAGTTTCCTCATCAGTAAAATGAACCAGAGAAGGAAATGTCAAACCACTCCAGTCTCTCTGTCAAGAAAACCCCAAATGGGGTCACGAAGAGTCAGACAGGACTAAAATGACTGAACCACCAGCACCTCGACCAAAGCTAAGCAGGGACCACCATCCCTGCCAACCATTAATATCTAAGTGAAATGAAAGCAGACCACAGAAATCATGCAAGAAAAATCAGAGGCCCAAACACGAAAGAGTGAACCTGGAGAAAGGAGACACCCAGAACTATTTTCCCCACTGTCTAATTCTCAGCATTTAGGTGCATGGAATGTTGGTCTTGGAGTCAGGAAAACCTAAATTCAAATCCGTCTCTGATATGCATCACATGGTCTCTCAGCCTGTTTCCTCATCTGTAAAATGGGGCACACCTGCCACACCTGGTTGTTGTGCGAGCAAATTAGCTAACTTGCATAAAGCACTTGGCGAACTTTAGGTTTCTCTCTAGATATGCTTTTGTTGGGGCTCTGTCATTTTCAGTCATATCTGACTCTTCAGGACCCCATTTGGGGTTTCCTTGGCAAAGACACTTGGAGTGGTTTGCCATTTTTTTCTCCAGCTCATTTTACAGATGAGGAAACTAAGGCAAATAGGGTTAAGTGACTTGCCCAGGGCCACACAGTAAGAGTCTGAGTCCAGCTTTAAACTCAAGAAGATGAGTCTTCCTGACTCCAGACCCAGCACTCTCTCTATGTTAGCTATGATTATCTACTCTCTGCTAGGTATGAGTCCCCCTCACTTAGGCTAGGAAGCCAAACTGTTTCTTACAGGTCCAGAAGGAATGCTAGAAGAAGAGAACTAGTATAATAAGCCTACCTGTGGTGCTCCACAGCGTCACTGTTTGGAAGTTCAGCCCCACAGACGCTGCACTGCTCCCCCCCGGCCCGGTTCTCAGTCTTCATGCCCACAGCCAACTCCCCCAGTTTGCTAAAGAGCTCCCTCTGGATGAAGCCCTGAGGCAATAGCCCACCATAGGTACTAAAGTCCATGGAGACAGCCAGGGTTGTTGGCTGCATGTGCAGGGTCGAGGTCATGGAGGACGGCATGCTCAGGACCGAGTCCCCCTTGTGATTGGGAAAGACAGAGTAGATGCCCAGGTGCTTCTCAGCCGAGACAATGGAGTACTCGGGCCAACTGGGGGGGCCCTGGCTGGCTTCAGCAGGGAGCATCGGCTGCTCTGTACTCTCCTCCCGTCCATAGTACAGCTCACGAGCGCTGGTGATAACGCTGCTCCTGGTAGGGGTCCCAGGTCCGTCCTTGCTCCTCTCCTCAGCCTTGTCCCCCCCCCAAGCCGAGGTGCTGGACTCGGCTGCCCCCGGGCTCTCCTGTGCAGGCACTTCATCCACCTGCATCATCTCAGTCTTTACCTCTGACACCCCAGGGTGCCGCCCCACACTGGCCAAACTGGACTCATCAGGCACCCCGGGTGACTGCAGGGCTCCTTGGAGGAGAGACTGCCCAATGCTCATCAAACTATCCACAGCAGCCTTGGTGGGGCTCATGGCTGCCAGGCCAAAAGAAGTAGACACGGAAGGGTTCTGCTCTGCCACCACCCCGGGGAGGTGCTGCCCAGCCACACCAGCATAGCCACTGTCCTCGATGGAATGCTTTGAGATAAAGATATTCTTGAGGTACCTGGCCTTTTGGTCCTCCTCCTCCTCTGTGCCACCATCTGCCATGGTGGTCTCTGTGTCGTTGTCATCTGAGGCCTGGATGGTCTCCAGGATCTTCAGACACTGTTCTTCCAGGTACTCAATCTCCAGGATCTCTGCTGCATAGAGCAGGTCATCCAGGTCCTCAGCCTTGGCTTGGAGAGTGGCCGTGTAGGCATACTCCAGGATCTGCTGGAAGGTCTTTGGCGACAGGAAGTCCAAGGTGTAGTGCTGGCTGTTTCGATGAAAAAGGATCTCAAACATCTTGCTGGTACAGGCCAGGACTGTCCGGTGAGCATGGAACTCTTGACTGTCCACCATGATGACCACATCACACAGGGTCCCTGCCAACCGCATCTGGTTGGCTTTGCACAGCAGCCCCGTGGGGTGGCTGGGGTTCTGCAACTGGATCATGCCCATCTTTGTCAGATCCATGGCACTGTTCAGGGCTTAGGCATGAGGCTGTCTTTCCTTCTGGTCTCTGTAGTAGGGCAGGGTGGCCTTGCAGGATCGGCTAGATAGAAAGGCCTGAGGGAAGAAGAAAAGGAACAAGAAAGGGAAAGGGAAAGGAGAGGGAACAGAGATTAATCTATAGTCCCTAGAAAGGCATTCTGAAATAAAGTTTCCTGAGCAAGAAAGTAGTAGGTGCTTAATAAATTTTAACTGATTGATTGGGATCTGGAAACACAAGGGTTTTGGATTTGCAGGGGTTTTTAGTTTTTTTCCTTTTAATTTTTTTTCTTTCTGGAAACCTCCTTTAAAAAGCCCAAAGTTGGTGGGAAGGAAGATAAAATTATTTTACCTTCACTCCTTTTCTACTCCTAAGCAGGTTTACTCTGTCAAATACTGCACCAGGGAGAGTCAAAATCAATTTAAATGCTGTGGCTTTGGGGGAGAAGGTCTTTTAAAACGTTTTGATATAGGGGAGTGGCATTATCTTCCATAGTCATATCCAGAAATGATATTACTCATACACAATACTGAAAAATAACCAGCATTTAGTCCCTCCTTTTATTCAGTATGTAGGAGCGAATATCTTCCTCCTCAGCTTCTATAGGGGAAGCCCTCCAAGTTCCAGGACAGACGAAACTTTCATCCTCCCATTCTTCAATGCGGCAGCCCCAGGGGCAGAGTCCATGAGAGCTAAGGGCAGGACCCTGCAAAAGGCTGGGCTGCTGCTCTCCTCCCTACATCCCTATCATGATCAGGCAGCTGGCGTCCAGCTCTGCCCCCAATGAACATCCTTTAATTTTGAATTCCTGCCTCCTCCCTCACCTCTGGGCTAACCCTCAACATCTCTGAAGCAGTTAGATGTCATAGCAGTAGAGAATGAAAGAATGCTCCACTTGGCTAGAGTCTCTGAATTTGAATTCAGCTTCAGATAGAAGCTGTGTGGACTCAGAGCACTTAAATACTTAAGGCCTCATCTTCCTCATTCTTAAAGTGGCACTAATAATAAATAGTACCTACCTGCCAGGGTTGTTTCAAGGATAAAAATGAGATAATAATTGCAAAGTGCTTAGCACAGTGCTTGGCACAGAGTAAGGACTATATACACATTAGCTATTATTATTATTATTACTCAGTCTCTGGCAGGAACATTTGAAGAAACCACAGCAGGGAGGTATGATTTATTTAGTAAGAGATACTAGGAATACACTCTGAGGCTGTATGCATGTGCAAAACACGTAGTAGACAGATGCCTACAGAATAATAACGACTTACATTTATGCACCTCTTCATAAATTGCTTTACGTACAACACCAGTAGGCATGGCAAGTACAGATACCCCCATTTTTCAGATAAGGAAACTGGGTCTCAAAGAGGTTAGGTGACTTGAATGCAATTCAATTCAATATGACCATTTATTAATGCCCCTCCTACATATAAGGCACAGGGATTTAAAAAAAAATAAGGTTTGCCCAAAGTCACAGGGCAGAAGACAGAGCATTGTGTGTATACAATACCACAGATCTATGATAGGAGAGTGGGAAAGGAAGTGTATGGATAGGTCACATAAACAGAATGTGATCAGCATGAGCTATCAATTGCATGGCCAAGGGAGAGTTTCTAAAGTACATATGCTGTATCCTGTGACCCCAGATGTCTAACCTGGGATAAAGTTTGTTCTATGGGGCAGGGTTTAGAAATTTGGCCACTGGTTATGATGGGGAAATAATCCATGACCTAGAGGTACTGTAAATATATCTACCACTGAAGCAAAACTGGAAAGAGGAGGAGAGGAGAGATAAGGACTACTCGGGGTCATTAGCTGAGCACCTAGGTTTCCCAGATTCACTTAAGTGGCTGTGGGAATAGTGAAAAGCCCCCTCTGGCTTACCCCCCTCACACCCAGCTGTTGGCAATAACTGACTGAACTGAGGAGAAGCAAGGAGGAAGGACACTCCCTTCACACACATACTCAGAAAAATCTCCTAAGGCCCCAAGGAAATTGAACCAGAGGAGGGGGTTGGGAGGTGGGGAGTGGTAAATCTGCCCAGCAAGACCGAAGGGGTTAATAAGTCAGCTATTCCTTTTTTAAGGTACATCTGAGGCCCTTAACCAGGTGGAAGCTTAAAATATAATGGGAAGCTCCTATCTGAAAAAGGAGATGAGGTTTCCCAGTGATTTAGGGGTTCAAACGGGGAGTCAGTTGGTGGCTCAGTTTCCCAATCTCTCTCCTCCTAATAGACCCATTCTGTAAAAGAGAAAACACAAAGGGAGAGTACCCCGACGCCTATTCTCCCACCTTCATTTCTGCACCCCAAGCTGACTTGAACTGAACACTGGAGACTGGAAGAAAGCTAGTGTTTAACACCCGACTGAGGGAAAGAGCAGCAGAATCAATCTCATACGACCCCCCTAAGTTCCAACCTAAGAAAGAACCCCATGGAGTACTTAGAAGTGGCTTTGGGAAACTTAGGTAATCAACTTTTCTAGGGGAGCTGGAAACCGTAAGTAAGGAGAACGCAAGGCAAGAGAAAAAACGGAAGACCCGAGGTAGGGAAATTGAGTCCCAGCCGACTGGACACCGAAGCTCTAGCCGTCTGAGGGAAAGGGAAGGTAGAAGGACGGAAGATGAAAAGGAAAACACAAAAGCCACCCTCCCCCAGAAAAGCCAACAAGGGGTCTGCAGCCATCATCTCCCCGCCCCCCTGCAGTGAAATGGGTGGGTGGGAGTGGGGTAAAGAAAGATTAGAGGCGACTAGAAACCCCAGTATCTAGCCAAATGAGTGTCTGCAACACATACGCAGCCAGCGTATCGGGTAAGTGTGAGAGTGCGTGTCTTTATGTGAGTGTGATCATTAAAGTGCCTGCGAGTGCCTTCGTCTGTGTGTGAATTTGAGTGTCTGAGCGTGAGAGAATAGACGGGTGCCTGTCTGCCTGTCAGTCAGCGTGCGAGTGTGAGAGTGTCTTGTGTGTGAGTGAGCGTGCCCGTGCGTGAGTGTGAGACAAGGCATCCCAAATGCATCAGGTGCAGCGCCGCCGGCACAACCCGCCCTGCAGCCGGCTGAGAGCGCACGGAGTGCTCGGGCTCCGCGGCCAGTCCCGCCCGGAGGACCGGAGAAAAGAAACGGGCTCCCGAGGGAAGGAGACAGACATACACACGGAGCCCCGGTCACTCACTCCATGCCGCCGCCACCCCACCAAAAAATCAAGTCACGGCAAGAAAAATAAATCCTCACGTTTTGTTTTCTTCCCCAAAAGAAACAAAACCGAAACGCGTCCTGATCCTCACTCCCCTCTCAACACACCCGGCCCCGGCCCCCAGACCCTAGCTGCCCAGCTGGCCAGTAAATAAATACAGGAATAAATAACCACAATCCTATTTCGCTCCCGCGCACCAGTCGGCATACATATGAGCCCTGACCGGCTCCCGGCTCGCTGCCTTCCCCTGACCATACAAAGCCTCCCCCAGCGCTAGCCTCCCCTTAGCCCAGCAGACCGCCCAGCCCTGTGTCTTACACCCAGACCCTATCCTGGAAGGGAGGGGTCGGTGGGGGGGGAGGCAGCTGCGCCCGAGCTGACAGCCGGGGCTCTCCCCTTATTCCCCCTCGGCAGCAGCGGCGGCGGCCGCGGCTGCAACAACAGCAGCACCAGCAGCTTCAGCAGGGGAGAAAGGCAAAGAAAATGAGGCGAAGCCAATGGGCCAGAGTGGCCGCAGCGAGCGCGCCCCCCCCCACCCCGGACCTCTCCAGCCCTCCGTGCGCCCAGGCGCGCGGCGCCGGCTAGACCGTGCGCCCCTCCCCGGCCCCCCACTCACCGCTGCCGAGCCGTGCGCTCTGGGGTGGGTGTGCGTGCCTGGGGGGGTGTGTGTGTGTGTCTGTGTCTGGGAGGGGTGTTGTGGTGGAACTGTTGCTCTCGGTATTACGGCGGCGGCGGCGGCGGCATAGCCCGGCAGTTCGCAGTACCCGCTCTCATCGCCCTTAACTCCTCTCTGCTGCGAGGTTAGCAAATCACCACCGGCTGCGGCGCCTCCGCCGCGTCCCACGTCAACGCCGAGCCCCCTCCCCTGCGAGGCCCCGGCGCCTCTCCATCTTTAGTGCTGGCGGCCGAGCGCGGCTCCCTGCCCACAGCTGCCCCCCTTCCTCCCTCCTTCGTCCCCCCCTCCCCTCCCTGGGCTCAGCCCTCCCACCCCCTGTGCTGGCCGAGCCGGGCGCTCCTCCGCTGTCCCCTCCCCTCCCTGCTGCTCTCCCGGCTCCGGGCTTCGCCTGACATCTAGCTGCTGCTGGGGCGGCAGTGCGAGCCGCTCGGCTGCCTGGGGAAGAGGGACCTGAAGGACGGATTGGGGAACATGGGGATCCTTGAAGGAAGGAAGCCACAGCAACACTGTCCAGCTTCGGATACTTCCTTTCGGTTTTTGCTTTTTATTTCATAGCGACCCACTCCCCGCCACCCACCCTTGTAAGGTCGAAGTTTTCTCTCAGTTTGTGTACGCGCCCGTTAAGAGTGTGCCTTACCCTTCCCTCCTCAACTCAGGGTATCAAGCATAATTTCTCCCAACCTTGCATCCCTAGTTTCTGTTTCCAGCCAGTTTATGGGGTGATCTTCACCCCTCTCGCTTCCCTGCTCTCCCTGCTATCCTCCAGGGTTGCAAAGCTATCTTTCAGAGCAGATTTTTCTGACTTGGGTGGGCTGTGGAAGGGGAGCAGGTGGAGATCAGCGAACAGGGAAGGGAGGGGGCGAAGTTCACGAAACGCCTGCCCCATTTTTCGGACCCTGATCCTGCGAGCAGCAGGAGTTCAGGGCTAGAGGGAAACTTCTTGCTCTGCAACAGCATCCCTCAGGGTCTCTAGCTGGGGGGAGGTGGTTTCTAGACTTCCTCCCCCCATCCTCACCAAGCCACTGGCGGAGCAGTGCAAAGTGCTTGAGATGATACTGATGAGGGACCCAGAAAAGTCGGCCCCGTTTCCCCAGATGGCGCCCTAGTTCGTTAGGGGACAAGTTGAGACCAGAGGCCAGCATTGGGCAGACAATGGAAGTAAATCCATGGCCGCTTTACGCCCCTCAATCCCTGGCCTCTCCTTCCTAGTATCCTTTGCGTAATCTGGAGAGAGACTTGCGGAGGGCCAAAAAGGGGGAACCGCTCCTGGGGTCTCCAGCTTAGGCTGCTGACAGTAAACACGGAGGAGCAAGTGGTGGGAACTGGCGCCCCCAAATCTGCTGGAGCGGGGAAGGGGAGTGCACTGCAGTCTGGGGCAACGCGGATCCCCCAGATCTAAGGTTAAAGGGGAGCTAAGCACGTCGGCCCACGGCTGTATGCACCTTGGACCAGGTTTCGTGCGATGAGCGCCTCCCCACGATCTGTTGTGGACACGCGTGCGAATGGAGCCAGGTCATGGATTTTTTTTTTTACCCAGGGTTCATGCAAACATAGATAGACACATTCGTCGTCTCTGAACCCTGTACATCGACCAGCCTCGGGATCTTCCCCACACACACATACACACACTCTTTAGGGAGACAAAAATGGAACAGAAGAAGAAAAGCA
Organism: Pseudocheirus occidentalis; assembly: GCA_028646575.1. Taxonomy (NCBI): domain Eukaryota; kingdom Metazoa; phylum Chordata; class Mammalia; order Diprotodontia; family Pseudocheiridae; genus Pseudocheirus; species Pseudocheirus occidentalis. The sequence continues at coordinate 104,103,519 of CM053596.1, forward strand.
AGAGAGATAAGAAAAAAAAAATTCCGGAGCCTAAACGCACACCCCACTCTCCCAGTCCCCGGGTTCTTTTCAACTCTGGAGCTTGCTGATATCTGGACCCTCGCGGGCTTCTTCAAGGTCAGGAACCCCGAAGCAGACCCGAATTGGCCTTATCCCGGTCTTGCACTTGAATCTAGGTATCATAAGACTAATACTGACACATTTTTATAGAGTTTTAAGGTTTAAAGGCACTTCCAGCATAGTCCTAAATTAGAAAATCCGGGTAAAAAAAAAAAACCACCTTCTCTCTCCTCTTACAAGGACGGCAAAGAAGCGAAGCTTTCTAAATAAGAATCGGGAAGTGATCAGATGGAAGAAGAGGAGCAGTTAGGGAGTTGCAGATTAAATTGCTTTAGACTGTTGGTTGAACAGAATTGACTTTCATTCTTTATGCTGCATTACAGTAATACAGGCAATATTAAATCATATCGTTAATAATAGTGATGTGTTGATGAGAACACCGGTTTATAATTCATCCTGCCTACTAATACAAACGTGTCCCCCGTTCTAGCAAAAGTTGGTGGGTTGGGGGAGAGTAAATGGAGGCAGGGTTTAGCTGGAGAGCTAATAACAATGGTGATTGAGAAGGCAAGGAAAGAGAAGAGGGGGAAATGCAGCTTCACTAACGGTGGATTTCATTGACTGCAACCACAGAAAGAGAAGACACCTTCCCCAGTCCCTTAAAAAAAAAAAAAAAAACTTGTTGAATTCACTGATAGTGCCTAGCTGCAATTGGAAATAAGTATCTAGATGTCCCCATTCACTCAACCACCTTTTAAGAGCAAAGCAGCCTGAAAAACACATAATTAACCCCAGATCCTAATCTCCCATTAATCCTCAAATCAGCAAAGGAGAGAATCACTAGAAACAATAGACAAGGGAGAACAATCTCACCCCCATTTCTTTTCCATTCCCCCACCTCCTCCCCAAATTCACTTTATGTGAAAAATCTCCCTTGCTTCATAAACTCTGCCCTTTAAAAAGCCTAGCCCTTGTTAGTAAGTGTTAAAGAGAGATTAATGCCTGAATTTAAGAGGTAGAGAAGGTAACAAAAAGAGAGAGGCAAGAGAGCCTGTGGGCTAGGTGCCAGCTTTGGGCTGGAAGGCAGCATTTCCACTTAGCACTGAAGGCTGGCTGCACAGCAGTTTGATAAGGTTTATTGGGCCCAGATAAAGCAGCAATTCCTCCACCACAGTCTACCTTTTACAGCTAGAGCTCTGTCCTTGGGTCCCAGGGATGCTGAAGAGAGTCCCCAGTTCAGAGATTCTGTGTGAACATCTCAAAAAAAAAAAAAAGGATGGAAATTTGTCAACATCCAACGATCTTCTTCATTTAATGCTTCTTCTGTATTTGTAATATAGTTGCTGTTTCCTTGAATATGGGTAATAGAGGAAGCCTGAATCATCTCTTTGGGTCCTTAAAAACAGAAGCAGTGCAGTATAAAAATCACTAGATTTCAAGACAGAAGTTACAATCCCATCTCTTCAAGGAACTAGTGATTTGATCTTGGGCACCTCAAGATATTGGATTTTTAGAGCAAAAGGACCTGGGTTCAAAGCCTGTTTCTGTCACTTACCATCACAACCTCTTAGGGCCCAGTTTCTTCATCTGTACAATAAGGCAGCTGGCCTAGATGACCTCATAAGTCATAGGACCACAGATTTTTAGCTAGAGGGGGCTTCAGAGGCTATCCCCTCATTTTTTTTTAGATGAGAAAACAGGCCTAAGGAGGTTTAAGTGACTTGCCCAAAATCATAAAAGGGGTAACCACCAAAGGCAGAATTTGAACCCAGTTCCTTTGTTCCAGATTCTGTGTTCTTTTATCTTCCATCTGTAAATCAGTTATCTCAAGTCACCTCCTCTTTCTGGACCTCAGTTTCCTCATTTGTAAAATGAAGATGTTAGACTAAATAATCTCAAAAATATCTTTCAGCTCTAACTCAGTTCCTAGGAGAAATTCCCAACTACTAGGCATAGTAGGTAAGGTCATGCCTAGAGACAGATGAAATGAAATTTCTTCAGTCATAAATTAACCTTTTTTTTCCCATTTGCCTTCACTTGAAACACACATTTAAAGGACTGTGGCTTAACTGGCCAATCCTTGGACTACTGAGCAAGTAGATAAGAGTACCAGGCCTGGAGTCCTCCTGAGTTCAAATCCAGCCTCAGACATTCACTAGCTGTGTGACTGTGGATAATTCACTTAACCCTGTTTGCCTCAGTTTCCTCAGCTAGAAAATGAGCTGAAGAAGGAAATGCAAACCACTCTAGTATCTTTACAAAGAAAACCCCAAATGGGAACAACAAAATGTGAAAGGTAATGATAATAACTCAATTACAGATATAGTGTGTTCTGATTTACATTTTACTTACCATTTTCCTCTTAATTTACCAAGAGATCAATTAAGAGTGTTATTTTATTTTATTTATTTTATTTTTTACAGATGAGGAAACTTAGAAAGTTATTTTATAGGACCAGGTCCAGTGCACTATGTTGTGTCTGAGACAAAGACAATTCAGAAATGATAAGCAGAAGGGATGGAAGTAAACACGTTAAACCTACATTTTTGCTCAGGTCCCTCACTCCTCTGTAGCTCCTAGGCCATTATCAACACACATTCAGTCAAATAAAAGAGTAAAATAATTCTTCATGGAGGTAACCCAGACAGAAACCTAGCTGAACCATTCAAGACCCAGACCCTAGGTGAAATGGTGGATAGAATGTTCCACTTGGAGTCAGACAGATTTGAGTTTGAATTCTCTGTCTTTTATACTTACTAGCTTACACTGGATGAGTCTGTGCACTCATCTGCCGAGTCTTTTAAAGTGAGGTTTCAATGGCCTCTAGCTCTACATCTATGAACCTATGATCTTTCCATTTCTTAGATAATTCAGGCAAAAGACAGAAGGGAATTTTAAATTAAAGCAAGACTTCAATTTAACCATCTTGCTTGGGAAGTGGGCTATAGCAGTGAATTACATTTTCTGGCAAATTGAGGGTTAAATACTGCAGCCTTTTCTGTTTCAAGCCTTCTGGTTGAGTGACTTGCTAAAAAAAAAATCAGTTCTTTTTTTTTGTTGCCTTAGTAATTAGAGCACTATTTTTCTTTTAAGTAATATTTTATTTTTCCAATTATATGTAAAGACAATTTTTAGCATTCATTTTTAAATTTTTTTTAATTTAGTTTTTATTTGTTTTCCTGTTTACATTACTCATTTTCATTACATTTTTGAATTACACATTTTCTCCCTGTCTTGCCCCTGTCCCAACCCTAAAACAGCAGTCCCACTGTAAAGCCCCTCCCCTGCTCTGCTCTCTTATTTTCTGGTAGGGCAGGGAGGGTCT
>CM053596.1:104107403-104126504 GCA_028646575.1 Pseudocheirus occidentalis
TTTTTCAGTTGATGTATAGCTTCTAGGCATTCTTCAATTGTCTTGGAAGCATTTGGTGTGGGAGTTCTGAGTTCTGGGCTCTCTTCCTCCCATTCCATGCTTTGACCCTTTTTAACCATAAAAAAGGATTTTAAAGTTTTATTGGCATTTTTATTTTGCTTCCTCTTTTAGCATTCATTTTTGTTTCTTTTTTTTTTTGCAGGGCAGTTGGGGTTAAGTGACTTGCCCAAAGTCACACAGCTAGTTTTTTGTGTGTGTGTGTGTTAAGTGTCTGAGGCCGCATTTGAACTCAGGTACTCCTGACTCTAGGGCCAGTGCTCTATTCACTGCGCCACCTAGCTGCCCCTTAGCATTCATTTTTAAACAAAATTTTGAGTTCCAAATTTTCTCCCTCCCTTCTTCTTTTCCCACCCTCCTCCCAGGTAAGCAATTTGATACAGGTATTATGTAGAGTGCATCTTTTTATAAAAAGCTACATTTCACTTTCAGAAACTTTGAGATTGGAAAGTGTACAACCAAATCCAAGAGTAATAAAGGGGAACATGTGCTTCTGTTGCTTATGTTCCCCAATCCCCAGCAAAGGGAAAGAAAAGGGTATGAAGGAAGGGGGAACTAGCAAATAGCTGGAACTCTTACATAATGGAAAAGGCTTTAGGAAGTATAGGTTAACTTGGTGACTCCTGTTTTTCTCACTAATGCTCTCTGAGGGCAGGGACTGCATGCATCTAATTCAGCTTTATAACCTTCAGCACCTAGCACTGTTCTTTGCATATAGTAGGGACTCAATAAATTTTAAAATTGAATAATGAAGGATCTTGCAGGACCCCTTTAGTCATTATTGTGAATTAGACTATGGAAAGTGTAGGTCATTGAGATCAATAGAATTTTTTTTTGTCCTGTCCCCCATATTTACCTTAAAAATTGAAGTGTCTTTTTGTAAAAACAACTAAGTTTATGCCCTTATTTTCTTTAGTTACCAATTTTTCCTGTCCTCTTAAAAGTGATGAATGTGGAAGAGAGAAAAAAAATTTCTTACAGGTTTGGATTAAATGGTTTCCAGATAAGCAAAATTTTACTGTATTTGAATAAATGTTAGAAAACTTTTTTTTCCTTGCTTGAATAATACAGATAATTGCTCCTCATCTTCACTACATTTTCGGCATTTTGCCTGGAAAGACCTGGTAACAGTGGATGTTATAAACTTTGGTTCCTTCTGTTCAGAGTGTTTGATGCCCCCAGTATCTCCACTGCACCAGTGACTTAGAGTGAGGATGGGGTCAGAGGGGGCAAAAAGGAATATGATTATCTCTTCTCAGCCTCGGAGACCCTGGGTCATTGTGACCCCCTAGATCCCAGTGATGGAAGAAGAGACAGGTTTTTCTTTTCCTCTCTTCCCTGGCATATTGCAAATGGTGTTGGGACCTAATGTTGTCAACTCAAATAGCAAATCTGAGTTGTTATTAGTGCAAAGATGCCCTGAGGGGGTAGGCAGTGTGGATGAAATCTGCAGAGAGTGTTATAGGCAAGTGTGTTTATAATTATAATGGGATTTAATGTACACTGGGACCAGATGATAGCAGCCATTTAAAAAGAGAAGCCTAATGAGAGAGGTCCCTTAATGACAGGCAGAAGGGCTTAGGTTATTAGAGAAGCATCGTGGTGTTGCACTGGATGGGACAAACCACGTGCCAGGTTTCATGGGGTTCAGAACTCAGCATCAGGGCAAGACACTATAACCTTATCTGTCAGCAAGTGGGCATCTGTTTTTTTTTTCCATACAGGGGGGGATTTAAATGTAGATAAGAACACTTCAAATCTAGATCTTCCTTCTGGTCCCTTCTCTCCCTCAGGCCTCCCCATATTGCTGGGTGATGTGGGTGTTTGGGGAAATTTGCTTTGTTCTCCAGAAGAAGAAAAAAAAACATATCAAGGCTCAATTTCAAAACTAAAATTTTGTAGCTACCGAGGGGTGCGTTCTCAGTGTAGTGTGCATGAAATGAAGCTGCTTGACTCCCATTACTGGTAATGGGAGTCCCACAGCTAAATCCCTGGGCACCATGCTGAAAATTAACCCCCAAGTCCTCATTGGAAACCGGGGCTTTAAAAAAGCGCTTCAGTGTTTGGAGGAGAAAAAAAAAGAGCCCAATACTTACTTGAGCTGTTTAACTTTAAATAGTCGTCTGTTTAACTTTGAAGTTGTTTAACTTTCCAGAGTTGAGTTCACGGAGGCTGTTTTACTGGGGGAATCTTGGAGTTAGGAACAAAGTCAGGGGCTGCCTGCAGTCTGAAGGGGTGCCAATCTTCTCCAGGAGGATTGGGGGTGGTTCTCTTGGTTGGGTATTTTATGGAGCCTATTCATGCCTTCCTGGTTTATTCAGGCACTTTGTGGAGATTACTATGATGTTGAGTCATCTAAACTGTGTAGAGGTCCAAGTTCCTTTATTCCAAAGAGATCACCCAATAGCTTCACAAAGTCCTGAGTAGAGTCTTCCCCTTGCTGAAATTGAGAATAAACAAGAGAAATTAGTCATTTGAGTTTGAGTCCTACCCCTGACCCTGACTAGCTGTGTAACATTGGCTGAGTCAGTTAATCTCTCTGAGCCTGTCTTACTCGTTTGTAGAATTAGGCTAATACCACTTGTGCCACTTTATTTTTCTTAGGTTTTTTTGTTGTTGTGTTTTGCAACATGGCTATTGTGGAACTATGTTTTGCATGACTTCATATATATAATGGGTATCATATTTCTTACCTTCTCAATGGGTAAGGGAAGGGGGAGGAGAGAAGGAGAGAATTTAGAACTGAGCACTTCATAAGTTGTCCAGGATAATACATCTAAGACCTATCGGAGGCAACAACACATGGACATAGGTCTTTGTGACTCCAAGGCCTGATCCCAATTCAACATGCCATGTTACTGCTTGGTGCTCAATAATTCAAGGATTATTACTTTAGAATACCAACTATTTGGAGATTATCAAAAATTTTACTTCTCTAGGTAATATGTAGGACAGTAAAGACCCCTGCCTAAATTAAACTCAGAGGCTTCTCAGGGTAGAAAGTAGAAAGGAGTTTATTTCAATCTCATGAGAGAGGGCGACTCACACTGAGTGCATTCAATACATTCTCAGTGTCAGACCACCCTAGACACAAAGAATATAGATTCTTTTATAACCCCCCCCCCCAAATTGCAATCCCCTTCTCTAACCCCCTTCCTCTTGCCTTATTCTCATGAGCTTTGAGGGCACAGTTTTAAACTTGATAAATCTACTCCAATGACAGTGATGACGTGCAAAACAAGCAGGTGAGGTTATTTTGAAAATTTAGCAGTCTATGAACTTTGGCACAACTCTTGCATTTTCCAGGCCCCCTTTACTTTTTTTATTTTAGATTAATGTACAGATGTGATCAAAGCCTGTATCCTTGTCCTTGTTCCTGGAATACTACTTGGTCAGCTTGCCCTTACAGTATAACTGGGCAAGGAACCAAGTATAGTAGTATTCTGTATTTTGTGGGTCTCAGTCCAATGGGAACAAGCAGATATGATTATCCCACAGATTTAGTATTTCAAAAGCTCTTACACCCCCACATTGTTAGTCTTCAGACCTGGGTGAACGTGCAGATGTGCTTACATCCTGTGTTCCCATCCTTTTCTCCTAGAATACTTCAAGGTCAGAAAGTTTGTTTTTACAGAAAAACTGAATTGAAAACCCATCCTTAAATTCTATGAGGGTCCCCTACCCTAAGATGAGGGATCTAGGAGGGGTGTTCACCATATCTCACACAGTAAAGACTTTTGAGACTCATTTTTGGCATTACACTAGATTCTTTAATTGAACTCTGACCACTCTCAAATAAGGTCCAGGTCTTTCTTGGATACCAGTACTGGGACTTTGGGCAGCTACTTGGCACAGTGGATTGAGCACTAAGTTGAGAACCAGGAAGACTCATCTTCTTGAGTTTAAAACTGACCTCAAACACTTAACTAGCTGTGTGACTCTGGGCAAGTCACTTAACCCTGCTTGCCTCAGTTTTCTCATCTGTAAAATGAGCTGGAGAAGGAAATAACAAACCACTCCAGTGTCTCTGCAAAGAAAACCCCCAAATGGAGTCACAAAGTCAGACACGACTGAAACAACTCAACAATAAGTGGGACTTTAATATGAAGGTTTCCTGCCACTCTGCTTTCACCCTATCACCCTACTCTTCACCGTATTCCCTAATCAGCTGAAGATGAAATGTTGCAAGGACAACAGAATATAATCAGGTAGTCCCATGCTTGGGAAAACCAAGGGTATTCACTTGGATGCAGAAAAAGTTGGATGAACACACCCTCCATAAAAATTTACAGTGAGATAAACCCCGAAGTCACTTGTCTTTTGGGTATTGATGCTACGAGAAAGCGCTAGCCACAAGTTGCCTGGTTTTCTCCCCTAGAAGAACACAGGCCCCCTGGAATAGGCTGGCCCTCTGAGTTCTTGGTAAAGAAAATCTATGCTAATCAGACCCCAGAACTGTGGCATATCTTTTTTCCTGAGGTCAGGCTGCCCCTTTTACAAGGTCAAACAGTTCCTGGAAGAAAACAAGCTAAGTTCATTCCTCATGGTCTAGGATCCTTTCTTTCCCCTTATTTACAAGATTAAAAGATTTCTTTAGATACCTGGTTAAGCAACATGTTCACAGAGAAGAGACAGTTACTTCTTTGGGGTCTTAGTAATGTGGTTCATGGAAAAGGCACCAAAAACCATTATTTAATAATAAAAGAGTCAGCAGGGGATGATGAGCCTCTTATGGCCAAGAACTTCATTTATTCATGAGTTATATGTGGTGCCTGTGACTACAGAAAATAAAAATAAAAAAGCTTCCACCCAATAATTATCCATTCATAAGGAGATTAGGGGTATATAACCACCTCTTGAAACTACTCCCTTCAAAGGGCTCTTGGAATATGGAAATGAAGATGAAAATGTAACTTCATCTGGCTACTCAGAAAGTCCTGAAACCAAGCCAGGCTATTGACAAATCTAGTACAGCAAGTGTGTCTTTCCTTCTACGTTCTCCTTCATGCTCCAGGATCTAGGTCAGGTCACTGTGAAAAAGCAGACTGGTCCCCTCTTGCTGCTGACTTCTCTGGGAAATGCCTGCCTAGAAACCTTTAGTGGGGGGCCTCAATGGTTGCGCCAGAACAGGGTTAGGGAAGAATGACTCAGAGATAGAGAGGGAAAAGAAATGGTAATAGGCAATGTGGCCTAGTGGATAGTCAGAAAGACCTGGGTTCTACTCCCTAATTTGGTGTCTACTGGCTGTGTAACCCGGGTTAATTCACTTAACCTCTCAGTGCCCCAGATCAGTCATCTCCATAGTGGGGGCAATGTACCCTCACGTGACCTAGGAATGATGTCAGTGCTCATGTGAACTAATTAGAGGTGGGAAGATGGGTCACATTTGACCCTCCCCTCAGTAACCAATTGTGGGTTTGTTTCCAACCCAACAATGCTGTCTTTCACTTATTGCCACTCAGGCAAGCCAGCCAGCAGCCTCTCAAGGTGACTATAACTTAACAGGACTCAAAGAAGGCAAAATTCACACAGCCATCATTCAAGTTCAGGCCCTCAGCACTTAAAAGCCTCCTCATTTTTCTCCTTGCCTTAAGACTCTCCTTTCTCCAATCCATTCTCTACAAAATTGCCATATTGATATTCCAAGAGCATAGGTCTGATGATATAATTGCTGTATTCAATAAATTCCAGTGGTTCCATAGTGACTCTAAAATCAATCAGTATTTCATCTTAAGTTTCTATTTTTGTGTCATTTTTATTATACGTAATTATTAGTATAATAGTGTTATGTGCTTTATTAATCAGTATATATGTGTGTGTATATATACATATACATATATTTACACATATATATGTATTTATTTATTGATGGGGTGCATGCTCAACAAAGTTTTTAAACCACTGCCCCAAATGACTCAGTTGGTTACAGATCAAGTACTAACCTGCATTGGTAGAACTGGTTCCTCAACAGAAGGTCCCTATACCAATAAAATCACAAATCTCATTAGAAGAAAAAAGAAAGAAAAAGAAGAATGCCCTATTTTTACCAATATTCAAGCATTTATTTGTGCAAAAGTTGGCTATGTAGTTTCTTGGTGGGATGCCAATGCTACCTTACTTTGTCTCCATTCTTCTATGGCTCATTTATTTACTTCAGAGAGAGGGGCACTTGGTGAGAAGAGCTTGGAGGGGTTGATGTTAATTTTCACCTTGGAGCATGACGTGTTTATTAGAGAACGTGCACGCTAAATGCAGCCAGCCTGGTTTCCTCATGTTAAATAGCAGTCATGCCCAAGTGGCTCTCCATGTACCATTACTCCAAGTGATTGAACCAATTTCTCCTTCTGCCATGAGTTTGAGTTGTAAACCTCTCAACCAGACAGGGAGGCAATGATGTGCTGCCTCTTGTGATTATTATTAAACTATAAGATTAAGCACATAAACCCAGGAACAGGGGAGAAGTTGAGGAAAGAGTCAGGTATATTTGGCAGAATTCTCTTGACCTGTCTTGGCACCATTCTGTATCCTAGCTCCAGGAGAAAGGGGACACATTCATATTTAATTACATCTTGTAAAGCATTTCCATCTACTTACAAGTTATCTCTTGTATTTATCTATTTCTGTATCCCACCTAGAGTGAGGGAAACCTCTAAAGAAAGAATGTCTTGGGCTCAGTTTATCATACAACAATAGAATATTACACTTGAAAGGGACTTTCTCAGTCATTTAATCTATCCTGGTCATTTTACAAACAAGGGAACTGGAGCCAAGAAAGGTTAGCTAGCTAGCTGTGTGAATCACCCAAGTGGCAAATCCTGGATAAGAATTCAGGTCTCCTACTACCTACCTCTCTAAGTACTATTGACCAGTGATGTCAAATAGAAAGGAGTTGGTCACAAATAGAAAGGTTGAGGAGTCTCAAATAGAAAGGAGGCCACTAAATTGCACATAAGGACCCCCAAAGGATGTATATTGACTTAGAAAGCCACATATTGATATTATATCCTATTCTATTTTTCTTTTTAAAATATTAATTTAAGTATTATTTTCTTTTAAACATTCCCCAATTACATTTTGATCTGCTATAAACAGGAGTACAAATTACAGGGAACATGCCAACTTATTCCCTGTCTATATTTCATTTTACCCAATGTTGATAAAGAGCTAGGTTGGAACAACAGCCATATAAAAACAAATATCCTACAACCTTAGAAGTCCCATAATAGCACTAGAATTTCTAAGTTCTGAACAGAAGCCCAAAGAGGAAATCACAGATCCTTTCTCTATCATATTAATGTCTTCATTTGTGGTTTATCATAAGACTCATTCTTTTAAACCAATGTAAAATGCTTGTGTGTGTGTGTGTGTGTGTGTGTGTGTGTGATGTTAAATTTTATGTGTGGTTTTTAAGGAATCACAATTTTTTATTGCTGGAGATAAGACCACATAGAAAATGTAATACAGGAAATACAGTAACTATAAAATTCAGAAATCAGCTGAAGTGGAGGTTCTAGACATGGGCTTCCTTTTCCTTTTAAAATGTTTTATTAATGCTCTTTTTATTAAATGACACTATTACTTCCTTATGATTTTCCCATTCCAGTAGAACCTTCCCTATAAACAAATAAGTACAGTCAAGCAAAACACATTGGCCATGTTTGAAAATGTATGCCTTGTTCTGTACCAATAGTCTACCACTTCTCTGTTAAGAGGTGGAATCTTTATAGCATTATCAGTCCTGTGAAGTCACCTTTGGTTACTGAATTGGTTAAATTACTGTGATCACCATTTATGTTGTTTTTCTGGTTCATACTTTGTTCTACAACAATTCATAGAATTCTCCTAGACTCCTTCTACACTGTCGCTTTACCACCATCACTCAGCATCCTATCTCTCTTTGAGGTTCACATTATCAAAATTTTTCTCCCAATCCAGATTCTAATAACTGTTATCTATCAATCCCCAGATCATTCTCCTTATGTCCTCGATGAGTTCAGTCTTTCTTTCTACCCCAGTTCTAATTCTCATACTAGGAGACTTCAATATACATAATAATGCTCCTTCAAATACCTTAACTTCCCAAGTCCTCAGTCTACTCAGTTCTAATGGCCTCCACTCTATCTCACCTACACATGAAAATGGTTCTATCCTTGATTTTGCCATCACCCACAAATGTTCCACTCCTGTGTTTAAAAAAACCTCTAAAAGTAATTAATCTGATTATAATCTTTTATCATCCCATCTTTCTCTCTGCTTTATAACCACCAGCCTTATTTTTGGTCCTTGCTATGGCCTCCATTTCCTCCACCCTTCAGGTCTTTCCTAGGCCATCATTCTTCCTCCACTTACTTCCCCATAGTGAACTGACTCAACTCAACACTATTCTCTGTCATCCATCCTTTGTCCCCTTTGCCTCAATCATGCTTTACTAAAACTCCACTCCTGGATTATTTCCACCATCCTCTGCTTTCATTGCTTTCTTACTGAATGAAGCTGGAAGATATCATGAAACTTTGGATCTACTACAAATTTTATGTTATCTACTTTCATCTGGACTCTGATTATAGCAAGGCATTCATTTTTATGAGACTAGGGTCAATTGAGTAAATCAAGCAAATCCCCTCCACCCTGCTCAAAATAAGTTATTAAAATGCTATGTTCTGGGGCCTTAAAATGATGAATGAATCTAAATGCATCTAAATTGAATCAAAACAGTCATTCCAATTAGATTGGATGAACTGGAATGAAAGAGCAGAGGTAGGCTTTTGGGGGAATGTTTGGTACCAAATGTTCTTACCATTCCACCTTAGTAAATAGCCCTTTCTAAAAGCTAATTGGTTAATTAAATAACTGATCATCTAGGAGGGAAGCATGTCCATTTGGAAGTATGAGCTACATAAAATCAGAAAAAAAAATCCCCAACTCCTTAGATCCATTCCCTAGAATACTGAAGGGATGTCATAGCTGATTCATCGATTCAAGCAGGAGTTAGGGTCATTACCTCAGAGCTTAGACTCACTTCCTCCGGCATCAAGTCACTATTTCTCATTCTTCACAGTGGAAGTTCCATGCTTTCTCATCTTTGCTCATGTCTCCCATTGCCCACACTCTCAGCTGAGGACCTTGCCTCACATTTCACAGAAAAACCAGACCGTTTTCTGAGAACTCTCCCTTCTCCTGACTTCATCACACATGCCTCGGACTTCATTATCTTCTTCACTCCTGCCTCAGATGAAGAGATGGATCTTGTTTTTGCCTAGGCCAACCACTCTACATGTTCTCTGGATCCCAGCCCCTACCATCTTCTCCAGATCCCAGCTCCTACCATCTTCTCCAGATCATTGCCCCTACTATCATTCTCACTCTCTCTTACATTCAGTCTGTCCTATTACTTCTGGTTCCCTCCCCGTGTCTCCTCCATATTTAAAATGCACTTGATCCTACCATCCCTGGTAGCTATTGCCCTGTATTTCTCCTCCTCTTTGTGCTTCCCCTTTGTGCTAAACTTGTTAAAAAAACAAACAATCTGTACTCTATGTCTCCACTTCCTCTATTCTGACACTATTCTAAAACTCTCTATAATCTAGTTCCTGACCTCATCATTCAACTGAAACTACTTTGTACAAAGTTGCCAATGCTCTCTTAATTTCCAAATGTAATGACCTTTTTTCCATCCTCATCCTTGATCTCCCTGTAGCTTTTTTTTCACCCTTTTTTCAGTGCTGATCACCCTCTCTTCCTGGCTACTCTCTTCTCTCCGGGTTTTTTGTTTGTTTTGGGGGAGGGGTTGAAGAGGGTAGGGGAGGGCAATTGGGATTAAATGACTTGCCCAAGGTCACACTGCTAGTAAGTGTTAAGTGTCTAGGGTCATATTTGAACTCAGGTCCTCCTGATTCCAGCATCTGTGCTCTATTCACTGCGCCACCCAGCAGACCCTTCTCTCTGGGTTTTCGTGACACCTCTTGTCTGTGTCAACACATCATCTCAGTTTCCTTTGCTGATTCCCATGTCATGTCCACTAACTCTGGGTGTTTCCCAAGTCTCTGCCCTGAGCCTTCTTCTCTTCGTGGTAGACCATCTCACTTGGTGATCTCACCAGCTCTCATGGATTCAATTATTATCTCTTTGTGGATGATTCCCAGATCTATCTATCTCTCTTTTCCTTCCTCCCCACTTACATGCATTCACTCATACTTATACCCATTTACCCACATATATTCACAGAGCTTTAGTCTTTACCCTAAGTAATGTTCCATAAAGATCTCAAAATCAACAAGTCCAAACCAGAACTTAACTTTCCCTCTTCCCAGCTTCCCTATATCTCCACTCCATGTCTTTTCACTTGTTGTACCCCATACCTGGAATGCTGTCCCTCATTTCTGCCTCCTGTAAGACTCCAATCCTACCTTCTTCAAGAGGTCTTCTTCAATACCCCTTACTAGTGGATTACCTCTAAGATTGCCTTCCATTTACACTACATACACATATGGATGTGTGCATCTTATATGTACAATTTTGTATATGTTGCCTCTGCATTAGAATGTGAGCCCCTTGAGGTCAGGTACTCGATTTTTGTTGTACTCTCAACACTTGGCACAGAATCTTGTATATTGTAAGCACTTAATTAATGCTTATTAACTAACTGACGTATTACTATTGTGAAGGCTCATTTATAGTGAAGTTTCCCCATTCTGAAAAAATCAAATCTAGAATGGCTTCAGTATTCACTAGGCCTAGGTTTAGGTCACCTGACCTTCAAACAATCTGGGGCTTAAAGCAATGGAGACCCTCCCCCAGAGCCAGCTCAGCAGAAGATAAGCCAAATAAGGTTAAGACTGCTTTCATTAGACACCCACATGTTTCTGGGTCCTTTATCTTGGAGAGATTCCTAGGTCCCTTAGGCCGTGGGTCAGCCCCCCTACCAATAAGAGTGAAGGCCAGTTGGGGGTTTGGGTTTTTTTGCATTAGAATACTATATAACCATGGTCTGGCTTGTACCTCTCGCTCTCTCCCTGCTGCCATGTGGGTGGCAGGGACAGAGTCCTTCCTCATGAGAAAGAATAAAGACCTCTTCTGATCTTAGATTCAGACTCTGAACTCTTTCATCTCACACACTATTAAGGATACCACCATCTTCCTGCACCTTAGCCCTCAACCTAGGTATGATCATTAGCTCCTCATTGTTATCCGTCATAATATCCCCAAAGCTAATCCATAGTCAAATCTTGTCATTTCTATTGTCACAACAGCTCTTTCCACTCACATTGATACCACCCTATCTCAGGATTTTATACCATCTTGAACTGTTACAATAGATTTCTTTAATTTAAAAAAATTCTAGACATAAACACCAAAAAAAAAGAACATCTCCGTACATATAATAGAACATAAAAATAGGATTCCTTATGAAACTGTGAATCTCCACTTCATGCCACTTGATTTTTAAAAAGCAATACCTTCTATATTACTTTCAGAATGACCTATTTGTCTATATTTCCTTCAAACTTTCATTCTGTTCCGTTCATTTTTTTTAAAACTCTCTTTTTTGACATCACTATTGCTAATCCATCTTTTCCATTCTCTTATTAAAAAACAAAAGAAAGAAAGGAGGGCTAAAAAGCTCTTATAACAAATCAATATATCCAAGTAAAATGATTCCACACAGTGTTTATGCCCAAAAATGTTTATCTTTGCACCGTGCGTCCAGCATCTTTGTTAGGAGGTAGCTAATGTACTTTATTAAAAGTCCTTTGTAGGTAACATTAGTTTTTCAAAATGGTTTTCCTTTACAGTGTTGCTATTTATGTATAAATCATTTTCCTCATTCTGCTCACTTCACTCTGTCTCAGTTCATACTAAACAGTATTCTCTGAAATAGTCTCTTTCATAACTTCTTCTGGTGCAATAATATTCCGTTGTATTCGTATGCCACCTTTTCTTCATATATTCCTCCAGGTGATTAAGAGGCAGCTTGAGGCACTGTCTTAGATTCTAGTTCTTTGTTTTTCTTTTTCCTCCCTTTTAGCCCCTTCTTCAGGATCTGGAAATTATTGTTGTTTGTTTGTTTGTTTTAAATTTGTGACTGTTCCCTCCCTAATATTTACCTCCTTCTAATCCCACTGCACTGTTAAGGGAATCTGAAGATCTTCCCTGCCCCTAGGCCCTTGGCTTAAGTGGCTCTGAGAACCTTCCCTGATTTGAAAGAATACTCTGCCCCCCAATAGGCTGCATGTGGTCATGTGGAGCCTGTGGCAGGAGGCTTGTTTTTTCGGGAATGCCTGCGCCTTGTTGCTTTGTGATTGGGCAGTGGGTCAAGAGGGCTGTGACATTCTCTGATACAGGAGAAGGCTATATATATGCCCTCATGTGAGGTTTTGCTTCGGGGCTCACTTTGAGAAGAGTTGTGTGATTTAGCCAGACAAGACTCTGGGAAGCCGTTGAGCCCCCTGGCTTTGAAAAAACCCAGATGTTGGTGCTTCCCTCTCTGGTAACTGAATAGGTATGGATATAATGGTCAGACGGCTGCCTGTCTGCTGATCTGTTTCTTTGTGTGCTTATGACTTCTGTTTGTATTCTGTTTGCGTTCTCTGAAGTTCAGGGTGCTGACTTTTTCCCCTGAACTAGGTAAATGATATATGTTTGATTGATTAAAGTGAGACTGTTAACCCATTTTGAGTTGCTTTCCTTTAGAAAAGCAAATCTAAGAACCTGTGCTTGCAGCCACCCTGGTAATGCTAGGGTGCTTGCTGATACATGCACTTATTCCCATATTTTTTCCTTGTTGAGTTTGGTATTTTCTACACCAAACTCTGTGTGTGTGTGTGTGTGTGTGTGTACATGCACACAAACCTATTTTGACCATTTTAGACAAGAGTGAGCTTCATCTTGTGTGTGCCATGGAACTAGTGAAAAACTTCTCAGTCTGGAATGTAACATTCCCCTGTGCTTGTACCCTCCCCCTTCTCCTGTCAATTACTTTTACCTTCCTTTGTCTGTTTTCCCGCCTTGGTGAGGCCGTCCCATCTCCCTCCCCTTGCAGTCTCAGTAGGGAAGGGATTTGTGGGTTGGACTCTTCCACCAATGAGAGGAGGCAGCTGGCCTAGAGAGAGAACGTCCTAATTAGGTCCTTAAAATCCTAGACCTGATCTTTGAAGCTCTCTCTCCTGGCTGCCTGCCTCATGGGTCAACATCGGTAAGAAATCCCTCATGGGGCAGATAGCCCCCTTTCTCCCAGGGGAAGGGAATAAAGCCCTTTTCTTATCTAAGGCATCTCTGTGTTTACTTTTCTAACTAAATTAAGAATAATGGGTATTTTTTTTAACCCAAACAATCTGATTACTACTCCCTCATTCCTTCATCCATTTGATATACTTTTCTCCTCATATGACCTACTTACGAAAAACAGTGCATTTTTAACCTTCCCTTCTTTTTTTCCTTGAAAGTCTTAGAACCAATCTACTCCAGCACCTTTGTTTCTCTTATTTAACCCCCCCCCAATATTCTTTAAAGATATTAAGGTTCTCAAGGACACTTGTTTCTTCTCCCTCTATTAGAATGCTAGCATTACATCATCATGTCGCTCTCATCTTTGTAAGTTTCTGGACTCTTGTGTTTGTATTTCAAAGTTCCTTCTCATTTCTGGGCCTTTCATCAGAAATACTTGAAAGTCTTCTATTCTGCTAAAGATCCATCTTTTCCCCTGTAGGATTATACTCAGCTTTTAGAGGTAAATTATTCTTGATCATAAGTCTAGGTTTTCTGCCTTTTAAAAATTTTATTCCAATATCTCCTCTTATTTATTGTAGAAGTTGCCAGGTCTTGGGTGATCCCAACTATAGAACTTAGTGCTTGAACTGCTTCTTTCTTAATCCTTGTACTACTTTTTCTTTAATGTAGGGGTTGAGATTTTGGCTATGGCCATCCTATATCATTTTGTTTTCAGATTTCTTTCAGCTGGTGTTCAGTGGATTCTTTCTATCAGCTTCGCCCTCTGGCAGAAATAGATCTGGGAAGTTTCATTTATGATTTCTTGAATTATTTTGTCCAAAAATTTTAAATCATGGTTTTCAAGCAACTCAGTAATTCTTAAATTATTTCTCCTTGAACTGCTTTCAAGGTTAGGTTTTGTTGTTGTTGTTTTAAATATTAGATAGATTAAATTTTCTTCTATTTTTTTTAGTCTTAATTTTGTTCTAATATACTTTGCAGTCTTATGGAGTCATTGATTTCTATTTGGTCTATTCCACTTTTGGGGGAACCCATTTCTTGGGTAAAGTTTGCAACTGTTTCTTCTGAGCTACTTAATTTCTGTTCATCTTTTTTATCTGGAGCTTTTACTTCATTTATCTTTTATCCCTTCATTTATTCTAGATATTCATGGAATCCTTAGGTAATTTTTTTCCTTTGGGTCTCCATTTATAGTTGTTATGGAATGACTTTTTCATTCTTTGGGAGGATTTCTAGATTTGCAGTATTTTTTTTAATAATGGTGTTTTCTTTGATTTGCTCTCTCTTCAGCATTAGTTTCTGAATTAGGGTTTTGTGCTAGGATTGGGCCCTGCCTCCTGCTTCATTTTGGTGTCAAGTGATTGTCTCTATTTGGTTTCCTCTTAAATTCCCTGAATTCTTTTGTTTACTTCTATGTCCTAGAGTTAGCCTCTGGCTTGGATCTTTGAGATTTGGAGCTCTGGTATCTCATAACAAAGTCCTCAGGAGGAAACCCAGTTAGGAAGACAAGAATTATCTTTTATTTTTCTTTGTATCTTTGTACTTAGCACAGTACCCTGCATACAGTAAGTCCTTAATAAGTGTTCTAATTTATCTATCTTATCTCTCTAACAATCTTATCTCACTATCTTATTTCTATATTTTAAATATCACCTTTATTTAGCCATCTAGCCCCTAATTTATCTAATCTACCATCTGTCATCAATATATCTTATCTATATGTCATCTATCTAGCTTATCTATCATTTCTCTACATTATCTAACATCTATATCTCTCTTCCATAGCATTTTACTCTTTTTTCTTAAGGAGGAAGAAGCTTTATCCTTGTTGATCAATCTCTAATTGGCATGGCTAGCAGTTCTGATTGTGCGTAGGCAGCTTGTTTTGCATTTCCTCACAGGCTTAGGCTCTCTCTACAAACTTGCCTGCCAAATTTCAGAAGGAAGAAAATAATAACAATCTTAGCATCATTTGTATTTATTAATGATAACAGCTTGCATTTTTGTAACACTTTCACTTACATTATCTCATTTGATACTAAAAAAAAAGATAAAGTAGTAAAGCTCTATCATCCCAGAATAGTGAATACATGAAAGAGTTGAATTTGGAGTCATTCAATAAACACTGATTAAGCTCTTTCCTTGTGCCAGGCACTGCGCTAAGTGCTGGGGATACCATGAAAGGGAAATGACAGTCTCTACTCTCAAGCAGCTTACAGTCTAATGGGGAAGACAACATGACCATAACTATGAAAAAACTATAGACAGGAGATTCATGAAAGACTTCCCATAGAAGGTGGGCTTTTAGCTGGGACTTGAAACAAGCCAGGAATTAGAGATGAGGAAGGCAATAATTCCTAGCCTGGGGAACAACTGCTGAAAATGCCCATTATCAAGAGATAGAGGATCTTGTTCAAAGAATATCAAGGAGGACAGTGTCGTTAGATCAGAGAACTGGGAGAGGGAGAAATAGAGGGGTGTAAGGCATAAGAAGACAAAAGGGATCAGGGAGCATGTTATGAAGGGATTTGAACACTCAACATCAGATTTTACATTTGATCTTGGAGGTGAGAGGGAACCACTGGATTTTATTGAATAGAGGGAGATTGTGTATGAATTTGTTGAGTAGGAGTGCCACAGTCAGACTTGCATTTTAGGAAAAATCACTTAATTGAATGGAGGGAGAATGGGCTGGAGTGGGGAGAGTCACATGAGACAGGGAGACCAACCAACAAGCTGTTACAATAGTCCAGGTAATAAGGCCTTACACCAGGGTGGTGATAGTATCAGAGAAGAAAAGGAGGTATATAGGAAAGAAGTTATGAAGGTAAGATCAACAGGGCCTGACAACAAATTGTATATGAGGGTGAGTGAGAGAGAAAGTAAGGATTCTATGAATCAGGAAGACTTGAATTCAAATCATGCCTCTGATACTTGCTAATTGTACCATTTAAGCTCTCTGAACCTCAGTTTTCTCTTCTGCCAAAGAGTGATAATAATACCTAGAATGCTTTCTTCACAGTAGTTTGGTGAGACTCTTTCTAATAATATAAAGTACTCTGAAAAATTTAAAGCACTGTGGAAATATCTAATATTATTATTTTATAGCTAAGGAAGCAAATTCAAAGAGATCAAATGACTTATCACCCAATTTGTAAATTGGGTGATTTACCTGAGTCTTTTGACTCTCAAATCCATTGCTCTTTTCCTGCCATTTACTAGTTTCCCCTCCGTCCTTTTTTTTGCTATTACATACTCAGGTGTTGGGGTGTTATGTACAATGAAACTGAAAGACATGATAATTGCCCTCAAAAACATTTATAATCTAAAAGACAAGATTGACAAGGGGTGGTTGGTAATGGGTTATGCCTTATTTTTTGTGTTTTTATCCCTAGAGTTTTCCACAAAGGAAATGCTTAATAAACACTTGAATTGAATTTCACAAATATGAGAGTTGGGTAGAGGTAGCACATGAACAGATATACATTCCTTCTTACAAGCCTAGGAAAAGTGGGGGGAAAGGTTGGAGAAATGTCATGGAAATGTAGACTTCATGACAGATGACTTGACCCTGTTGGCCTAACTCCCACCACCACAACCATGGAATTTCCTTGTACTTCTATCACTCAGATGTAAGATACTGACCAAGGTCAGCTAAGCAGATAGATGTGTAACCTTTACAATTTTGGCAACCCTGTTGAATTTTTCCTACACTTTTTTGAGGGTCCTAACTTTCAGGTGCTATCTCTCACTTAGAATTTGTAATTAGAATTAGAATTAATTGAAATTAATAATAATTAATAACTTAGAATTAATAATAATAATAATTAGAATACTAATGTCATACGCTACAGATGAGGAACCTGAAGCCTAGAGTTTAAGTCCAAGTTTAAGCCTTGTCTAAGGTCAGACAGATAGGAAGGAGTAGAGTTGGGATTCTCATCACTATACCACACCCTCTGAACATAGCATTTGCTTCATTCATTCATTCATTCATTCATTCATTCAAACAATAAATATTTTTTAAGTTGAAATTTTTTTTTAGTTCAATACATATCAATTGAGCAATACTTGTGTGCATAACATGTGTTTAGTACACACACAAAAATGGGGCTCTTAAAAGTAAATGGGATGCCTTTGTGATTTCTTTGGTTTTTTTGGAGGCTACTGAAAAGGATATTAATTTTAATACAGGTTTCATGTTAGGCGTCACTCTATTATGAGAAGAAGGAAGCAGTAGCATTTGGCCGGGAGGCAGTCGGTAGTTTTCTGGGAATGTTTGGCTAGAAAACTATCACCCAGTTAGGCAGTGATGGCTGGTCCTGAAATCTGTCCTCATCACCAACCAGTGTGACCATAAGTGAGCTACATCAGTTTTCCAAAGACCAGATGTTTGTAACAGCAATGAACATGGCTGAGGGAGCAGAATATCATTCTTCCATGAACTCCTGTTCTTTGTCAGGTTTGGTGGAGGGAAGTAGGAAGAGGACACTGGGGTTGTAGGAAAGGTGATGGCCCATAATTCAGCCAGCAACAATTTTCCCAGGTAAGTAGTGAAGATGCTCAGTTAATTTTCCTCATTCCCCTGGTTGTTCCTCAGAGAAGAGTGTGCTGGCCAAAGATGTTTGTGTGTTGATTAAATTTTTATATTTATTTGCTAAGTAAGAGTTATTAGGCACACCTGTGGTTAGGTATGATTATAAGCTCCTTCCCTAAATTCTATTCAGATACCTCTCTCTAGGGCAGTGGTTCTCAATGCTTCTAATGCCATGAAAAGGCGGGATGATGCCTTTAATATAGTTCCTCATGTTGTGGTGACCCCCAACCCATAAAATTATTTTCGTTGATACTTTATAACTGTAATTTTGCTACTGTTATGAATTGTAATATAAATATCTGATATGCAGGATGTATTTTCATTGTTACAGATTGAACATAACACACAAGTTGAGAAGCACTACTCTAGGGGAATGGGGGTAGAATTGGTGGAGTGGGAGGGGGAGAAGTAGTCTGTTATTTGGGTTCTTGCTGAGGCTATGCCCACAAAAAGCAAACTCTGGCATATTCTGCCAAGTTGCTGAGGCTTGAGGATGGGCCAGTCTGTATGTCTGTAGTCCAAGGACCAGTCTCATTCAGCTTTTTAAAATGTATTTTTACATGCATTTAAAATCTGTCCTTCCCATCACAAATATGCACAGTCCAGCAAAACAAATTTCCACATTGACCATGTCCAAAAATGTATGTCTCTCTTTGTATATTAAGGGCATTCTTTTTCTTTCTTTGGTGTGAAATGAGTAGTATGTTTCAGTAGTAGTTCTTTGGTCAAGTGGTTTGTCTTTGACCTAATCAGAGTTCACATGTTTTTCTCTATAATATTGTCATGTAAATTAGTCTCCTACTTCTGATCACTTCTCTCTACTTCTCATTAGTTCATAGAGGTTCTCCAGTTTCCTCTGAAACTAATATTTCATTACATTCACATATCACAATTTGTTTAGACATTTTCTGAGAGGACAAGTCCCTATTTTCTAATTATAGACTTCTAAAAAAATTCACGAGGTGCTCATCACCCATTTGGCTTTGGAGTGGTTTAGCCATAACCACTCTTTTAGAAAATACTAACCCTTTGCACTCCGAACCATTCAGGACATTGGCTACCAGCTACTCAACTCTACCTTGCAGCGAAAACGTGCATTTACAGACCCTTGTATTATTTAGTATAATTTTGGAACCAAGTAACGTATTATAATGATATTGGACTTATATGAATTGGGTGACATCGAGGAATGTATATTTGCAAAAAAACCCAATATTTTA
>CM053596.1:104127004-104142666 GCA_028646575.1 Pseudocheirus occidentalis
ATCTTGGCTCCGCCTCCCTCTTATTTGTTTTTCAAAGTCCTTTTTCAGTTGATGTATAGGTTCTAGGCATTCTTCTAGTGTCTTGGAAGCATTTGGTGTGGAAGTTCTGACTGTGTTGTCTTCCTCCCGTTCCATGCTTTGATCCTTTTTGTCCACAAAAAAGGATTCTAGAGTTTTATTACTGTTCTTATTTTGCTTCCTTTTCCTCATGTTGGGCAGTCAATTAATTGGTTGGTTTTTTTAGCCTTGTGAAACTCTGCTTCCAGGGAGAAAAGCTCTGTTCCCAATTGCTGGGGTTTTCCCACCTGCTGGAGCTATTAAGGGGGTGTTGCAGGCCTCCCCAGCTTTGGCTTGCTAAAAGTGCTCCCCAGGACCACCACCCAAGACCATGATCCACATCCAGGCCTCTCAACGCAAGAGCACTTGGCCCTGATCAATCAACTCAGCCCCACTGCGAGATCCGCAGGCCAGGGGCTCTGAAGCAGCCCAGTGGGGGCAACTGTGGGTTACAGCAGTTCCTGCCCTTCCCCCACTGCTTCCTTGCCCTGGGGGTAGATTGGCTGAACTGCTTTTCCTCCCCCAAATTTAGCTTGAAAGCTTCACGGGCTTTCACTGACCTCTAATCCTGGCTTATTGGATGTGCAGATTGCTCGAGGTGCTTAAGATCTTCTCTGAAGTAGACTCACACTGTGGCTTGGGAGGCTCTGCAGAGCCTGGCCGCATGATGGTTTTAGGCTGACTGGTCTCGGTTCCTGGCCTGCAGGCCTGTGTGATGAGCCCCTCCTGCTGAGCTGCCTTTCTCTAATTCCTATTTTTCACACCTTGCTAGATGTGGAGTTGCTGGAGGCTGTAGATCTTCTCACTTGTAGACTGCCTGCAGTGCAGCTTGGCTCCTCCTGACTGCCCTGGGGCCTGGCTGGATTTCCGTTTCAGGCTGGGCTAGCCTCGGCTCCCGTCCTGCCACGATGATCCCCTGCTGCTGAGCTGCCTTCAGCGAGAGATGTGTTTTCTGTATTTTTGTGAGTTTGAGAGTCCTAGAATTTGTCTGGGGTCATATTTTATGGGTGTTTAGGGTGGCTGTGTGGTTGCTGCGGGACCTTGCTGCTTCCATGCTGCCATCTTGGCTCTGGGCCGGAAGTCCTGAATTTCCTCTTGTAAGGAAATTCATGATCCTGTTAGATAGTTTATTATTAGCCCCATTTTGCACATGAACAAACTGAGACTCAGAGAAATTATTAGTCCAGGAAAATCAAACAGCTAGGGAATGTCTGAAGCAGGATGTGGACACGAGTCTCTCTGACTCCACGCCCAGCACTCTGTCCAGTTTGCTGTTACACTGTCTGGGTGATATTTGATTCTGTCCTCTGCTTTTTGAAAGAAGCAGACAGGTTGATAATTATATTTGATTGTAGTCAATTTTGTTTTTAATTTTAAAAAGTCTACTGCCTCTGACAAAATGAAAAATACCAATAAATCAAAAATGAAGATGAATTTGGTAAGGATGTAGGAAGGACTAGTGAACACCTTGCAAAATTCACAGCCAATGTTGATCATAACTATGTTTCTGGGAGGTGCTCGGAAGTCAGAAGAAGATACATTGGCATATTCTCATTATAGGGTAAGGGTGTAGATTTGAGCATGTATATGCATGCGTAATCCCATCTTTTGTAGGGGAGAGAATCATTAGATTTCTTCATCACAACTTTGACTCTTCCTATGAGAGAGGCTGAGCCCTGGTAGGCGGCTGTTACCCACACACCCTGTGGGGTTGACTAGAATCTGCAGCTTGGGCCCAAAATGGTAAACTATTTCTGCTGATGATTGCTTGTTGTGGTTCAGGTAGGAGGGGAAACAAACCACCTCCCCCATGTTTTTGGAGTTTCATAATGGGAAAAAGAGGTCTGGCACCAAAGGACATATTTCAGAGAGGAGCTGAATTATTACCTAAAACAATATAAGTACAGAGGGGATGATGGAAACATCCATGTCTGACCATTGGTGTAGAAATAATTTCCCTTTGAAATTAGTTTTTATTAAAAAGTCTTAAGTATGAAAAAGGAAGAATCTGGTTAAAAATAGCAACAAGGTTAAAGTCCTTTCAGCCACAGATGTACCACTTTTCTTCCTTTGCTCATTTTTATACAAAGCCTTTGCCTCAGTTCGTTGGGACCTAGGGAAAAGGTCCAAATGATCAATGGCTCTGGAGCTGAGAAATGACTATATATCTGTCTCAGGACCTGTCATGCAGAGAACTAGGTTGTTCATTTCTCTGTGTTACCTTCTTTTCTCAGATACATCAAAAATCCAAATATTTGATTCCATAGTTGGGAAGACTCCTTACACCAAAATATATGCCAATCCTACAACCTTTGAAAGTTGCTGTGGCCAAAATATTTGTTAAACATGACCAAACTGGTATTGAACCTCTCAGATATTAGTTTAGCCTGGTCCTTGGACAACAGGCATAGAACCCAAGCCTTTCTAAACCTACCAGAATTTGTGCTTCACTGTCAGAACTTTCTAGAATCCAGTGTTACCTTCAAACCCAGATGATCCCCATTCTGTCTCTGCCTAGAAAGGGACTCCAGCTCCTGCCCTTGGGACCCCTGCATTCTTGACTGAAGAGAGTTCTCCACATCTAATTGAGGCCAGATGTAGTACCCTACTTCCCAGCCATCTTCATGCCATGCCTCTATCATCTCCCTTTCTTCCTATATCTCTGGGAACAGTCATTATATTAGCATCACATTTTGGGGAAGGACATGTTGTTAATCGTCTAATGGCTCCACTCACCTTCCCTATGACTTATCGGACCAAAGCACCCTTCTCTGACCACATTTCTCTATATGTGTTGGTTTTTATCCTGCTAGATTTTAAGCTCTTTGAGGGCAGGAACCCCTTTTTCCTTTGTCTCTCCAGCATAGTAAGTGCTTAATAAGTGCTTGTTAAGCCTCTTTTAACTGAGATGTTACGAATATTTATAACAATAGCATTTATGCAGGATTTTAAGGTTTACAAAGGCCTTTCCCAAGACAATCTTATGACATAATTATTATTATTATCATCATCATAACTCTAAATAATAATTATTATTCTCATAACTCTAAAGATGAAGAAGCAGAGGCACTAAGATATAAAGTAATTTGCTTAGCTAGTGAGGGCCAAAGCAAGGTCTCCTGACGCCAGATCCAGCATTCTTTCCAGCATACATTGCGAAACCATATACCTTTTCACCAAGAATGTTCCACCAAAAGAGAAGAAAAAGTGATTGCAATTTATTATATCTCATCTACTGTCCCACCCTAAGGAAAGCAAACTGAATATTGCAGAAAAGGGCAGATGCTGAGAGATGGATTAATGGAGTTGGCAAAGCTTTTTGCAAGATCATTGTCCTTCCTCCTTCTCAGAGGAAAAAAATAATGTAGAGTAGGGTCTAGCCCCACCATTTGCCAGTCAGTGCAGTGGGATACTCCTATATGTTTCCAAGCCTAGGCTTTCTTCACCAATTTGTGACCAAGAAAGTAGAAAGAAGAAAGACTGATAACCTTGGTGGAGGGAGGAAAAAAAGAACATCTGGGATAGGTCTGCTTATATATTTGCTAGGGAATGGAAAGGGTGGATGGAAAGATAGCTGGGTCATTTAGGAGCTTATGAATGGGACGGGAAATATTCTCATAATGCATCTTGGCAAGTTCATACAGAGCAATGGATTTGGAGACAGGAAGAATTACATATATAACAATAACTATATATGTATATATATGTGTGTGTGATTATATATATAAATCACATAAACTATATGTATAACTACACATGTCAATTATATGTATATACACTCACAAACACATCTATAATGATAACTATATGCTATATCTGTGTATAAACTACATATATAATAATTACATATACACATATAAAACTAAATACACACATTTGCCTCTATAACATAACTCTGTTTCCATAGTTATGTGACTACAGGCAGATAGGCCTTTAACTTTTCTCGGCTTCAGGTCTCTCATCTGAAAAATAGGGAAAATCATTCCTGTATTATCTACTTCACATGGTTGTTGAGAGGCTTTAAATGAGTGATATATATATATATATATATATATATATAAAGTGCTTTACATACTTTAATAATAATAATGGCTAGCATTTATATAGTGCTATAAGGTTTACAAAGGGCTTTACAAATATTATCTTAGTCAATCCTAATAGCAATCATGGGAGGTGGGTACTATTAACATAGTTAATAATAATAAAAGTATATATTATAAGACATAATAATTTATATATTATATATTGTAATATACAAATATATAATAATTAATAATATAAGTATATATTATAAGACAGGCAGAGATTCAGTGACCTGCCCAAGGTCACACTAGCTAGCAAGTGTTTGAGACCAGATTTGAACACAGATTTTGCTAACTTACAGGCCTGGTGCTCTATCCTTCGTATCATCTGCCTGCCTTTAAAGCTCTGCTCAAATAACAAAGATTATTGTTATTATTTCAATACTTTGTGGTTCACAAAATTCTTTTTTTACAACAACTCTGTGAGAACGTGAAAGAGTCTGGGAGCCACCCGCCCTCGCTGCTGCTCACAAATGACACCCCTGTTTGGGGGTCTGGTGAGATATGGGTTAACCAAGGCTAATAAACCAGGACTGGGAGGCTGCATCTAAGGGTTTATAGTGAGACAGAGCTCAGGCTCCTCACAGCCCAGCTGGCCGGGGCCTCCCCGGGTTACCTCGATAAATTCTCACACAAAAGGAGAAATTTACTTCCGGTCGACTCCGTTTGGATAGTGCAAACTTTACAGCATAGCTAAGTGTGAACCCAGCCTTTGAACTGCCTTGTTTATATTTTCCTGGAACAATGTAGGTCTGGGCTGGTGGTCATGAAATAAAATCAGTCTCCCGAACAGCCCTATGACCTCCCCACCAGCAAAAGACCTATTTTTAGACTTTGCCCATTGGCATTAGGTCTCATCTGCTAGCAGTCATAAAGGATTTTGGGATGTGTAACTAGCTAGTAGTTATAATGCGTAGTGTCTCCGAATCCCACCCAGCCCCTTGTTCTCCTTGCCAACTCTTAACTTCCTGCCTTCTTGTTATTCTCACCCTCCTCCCTACCTTTTCTCTTTCTTTCACTTATGATTTTTCTGCCTTTTTCATCTAATGCTAGCACTATATAGAAATCTTGGCTCAAGTGTCTAACTGGACCTCAGATAGAAGATCCTGATGCCCGTGATGAAAGTTTGGAATGGTAGCTCCAATAGTCAGATGTCCATTTAGTTCTTCTGAATGTCTTTGGGTCTGGATGAGGGAAAGATGGAACTTAATATCCCCAGAAAAACTTGACAGTCTAGTAAAGGTATAGGGCTAGAGAGTGATATCATCAAAACATTTTCACTAAGTCCCCTCTACGGACTCAAAATCTTACACAATGCAAAAAGTACTGGATTTAGAGTCAAAAGGACTTGGGTTCGAATCCCAATTTTGAGAGCACAAGATTTGGAGTTAGGAAAGCCCAAATTTGAATACTGCCTCAGACACTTATTAGCTGTGTGATCCTGGGCTAGACACATAACCTCTGTCCTCCTCAGTTCCCTCATCTGTAAAATGAGGGCATGGATTAGATGAGCTTCCTTCCTGGAACCACCCTGGGCTCTGATCGGCAAGCCTTATCTTAACCAGATCTAGGACTCCATCTTACTTCCCAGCCATCTGGCCCCCATGCTGCCATGAGCATACCCTTCCTTTCCAGCTTCCCTACTCTTCCAACTCCCTTCCCCCCAACCCGCTTAGAATGTAAGGTCTTGCTTACATTTTTATCCCCAGAGTTTAGTATAGTGCCTGGAACATACTAAGTGCTTAGCAAGTTATCTACCTACCTACTTACCTATCTACATATCTATCCGCCTATATCTCTATAATTTATCTACCTATCATCTATTTCTATCTCTCTATCATTCATCTAACTATATGTCCTATGAGGTTACCTATCTATCAATCTGTCTGTCTGTCTGCCTGTCTATCTATGTGTTTGTCTCTATCTATATCTGTCTTTCTGTCTATATCTATTTATCTATATCCACCTATCTCTCTCTCTCTGTCTGTCTTCCGGTGTTAATTCCTATAAAGCAATAAATAAGCAATGAGGGTCGCTATCAATCCTGTCTTATAGACAAGGAAACAGAGAGATCAAAAAGTCAAGTGATTTCGATGGTTACATAGGGCGTTCATTACAGACTCCTGACTATTCTTCAAATAAGTGAAGCAACCTTGAGTGCCTTCCCCTCCATCACATGGTCTCTGGGATAGACGGTCCTGCCCTGGCTCTGCATTACACATACTGGGTTACACTGGATCCCTTCCCTGTTTGTGGCTTGAGTTTTAGAATTAGTGCTGATGCTGCTGTTGGTAGGGGGATGAGTTGGGAGAATTCATTTCTCAAGTTTTTCTTTATCTCCTCCTTCCTCTGCCTTGCCCTGGTGAGTTTATACGGACATCCTTGATTTGGGTGACTATTTGGCAGAGCCCCTTTGTGGGAAGAGAAGAGGAAATGGGGAACCACCCACTCACCAGATCTTGTCCTTCTGAAGGCGGGCTTGGAGGGAGGGACTGAGCAGTTGGTTGGTGTGAAGCAGATGGGCAGCTTATGAGTTCAAACCTTCCCTGGCCCTATTTCTCCACAAACTTCCCTCCCTCGGCCCTCTCCTGGCCAGGCCAACACAAAGAACTTTCTCTGAGTATTCCCTGAGTCAGGGTACTCTGCAGAAACGACTGCTCTGTATCTTGCATCAACCCTGGGAGCTCCCACTCACCAGAGGATGACAACCACTGGAGTCTTTGTGGGTGGCAAAGCACATTAGCACCAGCAACAACTGGGAAAGAACATGAGCGGCAGGAGAGGAGACACCAGTGATGGTCAGAGAACCACAAGCCAGGCAGGGTAGAGTGGGCGAAGGGAAAACTGGTTACTTCATCAAAACTAGAAAAGAATAGGAACACAGAGGTGGTCATTCTGGGAGAATGGCCAAGAGGACTGAAGTCAGCCTACAACTTCCCTACTCAATCAACTCCCGAGGCTTCCTGTTGCCTTTAGGATAAAATATAATCTATTTAGCTTTTAAAGCCCTCGCAACCTTTCACCAATCTATCTTTCCAAGTTCACTGGACATTTGTCCCTTTCCTGTTGTCTGCCATCCAGCCAAAGCTGCTTTTTTTTCTGTTCTTACACATGACACTCCATGTCCCATCTCTTTACCTTTCCACTGGCCATCTCCCACTCCTGGGGTGCATTCCCTCATCACCTCCTCCTTAGATAGTCTGTCTCATCCTTTAAGACGAAGCTTATACATCATCTTCTGCATGAAGCCTCTCCTGAACTCCCTGATTGCTACTACCCCCTCTCCCAAACCACCTTGTGCTTACTTAACTACTTGGTATATTTTTGCATATAGTCTTTTTATATTTCTGCTGTATGGATTTTCATCTGTACTTGTTACCTCTCCCATTAGAATGTAAGCTCTTTGAGATCTTACAAGGATTTTTTCCATTCTTGTATTTAGATCTGTAGCACCCAGCATTTATATCCCAAGCCTAGAGCAGGATAGGAGCTTACCATATGCTGCTGGACTGACCATGTTAATGCATATTGTCACATTTCCTTCAGCCTCAACACCATTGTGGTTACTCATATACTAGGCTTTTTATTGTTGAAAAATGACTTGCCTGGCCAGGGCCGAAGCCAAGCCTAGGAAGACCTGACAAGTACTCAGCTAAAAGTATTTCTAATAATATTTGTAATTTCTAATATTTTAAAAAATATTTAGATCACTCTAAACTGACTATGTAGAGTTGAACCTTGGGATAGAAAAGCATGGGGTCTGGGAGAATTCTTATGCAGGTTGACATTAGGATCACAGGATGGCAATCTTATCATTTTTTTTCTTTTTTTGGAGGGGGGAGGGCAGGGCAATTGGGGTTAAATGACTTGCCCAAGGTCACACAACTAGTAAGTGTTGGGTGCCTGAGGCTGCATTTGAACTCAGGTCCTTCTGACTCCAGGGCTGGTGCACTATTCACTGCGCCACCTAGTTGCCCCCAACTTATCATTTTATAGATGAGGAAGCTGAGGCTTTGGGAGGTTAAAGGCTTACCCAAGGTGGAACAAGTAAGCAAACATCAGAGAGAGGGATTTGAGTCCAAGGCTCCCTCTGTTGTTGGAAGAGGCTTTTCAGATCAAGTAGTTGAACCTCCTTATTTTACAAAAGTCCTTAGAAATTAAATGCCTTGTCTAAGATCACACAGAAAGGTTGTGAGTGGCAGATCACAGACTAGGATTCAAATCGTCTGAGTTCCAGCCCAGGGCACTTACCTTTACAACATGCTATCAGTTGAAAATCAAGCTAGCTACAATTGGCTTTATAGAATGAGCCTCTTTTCATTTCTGAGTCTATAATTCAGAGGATGTCTAAGGTTCCTTCTACCTCAGAATTCAGCTCGTCTTGATGCGGTTCTTCTGGGTACAAATGAAGCCCTGAGCTATCTCTCTGCTTTCCTTTATTCACCTGAACTTTTCGGCCAAGAGCTGTGGCCTGAGTTATAGATTCATTCACCCAAGCAAATGGACTCTCTGCTGCCCCATACCTTTCCAGGGAAAACAACAGTGAGTTAGGATTAACAAATCTTGGGTACAAACATTAGCATCTCCTGCGGAAGTAAGAAAGTGATACCTATCTCTATGATGGGGTTCAGTATTTATTGAGGCCCTGGTGTTCAGTTCACCATATGCATGAAAGCATGGCTAGCCATCTATCCCTGTGATTAGTGCAGGGAAGAGGATGCTGCCTTCTGGGAAGGACACTGGTAAGTATTTTTTTAAAGTCGAGTTTATGACTAAAAGATAAAGTAAAGTTGCTTTTCTAAGTCTTGGAGGGCTTGATCCCATCTGGTGGCCACCCCTTCCCCACTCTCTCTTGCACGCCCCCAGCTATTGACTCTGTCAGCTCAGAACAAAGACTCCAACATCCACTAAATGGGCTTGAAGAACCATCATCAAAGCCTCCAATAGCACTGCCATTTCTTCCAACCCCTACTGACCTCTAGTGGCCTCGAGGTGGAACTGACCTCTCAGGATCTCCCCTGGGACCCTACAGCAAGAATGCTTTTACTGAAGTGATGTGTGACTGACCATGTGAGTGTATCCTAACCTGTGTGTAGATAAGTGTGTGTCTAAGTGGCCTGCTTGTTCATGAGTGTGTGTTAGAAGTGTGTGCTTGTGAGTGTGTAGATTGGATGTGGTTTGATGCATACAATGTGTGTATAAGGATGTGCATTTGAAGTGTGGATATTTTGAAATTCATTGTGTGTTGTGTGTAAATTATATTCTCAGAGTAGATTGAGGGACAATCCTGCTCATTCTCCTTTCAGAATTTCAGAGAAGGGGGTTCAATCAATCAACAGACATTTATTAAGCTCTTGCTGTTCGCCTGGTATCCTGTCTCCTGGGCTGCACTGTCAGGGAGGTCTTTCTGATGTCTCACCTCAATCTTCTTTAAAACACAGAAAAACAATCTCCATTCCCTTGATACAGTCCTAGGTTATCCACCAGCCCTGGAAGGGCGCAGAGAACGGAATAAGAATTCATATAGCCTGTATGGCTGAGCACTGTGCTAAGCACTTTTTGTAGATACTACCTCGTGTGATTCTTAGAACAATATTATTTCATTTCATTCTCTACCTGGAGAAGTAATCGCTTTTATTATCCCCACTTTACAGTTAAGGAAACTTAGGCAGAAAAAGGTCAAGTGACTTGCCCAAAGTCACACAACTAGTAAGTGTCTGAGGTCTAATCTGAACTGGGGTCTTTCTGATCCCGGGTCCAGCACCCCTGTCCACAGTGCCACCGAACTGCCTTAGTAATGACTGTAGGAATTGTAGTCACAATTTAAGGGGGAGGTGTTGGGATGACCAGGGTAGCACTTTCTATGGCCAGGCAGATTTTCCATTCTTCATCTCAGGTTAGGTCAGTTCTTGATTAAAGAGTCGAAAGGGAAAAGAGTCAGAGCCAGTACAGTTAAATTAATTTTCAGCAGCTACATATGATTAAAACCATCCACTTCTCCTCATCTCCTGTCTATGTGTAATGTTCCTGAAAATGATCTCACTGGTGTGTGTTTTGGTTCCGTTTTTCTTCCTTAGAACTGTCTCTTTCTATAAGTTCACTGCTAATTGGTGTGCCTATTCCCAGACAACATTTCCATCAGCCTGGGCAATGAGCACAGACCTGTGACGGCCGTCTCACATTGGTCCTGCCTGGCAGTCCCCTTCCTAAGCAGGAGGTGGATACAGGCACAGGGTTAACAGTCAGACTCCCACCAGGTAAGGTGGAACTTTGTTGGAACTTCCAGCAGAACTTCCTCTGTTCTGGTCTGGAGCAGTGAGTGAGGGCAGCAAGAAAGGTACTCTCAAACCTAATACATGTGGATTTTAGGGGCCTTAAGGGAACATCTAGTCCAATCCTTTTACTTTATAGGTGAGGAAATTGAGGTCCAGAGAGGTGACATTACTTGCCCAAGATGACATGAGTGTAATGGGGGTCTGTGTGCACAGACTCTAGTCAGCTTGCTTGACTGATAAAACTGTTCCATGTGGAGAGATGCCATCGGGGTACTCTGCATTTTTGCCATGCTTCTGTTACACTAGTACCTAGCAGGGCTGGGGTTTAAACTAGAACTGTAGTCTCTAAATCTATGACTCAAACTATATCCCCCCCATCCTTCTCCACTGTATACTTATGCAGATACATTGGCACACAATCAGAATTCTACCCCCACATCTCCTGTGTAAAAATCCTCATCACTGTCTTTAAGAGACATCACTTGGAGACTCCAACCCCTATTCTTGTCTTCCACAAAGGGCACCCCCAAACATTCCACCAGAGGTCTCTGCTAAAAGAAGCAGAGGAAAAAGGGAACAGGGTCAGCAATGACAAATCAGAGATAGAGGTGACTGAGGGTCCATGAGAAAGGAAGCCTAGCCCCTCCTGGTGCCCTGAGCCTGAAGCTGTTTTTCAGCTTCCTGCTCTGTATCTTTGGCAACAGCCTCTTTGGAATAGGACAGCCAATTTAGTGGGGCACCCATCTGTGCAAACAGACCTTCACTGGGGCTACTGTGTTAAAACACCTGGGTACACCAGGGCTGCTCTTCCCTCATGTCCTATCCTCTTGTGTTTCCTTTTGCCCAAAGTGCCTGGGCTGGTGATTTGAAAATAACAGGGTCTGATCTGCATTGTTTTGCACTGAATTCAGACAGAATTTCTTTAATTTCAAAGGGCAGTCCCTATGGGTTTCCTCCTAGTACCCTTTCAGGGTGTTGAAGATGGGAATATCCATCAAGAGCTTGTCTTCATCCTTACCTCCCCACACCCCTCCTCCGGGGCTTTCAAGCCAGTAGTAGTGGTGGGAAGTGGTGGAGAGGTGGTTTGGGACATAGGGAAATACCACAGGCTGCACTCTGTGCCCACAATTTCCATTTCATGAGAGGGAAGGAAATTCTTAGGGTCTCCTCAACCTCACCCAACACCCCGCCCCCTTTCTAAACATAATAATCAGGATCTAAGCACTCAAGACAAATGATTCCTCCTGTATTTGAAGACTAGGGGAACCAGAAAAGGACCACTTTTGGAGGTAACCAGTAGAATAAAATGAAATGTAAAATAATAAACAAATTGTAGGGGTCTTCAAGATATGGGAGTCACTACTGACTAAGTAACCCCTGTGTCTCTGAGGAGGGCTTTTTATGGCCAAGAAAGTATAATGTGCCAGATGTAAGGAAAATGGACTAGAGTCCCAGCTATGTCACCAATGCATCGTGTGACCTGATACAAGTCATATCACTCCTTTGGCTCTCACCTTGCTCATTTACAAAATAAAGGAATTAGACAAAATGATCCCTAAGGCCCCTTATAGATCTAACAGGCTAAGTCTAAGGAAGATTCTGCGTGCCTCTCCATGCACCTGGTACTTAATAGTCAGCAAATATTTATTAAGCCCTTACTGTGCACCAAGGCACTGTGCAAGACACTGGGAATAAAAAGGCAAAAGTAAAAGTAGCCTTTTCCCCCCAAGGAACTTATAATCAACTAGAGACCCCTACCAAAGATCACTTTATTTTGCATTTTAACAAAGGATAAAAGAAGTGTCATTCAAAAATTTTCTTATGGCCCCCAAATTTAAGTAGATCTTAAGTGATACTAAAGCCAGACTGAAAAAGACAGAGGATGGGCTAATCTAGCCCTCACCCACCCAAATGCGTAGCTGTTGTTCAGTCATCTCCCTTACTGGTCCCTCCTGACTTCTAAATTTTCCCCTATCCCCTGCCCACAGTAGGATACAGGGGATAGGGGAGAGTTTAGGGGTCAGATAGTGGGATAGACATTAAAAGAACCAACATAGTTTGTCACAACATTTCCATGAAAATACATGAGATATTAAAGAGAGGAAGAGAGAACAGGTAAAGAAAAGATGGAGGACAAGATATTATGGGGGGGTGAGGTTGGCCAAGAGGATATTCAAGAGTGGAAAGATGGAAGTCAAGCCCTCAACAAAGAAACATATGAAGGTTAGGACAACCATCAACATGGCTTCCCCCACTGTCTACAATGCAGGCCTCAGGCTCTCCCAGGTGGGCATCATTGACTTTATGCCAAGGAAGGGGAAAGAGAAGGCAAAAAGAGACCCAAAACAGAGAGGAGAAGATGAGTAAGAGGCCTAGCTGATGCAAATATTGACATAACCATTACCAGGGCGAATAAAACTCCCATTTGTGTTATGCAAGTGCTATATTCTTTGAATACTTCTGTCTTGAGGAATTCTTTATTTCACCATAGAAGAAAAATGTTTTCATATTCTCTCCTGCCGCTCAGACCCAGAACCCAGCGAGGCCCTATGCCCTTGAGAGCCATAATATTATTTGTTAACATTTTTATGATGCCAAATGGTCTGTGTGAGAATGGGCGCCATTCTTTAGCTGGGAAACCATATGGCACGGCGAGTAATAAATAAGGTATTGTGATAGTTAATGAACCTAATTGCCAGCAAAGGCTTTAATACAAAGACTGTGCTGCTGAGAATTTAGCACTACATTAGAGATGCAGCAGAGCTCCCCTGACTTCTGAGGCTTAATTTAAGTTCTATATTGCAAACTCCAGAAAATAATTCCAAACCCTCCTGCTGGAAAAGCAACCTGCTGGTAGACTGTGATTATACCGAATTACTAAAATCGCAATCAATTTTATACACACAGTTAACCCTTAGTAGGAAGGGCTCCCGGAGAGGTGAGGGGATCAGATCTGGTTGAAACTCACACTCAACCTGTGGCTCTGGGTAGGACCAAGCATTTGGGCCTGGAAAGAGGTGTACACCAAACAGACTGTCACCTAGGTTGGTGCAGAGGGGAGATGGGCCGTAGACTGTAGGATTACAGATTTAGAACTGGAAGTAAATTTAGAGGTGAGCTAGTCCAACCCTTTTAGCTTAATGATGAGGAAACTAAGGTTAAGTGACCGAGAAGTTAAATGACTGAGGAAACTGGGTGTCACAATGGCTGGAGAGCTGGTCTAGAGTCAGGAAGACCCAAGTTCAAATCTGGCTTCAGACGCTTATTAGCCGTGTGACCCTGGGCAAGTCACTTAACCACTGTTTGCCTCAGTTTCCCCACCTGTAATAGGGTAATAATAGCACCAACCTACCTTCCAGGATTGTTGTCGAGATCAGATGAGACAACATTTATAAGGCACTTAGAATAATTCCTGGCATATAGTAGGTGACATACACACATGTATTTCCTTCCTTCTTTGTTCAAGGCACCATAGATACTGCTGGGATTTGAACCAAAGGTCCCCTACTAAATCTAGGGCTCTCTCCCTTATTATATAAAGAGCAGGGTCCTACCTAGAGCCTGCTCGGGCTCTCTCTTGGTTCAAACAAGACTCCGTCTTAGAGCAACAGCCTGAAGACAGAATGTTGGGCCTTGGCTCAGACCTCACCTCAATGAGCATCCTACCACCCCAAGAAGGAGCAAAAGCTGAACAGTTGTCACTTTTATTCCATAAGTCAAGGTTATTAACTAGAGAAGATCAAATCGTGGCAGCCAAATAACCTTGCACAGTGTAAAATGTAAATGCCGAACAGCTGGTGTCAAACTTTCAGTGGTGTTGGATTGAAAAGGGTCCCTGTGTGGGAAGGATGCTTCGTGGGGAGGAGGGGAAGGGGGGAAGGGTATTGGGACTGTTAGCAATTTTAAAACTCCTAGAGAATGGCGTCCTTTACCAACTTGCCTTCTAGAGGGCCTCAGGGCCCAGGAAAAATCAACCAATATTAAGCACCTACAATGTCCCAGGCACTGAACTAAGCACTGTGATACAAAAAGAGACAAAAGACAGTCCCTGCCTTCAGACAGTGTACAATCTAAAAACAAGTACATTCAAACTAAACTATATACAGGATAAATAAGATAATAATTAACAGAGGGAAGTCACTAGAATTAAGAGGGATTGGGGGAATGTTTCTGATAAAAGATGGGATTTTTGTTGGGACTCTAAAGGAAGACATAGAGGTCAGTAGACAAGGGTTGGGGAAGGAGAGCACTCCAGGCATCAGAAGTCCTTGCAGATGGTGCCCCAGTTCTTTGGGCTACACTAGGAGTGTGTGTGTGTGTGTGTGTGTGTGTGTGTGTGTGTGTGTGCGTGCGTGCGTGTTTGTGTGTGCGTGCTTGTGTGTGTGTGTGTGTGTGTGTGTGTATACTAGATAATTTCTAGAGTCTTTTCCATCTTTGACATTCCATATCTGTCCTGGAAAGTGGATTCCCATATACTGAAGGCTCTTCTCCACTCTCAAGATACCCTTCTTCCCACAGTGATGGTCCCAAGAAAGAATAGATTCACCATCTGCCATGAACTAGGTAGCTCTCAGAGCTCCTCTTTTCCAGGGATCAATGAACAGAAAGTTATTCATT
The DNA here is from genome assembly GCA_028646575.1 of Pseudocheirus occidentalis. Lineage (NCBI taxonomy): Eukaryota > Metazoa > Chordata > Mammalia > Diprotodontia > Pseudocheiridae > Pseudocheirus > Pseudocheirus occidentalis. The sequence goes on from CM053596.1 coordinate 104,142,036, forward strand.
TTTGCTGTGATCTTCTCCAAAACCCTTAAGTTTTCTGAATCTCAGTTTCCTTATCTGTAAAATAGAAACATCAGTACTTGTACTACCTAGCTCACAGTGCTGTTAGTTTAGAAACTGTAAAATGATATATATGTGTGTATATATATAATTTTATATGTATACATATACATATATATATACATACATAGATATTTAAGATATCATTATTACTTAATCACTTATTACGTGCTCAACCCTGAGTTAGGCACTGTGTAGACTGCAGGACAAGTATAAGACATAGTCTCTGTCCTGGAGAAACTTTCCACATCTGCTACACATGAAACACTAAGAGAATTTGCTAGGCAAATTGATCGTACTCAATTGAATTCAGCAAGAGTTTATTAAACAGCTATGGGCCAGACATGATTTCATAAGCTAGGGATACAAGGTCAAAAAGAAATAGTCCTTGTCCCCAAGGAGATTACATTCTAATGAACACAATTATAAAGTATATTATAAATTATATTTATATATATTATATACTTATTATATAATTATATTTTATATAATATATAAATATATAAATATATGAATATATATTATATATAATTATATATATATATAAATTATAAAGTATTTCAATCTACTGTTT
>CM053596.1:104151627-104188417 GCA_028646575.1 Pseudocheirus occidentalis
AAGGGACTGGGGAGAATCAAGGAAGGCCTCCTGCAGAAGGTGGGATTCAAGTTGTCTTGAAGAAAGTCAAGAACTCTAAGAAATAGAGGTGAGCTGCAAGTCGCCAGCTGGCAGGAACTGTATTGAGAGGCAGCATGATGGAGTGGAAGGGCTCTGGACCCATCATTACAGACCCTGAGTCCAAGTCTTAGATCTGACACTATTACTATGGGATAGGTACACTCTTTACTCAATAAACTCCAGTGGCTTCCTATTGCCTCCAAGAGCAAATACAATATGCTCTATTTGACATTCAAAACCCTTCTTAACCCAGCCTGCTCCTACCTTTCCCATCTTCTTTAATGCCTTACTCCATAATAGCTACTCTTCAATCCAGTGACCTTGACCACTCCATGAATAAGACACTCCATCTCTCAGCTCTGGGCATTCTCTCTGGTTGCCCCCATACTTCAGACCCTCTCCCTCCTTCACTCTATTTACCTCCCTGGCTTCCTTTCCCAACTAAAATCCTACATTCTACAGGAAGTCTTCCTCAGTTCCTCCTGTTAATTATTTCCTATTTATGCTACACGTAGCTTGCTTTGTATATATTTGCATGATGTCTCCCCCATTAGATGGTAATCTCCCTGAGGGCAGGGACTATCTCTTGCATCTTTTTGTATCCCTAGTGCTTGGCACAGTGTCTGGCATACAGCAGGCACTTAATAAATGTTTATTGATTGATAGTTATCTAATGTCTTTAAGTTTCCTTCTCTATAAAATGAGTATGATAACATATGTACTTTGTATATCATAAGGTTGTCATAAGGAAAGTAAAAGCTTTGTAAACTTTAAAGAACTATATAAACATCAATTGTTATTACTTTTATTTTTTGTACTCTCAGTGCCCAACACATATTAGATGCTTAAGAAATGCTCATTTAATTAAAATGGAAAATAAAAGCAGCCCCAAGAGTAATTTAATGTCTACCTTAAAGGTATTTTTGCATTTCAATAGAAGATGCCTTAACCCCAAAGGAGAAACCTGCAACAGTAGAGTTCTCAGCTTCACAGTGGAGGAGACAGTGGCAGGGGAGAGGTGTATCTCTATCTCCTCTTACAGAAAGAATTTAGAATCTCAAAGCTGGAAGGGACCTCAGTGGGTCAGCTAGTCCAATTCCACAATATCCCTAACAAGTGTTCATCCAGTCTCCAATTAAAGACATCCAGAGATGCTAGATTTGTTCCTCCGGAAACGGCACATCCTACTTTTCCGCAGCATTATTTATTAGGAAGTTATGGTGTAAGGAAGTTCTTCCTTTATTGAGTCCAAATACGTCTATTTGCAATGTCTTCTCATTTCTCAGCTCTTAGTTCTGTCCTTAAACAGACAAATCTATTTCCAGGTGACTGCTCCTCAAACACTTGAAGGCAGCTGACTTGTGCCCCCTAAAACTTCTCTTCCCAAGGATAAAGTTCCCCAGTTTCTTGTCAGAATCTTCATACAGCTGTCCAGGGATACATACTTTTAAGGACAGCTCTGGGGATTATGTAAATTTCAAACTGATAATGATGAATGAATTCAATTCTCCACCTGTTTAAAGAGTGTTAAAGGGACTGTGAAGAGCAAAGATATCTAAATTAGGAGGCAGTGGGTATTCCCTTGGGCTGGTGACCCCTTTATTATGAGTGCTCCTGAAGAGTTCAGCTCTTCAACTCCACACTAGGAGAATCAACCTCATTGTTCTTGTCTGATTTTTATTTCTCATATGATTTGGGTCTTAACCCAGGTACATTCACCAAGCATATTAAAATCATTTTGACTAAGATAAACATTTCCTGCTTATATGGATCTCACTCAGAATCATATGCAGAAATTTTTATAGTGATAGGGTTCCATGGGCATATGTGATGACCCAGCAATGCCACTACTAGATCAATACCCCATAGAAAGAGGAAAAGGACTCATATATATTAATAACAGCTCTTTTTTGTGGTAGCAAAGAATTAGAAACTAAGGAGATACCCATCATCAAAGAATTAGAAACTGGGGAATGGCTGAACAAGTTATGACATATGAATGTCATGGAATACTATTGTGCTGTAAGAAATGAGGAAGAGGATGGTTTCAGAAAAAGCTGGGAAGACTTGTACAGACTGATGCAAAGTGAAGTGAGGAGAATCAGGAGAACAATTTATACAATAAAAGCAAAGTTGATAAGATATTTTACTTTGAAAGACTTAGTAACTCTGGTCGACCCAACAACCAACCACAATTCCAAAAGATTAATGATAAGGTTGATTGGTTTGTTGTCCTTCATGCTCAAAGAAGGCCAAATGACACCACTATATTGGAGATCAAGATACAGTATGTTTGACTGTGGCTGTTAAGACCAGGACGAGCACAGAAGGCTCTGTTACAGGTTGGGCACAAATAGTCCACATGAACATTTGGAGTGGAGGCACCTCTAAATTTGTGACTCTCATGTTTCTTTTGAGCTACTTCAATTCTGCTTCACTCATAGAGCACAGCACTTTCTTGGATGCAGACAGGCCATGCTGGGTGGTCCTGTGCCAGTGTCTTCCATGTCTCATAATCAGTTTCAAAATTCTTCAGAGAGAACTTGAGAGTGTTTTTCTATTGCTTTTTTCTGACCTCCATGTGAGTACTTGCCTTGTGTTAGTTCTGTATAAAATAATGTCTTTTAGGCAGAAGTATGTTTGGCACTCAAACATAACCATCAGAGTTGCTCTTTCTTCAGCAGAGTTTGAATAATTGGAAGTTCAGTTGGAGAAAGAACCTCAATGTCTGGTACCTTATCTTGCGAGATGATCTTCAGAATCTTCCTAAGACAATTCAAATGGAAGTGATTCAGTTTCCTGGCATGGCACTGGTAGACTGTCCAGGTTTCACAGGCATATAACAATGAGGTTAGCACAGTGGCTCTGCAGAACTTCAGTTTGGTAGGCAGCCTAATAATCTCCTACACATTCCTTTGGAGCCTCCCAAACATCGAATTAGCTCTGGCAATGCATGTGTCAACTTTATCACCTAGCTGGACATCTCTTAAAAATATATGCTAAGATAAGTGAATTTATGCACAATATTCAAATCCTCTGTTGTGTCTCAGCTTTAGAAGCTGCTTTGAGTGCACAATCATCTGTGAACAAACAGTACACCAAGTCTCCCTCCACTTTAGTCTTGCCTTGTAGTCTTTTCAAGGTAAATAATTTGCATCAGTGTTGGTTGCTGACCTTGATGCCATTTTTGTCCTTGTTGAAGGTGTCCAACAACATCACTAAAAAGCACTGGAGTGAACATACGGTCCTTTGAAAAAAAAGCATACCCGCCTCCATCTCCAGTAAGCCGGCTTTCATTTGCCAGTCTTGTTTTACTCAGGGCTGCTATTTGGTTGTGATGCCCACTGAGTTCTCTCACAAGAGTCGTTTGTCTTTCAGGTCTACTGGATTCTGCGGCAAGCAGGCCAGGGTTAGGTGAAACAGGCAATTATTGGGGCACCTTTTCTAGCTCCTTCCTCCTGCCAGGAGGCAAGCTGTGCAGTCCTTTAAAAAGGCTGCTCAGTCACCCATGGGGCTGCCGAATCCCACTGCTACTTCAATCCAGTGAAAAAACGAATCCATGACCTGGGTCACTTGTGTGCAAGGTTGTGACTACAGCGCCCACTGTATTTGCACCTACTGTCTCAGGACTTTGAGGTAGGTAAAAATGGTAAAATGTTACAGGTGATGTTTTTTGACTCCCGCACAAATTGGATTTAAGTGAAGCAGAGTTGCTCAAAGTTGCCAGCCTCATCAGAGTCCAGTGACAAGACAAAAGTCAGAATGACTGGCTATGGCTCTGGATGTGGTGGCTGTCTTTGGCATCTTCAATGTCTAACCAAGCTCTAAGCACTCTACTGTGCCCTCTTCAGTCACCTTCGTGGCCATTCAAACAAATTATTTTCACCTACCCACTTCACTAGGGAAAGTCTTCACCTACTTGGGGTAGACATCCCCTCCTCTTACTCATTGACCAGTTTGACACTTCTCAGTTACCCTCATTGTGGTTTAGTCTTTTGTAAGGCTATTGTGCATGATACAGCTTCTTGGAGCCAGATTTGAGAGTTGGGTGAATTGAGTGGACACCAAAGGAGGATTAACAGCCCTGAAAACAGCTTGGCAGATCTCAAACCAGAGTTACTAGTTTTCCCTGAGCACCCCATACATCCCACTGGGAACTAGCAACTTAAAGAGTGTCATCTGAACAAATTTTTCTTGAAATAAAATTTTATTTATGCTTTTTGTTTTCACATAAACCAAAATTTCTCCTGTATCCCACTCTCCCAGAGATTCATTAATTTATGACAAAGTTTTTTTTAATAAAAAGAGGAAAAAGGAAAAAACCCAATAAAATTAAGATGTTTAAAAATTTGACACTATCTACAATGCTCCACATCTGTGGGTTCTCTCCCATCCAAAGGAATGGAGGTCTCTTCTATTATTTTTTTTTGAGGGGAGAAGGCAGGTTATTTGGGGTTAAATGACTTGCCCAAGGTCACATGGCTAGTAAGTGTTAAGTGTCTGAGGCTGGATTTGACCTCAGGTACTCCTGACTCCAGTGCCAGTGCTCTATTCACTGTATTACCTAGCCACCCCTGGAGGTCTCTTCTCATCTTACTTCTTTGTCCTTTGTAATTTTACAACATTCACCTTCAAATTTTTTTCTTTTTCTCCTGTTCATTCTTTAAATTTTTTTTATATTTTTATTTAAATTTTTGAGTTCCAAATTCTATCCCTCCCTCCCCTCCATCCTCCCTGAGATGGCAAGCAATCAGATACAGGCTATACATGCGCAATTACGTAAAACATTTCCATATCAGTCTTTTTGTAGAAAAAAGACTCAAAAGAAAAAAAAAGGAAGAAAGTAAAAATAGCTTCAGTCTGCATTCAAACAATATCGGTTCTTTCTATGGAGGCAGATAGTATGCTTCATCATTAATCCTTTGGGATTGTCTTGGATCATTGTGTTGCTGAGAATTGCTAAGCCATTCACAATTCTGCATTGAACAATGTTACTGTTACTGTAGACATTGTTCTGGTTCTGTTCACTTCACTATGCATCAGTTCGTGTAAGTCTTTCCAGATTTTTGTCATATCATCTTGCATGTCATTTCTTATGTCACAATAGTATTCCATTACAATCATATACCATTTTAGCCATTCCCCAACTAATGGATATTTCTTTGATTTCTAATTTTTAACCACCACAAAAGGAACTGCTATAAATATTTTTGTACAAACAGGCCCTTTTGCATGTTTTTGGTTGTCTTAGGGATTCAAATTATTTTTCAACTATTATTCTTTCCACTTATATTATTGTTGTCACCATTTATATTGCTTTCTTGGCTCTGCTTACTTTACTTTGTATCAGTTCACGTGTTTCCATGCTTCTCTGACTTCCTCATATTCCTCATTTCTTATAGCACATTTATACTCCTTTATATTCATAATGGTGGTGCAGTAGATAGAGCACCGGGCCTAGAATCAGGAAGACACCAGTTCAAATCTGGCCTCAGATACTTACTAGCTATGTGACCCTGGATAAATCACTCAGCCTCCATTTGCCTCAGTTTCCTCATCTGTAAAATGGAAATATTACCTTCCAGGGTTACTGAGAATAAAATGAAATAATAATTGTAAAGCATTTAGCATAATACTTGGCAATACTATATAAATGTTAGCTATTATTATTGTTATTATTTATCATTATAATCTACCTTTAAAGGCAAATTCAGTCAAGGGAGGGAAGCTTCAGGAGAGGTCCTAGACTTCAGGATACAAGGCAGAGACCACAAAATCCTGTGAGACTCTCCTGGGGAAGAGACCTAGGACAGGGGTCACAAAAGGTGTCCAGGGTGAGAGTAATAATAGCATCTTCAAATAAAAAAAATTTTTGGAGGGGGAATGCAGGGCAATTGGAGTTATGGGACTTGCCCAAGGTCATAAATCTAGTAAGTATTAAGTGTCTGAGGCTGGATTTGAACTCAGGTCCTCCTGATTCCAGGGCCAGAGCTCTCTATTCACTGTGCCACCTAGCTGCCCCTTCAAATAAAATTTTAAAGAGAAATTCAGTTGGAGAGACGAGGGAGAGATCTTGAAGAGAGAGAATGGACCTCAAAATGCAAGGCCTTGAGTTTGGGGTTGATTGTTATCTTTCATGACCAAAGAGGACAAAAGTGGCATCACTATTTTGGGGGGGTCAAGTTTCAGTGTGTCTGATTGTGACTGATCAGATAAGCTAGGAAAGCTCTACAACAGGTCAGGCACAGAGAGTCCATATGAACATCTGGAGTGGAGATGTTTTCAAATGCGCCCATCTCACTTTTCTTTTAAGCTACTGCAATTCCACTTCACCCACAGAGCACATCGCCTTCTTTGATATGGGCACACCATTCTGGGCCATCCTGTGCTGGTGCCTCTCACGTGACACAACTGATTCCAAAGTTCTTCAGAGAGATCTAGAGAGTGTCCTTGTTGTATTGCTTCTTCTGACCTCCTTGTGAGCACTTGCCTTGTCTGAGTTCTCTGTAAAATAGTCTTTTAGGCAAATGTACATTTGGCATTCAAACAGCACGGCCATGGAGGGGAAGAGCAGGAAGGTGAAAGGGAATGAATCAACCTTACTCTTACTGGATTTGGCTTAAGGAGGGAATAGCATAGACACTCAACTGGGTATCTTACCCTACAGAAAAGTAGGGAGGAAGGGGATAAGAGGGAGAATGACTGAAGGTAAGGCAGATTGGGGGAGGGGGAAGTCAGATGCAAACATTTTTTAAAAAGAACAGGGTCAAAAGAGAAAATAGAAAAATGGGGAGCAGCATAGGATGGAGGGAAATACAGTCTTTCACAACATGATTACTATGGAAATGTTTTGCATAATTACACATGTATAACCTATATTGAATTGTTTGTCTTCCAACTGGGGGTAGGTGAGGAGGGAAGAAGGGAAAGAATCTAGAACTCAAAATTTTAAAAACAAATGTTAAAAAATTGTTATTACATGTAACCAGGAAATAAGATATACAGGCAATAGGATATAGAAATCCATCTTGCCCTACAAGAAAGTAAGGGGAAAGAGGATATATGAGAGGGCAGACTGGGGGAAGGAGTAATCAGTATGCTTGCCATCTCGGAGTGAGGTAGGGAAGAGATAGAGAGAAAATTTGGAACTCAAAATCTTGTAGAAATGAATGTTGAAAACTGAAAATAGACGAATTCTGGAAAAAAAGAAGTGTGGCCAGCAGAACAGATATCCGCACACATTCATAGACCTGACCACAACTGTCAGTTGTGGGGACATGGGGAAAATTATGGCAAAATTCACTTTACCTGGAGAAGTTCATCAGTATTGCCTGTCAGTTTCATGGCAGCATGCTTACCCAGGTTCTGGATAATGAACAATACTCTTGTGCTTTCCCAGTCACCAGTGGACTGAAGCAAGACTGCGTGCTTTGCTCCCATGCTTTTTAACATGATGTTTTCAGCAATGTTGTCAGATGACTTCAAGGAGACAAAAATGGCATCAAGCTCAGCTACCGTGCTGACAGATTGGAGGTGGGGTGATGATGGACACCTGAGCATATTCACCAAGAGTAGAATTCCCAGAACATCACAAGACTACTCAGGCCTAGGAAGACGCTGATGGAAGTAAAAGGAGTAAGGGGAAGCATGCCTTCTGGTTACTTAATTTTGCTAAAAACTATCGCTAAACAAATGCTAAGTTCATTTGTTTCTAAGTACTGGGGCCCTCTAAATTTTGGTACTCTGAGACAAAGCTCTCATGTCCCTGTCTTTACTGTGTCTTTGCTTTGGGATGCTACCAGAGTGGCACACAGCATATGAATTTAGAATGGGTTATCAGTCTCCTGAAGTCACTAACTAATGATTGATTAGAGGATGGAGTCTGAAGTCCCTCTGGTGGGTAGAGAAGAGACTAGGAGAAAATTTGCTTTTGCAGAATAATTATTAAAAGGAGATAAAACCTGAGTCTGACAAGTAGACTGGGCTATGGCTTATCAGATAAAGCAGTAAGCACAAGGGAATTAAATCCCTCTTTGGATTATTCCAAAAAACAGATTAAAAGGCAGAGTTCTTGGGGCAGCTAGGTAGTGCAGTGAAGAGAGCACCAGAGGATCTGAGTTCAAATCTGACCTCAGACACTTGACACATTAGTTGTGTGACCTTGGCCAAGTCCCTTAACCCCAATTGCTTTGCCTTCCCCCTCCAAAAAAATGCAGAGTTCTATAGTCTAGGGGGTCAAGCTTTACAAGGAAAATGAACAAGTAAGGAATAACAGAGTAGGAATGATCATAGAACCAGGGGATTTAGTCCTCAAAGCCAGAGAGAACTCAAAGAATGTGTAGTTTAACATATATCTTTGCTTTACAGTAAAAGAAACTGAAGTGACTTGTTTAATGCTATTGAGATAGGAGGTCCTCTGACTCTAAATCCAGTACTATTAAATAATTTCAGCTCACATTAATATAAAACTTTAAGATTTACAAAGTACTTTCCTCATACCTTTACTGTAGAGTACGTAATAGAAGCAATACAATCCCCATTTTATTTTGTTCCGTGATTTCAGTCATGTTCAACTCTTCATGACCCCATTTGGGGTTTTCTTGGCAAGGATATTGGGGTGGTTTGTCATTTCTTTCTCCAGTTCATTTTACAGATGGGGAAACTGAGGTAAACAGGGTTAAGTGACTTTCCCAGGGTCACACAGCTAATAACTGTCTGTGGCCATATTTGAACCCAGTAAGATGACAGGTCAACACTTATGCACTGTACCACCTAACTGCCACATACCCCCACTCCTCATTCCCATTTTATAGATGAGGAAATTGAGCTTCAGAATATATAATCCAAGATTAAATTTTTCATATACTTCATATTAAGCATTTATCACCTCTGGACTATGGCAATACCCTGCTGGTTGGCCCCCCTTTCTCAAGTTTCTCCCTACTCCAGCCCATCTTTCCCTCAGCTGTCAAACTGATGTTCCTAATGCACAGAGCTGACAATGTCACTCCCCACTAGCCACACCCCAGTCAAAAACATCAGTGGCTCCCTATTACCTCCAGGAGCAAATTAACTTTCCAAGTCCTTCATAATGTAGCCGCTTTATTTGTATCTTTCCAGTCTTCCTCACTCCCCTCTCTGTACTCTATGATTTAGTGACGCTGGTCTCTTTGTTGTTCCTCCAGGGTTACCTCCCCAACTTAAACTCACAGGTTGGGTCCCCTGAGGGACAAATATTCCAGACTCAACTTAGTCTGTAGGCTTATTATTCTAAAACTATAGCTCCTGAGCCTCTATCAGCTCGTTGACTTTTAACAGTCAGAGAACACAATTAAAGGTAAAATATTTTACTGAAATGGCATTATAAGAAGAGTAGCTTCCAAAATAATTGCCCCACAGGTCTGTGTCACACAGAAATAAATACACATGACACCATTGGGAAGAGTGGTAACAAACACAGAATACACAAGTAGGAAGGCACACGTGTAGAGAACTCACATGGCCCAGATAATTCATACACCATGTACCGTGTGGCCTGGTAAGCTCTCTTCCCATGATGTCTTCGTGGAGCTCCACCTTCATGCAGCATCTGTGATAGGCAGATCACTCAGCGGGTCTACTGCTCTTTGCCCTTCGATTACAAAGGTAAAATTACAGCTAACTCTGTTGACTCACAAAGCTCTTCTTGTCCTGTGCCTTGACCAACTCTCAGAATGAATGTGCATGTTTTGTTTTTCAGTGTGTGGCGGTGGTGGTGAAGGAATCGCTGAGCCTTTGGCGAGTTTAATAAATTGCTAGCTGCCTTCAAATTAAATCAAGTTTAATCCAAAGAAGTTTTTCACACCTTGAACAAGGTTCAAAGCTTATTTAAACTTTTATTTAAGACCTGAACACCTCTTGTCTCTGCTTCCTGCCCACTTGTAAAAACCTTTATTCTAAGATCTGAGAGAGTTACAAAGTTTAAATAAGACACAATCCCTACTATTTTACAGCCTAGTAGAGGGAAAGTGCTATCTTTAAAAGTGCCCCATGAGAGCTGAGAAGGTATTGGTTGTTACTGATCTAGGGCAGAAGGGAGGTGGTCAGGGAAGGCTTTGTGGAGAAGGTGGTACATGAATTGGGTTTTAAAGGATGCATAGGAATTCAACAGGTATGTAGATAAGAAGAAGATGACACTAAAAATAGGGACCAATGTGAGCAAAGGCATGAGGACAGGGATGTACTGGGTGTGATTTGGAGAAAATAACAAAATGATAAGTAGAGATAAATAGAACCAGAGTCTTCTTACAGTTGGCTTATCTTCCTTCTTTCCTATTACTCTTCTATCCCCTCTTTCCAGTGCCTGATATGGGGGAGACACTTGGAAATACAGTCAGGGTAGTGAATAGAACATTATACTGGGCTTAGAGCCAGAAAATCTAGCTGCCTTCAACTGTCTCCTCAGGCACTTGCTAGCTCTTGATCAACGAGTCACTGAATTAAGTCCTTCCCTGAGTTCTGAAAGAAATAATTTCTCTAAGTTCCAGGTGGTGTAGCTATTGTTCTGAGATAGCTGTTGCTGTGTTGAATATAGCAAGCTATTGCATACGGTAGGGAGATATGGACAACAAAACCACATAGTATGATTGTGAGACAAATGTTATTTATCTGATGACAGTTTGAACCAAGAAAGAGAAGGGAGAGAGAAGATAGATTTCAGAACTGTATCAGCTAAGCTGGAAATGATGGATTCTATAGTTGTTTTCAAAAGTAAGTCTAGCTGAACAGGGAAACAGATAGGAGGCAAGAGAATCATAGAAGTCACTCAGTAAATCAACTATATACACACATTTAGGTTTGAAGTGGAAGTATCTAATCTATAGAGAAGTTACATTCATCAAGGAAGTACATGGACAGTTTCTGAGATAGAAGAAGACCACCAAAGTATAGAGCTATGGGTTACTCTGAACACATGGGTTTTAGTTATGTGCCCACTTGGCAAGTTTCTGTAAATGTGCACCACTCTTCCTCTCAAATATTAAGTGCATTGGTGAGAGAGTGTCATACAAGTTTCTATGTGGATTGTGATATGTTTATTATTTATGTATTTACTTTAATTTATGAATATTTGCTACTATTATTACTTTTAATTTATTATTAAATTTTTTAATATCTTTAAATATCATTGTGAGTACCTGGTTATAGAAATAGAAATACATCAGTCAGGGTTGAACAACTAGATTTGTAAGTAGGAGGTGTATGTTCCCTCAGCAGAGTTACCCTATGGATCCTGAGAGAATTTAAGGTGGTCCTTCTCTGGAAATTTTAATCTGCCACTATGAGAATTCAGAGAGATCAAACCAGCGCAGAGAATGAGGAAGTGTTCATATATACGTGTGAGAGGACTTAGATCACCCCCCCCACACACACACACACACACTCACACACACCATACTCCTCTTAATGGGCAAGTCACTTAAGCTCTCTATGCCTGTTTCCCCACCTGTAAAGTAGAGATCATTAAAACAATGCCTCAGAACTGTTTTCAAGATCTTTTTAGGTATAGTGGAGTTGCATAATCCATACATTTAATTTACCAGCATATTTGGCGAAAGGGGGAAGAGAGAGGAATGAGAGGAGCTAAAGCCAGAGAGAATAGCAATTTTCAGAAATTCTGGCCCTTCCACTCAAAGAGAACATACACTAGAGTATGTTTGAGATGAGAACAGTGAATAATCGTACTTAGACGTGAATGTCTTTCAGTATTTACTCTTCCAATCACCAGTCTTCTGCCAGTTAATTCATTTTGTTTTTATGATTTTTTTTTCTCCCACAAGCCCTAGTTCCACTTCTTTACTGATCAGGAGCTTAGTTGGGTTTGTGAAAAATAAAATGCAAATTTAATTGTTTCCATAGCAACCATCTCAGCCTCATCTGCTCTCTGACACCAACTGTCTTCCTTTAAAGGGACTGTCGCCCCTTTCTGGCTATAACCATTTAAAGGTACTAACCCATACTTTGTGGGCAATTTAAGGGATTTTCACTCATTGGTCAATCAGCTGCACAAAGGCAGAAGAGACTTGGACACTATGAGGGCTGAGAGTTACTTGCTAACTCACTAGCTCCTTGAAATTTGATTTTATACAGGCAGTGAACAAGTGGGCCTTTGACTAGTATGTCTGCCTGGTTAATTACTTCCATCTCTTGCTATTTCCTTCTCAGAGCTTGTCACTTATTGGTTACTCTTGAGTCCTTCCCCACTCCTCTAACCTTGTCTCCTAGCTATCTACCATATTCTGGAACTGTTAAAACTTCACTGCAATTTGGATCCAGATGATCTTGGGTTAAAATTCCTGTCAACAGTATGCTACCTGTGTGCCCTTAGGAAAGTTTTCCTGTGGGCCTTGGCTTCATCATCTGTAAAATGAGGCCCCTTCTAGCTCTAAATCCATGATCCAATGACTACATGACCTCTGAGGTCTCTTCCAGCAATAAATATGGTCCTATGATTCTAGGTTCTGGAATGTATCTAGCTACTGTATGTAGCCTTAGTTCTAGACTCATTAGGGCTGGAGACTTATTAGTCAAGGCAGTAACCAGACTCACTTAGCAAGCCGAGACGTTCCTTGAGCCTAGCACCCTATGAGCTTCCAAGGGGACTTTGAGACATGAAGAGTGAAGCCCTGTCCTTTTGGGAACTTAGGTTTCTATAACATCTGCCCCTCTTGGAAGCCTCATTAAGCTAAAAGGAGGAAAGGAAATTTCTCCCCACGCATCGGGACAATTTCTCTACATTCTAGGGCAGGGATGGGGAATGCGTGGCCTTCTAGGTCCTCAGGTGTAGGACTTTGACTGAACACAATTTGCTCTGTGAAGTCTAGATTCAGTCAAAGGGCTGCACTTGAGGACCTAGAGGGCCACATGTAATTCCCCACCCCTGGTCTATGGGAACAGAAACATAAAACGGACTTGGGTTTTCCCACCCTCATTCCAATCCAACAGATCTGAAGAGGAAATTATCATTTTTGAAAACTTTTATTCAGAGTCTTCAATTTTGCTCCAAGTATAGTTATCCCTTCCACATTGCAAGGGTTAGGGGCATAGCACCCAGGATCTGGAAAATCCACATAAAAATTTTTGATCCTCTCTTTGTGCCAGAGAAGAATCTAATGTTTTCTTTTTCTTTTATGGGGTGTTACAGTACCTTATTGTAAATTCTGGGTTGATATTATATAATATTTCTGAATTTCAAAACTTTTTATGTCATTTTCTGGCTTTCGCATGTTTTCTGAAGCTTCCACAAAACTCCCCTAAAATTCCCATTTAATTTCTTATGCTGACTCACGATTATATCAGAACCATGTTGGATAAAAGTCATGATGTGGAAGGGATAACTATACTTGGTCAGAGCAGTTTCCTCTTGTTTGCTCAAAAGCCTGAGGCTTCTCCAGGGAGTTTCTACAGTAAGGTGTGCCTGAGTGCTCTCTTCATCGAAGCTCCTGTCGTGTGTGTCTGGGCTCCAGCCAGCTTGTCAGTGTTCTTCCCTCCTAAAATGGCACCCAGAATTGAGCAACATACTCCAGAAGGAGTTGAAAAATTAGAATACTAACTCAAGAACAAGAGCCTATACCTGAAGCAAATGTGAAAGTGTAGAGTATGAACTTGAATAAGAAGTCATCCCCAAGGCCCCATAGGAATTCTTTTCAATGCCAAAATAGGCTAAACCTTCCATGGTTTCACACTCTGCCTCATAGAACTCTAATCCAATGAAATCAAATCACAGTCTCAGTTGGAATGGACCTCAGGTTATTTGGACTACTCTCTGCCTGATCCCCATTAAAACTTCCTCAGTGAGTGTTCATCCTGTCTTTTTTTTTTTTTAAGGATTCCAGGGAAATATAGAACATCATCTCCAGTGGTAGTTCATCTCACTTTCAAAGAGCTATAATTGTTGGGAAATCATTGGGTTTTTTTTTCTACAAAAGTTAATCAGTGGACTGCCCAATCCTGAACTGACAGCAAGCAAGGGGTCCTCCAGGTCTGCTCTATGAGCCAGTATTTTTCTGAACCAGATAGAAAAAAAAGATTTCCTCACATAAATTAATGTCCCCAGGGGCTTAGAACCAAAGAATCATAGAATGCTGAGCTGCAAAAAACCTTAAGGGTCATCTAGCCCAACCTCTTTTAGATAATCACCACACAGTTAATTAACAGGAAATGAGTACTGGAGCTTAAGTTTCAAGGATCCTAGTCCAAGATTCTCTCCACTCTGAGCCTTAGATTCAGTTTGTGCTAGTCTGGAGGGGCCAAGAGATTTTAAAAGTTAGAGGGACACCACAAGCCATTTCAGTTCTTACCTCTCCTCAGCAAACACAGTGAATCAACTTATACAGGAAATAGGATATCTATTTGCCTTATAACAGGACCTGAAATGGAATGCTCAGTCAGCTGATCAAGACACTCTAAATCTTATCTCTGTGCCACTCCATGAGCTAATTCCTCAGGCCAGGAACTGGCTCATTCCTTATCTCTACCTCTTAGAATTCCTAGTTTTCTTCAAAGTTCATCATTTTCTATTTGAAGCACTCCCTAATTCTTCCCAACTTTGGGGACCATATTGGTTAAGCTGTACAGTTTGGGTAGGCATGCATGCCTCATAGGAGGGATCTCTCAAATCCATGAGATCAAAGAGCCATTTGAGTATTGAGTAGGTGGCACAGTGGAAAGTCTGGAATCAGGAAGACCTGAGTTCAAATTCCACCTCAGGCACTTACTAGCTATAGGACCCTCTACAAATCACTTAACTTCTCTTTGACCTCAGTTTTCTCACCTGTAAAATGGGGAAAATAAAAGCATCTACTTTATAAGAGTTGTTGAAAGAATTAAATGAGGTAACATATGCACAAGTCTTTGTAAACTATACAAGTACTACACAAATTCTAGTTATGTTACATTTTTGTCTCTCTATATAATATTTTATATATGTATGTACGCACACACATAGTCTCCTCCAATATAATATAGACTCTTCGAAGGCACAGACTATTTTACTTCTCTCTCCCTAGTACCTGGCATGTGTAAGCATTTAATAAATCTTCCTTGAGTTGATTAATATTATGGTATAGTACTAGACTGGATGTTAGATCTAGGTTCTAGTCCTGACTTTGCCACTGGTTAACTGTGTGATCTTGCATGACTCATATAATCACTCTGAGCTTTGATTTAATCATCCTTAAAATGAAGCTAATGGGCTTGATGATCTATAATATCCCTATTAGCTCTAACATCCTTTATTTCTAAATGAGAGGTTGCACTGGTGCTCAGTGTTTTCTTCATGAGCGCCTTGGGGATTGAGTTTCTGGCTTTGAAGAAGAAAAGGGAAAAAAGAGGGTAAAATGAGACACAGATGAAGACTTATTTCAGTACTTCAATGGATCTGCAATTTGATTAAGGGAGTTGGATACTCCCAATAATACAGATCAAAAGTCATGCCTGCCTGCCCACCCTTTGCAATTCTTACCTGTATCTCTTGTAAATCCACTACAGGTGGTCCACTCAACATGCTGTGGGATTTCCTCTAATTCTCTTGACATTATATGAATGTCATCACATTTTCTTTTCCTTTCCAGAGGTCTTTCTCCCTCTTCCTGTCTTGGGCTTATTACAAGTACCCTTTGTTTCCCTTTAGCCATATACGTTAGAAGCAAGGCTTCAAAGGCAGGTTCTGAATATTTTGGACTATGGAATATTATACACAAAACCCCAAAACCTAGGCTCTACACCAATAACCATAATTCCTGAGCATATTTCTTTTGAAATTCTGGCAAACAGCAGTGATTCAAGACCTCCAGGTTTAAGTTTCCACTTAAGAGCCACTCACCCTCAATCTGGAGGAAAGCATATCCAACCTGAATCCACAGTTGTGATCAGCACATCTAGAAATATGGTCTGGGAGTAGTGGTAATGCATGTTCAGAGCTCCTGGGAGCTGTCCATGGCTCTGGAGTTTTGATTGTGCATTACTGCTTCTCACCACCGAGTGACACTAGAAGCTCACATTAGGCTGAAAGAAATACTTCCCATTACAGATGAAGGTTATTCTTGATGTTGGAAGATAGATACATATACATATACGTATACGTATACATACACATATATATATATATATCGAGAGACAGAGATAGACATAGAAAGAAGAGACAGAGGCAATTCAGGATCGGGAAGAGAATTAACAAGGTCCTTTCTAAGGGATGGGACATCCTCTAGCCCTTTAGAAGAACTGAGTGATGAACCAGCATGAAAAATTAGTTCTGAGAGAAGCATTTAAAACTGTCACAGAGGTATAGCTCCTAAACACATTATGTCCACTGGCAGTTCTGTCTGTAGGGAGGAAACTCTTAATGACTTTCGGAAAAGAGTCCTACCAGCCTGGAGCACCTAAGATTCTTGCAGGTTCATTTTCATCCTAAACTGAAAACTGTCTGTCCAATTCTTTTATCTCTTTAGCCATTTTTCTTCTGGCCCCCAGATGGTTCAATATTTAGGTCTAGAGTTTTACTGACTTGGGATAGCCACTGGTCTCAGAGCTTATACTCAGTCCCTTTCTATCTCCTTCCCAGCAGGGTAGACAATTCCCAGGGAAATAAGCAATAACAAAACAAAACAAACAACAAAAACAAAAACTGTCTTTGTTGAGATGATGAGCTTCCCCTAGATTAAGGCTGACTAGGTTGGGAGATCCAGGACATTAGTGTGAGGGGAAGAAGCTAATGAGAGGAGGTGGTAAATGGAAGACTGACTCAGAACTCCTCAGCTGGGTAGAGTTTTTCAACTTTCTCTTCAGTTGCCTGGTTCACTGCTGACTGATTTTTAGTTTCAATATGCTAAAAACACTGATATAAGGTCTAATAAGATGAAATAATAGATTTAAATGAAACATTTGTTTCAAAAAATAAATTTCACAAGTATAAGATGGAGCTAGGCAACAATTTGTATTAAAAAAGCTCTGGACTGCAACCCAAATATAAGTCCACAAAGTGCTATGGCAGCCAAAACAAGAGAAGAATGGATTCTAGACATATGGAGAAGATCTACCCACTGTGTTTTGCCCTAGTAAGAACCTAACTGGAATGTCATGTTTAGTTCTGTGAAAAAAAAAATTTAGGAAGGAGTTGGAGAACATCGAGAGGAGAGAGACCAAAAAGGTGAAGAACTTCAGGTTAAAGTCATATATGGATCATTTTGAAGGAAATAGACCCATGATGAAGCATGCTATCCACCTCCAGAGAAAGAACTGATATTGTCTGAATACAAACTGAAGCATACTCTTTTTCCTTTCCTTTCTTTCTTCCTTTCTCCTTCTTTCATTCCTTCTTTTCCTTTTTATTAGTTCGTCTTCTTATACAAAATGACTAATATAGAAATGTTTTACATGATTCCATATGTACAACCTATATTGGACTACTTACTGTCTAAGGAATTGGGAAAGGGATAGAATTTTGAACTCAAAACTTAAAAAAAAGTTTAAAATAGTTTTAACATGTAAGTGGGGGAAAACAAAATATTTTAAAATGAAAGAAACAGAGATGCCTGAAGATGACTTGGGGAGACATGACATTTGAAGGACTTGCAGCATCTGAAGGGCCATCAGGTGCATGCATCACAGAATACTAGGTCCTCAAAAACTAGCTGATAGTAAAGAAAATCTGGGTTCAAATTATCCCCTCTGATATGCACTGACTGTATGACTCTAGGCAAGTTATGCACCTTTAACACTCCCAAGTGGCTCTCAAAGACTTTAAGGTGTTGTTTGCACTGGGAATTTCTGCATTGAAAGTTCCTCCATACTAATGAGATTACAGGTCTAATTAAAAAAAAAACGAAAACAAACCAAAAAACCCAAGTCATGTGAAAGAAGGATTAGACTCATTCTATCTGGTCCCAAAGGGAACTGAGAGCAACAAGCAAAAGTTGCAAAGAGGCACATTTGGAGATGAAGTAAAGAGAAATAATCATCAGAGCTATCCAAAAGTGGAAAGGGGAGACTCTACATCATTAGATATCTACCACCAAAGGCTGAATGACTATCAGGTAGGTTGTAGAAAGGATTCTTTTTTCATAGAGAGGTTGGACTAGCTAGTTCCTGGGGTCCCTTTTAACTGAAATTTTGTGATCCTGTGAATCTTGAAATCTAGTAGCAGACCTGGACCACATTCTCCTCTTGTCCTCCTACCTTTTCACAAATATTCTAAATGCCCCAGAAACTAAGCTGTTAAGATATCCGGCCTTTAGCAGGTAGGAGTTCATAGGACAGTCCCACCTTCTGGGTTAATTTCTGAGCTACTAGGTATGAGGATGGTAATGAGGAAAAGATGCCATGGCTTAGTGCTGGTCTATCTCCTGATGCTGGACAGCCCCCACTAGGTGGGGATAGTGCACTAGAGATGCTGGTTCTCAGAGCCTGGACTGTCCTCAGTCGCTGCCTGCCCAGGACTTCCCAGCCCCTCAGCCTTGTCCAGGCACCAGCGCTCTGTAGAAATGAGAATAATCAGGTTTCCCCTATCTTTCCTCTTGCAGGCTATGTCAGGGCAGGGCCCATCAAGGTAGCCATTGGACTATTAGAAACTAGGATCCCAACTGCAATCCTACCTATAGGAAGCCTTCCCCAATCCCCTCTTAATTCCAGTGCCTTCTCTCTGTTAATTATTCCTTTGTATATATTTGTTTGCAAGCCATCCCTCCTTCCTTCCTTCCTTCCTTCCTTCCTTCCTTCCTTCCTTCCTTCCTTCCTTCCTTCCTGTTGGCAGAGGAAGGGGGAGCAACTGGTTATATTGTAAGCTCCTTGAGGGCAAGGAGTAACTTTTGCCCCTATTTGTATCCCCAGAACTTAGTACAATGCCTGGAACATTGTAGGTGCTTAATGAGTGCTTAGTGGTTATCCCCCAGGACCCTGTGTATATCCCTGCAGTGTGCCACTCTTAACCTATGAGATCCTGCTGTGCTTGCAAGCTAGAGCTCCTACCCGCACCACTGGAGAAATTCCAAATGCAAGGGATAGGAGCTGAGTGGGCTTGATGAAAAAAGGATGTCCTTTCAGAAGGTCTCCCTGGGGTCAGCTATGAGTATAGAAACATTGCATGGTTCAGGGCTATGAGAGATGCCTATCCAGGATGGAAGCACAAATAATAGTGCAAACTCTGGTTTCCTTTGATCCCAGTAGCTGTGATGAAAGGAGGCTAGGGGACATCATCTGTGCATCACATCCCCTCCTGAGCTCACAAAGAGCATGAGGCAGAATGGGAGCAGTGGAGGGGATGGGAATGAGAAACATAGGTTAGGCACAGGAAAGAACTTCTCTGTGAAAGGTGAAGAAGCCACAGGAATGCAAAGCTGATGGAGCCTGTGAAAGCCTAGGGCCATTTCCTTCTCTGTAGAACTCTCAGAACAGGAGACAGAGCTCTGCTTGTTTGGGCTAAGGGAGAGCTGGCCTCACCCAGAGGCAACAGGGTGGACCAAATGACCCCTTGAGGATGCAGAGAGGTTTAGGTGAGCCTGGCGTTCAACAGATTTCCCAACCCAGGCTTGTTTGGTTCAGAAAATGGAGGTAGAGGAGTTTTGGAGGTCAAAGGGCAAACTCTCCATGGACCAGGCCTCTTCCTTTCTGGGGATGGGAATGGGGTGCAACATTAAGTTGTGAGTCCTCTGAAAGAAGTACAGGCTTAGCTATTAATGTAGTCGGTAAATAAATAAAGGAGGGCTTAAGCTTAGTGTACAGCAATCAGTTTAGAACTACAGGATAATTAACACAGCAGGAGGCTGCAGTACTGTGGAGTCAGGTTTAAATGAGCGAGTTCACTTTCACTGAGGCAAACTTATTCTACCCCCCGGGGAGCCAAAAACACAGCCCCAGAGGAACCCACAACAGAGATGACAGCAAACTGGGGGGCTGGTCACCCACCTTAGGGGCCCAGGGCCTCAGCCAGGCTGGGAGGGATGTGTGTGTGAAGGGCAGGGCCGAACTGGAGTAGACCAGAGGCATGAGGAGTCCACCCCTGGTTATGTGCAAATGGACACGCATGGACACACAGGAATCCTGGCAGTGCTTCTGTAGGACAGCACCTCCGTACTCCATGTATGGTTACACTACAGTGTCTCTCTTGAGCAGGTGCAACTGTTCTTGTATCATACGTACACCCCAGCTTTGGGAGGGGTGCGGTTTTAGACAGTTCTTTAGATGAGAATCAGATAGTATTTAAGCTTTTCAAACATCTATTCTCTTTTTTAAAATTCCTACTTAGGAGGATGCAAGGTTAGCAGTGGAAGTGTGTGACATAAGGATCATGTCACTTATTCTCTCCCAGCCTGTTTTCACATCTTTTAAGTGGAGGTAACACCCGTCCATGGGTTCCTGTTGATGGTCCTAGGGTGGTATGTGTAAAATACTTTTGAAAATACCTTTGTCTCCTACAAATGAAGAAAGCAGTTCCTTAACTTTATACATATCAGTTACAGGAAACAGGAGAACTTGTGATTTTTATTATTACTACTGAACCTGATCAAAAGAAGACTTGAGTTTGGAGTAAGGATGTGTGCCTTTGGAGTCCAGCTCCACTTTTACTGTTCTCCTGTCCTACCTCAGTGTTACATGACCTGGAATGGGTCATTGTCCATGGCTAGGCCTCTCCTCTCCTCCTTCCCTGTCTCTTCCTAACCCTAATAAAATAAAATAAACGAAACCACCAGAGACATGGAACAATTCCCTTCCTGGGATGATCTCTCAGGTATTGTGAAAAGAAAGTGCTGCACAGTCCTCCAGGGAAGGAGAATATTAGGGTGTTTGTTGACCCAGTTCCATATTTCTCAGTCATGAAGTTACAGGGAAGGTGTGTGTGTGTGTGTGTGTGTGTGTGTGTGTGTGTGTGTGTGTGAGAGAGAGAGACAGAGAGACAGAGAGAGACAGAGAGAGAGAGAGACAGGGACAGAGAGACAGAGACACAGAGAGACACAGAGAGATATGCCTCTTCCTCCTAAATGACTTGGGAGAAAAATCTCATGAAAAATCCTAAAACGGGAGGAACAGGATTCCTAAGTCCATCGGATCCTCTATCCATCCCCCCTCAGCTGGGCCAGAACTTTTTCTGCTGCCCACTCTTTAACCTGAATTCAGAGACAGGGGCTGGGCCCTGCTGGGGAGAGTGTCCAGAATTGCCCTCCGGGCTCCCTGCTCCCTCACCCCCAATGAAGCCAGCAGTGAGTGGCCCTGGGCCGAGCCAGGCTGAGCACTAGGGCTCAGCCCCCTGCTGACCGGGCCTGGGGCCTGGCCTGCCCACGAGGGGGAGGAGGTACAGCTGAAGCCGTCAGCACAGGGGGTGAGGGATTGAGTGAGGCAGGCCACAAAGTGTTCTCAGGCTCTCCAGGCCGGGGCCCCTTTCTCTCCATGAGATCATATCTGGGTCAAAGAGCATGTAAAGCCGGGAGACCCCAGCGGTCACACAAAGCCCATTCAGGCTGGCCCCTATTCACTCCCCTCCTCTCCCCCCGGCCCTGCACGGCCACCTTGGACCCCAGCGCTGCGCCTAAGCTCTGGCTTTGATGTGCTCCAACAGAAAACGGCGATTAAATGTTGTTTTAAAGAGGGAAAGCTCGCTGCCCTCCCATCTGTCAGGAGAAGGCTGAGGCAGAAGGGAGGGAGGGAGGGAGGCGGGGGAGGGGCAGTGCTGGCCTGGAGGAGGATGTGTCTGTGACTGAGCGTGTGCGTGTGGGGAACACAGGCCTGGTCCAGAGTGCGAGTGCATGTGTTTGGAGGCTGTGATGGGGGGTTTGAGGAGGTGTTGAGGAGAGGAACCAAAGCAAAAGGGGAGGGGGGGATCACTGCTTAAAGAATAACTACCACATCTTAGATAAATGATTTTTATTTCCCAAGGTGAGAGCAAAACGGAGAAATACTGAGAAACATCCCTGAGGAAAGGCACCAACAGAGAAATGTCAGATTCAGAATGGGAAAAAAAGTCCTAGAAAGGAGGTGGCCTTGTGCACAAAGCCTAGCACAAGTGGGTAGGGAGAGCTGTCGGTTCCCTTCCTAGGCCTGAGCTTTCCCATCTGTGAAATGGGTTTCTGACCAAATCTTCTTGAGGAAACGTCTGGGAGGATGATCATTCCGGTTGGCTCCTGGATCAGTTTCTTGAAGATAAGAGTGAAGTTTTCTGTGTGTATGGCACACACACAGACCCTTTTTCCACCCCAAGAAAACAGAATTTAGGGACTGTGTCCACTTAGATTATGTCTTCAGCAACTAGGAGAGGTCAGAAAATCAGTAGCCTCCTCTGAAGAACGCAGGGAGTGCCATATTTTTCCCCTAAAAGACAATATTTTCAGGTGATCTGGAACAACACTTTGGAGTTGAGGGGAGGTCAGGATAGCATGTTAAACACTCCTTCCCGGCCCCAACCTAGATTTAGCAAGGAACATTTAAGAAGTTCAGCAAAACAGAATCTGTACATAAAACTGTTTCTTATTGTAAAGGTCAAGTCACGTCCATGAGCCAGAACAGCAGAAAGATAGAACGAAATCCCTCTGCAATAGATGGAATCCTAATCGCCAGCACTTGGGGTTCATGGGTTGGTTCCATCCAAGATTATCAAGCTATACTAAAGTACAGCCCAGGCCATGGTCAGTGCAAGGGAAACTAGAAGCCCAGAGATTCTTATTCTATGGCGGAAACTCAAAACAGGAGAGACATCCATCTATCTGGCCTGGAGGAGAGTCAGTCAGGTGTATAATGCGGCTTTCTGGGGGAGCCCTAACAGTATTGTTGTTGTTGCTGTTGAGTGTTTCAGTCGTGTCTGACTTTCTGTGACTCCCCTAACAATACAAGATGAGGATTTAGTTGCCAGAGTAGATGAGGAAAGGGGGTGCATGGGATGTTTCTGCAAGCATGGAACAAGAGAAGGGGAAAGGGAGGGAGAGCTTAGGAATTAGCTTTGGTCTGAATCCCATCCCCCTGAAAAGACAGGAAACCTTATCCATTGATCTTTCTGGAAATCTTTCATGTTGAGTAATGATGAGGCTAGGCTTGAGGTCCCGTTGCTTGATTTGCCGGGTAAAGGTGGCTGCCATCCGAAGACCTTCCCTACCCATCCCCCACACCCTCAAATCCTCAGTCACCCCACAAACAGCCACACACACCCAACGTTTATTTTCCATCTTTTGCATTCTGCTCAATAAAAATGGAAGTTTATTACTACCAGGTTTGCTGCCAGAAAAAAAAAAACTCAGAACTTCCAAGACTACATGAGAATTTGGAGATGAATGGGCTTTGGTCTCTCTTCCCACCCCCACTACATCCCAGCTAGGGAGAGAGGCCCTCAGCTACAAACGGCAGAAAGGACAATTTTTTTTTAAAGGGGTAGAACTTTTTAAAAAGTGACAGCCCAGCCAGAGACAACTGAATTAACTTTATTCTTTTTTCTAACTACAGATTCAAGGTATACAACTGAACATTGCTATTTTTCTTATGAGACTTATAAATAAAAATACAAAAAATGTTCACTACAAAAAAATCTACTGTTAGTAGGATGTAAAAAATATTCTCTTTGCTATAGAAGGCACAAACTTCACTTAGTGACACATGGAGAGAGAAAAAAACCTGTAGCAGTAAATTCATTTTTTTCTTTTTTCTTTTTTTTTTTCTCGTCAGAAACACTGAAATTACAAAGAAACGCGTCAATCTACACAGAACGAAGGCAGATGCGGAAAGCTGCAACCCGGACCGCACAACTTCGAGCGAACTGCTTCTGTACTAGGACAGAGAGGGCTGGCAAGCAGGACTGACTTCGAGGGGAGAAGAAGAAGGGTGGAGAGGATTGGAAGAAGGAAGGAAGGGGGATGGAGACAGAGGAAAGGAATAGAAAGGGAAGAAGAGAAAAAAAGAGGGGAGGAGAGAGAAAGACAGATTTGTACAAAAAAAAAGGAACCGGTAAAATTGAAGAAACAAAATTGGGCAACCTCCTAAAATTAGGCTAAGAGGAGGTGCTGAGGTAGACATTAACTAGAACATCAATTAATTAAAAACACTATTTTGTAATACAGAGCGATCGGGACTGGCACTTGTGCTGTCGCGATGTAAGACAAGCCATGAAAACGAAAACAAAAACAACAAAATGAAAACAAAACAAAAAACACCCAAACCAAAAGGCTTAGTTTTGCTTGGTCCAGCAGGGCGGCGGCCCTCAGTGCTATAATTTACATATATATTTATATTTATTTATATATATATATATAAATATATATATATATGGATAGGATTCCACAGTGTCTTACCATGGATTCTTAACCTTAAAAAGATCATGCATAACACTATGTGAACAAACACTATGATAGACACCAAGAGGTTGGTACCCTGTCTGCACAGTGGGATGGCCCAGGGTGGCCTGGGAGGGAGGCAGTGTCATGCTAGCTGGCCTATTAGCCATTCTCTTCCCGCCCCCTTCCCCCTCATCCCACCTTCCAGTTTCTCCTTCTCTCCCCCTCTTCTGGCTCACTCAAGATTTCATCACCACCATTCACACCAAAGCAGAGTTTGTCTGTGTGTTGTTGCTGTTCTTTTGAAATGTCCAGATAAGTGCCTCCATTCTGCCACTGGGCACCCTGTGCCTGGAAGCCTCAGGGCAGCAGAAGGTCCAGGAGGGAGGAAGGAAAGGAGGAAGAATTAGGGAAGTGGGGAGACAAAATGGATCAGGGAAAATAGACCCCAACATTCCCAACTGATCTGACACTTTTTCCCTCTGGGGCACAGTTTGGTCTTTTTTATTATTATTTATGATTATTTTTGTCCCAGATCACTCACATCCTTGTTCCTTTGGATCCTCCCATATCAGGGCTTCAGAACACGGTTCCAATCTTCCCAAGGATGGAGCTCAACAAAGGCCACCTCTCACTCCCCAAACAGGGAGCAAGCCCATGGTCCTCCTCCCCTCTCCTGGGACATCCCTGCAGCTGGTTGTACCAATCAATGGATTCTAGAAAGGTACCATACACTTGTGAGGAATTGCAGCAGTCTTTTTTTTCTCTTCTTCTAAACATTGGGAAAAAAAACTGTTCAGGCACAAAGATTAAACAAGCCTATGTTACATCCTTGGATTGTACTGAAATCAGGGAGTTCGCGGTGCCCCCTGGTTACCCAACCACTATTTTCCCATCTTTTCAAAATTTTTTTTCAACTACCACATTCTTGACAACACAAAGCAGGAGGGGTTTGACTTGTTTATATCTCTCTCCATATATAGATTGATCTATATATACATATATATAGATAGATATATTTCATATATGTCTATCCTATATGTACATAGGATATGAATGCTTCAAATGATTGAGGGAGCAAACAGGAAAGGCAGCACACGAGTGTGAGGGGAATATGCCACAAGGAACCAAGGAGGACCAAGAGAATCACAATCTGGGAGACTAGAGGAAACTCTCACAACTTTTCTGGCTTTCCATCTGGAAGAGTTTCACTACAAAGGTGTAAGGCAGTAGCCAGCAGGAGCTGGCTGTTAGCAGTAGCAAAGCTGAAAGGAGTTGGGTGGGGGGT
This sequence comes from Pseudocheirus occidentalis, assembly GCA_028646575.1. NCBI lineage: Eukaryota > Metazoa > Chordata > Mammalia > Diprotodontia > Pseudocheiridae > Pseudocheirus > Pseudocheirus occidentalis. Next base: position 104,177,254 of record CM053596.1, read on the forward strand.
GGGGAGAACAATGAGGAGAAAGGGGCTGGGGGAGAGGGGAGGGAGAAAGGGGGGAAAGAGAGAGAAAACGAGGGGGGCAAAGGAAAGAGGGAGAGGAGATGGAAGAGACGGGGAGAGAGAATGCTAGTTGGGAGAAAAGGAAAACCAGACTCTGAGACCCAACTGGAAAGAGAGTTAAGTCTCTCTTCACCCTCCCAGCTCCAACTCCTCCTCCACTCGTACATAATTCAAAGGCCCAGGCTTGTGTGTCCTTCTAGTCCTACAAATAGGTAGAAAGTTCAAAATGTTTTCTAACTGCTTATCCTACATTCTATCCCTAGAGCTAACCAGGCCATTGAAAATTCAGATCTTCTCTCTTTTTAGGTTGTGGGATAATGGGAGAGATTGGCGGGGGGAAAGGAAAAAGTAGGATTCACCATCCTCTAAACTCCATTTGTGAGTGACTGGGCCTCTATGGGGTGGCAAATACAGTGCCAGCCCTACGTGGTCATGTTTGTGAAACCCCACAGCTCACCCTGCCCCTCTCTGGCCAAGCCCCTGAATTTGCAGAGCCCTGGGGGCATCAGGGAGGCAGCTGGCTCTGATTTAGTACCATCCAACTCTGTAACATCAGATTACTACAATACTGCATGATTTCAAGACACAACTGCACACACAAAAAGCACTCATATTCAGCAGCACGCACACACACATTCGTTTTTTTTTTTCTTTTTCCCCATTCACATTGCAAAAGGGTAGGGTTCTGTGAGAACTGACAAAGGAATTAACAAATATTACAAAAATATTACACTTTGTAAATATCAGCTCAACCCTCTCAGCTTTTATGAAGTGGGAAGGGGTGACACAGGTTAGATGGGGAAGGTCTGGAGATACTGGGGGTGGGGGAGACAGGAGGAAAGTTGGCTAATCCTATGGAATAGTTTGATTATTTCCCCACAAAACTGTGTGTTATCTTTCTTTAAAATCCTTGTTTCTGGGATCTGCAGGACCAGGTGACCAATTAGTGCTTCCTCCTTCCCACGGAGAGGGAAGGGGCCTGAGGAATCTTTAGTGCATAATAAATTTTCTACTATCTGCCCCTCCCCAAAATGATACCACTTTCTTTTCACATTATAAACAAAACAACTGTCCTAGACACATATTTCAAGTTTAACTTCTTTTTTTTTCTTTCCAAAGCACTAAGTCTTTGCAATAAACTGCAAAACAGCACCCTCCTCCCTTGACTTCCACCCCCTGCCCCAACCACTGGTCTTACTTATCATGTGATTACTCCTCCCCACCCTCCAAATCCTGTCCCCCTAGTTTTAAGGCCTTCAGATTGGGTGGACAAGGTTGAATGGGGTGGTTAGGAGGTATAAAGGCAGGGGTATGAGGGAGGTCACAGCAGCACCCCATCCCTCCAACTTCCCTTTTTTCTTCATGATCCTCCCTGTCACATACAGCTTCCTTAAAAACCACTTTTTAAAACATAGATAAAATGCAGCCACAACTTTCCCAGAGAAAGACAAATACACACATACACACATATACACATACACACACACACTTTACACACAATCATTGCAAATAAAGCCTGAGATGAAACAGCAGCCCATCCCAAAGCAAACACAAATATTGCCAATGTGCTTTCAAAATTGGGGGAGGGGAGCAGAACAATGGGATAGGGAAGACAAGAAAAAGAACAGAAAGAATTGGACAAACAAACATAAGAGGTAGCTTTCAGAAAAAAAATCCCTCCCCCAATCAAAACCAAAACAGAACAAAAACCCCCAAACAACAAAATCTTAGTCTCCCACCAGACTGGCCTAGGGAAAAAAATACCAATTTTGGTAACAATAATGCACACCAGGGTCAAGGACCACAGAGCTACAATAATCTAAATAATCCAGACCTGGAAGCCCGAATGACAAGTGTGGGATGGGTCAGCTTTTTATGAAGGAGTTTGGGGCCTGATTTAACCAGATGGAGCTTGCAAATAGCCAAGTTTCACTACTGGGCAGCTCTGCTATGCTCACAAAGGCCAGGCTGGTAGGTGACCATTTTAAACCCCTGGAGACTCCCATCTGAGTTCTCCCACTTTCCTCTGCACTAATAGGGCTTTACTCTCAAATCCAGAGCACTGCATCATCCCTTGGCCCCTCCAGGGGCTGGGGTAGGGGGAGGCAGGCATGGGATGAGTGGTGGGTGTTATGGGGATGGAAGATCACAACTGAAGTCTGTAAAAACAATTACAACTTTACACAAGAAAAAGATCACCCCTCCCCTTAAAAAACCCCCAACAACAATAAAAACAAATCCACACATACACGGGGGAAAAAGCTCATGAGGTCACAAAAAACTGAGGTAATGCAAGTACAATGTGCTAAACGCAGAGAGAAAGAATTGGGGGGGGGGTCATAAAAAGAAGCAAAATGCAACGAGACTAAAAAGCCTCCTCCTCTTCCATTCCTTGGCAGATTCAGGGGTGCAGCAAGTGGGGGAAGCAGGTCTGTGTTATATAAAAGTGAGGCCCAGGGATCATGTACCCCAGAACTATCCTTCCTGGAGGATCTTGGGCACTGATCCCACAGCTGACTGGGGAGCTGCTCCTCTGCCTTCCTGCAGACTCTAAGAGACCACAAGACCCACCCACCTCCACCAGTTGTGGAGGCACACTAGGCTTAGGGTTGGAAGGGGGATATCCTCTAAATATTTCCCTTAAGAAATCAGCCCCTTTCCGTATAGATTGTAAGCTCCTTGAAGGCAGGGATTGTTCTTTTTAAACCTTTGTTATATCTAGCACCTGTCATGCACATAATAGTAGGTGCTTAATATTTGTTTTGAAACCGAGTTGTGCATACCTTCCCCAATAAAAACTGACTGCGTGTGTTTATGTGTATTTTCATGTTTCATTTTCTCAGTTTTTAGGAGCAATCCTGCCTCTAGCGGGTCTAAGGGAGGGTGGACTGCTACGTGGTTTCTTGCTCTTAAGGATAGCAGCATGGCAAAGTGGGTGGGGATAGGTTGAGCCACACATTAGAGACAGTTGTTCCTAAAGAAGAGCTGCTAGACAGGGTGACATTTCACCTCTGAAAGGCTCAGTATATATAAGGGGGCATCTAGAGACTTTGGGTATGGAACGTAGGGAAGGCGGTGTGAGTAGGAAGGTAGAAAACAAGTTCATATCATGAACAGAGGACTACAAGACATAGGGTGAGAGAAGAAAGCCAAGATTGAAGAATATGTGTGTGTGTGTGTGTGTGTGTGTGTGTGTGTGTGTGTGTGAGAGAGAGAGAGAGAGAGAGAGAGAGAGAGAGAGAGAGAGTGTGTGTGTGTGTGGTGGGGGGAAGGTGGCAAGACCTAGTCAATTAGCACTGTTATTCCATAGCAGATAATAAATTCCATCTACTCTACCATCCAATTCCCTTATCCCCAAGTCCAGATTTGAAGTCCCTCACCCCTCAACCTCTGTCTGAGGAGAGTCAGGCAGTGGTTATGCAGAACTCAATAAACCTGCCTAGTTCTGGGCCAGATGTACCCTATCCCCACTTCCCTAAACTTGGCTCCTGGTCAGAAGAAAAAGGATTCAAGGCAAGGATGACAGGGAAGAACACAAGAACACCATCAAAGCAGAATAAAACAAAGCCCCCCAAATGAAAATCACTTAGACTGTCCCAGAGTGGGCCACACCTGTGACCTGGGGCACCAAGCCCCAAGGCATCCGCCTGGAGAGAGAATCTTGTATAGATACCAAGGTCAAACATAGTTAACAATGTTATCAATCCAGTCCTTTTTTCATGTGTGCGTGCATGCGTGCGTGTGTGTGTGCGTGTGTGTGTGTGTGTGTGTGTGTGTAAGCAGTCCTTCAATGATTTCATCTCTCTCTCTCACTTCTTCCACTTCCTCCTCTTTCTCCTTCCCTGGAGCCCCTTTCACACGTAACACAGATAGAGGTAAGTCTTCTCAATCCTCCAGTCAGGTGGGATCTCCTCAGGCTTGTGGCCCTTCATGTGTTTCTGCATGGATGAGAGGCTGGGGCAGTACTCGGTGCAGATGGTACACTGGTACGGGGAGGCACCATTGTGTGTTCTCAGGTGTTTAATCATTGCGGAGTAGTCCCGGGAACGCTGGTGACAGAGCTTACACTCAAAGGGCTTCTCACCTGGGAGGGGACAGAGGGCAAGGGGATGAGGGGAAAAGGGAGATGGATCAGATGCTCCAAGGGACTCTCTATGGTCTCTGTCCCTACACTCCAATTACAGTTTCCCACAAGCTTCTCTACATAGGAGAGGTGCATTCTCCTCTCTCCTCTCCCATTCAAGGGAAGGGGAATCAATAAAGGGATCAGTGAGGCCCTTTACAGAAGAGAAGGTAAGGATCTAGGGGTCCCATTTCCTAGATTACAGTACTTTCCGGCCAAAAATTTGGGTAGGATAGGGTTGAGGAAGGGGATACTCCAGAGTAGTAGTTCTCAACCTGTGAGTCACAACCCCTTTGGGGGTCAAACAACCCTTTCACAGGGGTTGCCTAAGACCACTGGAAAACACATATTTCCAATGGTCTTAGGAACTGAGACACCACTCCTCTGTCTCTAGGCCAGTCCACCTACATACAGATACGCCCACATATGAGTATTAAAGGGCCACAGCATTAGGAAGGTTGAGAACCACTGCTCTAGAGGACGATGGGGTGGAGGGGTAGGAGGATGATAAGGGTGAAAGTTATAACAATTTCTTTAGACCCCTGACAGATCTTCCAGGCTTCCTCTGGAGTTTATATGAAGTCAAGGAGACCCTGGCACTCAATGTGTTCAGGAGACATAGATGATGGGGGCCTGCCTAGACAATGTTAAATCCTATCAAAGATTCCCCTATTTCTTCTTCTGCTACAGCCCCCTGGAGCTGAGCTGAGGATCAGAGGGAAACTTGCTTCAATACAGTAATTAACTGGCCAGCCGTCTGGATATTGATACTCACTCTGTGCAGAGGACCCACAAATAATGAAGTAATGAACAGCCAAAGTGATCTAACTATCGACCTGCTATTTACAATAGTTACCACCAATGCATTTAATGATCTGTCAGCCCCAGCCAGATCTTGAGCAAAGGGCTATGGGAGCCTTGGGACTCCAGCGGCCTTTGGGTTGCCGTGGGCACCAGCAATGAGGATTTCCTACCTTCCTCTCCAAGTACCTTGAGGATCTGATTAGTGATCCAAAAGAATATCAGTAGGAGAGGTAAGCTGTGGACATGGCCTCCTTCTCCCTATCTGGCTCTTTCCATAAGCCAGTAGGACCATCTAAAGGGCACTGAATCCCACCCCCTGCCTATGGACACATCAACTCTCTCCATTACAATGACAGATAATAGGTCTCTCCTATTCAAAAAGAGGAGATGACAAAAACTTTCTAGCTTAACAAGTTGTAGTGTATCTTACCTCTGGAAGGAAGAATGAATAAAAAGATAGGTGTGTATGTGTGTGTATATATACACACACACACACACATACACATACACAATATAGTATATAATATACATAATATGTTATGTATATTATATAATACACATATAACATATTATGAAATATAATACACATATATACACATATGTATGTGTACATAATATGTATGTATGTGTATATGTGAATGAAAACTCCATGCTCCAATCTCCCTGATGAAATCTGGACTGTTCTACTTGTTTCCCCCAAAGGAAAAGCTGCTGACCCCCCCTGTACAAAGTCTTATTTTTATCTCGGTATGTTCTGACCTCAACCTAACCTTTATCTTATTCTTTTAGTCTTAGTCAAACTCAATTCATCTTGACCCCTAACCTCAAGGCTAAACTCAACCCTCAGGCTAACCTCCAAACTAGTATTCAGTTCAGCCTTAATTTATTTTAACCATTCACTACATAAAACCTACCCTGACTACTCCCCTCTTTCCTGCATCTCTTTCAAGATCCTGCCAAGATCTACCCAGCCCTTCCACTGTGCTCTCAGGAAGCCCTGCTCCATCAGTAAAAAACCTGCTTTCATCTTAACCTTTTTTCCTTTATCATTGGCTTCTGTCTTCTTGCATTTTCTGAGACCTCACTCCCTCCTGATGACACGATACTACTGGTCAACCTTTCTAGCACTTGGGCCTCCACCTTTAATTTGCCCCTCTCAATTCACTGGTTGTCCAAGGAGTCAGAATACTTGTCCCATTCCCCTCCCTGTCCCAATCTCTAGACTCTCTCTCTACCACCACCACTGAGCAACTTCTTTCTTTGAGGTTCATTCAATTCATATTTGTCACCAAATCAAGATTATAGTAGCTATTATCTACAGATACTCCCACTCCTTTCTTCCTCAATGAATTCAGTAACTACCTCAGTCTTTCTCTCCTCCCCAACTCCAGTACTCAAACTAAGGGACTTTGATAGATAAGACAGACAGAATGACAGAGACAGATAGATGGATGGATATACCCCCCTTTTCCTTAATTTACTGAATTCCTATGATGTACTTCTCCATCCCACCTCATTTACAAACAGAGGTGGTCTTATCCTTGCTCTTGTCATCCCCCATAAGTCTTTTACTTCCATATTCATGAACTCTGAAATTCCTTTATCTGATCATAATTTTTGTTCCCCCTATTTTTTTCCTCTACTTATATCTCCTGACTCTGTTCTTCATGCTTTCAGGGAATTTCTCTTTCTCTCCCTTTATTTCCCAGGCCATCACCCTTGCAATGCCTATACTCTCTTCCCTTTCCCATCCTGATTATTCAAAGAACCAGTTCAATTCTACTCTATCTTCTAATCAAATGTCCCTTGGACCTTCATCCCATCATCTATCTGAAGCCCAACTTCAGATTGTACCCATTATCTACTGCCTTTGCTCCTATACAAGTGTTGCCAAGTGAAGCTGGAGAAAGTCAGTCAATTAAATTGACTGGTTGTTCACTACAAATTTATGTTACATCATCTCAAGGGGTCTTCACTGTGGTAAGGCAATGCTTTAACACTTCCCTAATCCATTCACTATTCCATTGACCAACCTCAATGGTCAGAAGAAGTATTCAAGGCAAGGCTGAGTGGGAAAAACACAAGAACATTTATACTGTCAAAGAAGAATAAAATTAACCCCCCGAAAGGGAAATCATACAAACTCTCATGCGGTGAGGAGAGTACGACTCCGGGTGCTTAGCTCCAGAGAGGTTCTAGACCTTTTTATCCCTCCCTCCTCAAGCCTTTCAAGGATCCCTCTCAGCTAAAAAAAATGGAGACCATTGGCTGAGATCTCCCTCTTCTACCCTCCTACTCATCACATACCACTCAGATGCTTTCTGCCACAATGTCTTCCTCCAACTCTGTCTTATATCCTCTGAGATACAGTGACACTGGCCTATTTGACATTCCATCTCTCACATCGGGCATTTTCACTGGCTACATTTCATGTCTGGAACTCTCTCTCCTTATCTTTCTACCTCACGGCTTCCTTCAAGACTCAGTTAAAATCCTAGCTACTCGGGGGCGGCTAGGTGGTGCAGTGAGTAGAGCACCGGCCCTGGAGTCAGGAGTACCTGAGTTCAAATCCGGCCTCAGACACGTAACACAAAAAACTAGCCGTGTGACCTTGGGCAAGTCACTTAACCCCAACTGCCCTCCAAAAAGCAAAAAAAAAAAAAAATCCTAGCTACTCCAAGAGCTTTTCCCAGACCTCCTTAATCTCAGTGCCTCCCATGTCAGACTGTCTCCAATTCACCCGTATCAGAGTCTTGTCTCCCCCATTAGAATGTACACTGCTTCAAGGTAGGGATTCTTTCAGTCTATAATTGCAAAAATCAAAACCCTTTGTCCAGCCTCAAGCTGCCAAGTATCTATTGCCTATCACTCATTACCCGCACCCCAAAACTGGGGCCCCAGTCCCTTGCACCTCCCCCCTCAGCTGGATGACTCTCAGTACCTGTATGAACCCTATAGTGGGTCTCCAGTTGATGCTTGAGGCTAAACTTCTTTCCACAGCCATTGCACTCATAGGGCTTTTCCCCTGTGTGAATACGCTTATGGCTCCTGAGCGTGCTCTCGTCCCGGAAACAGCTGCCACAGAATTCGCATTCATATGGGTGGTCACCTGTAGAGGTAGAAAGAGTTATTGTTGTTCATTTGTTTCAGTCACATCTGACTCTTTATGACCCCATTTGGGGTTTCCTTGGCAGAGATACTGGTTTGCCATTTCCTTCTCTGGCTTATTTTACAGATGAGGAAACTGAGGCAAGCAGGGTTAAGTGACTTGCCCAAGGTCACACAGTAAATATCTGAGGCCAAATTTGAACTCAGGTCTTCCTGACTTCAGGCTCTATCCACTGCATCACTTGGCTGCCCAACAACAACAAAAACAACAATTCTTTGTACTAATTCTTTTAGGACAGCAGGGGCTGTGGAAGAGGCAAAAGAAAGAGTAAAAGGAATAGGTTAGTTTATAATCTCACTGTCCCAGAATACTTACGGTGCCACCTGTGCTTACATGGGCATAGCTCCCGCTTGCTCTCTGGGGCATGCCCACAAGTACTTTCCTATAGAGTATACCCTTTTCCCAGTATATCTGGAAGATTTCATGAAGGAAAAATGAGACAGATTCCAAAGGTGACGAGATCAGAGGCCTTTAAAAAGGAGCAGCTCTGGTGCCCAAGGATAACACATGTAATGATGATGATAATGATGATGATGATGATGACATTTTTATGCCCATGTTATCTATGTGATAAAATATTATAATAATACTTCTATACCACTTTAAAATTTATAAAGCACTTGCCTAGAGCTAGCGTATTCTTTCCCATTTTACAAATGAGGAAACTGAGGTTTATGGAGTGAGTTGCCCACATTAATAAAGCAGGAGCTGAGATTTTAATCCAGACTTTGTGACTCCACATCTGTGCAGTTCTGCTTTATTACACTACCTCTCCTTATGCCCTTTGTGACTCAATGGATCAGGTGGAATGAGGCAGGCCTGAGCTCAAATACTGCCTCATACTTCCTAGCTGAGGGACCACAGCTGAGTCCTTATACCTTTCTAAGCCTCAGTATCTTCTTCTGTAAAATGGGGATGATAACAGCATTTCCCTTACAGAGCTGTTGTGAGGAGCAAGGAGATAAAATTTGTAAAGCACTTTGTAAAACATAAAGTACCATATAAATGCTAGTATCTAATTTATCTATTTTCCCAATCCAACAAGCTAGCTTAGGATTATGAATTCAGGGTGAAGTTTTCTCCAGTCTCTTACTGCTCTCAACCTCGTGATAAACCTCCTTACAGTTCGTGAGCAAGAATTCAAACACCTTGGCTTGAAATTGAAAGCCCTCCATAATTCGGCTGCAACCTAGTTTTCCAGACTTAATACAAATCATTTTTTCACATAATTTTGGTCTACTAAGCCATTCCCGAAACTCAACATTCCATTCCTTGTAGCCATGTATTTCTCTTTCATCACTGATAGGTGCTCCTGGCTCATCTCCAGCTCTTAGAACTCTTTCTTTCTTTCTAGTCTTATCTAAGATTCTGCCTCCCATAGCAGCCCAAATTATCTGTATACAGTGTAATCTCTCAAAAAAAAAATGGAAGATTTTGACGGCAGGGGTTATTTCATATTTAAAAAAAATTCCTATAGGGTTTTGTACATAGCAGGTGCTTAAAAAATGTCTGTCCAATTATAGCCTCCCCCTCCTCAACCCCATCAGTACCTTTCTCATGCCCAATAGCACTTGACCCACTTTATTACCCTAGGTGGTCAGAAGAGCAGGTCTAGGGCCTAACAAACTTGGGATTTCATTCCAGCAATGGGATCTTCTTAGGATGAAAGGTGAGGATTCCAGCTACTTACTTATTACGGGAGTGAAGGAGCAGACAATAAAGATAGATTGATCACCCCAGACTTTGTTCATGAATATTTAAATATCGCTGATTCGTCTTGTCACTGTAATTACAATTTCTCTGGGCTGCATCTCCAACAACCACAGTTTATGGTAAAGAATGGCCTTCTGTATTTCACTTGTCCCTCTGCAGATGTGCGAGGCTGCCAACCGTGTAATGTCCTCTGCATTTCATACATTTTCTTCAGCTGCTGAAGGTTTAAGTCATCCACAATGACCTACGTTTTTTCATTATTCCCATGTCAAACTGCACTCGTGCCTGGGCATAAATTGTCCTTCTCGTTATAGACTCACATGCCTCTGCCTTCACTTCCTCTTTAAAATGATATTTTACTCTCTTTCCCTCTCAAACATCCCCGCCACCTCGGGCCTCTAACCAAACCTCCCCCCTCCCAAATTAGGGCTTCCATGTCCACATAAATCCTCATCCCTCTGATGACTCCAAAGGGTTTTTAAAGCTCTGTGGGGAGAGGATGCTGAAGCTTGCCGATTCACGTATTGTCTTTGGTTTGTAGGAGATGTCACCCAAATAGCTCTGAACACCCAGAGAAGGGAAAAAGAGGTCTAGTCATGGGTAGTAAGGGAGGCTGCAAGAGCAGAGAGACCCTTTCCATTGCCCTCTTTGACCCTGGTCAGGTAGCAATTGATGGGAAGGTCCTAGGAAGTAAATGGCATCCAAGTGATTCCTTCAAACATCTATCTGAGAACTGACCAAGGCCTAGGCATAGGATTCATAACCATTTTGTATGTCTGATAGTCTGGTGAAATGTACGGATGGACCCATTCTCAGAATCATGTTGGTTTTATTTTAAATAAAAGTAATTGCAGGAAATGCTAAATTTCAGTTAGAGGTTAGTGAAAATAAAGAAGTAATTTCCCCCCATCTAAGTTCATGGACTCTTGAAATCTGTCTGTGGGATCCAGGTTAAGAACCCTTGACCTAGACCAAAGGATCTCAACCTGTGGGTTATGTTCAATTTGTAATAATGAAAATACATCCTGCATATCATATAGATTCATAACAGTAGCAAAATTACAGTTATGAAGTAGCAATGAAAATAATTTTATAGTTAGGGCTCACCATAACATGAGGAACAGTATTAAAGGGTCACAGCATTAGGAAGGTTGAAAACTACTGACCTAGAGAGTGCTCTCCCCTTCAACTCCTTTCCTTGCTAGGGCCAGACTGGTAACCAGAACCCTTTACATCTTCACAATTTAAAGGGGGTTTAGGCAAATTCAGTCTTTGGTACTAACCAGATGTGTATATAT
>CM053596.1:104188917-104350882 GCA_028646575.1 Pseudocheirus occidentalis
ATCTAATTCTGAAGGAATTATTCTCCTCAGTGAGCTTTTGAAATTCTTTTTCCATCTGGGAAATTTGACATTTTAAGGCATTCTTCTCCTCACTGGCTTTTTGGGCCTCTTTTGCCATTTGAGTTAGTCTATTTTAAGGTGTTATTTTCTTCAGTCACATTGTTGACTCTCTTTTCATGATTTTCTTCTATCATTCTCATTTCTCTTCCCAATTTTTCCTCCACTTCTCTTATTTGGTTTTCAAAATCCTTCTTAAGCTCCTCTGTAGCCTGTAACTAGCTTACATTTTTCTTGGAAGCTTTTGGTATATAAGTTCTGACTGTGTTGTTCTCCTCCTGTTCCATGCTTTAGCCCTTTTTGTCCCCAAAAAAGGAATCTAAAGTTGGATTGCTGAGCTTGGTTTGCTTCCTTTGCCTGTTCATGTTGACAGTCAATTAATTTGATTTTTGAGCCACAGTAGAACTCTGCCTTCAGTGGGGAGAGCTTTGTCCCAAATTGCTGGGGGTTTTTCAGCTGCTGGAGCTATTAGGAAGCACAGTCTCTGCAGCCCCCACCAACTTTGGCTCACTGAAAATGCACCTCAGGAGCACCACCCAACACTGTGATCCAGATCCAGGCAGGTTAAAGCAAGAGTGCTTAGCCTCTGAATGGTTGCTTGGCCCCCCTACGATCTGCAAGCCAGGACCTCTGAAGCAGCCATGTGGAGGCAGCTGCAGGGTTGCTGCTTCTGCCACTTCTCAATCTGAGGACAGAGGCCAGACTGCACTCCATCCCCACCACATTTAGCAAGATTCCACTGACATTTTACTTTGTTTTTGGCATTTATGGATTGATAATTCTGGAAACTGCCATAGTTGCTGGTGATCTACTCTCCCAAATGCTCCATCCATGGCTGTTCCGGGCCACCCTGAGGCTAAAACCATGGGTTCGTCGCAGGGCTGTGCTCTGCTCCCAGTCTGTTGTGATGAACCCTTCCTGTCCACCTGCTATGCTGCCTTCAGTGGGAGATTTGTTTCTCTCTGTCACTTTATGAGTTCTGTAGCTCTAAAATTTGTTTAGAGTCATATTTTGTAGGTATTTGAAATGGTTATGGGGGGAGCCACAGAGTTTTCCTGCTTCTATGCTACCATATTGATTCTGTCCCCTTTTAGCTGGTCCATGGCCTCCTTTTTTTGAGGCACATGCCTTGATAGGAAACATTTAGGTAAAAAATTGAACAGAATATGTTATAAAATCCATTACTGGAAAGGCACAAGGATAAGTTAGGGAAAGAACAGACCAAGACCAATTTGTTTCTTTGCCTTGGTCTTTGAAGAGATGGGCTCAGCTCATAGCCTCAAGAAGAATATTTTGGAGGCTCAAGGCCTCCCTTTGTTTTCTCCTTTTTTTTTTAAATTGAGAATCTGAGAGAGTAAAGACTGAGAGAGTAGGGCAATCACAAATTGTAGATGTAAACTTAGAAGAATGAGATAAGAGACCGTTAATTAGTCTTACTGAGCACTTACTGGGTGAAACATGTTCTTTGTTCCTGGGTGGAGGTTAGATAGGACAGGGAGAAAAGAAAGTACGAAAAATATTTGGCAGACCCCATTCTTCTACATTGACTAGATGAGATGACCTCCAAGAGATCTCCATTTCCAAAATTCTCAAGAAAATGGTCATTTATTTAAAAATCAATTATGAAGCAGTACCAAGAAGTCTATATTAATATAGTATGAACTAGGCATGTAGAGTAAAGAAGAAATCAGAAATGGGAAGAGTAGTAGTATGTAGTAGGAAAAAGAACCGTGGCTAAAAGTTATAAGATCAAGGCAATAATTCAGTTTAATTCAATAAAAATGTATTAAGGGTCTACTATGTGCCACACACTAGATCAAGGTTCCAGTCTTGACTCTGCTATTAACTATGTAACCTTGAGTTAGTCATTTCTCTTTTCTGAGCCTCATGGTTTCCATTTGTAAATTGAGGGGTTGAATTAGACAATCTAACCCCTCCCCTGAACACCTCACCATGTTTTATGCATTTTTAATGTATGTATTATATAACATTAGTTACTTATAATTTACAACCCAACCCTTGTCATGATAGACCCAGGTACAATTTTAGGAGCTCTCACAGAAACTCTGATTTGAATCACTGTCTCAAGAAACCTGAAGACCACCAATGTCTGATTCATTTGCTTATCTCAAAGTGAGCCTTCAGCTAGGGGAGGCAGTATGGTACATTGGAAAGAACATTATCTTTGAAGCTGAAGGATCTGAATTTGGATTCTGGCTTTGCTACAAACTACATGTGTGAACTTATGAAAGTTACTTAACTCCTCTGTATTTCACTTTTCAGAGAGGTTGGCCTAGGTGACCTCTGAGGCCCCTTCAAGCTCTGAATTTATAATCCTATGACTCCCCGCCAAAAGTATTCAGGCTAATAAAGCATTGACTGTAGGACAGGTTTTATTTAACTAAACAAAAGTCAAGAGAGACTCATAGTTAAGCCCATAGAGAGAGTCAGGAAAACTACCTCCTCTCCCCACTCCCCCACCCCCACTGCCTACCCCTTCTCACAAGGACAGATATGGTCCTTCTGACATAAGTGTTAACTGATGTGATTAAAGATTGTTAGGGAACTAATCAGTCATCCTATTCTGATGAGTCCCACCTTCCCCATCAAAAACGAATTAAGGGATATCAGACAGTTGATCTTTTTTTGCCAGACTTGCAAAATCTACATAGCTCATAGTAGTAGGGAAAGGCAAGGTCTATGTGCCATGGCAAGGTGGCATTCTACTTCATGGTTCTGCGCTTTGCTGTTCCTTAAAGTACATGGTTCCCTGCTCCTCTTTCTCTGTCTCTGTTTCTCTTTCCTTCTCCCTTTCCTTCTCTCTTCTCCTCTCTTCTCCCTCCTCCTCCACTTCTTCTTCTTCTTCTTCTTCTTTTTCTTTTCTTCTTCTTTTCTCTCTCTCTCTCTCTGTCTCTGTCTGTCTGTCTGTCTCTCTCTCTCTGTCTCTCCCACCCTTCTTTCCTCCATGGAAAATTAAATAGGCAAGCTGGGTTCTCCTCCTGATCTCCTACTGAACTCTTACGTGAGGTTAATCAGGAAAGGCTTCCTGAAGAAGGGTACAAGTCAAGTTAATTGTATATATCAAGTGCCATACTGTGTGCTTAAGCCTGTACTATTACAGTATGTATATGAACCATGTATATATGGTCCCTGCCCATGAAGATAAGATATTAATGGGTAACTGAGAAGAGAAATGTTACACAAAGTACTTAGAGGACAAAACAAGTCATTAAAACACTGAGCACTAAAGTTTTTCAGAGTCTCTATTCTCTAGCTGTTATTTTCTCCAAGGAGAAAATAAGAGGGATTTATACCATTAGGGGAGAGAGATGGAGGAGTCAGGGGATTGAAGATGGAGTTAGGGGATGAAAGACATCTTAAGAAAGCTGCTTTTCCAAGGCCAAAAACTGCTCTGCCTTTCAGATCAGCTTGAACTTGAAATCTGAGCAGCCCATGCTGCCTCTCCAGGCAGAAGGTGGTGGGTGCCCAGTGGGGACTCAAAGCAGTGTCAGAATAGACAAGCGTCATGATCAAGAGTCACAGAGTGTAGATTTAATACTGTACATAAATACACTTTACAATCATTGGGAAGGCTTTCTGCTCAGAGGAGACCATTGGAATATTTTATAGTGATGCAGATCAAGTGAAAAGACAGAGAATAAATAAAGGGGAAGATAATTATTTGATGGAGTTCTTTTAGGATATGCCACAGCAGGGAATACTTACGAGGAATACATATTACTGGAGAGATACAGCCATTCAAGCATCAAACTAACCTATAAATTGTCAGAAGCGAAAATTGGAGGAAAGGAATTGAAGAGATTTGGGCGCCCATCATCCCATTAGCGCTAGGTTCCACGCTCCACCTTGCTTGGAGCTCTGTGAGCCCAGCACAGCACAGCCCCACAGAAGGGAGACGCCGCCTAATAAATGTCTTTGGAAAATTACGACTGTACCACTACAGTAAAAAGATGGCGCCGTTTATCTCACCGCCATCTGCACAGGCTCATTTGTTGCTCCCGAGGCAGCCTGCCCGCACCCAGTAAGTTTGCATCTCCCCACACTTAGAGTATTTTCTTTGCAAGGATGTTCCTGATGCCTGTCTCAGTGTGGCTCCCCCTTCCTGCTCCTGAGTATAGGAAGGAAGAGGAGCAGAGAGCTGTGACTTTATCCTTCACATTCTGGGAGCTACCAGCTGATCAAGAAGATCTGAACCCCAGCAATGGGGGCCTCTTGGGCAAAGGTGGACTCTCTCTGGATCAGGCAAGAAGGAGCTGGGTCAGGGGATGAGTAAGGAGGAGACAAAGACAGGGACCAAGAAAGGAAAATAGAGATACAGGATGATGAAGCAGAGATATAGAATGACTGAGAGATAGGGGAAAAAAGAAGCCAAAATGAATCAAAAACAGATATCCAGAGATATACGGAAGGTGAGACTGAGATAGTAAGAAAGCAACACATGGAGAGAATTTTCTTGAAGAAGTTGAAATCTCTTGGAAAAGACCTACCAATCAGATGAGTGGGCATCTTAGGCTTGAGGTATTTACTCATACTTTTCCTTATGTCATAGACCCAAAGTCTCAACGATGGAAGCCTAGATCCACACAACTAATCAGCGCACCAACTCATCGTCCTTTTTGTTTTTCCAGTGTCTCAAAATCACATTTCCCTAATCTACTTGAAAGGAATTCCCTAAGGAGCCAGTATCAATTGATTCTTCTGAACCTAGGTCTCTTGTATAACCTATGGACGAAGGCCCACAGATTCAGGCAGCCGTTGGCATTGATTCTGCTTTCTCTTTTTGTCTGACCACCCACTCTTTATCTCTCTTGCTGGATCATCGTCTGTATCCTGCTGCCTAGCTATGGATATACCCCAAATCACTGTCTTGGGCCTTCTTCTTTCCGTAAAATCTCTATAATAACCTCCTCAGCTCAGTTTAATGATCATCTCCCGGCTGATGACTCCCAGATGTGAATTATTTAATCTTTCTAGACCTCAGGTTCATCATCTACGAAATGAAGGGATTGGATTAAATATCCTCTAAGGTCTCTTCTAGCTCTCAATCTATGTTCCTATCTACCTAGCCCTAGTTCTAGCCTTTCAGCACCAATTCCGTATTGGATATTTCAAAATGGACGTCCTGTAGGCATCTCAAACTCAATTTGTCCTTAAGAAAAGAATGATATTTGCTGTTCTACAAATGTAGCAATTTCCCATGTGGGAAACACTAGGCAAGGCAGGAAGCTCTCCATAATTAAAGCTTGCTCAGAGGAAATTGTGAAAGAGGGTTAAAGTTATCCCCAAATGCTAGGGCTCAAATTCATACCCCCATGATCAACAGATTGAGTCCAATTTTAAGTGTACCTCTTCATAAGAGGTATAAGCTAAAACTTGTTTGGACGCCCCATTTCTTGAACCCTTAACTGACTTTTTCCTCTGTGGTTTGTTTCTTGGTCTTGTTCATTTGTGACCTCATATGAGTTGCTCTGATAATGAACTCTGTTGTCTCAGATGATATTACTTCTTATTCCTGGTCCCTTGATGACTAGGATGTCAGGACATCCTGCCCACATTAGGCTGACCTTCTGGTATTGAAGTCATAGTAAGGTCCTTATCGCTGTGTATTTCTAGGGAAATAGTTTGGTAACTGTACAAGATACTTGGTGCATAAAGATGGAAAATGCCCTCAAAGAGCTTGCAATCATAAAGAAAGAGTGAGGCATGTATACAAATGATAGAATACGCTAGTGTACCATGTCTCTGGGCTCACTCACTCAATTTTCACTCTTACTTGCAGGTTGGGTGGCCATAGGGGCAGCTAACTATGTCTTTGCTTGGAGTTTTAAGATTTGCTGAAGTTTTCCAGTTCTGACTTGAGAGCCCCCACCAGTATGTTTCCATTGGATTTTGAAGCCAGACAATTAACTTTTAGAAAGGATATTTACTAAGCAGGTATTGTGGTTATAGCAACAATTCCCCAAATAAATGGCACAAACTTATCATAAAATGGTAGTGAGGCACACGTATAGTAAACTCATGTGGCGAAGGTGACTAGAGCTCCTTTTTTTACCAGCATGGAATCCCCATAAGTTTCTCCAGGACTACACCTTGACTGTGTCTTGAATGTTTATACCTTTGTAGAGCTGCCTTTCCTCTGTATGTCTGCTTTGTCCTAGGTATGGAGCCTCGAAATGCAGAGGCTGCTGCCACCCACTGTAGTTATTGATGCTCAATGAGACCTCCAGGTCTTCTGGCCTTTCCAAGTTTATAAACTGGTAACTTGGTCAGTTCCATCTCTGGATGCTTTTCTTGGGAGACCTTGTGTTTGCCTTAGTCATGTCTCTCCCTGCTTCCAAATGGAGGCATTGTCTCCTACCAATCCAGTTACTTAGAGACATATGATCAATGGAGAAGGGAAAAGAGAGAAGGAAACATTCTTTTTTCCCCAAGAGTATTTCCCTCTCATGGGCTTGGAACCTCCAGCTTCCAAATTTGGATTTCTCTCCTACTCAACTGACTGACTGTAGCTCTGAACTGCTTTACACACACGCTCACGCACACACACACAAACACACACATGTATATATGTGTATATATAAACACACGATACACATATAACCCAAGATTGTCTTCTTCAAGGGATCTCAAAATATTTTCTCTTTTATCCAATAACCCAAAACCCCATGATCCTTTCAAATTGATTAAGAACTTACTCACACCTGGTTTACTTTAGACTGATTGAATCAAATGAGATACCTGGGCCTTCTATGCTTAATTGGGATAGGAATGGACACTACCCCTATATCAGAATGCAATTAAATGAATAAAAGAAATCAAAGAATATCCTAAAGGATCACATAAGGATGGGTCACTTCTATCTGGGTGGAACAAAGACAGTTTCATGAAGAAGTTTAGATTTGGGCTAGTCCAATGAGTCTTCTCTAGAAGTAGCAGGGTGGTTGGTCACAGGATAAAACTAGACTCAGAGTGGCAATCGTGTAGTTAGCCCTTCCACATTGTGACTTTTCCCATTGTGATTTTGGTATATCTTAGGTCAGCATAAGAAATTAAATGGGAATTTTGGGGAAATTTTGTGGAAGCCACAGATGACAAGCAAAGGTCAGCAGATGACCCAGAAAAATGCTTAACCCAAATTTTACAAATAAGGTACTATAAATACCCCATAAAATAAAAAGAAGAAAATCAGACATCTTTGGTACAAAGGGAGGGCCAAAAAATTTACATGTATTTTCCAGATCTTGGGGGCACCTTGCCCCTAACCCCTGTGATACAGAAGGGATAACTGCACTTTGTTTTACAGATTAGGACTCAGGTACCCAAAGATATGAATGATTTGGCCAGGGTCATTCTGTAGGATAATATTAAAGCTGGACTTGGAGCTTAGGTCCGTTACTCCTTCCTCTGTCTCATACTAACTCTGTTAACCACCCATTGTTATTTAATAAATTTTTTCAAGAATGATCTAGAAACTCCTACAGAATTAAGACCATGGAAAATTAGGTGGAGAGCTGTAATGTAAAGGGCCTCAGAGTATATCTCCCTCATTTGATTGAGGTCCAAGAAGATTACGTAACTTCCTTAAGGTCATCTAAGTAGTAAGCCTCAGAGGTGGGTTTGGTCTGCTCTCCTGACATAGTCACAACCATGTTATTTAAATGGAAGCAGTTCAGGGAAAAATCACTAGCCTGAGAATGGAGAGACATGGGTGCTAGCCCTGCCTAGATAGCTATGTGACCTTGGGTAATGCCCTTCATCTCTCTGGACCTCCTTGTCATCTTTAGAATGAGGGGAGTTGGTTTAGATATCGCTAAGGTCCCTTCCAGCTCCAGCATGCTATGATGATGCAGAAATAGAAGCAGAGCCAGTCTGGCGAGCTGAGCTGGTCTCCATGGCTATTCTAGGCATATTTTAGAATAAAATTCTGTGGGGGAGGTATTGCAGGATAGTGGAAAAAACACTGGATTTGGAGTTGGAGGACCTGGGGTTGAATGCTGGGTCTGCTACTTATTTGCTGTATGATCTTGGTCCAGTTTTTCTTTTTTTCTCTGAGACTCAGCTTTCTCATCTGTAATTAGACTAGATCAACTCTAAGGATACTTCCAGTTCTAAATCCTGTGAATACTACAATTTTTTACTCTGTAAATTAGTTTTAATTTCTAGCTTTCGTTTATGTCTTTCCAATAGGTGCTAATAAAATCTTTTTGAAAAAGCCTTTAAAAAGGGGTAACCTTTGTTTTAGGCATATGAGAGGGACAGAAAGGGCTCCCTACACTATTATTTTGTATCTAGACATGAGCTGGTGGCTACAGCCAATAAATAAAGGATCTGCCTTCATCAAATAAAGTTTTGGGGTGCTATCCAGTAAAGGTCAAATACAGTAGAAACTGAAGGAAACCCCAGATAGGGCTGGGGCTACAGTGACTTCCAGACCTAATCATATTTACTTACATCTATAACTTAGGGTCAAATTCTGCTTTGTCTCCATAGCCCGGGAGTCAGCAAGCCTTGGGACCTGGAGGAATGTTTGTCACACAAAAACTTCATTAACTTCTCTCCTCCTGGGCTCGTCAAACAAGAAGGGAAGGCATCCCCTTGGTGAAGAGTGACGAAGGGAAATGCTTGGAGCTCACAATGGCCCCTTCTCAGACCTGCTCAGAGACCTTATAAAAATTGCCCATGGCCAATTGAGAGATGGGGCTCCCTCAATTACAAGGTTTCATTTAACTGCTTGATGAATAAGAGCCCTTTCTGCCGTTTTCTTTGTTTCATTATAGGCTCAAACCTGCCACTTGTCCCCTCCTGACTGCTTGTTTTTTACCTTGGGGTAGTTGGGCAGTCCCTGGTGTCACCCACAGTAGCCCATTTGAGAAGGGGAGAGTGTGGTGCCAGAAAAAAGAAAATGTCAACAGATACTAGAGCAGATCAGCTCTCTATCCCCAAGTACTGAGAAACCAGGGAGTCCAGGTTGGCCATGAAAGCCAGGCCTGCTATGACTGTCAGTTCCTAGAAGGCCTAGGTCCTTAACCTTTTCCTTTATGTTTGGATTGATGCAGGGGCCTACAACATACCCAGCTCTCTAGGACATTTAGGTATCATGCTTTCTGAAGGCAGCAGACTAATAAAATGACTGTTCTAAGGCCTTCTGAGTCCCAGGACCATGGCTTTAGAGCTACTCTCACTTTGGTTTACTGGGACTAACCCTTGACTTGGAGTCAGGAGACAAAGTCCTGTCTTTGCCACTTAACAGTGATCTTAACCCTCTGAATCTCAACTTCCTCAGCCTCAAAATAAAAGAAGGAATATTCTTGATCTCATGTGGTTGTTATATGAGGATCAGGTGTGACCATACAAGGTGTTCTGTAAAGTACAGTGTAAATGGGAGTTATGATTGTAATTATCTGGTTCAAAACTATAATTTCATTAGTCTGCAGAGCATTCTGGCAAAGAAACTCCTGCCAATGGTGATCTGTTGACTGCTTGGACATTTTGCTCTTAAGGAGCCACCAGAATCAGGGAGAAGTTGAGAACTTTGTGTGGAGTCACATTACTCATATGTAGGAATTAGAGACAAGAATTGAAACCAAGTCTTAAGTTTATTCTTTTTCTAAAATTTGTTTTATTTTCAATTCAGGGAACAAAACAAGCGTTTCCATAACGGTACAATAAAAAAGATGAAACTGCAAATCTACCATGTACAACTTGCTATTTCCTCCAAATATACAACAAAGTTATCATGCAAATTTCTTTCTTCACTTTTTTTTCTTCATTCCCACCGTCCCTAGAGAAATGGCTACAATCAGACACAAAGAGGTGTGTGTGTGTGTGTAAAATTATTCTATACATACTTCTATTTATCAATTCCTTCTCTGGATACAGATAGTGTCTCTCTTTATATGTCCTTTATTTTTAATTTATGTATTTAGTATAGTCAAAATGACTTAGTTGCTCAAAATCATTCTTAAAATAATACTGCTGTTACTGTATACAATATCTTCTTGGTTCTGCTCACTTCACTCTTCATCAAGACTTATTCTACCAGAGACAAACTGAGATTAGCACTGTCGACATAATTCTGGTGCTCAGAGACACCTTGAGTGATTCTGATGAAGTTCAGATAGAAATTGTCCAGGGATAACTCACTGTCTTGTGATAATTCATTTATTTTTTATATTCTACATATCAGCACATAAGTAGATAAATAGCTGTTTTCTCTAATTGAATAAAAATATTAGGACAGAAGCTTATCCTCTGTAGACTCTCTAAGAGCATCCTTTATAGCTCCAGAAGCACTCAGGAAGGCAGGGGTGATAAGCACCTCATACTGTTCCCTCATGATTTTAATCTCTGCTAGATTAATTTATTATTATTATTATTAATAAACTATTATTATTATTATACCACTCCTAACTTAGAAAAGCATGTTCAATGGCAGAAAATAAGGCTAGCACAAGTTACTTATCAGAGGACTGTGGGATTTCATTGGCAAATCTTATTAATTAGCTGTGAGACCTTGGGCAGGCCTATTTACCTTTATAGGACTCAGTTACCCCATCTCTAAAATGAGAGCTTCGACTAGATGCATTTCTAAAGTTCTATTCAGTTTTGATAGTCTCTGATCTTAGTCTTTGGAGGCCGTCCCAAAGAACCCATAGATGGTTCACAAGTAGCTCTGGTCTTTTCCCAGTCCGATGGACAGATGTTTGGTAGTAGGGTTCACTTGGACTCCACAGGGCAATTTATTTTTCAGCTCTCTAATGCACTTATCATATAATATGCATTATGTTACCTATGTTTGTGTCTCATCTTCCTTCCTACTAGTCTGTAAGTCGATAAAGACTGCTTCTTTTCTAAACTTTGAATCTCTCCCAGTGTTTTGTGCAGTGCCTTGCAAATTAATAAATTAATAAAATGGATTAATAAAATCAACCAATTAATAAAATGTTAAGTGAATGAATGAAAGTAAAAAAGGGAGCAAGGATGCTGAAAGAAATTATTCCTTAGTCTTTCCAAGTTTCTAGACTAAATTCAATTCCAATGATTACCTTCAGGCTCCCTACAAATGGGACAGTATGAGTGATGCTAAGCAGCTTTAAATTTTTCCAGTAAAAAAAAGGACAAGAAGGAATTGGGCTAAATTACAGTCATATATATTAATCTGAGAAGCTGGAAAATGTCCTGAGGCAAAGGTTCTTCAAAAAGATTTTTTGACTGATTTAATTTTAATTTTATTTTTCTCAATTACATGTAAACAAAAATTTTTAACATTCGTTTTTTTTAAATTTTGAGTCCCAAATTCTCTCCCTCCATCCTTCCCTCCTTTATCCCCTTCTTCTGAAGGAAAGCAATTTGATATAGATTATATGTGTAGTCATCTGAAACATTCCATATTAGCCATGTTATCCCCCACTCCTAAAAAAAAAAACCAGGCCAAAAATAACCCAAGAACAATAAAGAAAGTAAAAAAAACTTTGCTTCAATCCGCATTCATATGCCATTGCTTCTTTCTCTGGAGATGTATAGTGTTTTTATCATAAATCCTTCAGAATTGTTTTGGATAATAGCATTGCTGAAAACAGCTAAGTCATTCACAGTTGATTGCTGTTGCTATGTGCAATGTTCTCCTGGTTCTGTTCACTTCACGTTGTATCAGTTCATGTAAGTCTTTCCAGGTTTTTCTAAAAGCACCCTACTCATCATTTCTTTTCTTTTTCTTTTTCTTTTTTTTTTGGAGGGGGGAAGGCAGGGCAATTTGGGTTAAGTGATTTGCCCAAGGTCACATGGCTAGTAATTGTTAAGTGTCTGAGACAGAATTTGAACTCAGGTCCTCCTGACTCCAGGGTTGGTGCTCTATTCACTGCACCACCTAGCCACATCATTTCTTATAGAACAATAGTACTTTATTACAATCATATACTACTGCTTGTTTAGTCATTTCCCAATTGATGGTCATCTCCTCAATTTCCAATTATTTGCAACCACAAAGAGCTGCCATAAATGTTTTTGTACATATAGGTTCTTTTCCTTTTTCTTCGATCTCTTTGGGGTATAGGTCTAGTAGTGGTATTGTTGGGTTAAAGTATATTTATAGCCCTTCGGGCATAGTTCCAAGTTGTTCTCCAGAAAAGTTGGATCTATTTGTAATTCCATTGGCAGCGAATTTGTGTCCCTATTTTTCTACATCCCCTCCAACATTTCTCATTTTTCCTTTTCTATCATGTTAACCAGTCTGATAGGCATGAGGTGGTACCTCAGAGTTATTTTAATTCACATTTCACTGATCAATGGTGATTTTGAGTGTTTTTTCATATAACTATAAATTGCTTTGATTATTTCTTAAAACTGCCTGTTCGTATCCTTTGACCATTTATCAATTATCTCTATTTCTATTTGGACATAAATTCTTCATTTATCCATAAATGTGACAGGTAAAATATTTCATGCTTCCCTAATATACTTATAATATCATGTCTAAGTTATACACCCATTTTAAAAAATCTTATTTAGGTATAAAGCAAGGGTTCTTAACCTTGTGTTTTTGTGAAATGGACCCATTTGGCAGTCTGGTGAAACTTGATGAAATTCTGTTATTCTCAGAATAATGTTTTAAAATGCATAAGATAAATACATACGATTGCAATAGCCATGAAAGGTTAGTGAAAATAAAAATGTAATTTTTTCCCATCCAAGTACACAGATCCCTTGAAATCTATCCATGGACCCCTAGAATCCCTGTCCTAAAAAGATGATAAGCAAACAAATTTTAAAAATAGACAGCTGTATTCCTAGGATGTTTTTTTAAGTGTATTCTAACTTTATTATTTATGACCTATGAGACCTGGGGGAAGACACTTTGTCTTTCTGTGTCTCAGTTTCTCAGCTATAAAATGAGCGATTTGAAATATTCTCTAAGATTTCCTCAAATTTCTAAATCTGTAATTCTGTGATCTAGTTCTGGAGGTGGGAAAATTGATTAGATGATTTCTTGAGGTCCTGTCAAACCCTGGGATTCCAGGATTCAGTGGTCCTCATTGGACCTGGAATGTTCTAAAGTTGGAGAAGATGTAGGTGCTAGACTAATTCCCATAGAGATTACACTGCTGCCTTTAGAAAAGTTAAGCAAAACCCCACCCTTACCCAAGCCTGGGGCAGTACTTTTCTCCTTTTCCCTCATAGCCAGCTTGTCTGCTCCCAGTTCTCTCAGCCAGCAGGAGTCAAATCTTCCTCCCTCTAAGGAGGACAAAGCATCACAGGGATGTTCTTCAGGGAACCTCCTCTAGGTTTAGGTGGTAATACAGAAACAAGTTGTTTTCTAAGAGTTTACCACTTACCTCAGAAAACACCACCTTAGCAGAAGCAGGTTAGTTTGGAACATGACACCTCTCATCTCTCTAGAGTGAACTAGTCTCCATCTCCACTCAGGACTGAACAGGAGGGAATAGACTGAAACCATAGCAGAATGTGATGAGGTTAAATGCTACGAAGAACTTCCCAAGATTGTACAAAATTTTAAGTCACCTGGAGATATGTTTTCTGCATGTATTTTGTATTCTCTCTTCTCTATGCCTGCACATAGTAGATGTTTAAGAAATAAATTTAATGAAAATGATGATTATTAAGAATAAAGTGATGAGGAATTCAACTCATAGTTAAACAGTATCATTAACAAGCAGTTATCTAGGCTTGGTTTGAAGCCCTCAAGAGAGGAGGAACTCCCTACCTCCTGAGCCTGCTCCACTTTTGGTAACACTGATTATTAGGAAGTTTGTCCATACATCAGTGTCAATTCCTAGTTCTACCCTCTGCATGCAAGAAGAACAAGTCTAATCATTCTCCCTTATATATCACCTTCCAATACTTGAAGACATCCCACACCCACAGAGCTGTCTAAGCCAAATCCCCCAGAATGAATTGCATAGGACAATCATACATCCAGAGGATGCTGAGGGGACTGGAGGTTATGTCCTAAAAGTTTGAAGAGCCTGAGATGTTTAGCACAGATAAAAGAGGCTGTAAAATGATATTTGATGGGATGTCATGTAGAAGAGGGTTCAATCTTGTTCTGTTTAGCACCACAGGACAAAACTAGGAGCAAGGTGAGACAGTTACAAAAAGATTCAGTTTTTTATAAGATAAGATATATATTTTTATAAGAGCCAGAGCTGTCCACCAAGGGATGGGATGTCTCAGGAGGTGGTGGGTTTCCCATTAGTTGACAATGGATAATCATTTATCAGAGTTGCTTTATGGAGGGAAATTCTATTGAGATATGGGCAGAGCTAAATGACTGCCCAACTATACCTCCCAGTATGTTCCTCCCAACCTTAAGATTTTTTAATTCTAATCCTCTTTGCATAGCTCATAGCTGCCCAATCATAGGGACAAATACTTAGGAGGGAATATGAGGAAAGAGAGAAAATGTCATGGGACACTATTGGACTAAGAGAAATGATGAAAAAGAGTTTCAGAGAAACCCAGGAATATTTGCATGAACTGATACAGAGGCAAGTGAGCAGAATGAAGTGAGCAATGTATACTGTAAAAACAACAGTGTAAAGATAAATAACTTTGAGAAACTTCAGAACTCTGATCATTGCATGTACAGCTACCACCACAGAGAGAGCTAGTGATAAGGCTTCTTATCCACAGAGGGGCTATGGATTCAAGATGCAGAAGGAGACACCTATTTTTGGATAGGACAGATGTACAAATTTGTTTTTGTTTGATTATAATAAGGATTGTGTTGTTGATTTTTTTTAATTTAGGCTCAGAGTTTTGGGGGAGATGGAAACTTTCAATAGTGTTATTCAGAAAAAAGGTCACTGAAGCTTTTTAAAATGCACAGATGACAAGAGAATGATGTTCAAAAGGACACACACAAACATACCAAACAGCTTTGAAAGTAATATTTCGTTTTTATATAATTAAAAAGCAAGCTTCATGCAATGGAGATTTGGGGTTTCACATATACCCTTTTCTGTTCTACTTTGTAGGTAGAAAATTCTTTTTTTGCATTTGTTAAATTAGATTTTTTTTAAATAAAGCAACTGATTTCAAGTGTTTCAAAATAATTGAACCAAAAAGTCATGAAACATTAGAAATGGAAGGGCCAAGAGAAATAATTTAGTCCAGCTCCCTAAACTGACAAATGAAGAAACCGAAGCCTAGAGGAGTGAAGTACTTGTCTAAGGTCTCAGAAGTCTGTAGTAGAATAACGAGGTTGTAGGCCACATTTACTAATTCTGCACTCCACAATGAGTTACCTCATTTTGCCAATTGTAAATGATGTAATCAATCTGCCTACATCCTGGGGCCCTGGCAGCTAGAAAGGAGGTGCAAAGCCTGCCCCTGAGCTGAAAGGCTTTCTCAAGGGCAAAGCCCCTGGGAAGGTAGGGGTAAGCGATGACCTGGAATGCACTTGACTTCAATACAAGGAAGAAGTGCGGCTGAGCCTTAGTCCCAGCCCTGGATTCACCAGTCCCCTGGGAATTATTTTAATGAGATGTTTTATGAGAGAAGTTTCCAAATCAGCACTGGGGTGGAGTTGGAAGGGAGGAAACGAAAGTATTGTGAAGATAAACAGCAAAAGAGGTTCAGCTAGTAGGGAGCTCTCTGGCTGGGAGGATTTAAATTACTGGTATATTTGCTAACAAAGACATTTCATTTGCCATAGAGAGTCAGTGGGAGGAGACACTGGGAAGGCTCTTTGAATGGGTCATGTCAAGTTTCATTTCTTTCTCATTTTATCCCTTTGGGGATTCTATAACGAGCCAGCCCTTGGGCCTTGAAACAGGTATTTATGTCATTCCTGTGGTTGATGTGCTCGAGGTATATACCTCCTGGTTAGTTGGACCCTGGAGGCTGGGGAGCCCAGCTGCTCCCACATACGCCTCCACCGTTCTTGCCTCCATGTTCTTGCCATTGGCAGCTGACTTTGACCTTTGTGGCTCCCAAAATAGAAATCAGGGATAGAAAATGCTATCATAAACATTCCTCTCAGGCACATCCTGACATGCTGGTTCCTTGGGGTCTCACATTGGGAGGGATGCCTATCTGGCTGGGCCAGTGAAGTACGATTTATCCGGAGGGCAGGGAGATGGTTAGAAAGACTCTTGGGGCCCCATGAGTTAGCAAGGATGAGGATGCTGCATTTTAGGATTATCAGAGCAAGAAGGAAGTTCAGGGAATTATCTAGTCCGACACTCTCATTTTTTTAGAAAGCTGAGACCCAGAGTGATTGTGACTTTCCCAAGGTCACACAGATAACAAGCAGCAGAGTTAGGGTTTGAATTTTGGTCCTTTGATCCCCCACCTCCAAGTCTGGCACCATTTCTATTATAGCAATATCTTTCCCCAGACCTTTCTGCACATAAAGGGGGAACCTCCCTCCCATCTTTGTAGCACATTCTATATTCCCTTCCGGGCTTTTTCTTCCTCCTCTAATCTTTAGTAGGAGTCCAGCTCCATGGTCCCTGTCCAACATGGACAATGGAGCAGGTGAGCAAGGTTAGGATCTTTGCCGATATATTGCTTTATTTTCTGCCTAAGCTAGAACAGGAACTGAAGAAAAAACTTTCATCCCACCTTATGTGCCTGGGTATAGACCTAAGTTGTCTTGGGTACAGTGGGGATGGGATAGGATTTATCAAGGGTGAATTTGTAATGAGTCAGAAGCTAACTGTTAGAAGAGAGAGTGATGCAGGCTTTGACTTCTCTCTTGACCACATAAAAGAACTACAGAGCAGGAAGTGAGAATTAAATCAAGGTGACCACAGAGATGAAGGACAGGAATGTCAAAGAAAAGCACAGGGCTTAGAACCAGGAATCAGATGGGATTATAGTAGTCAAGATGTTTCCTGTAGGACTCAAGCCTAGGGTTTGTGAGGAAGAGAGGGTATGAGTTAAAAGTTTTCTTGGTATGAGATCCTGAGCATCCTAAGTGGAAGTGACCTGTGTCACATTTCTGTTCTTACATGATCGTATAGTACTTTAAACTCATAATTGGGGAGGTGGGATTCAGAGGTATGATTTCATTGGTAAGGGGAATCCCGGGGACGAAGGCTGTTCACTAGTGCAACTCATTGGTAACTTAGAGTCTTTGAGAGTTACTTGGGGCATCAAGAGTTTAGGTGATTTGCTCAGGGGCACACAGTATGTGCCAGACACAAGTTGAACCCAGGTTTAAGGCTAGTCTTCTAGAGGCCTCTCTCTTAGGAATGTACCACATTCTAATTTTTATTAGGGCAGCTAGATGGCACAGTAGATAGAGTACAGGGTCTGGAGTCCAGAAGACTCATCTTCCTGAGTTCAAATCTAGCCTCAGACACTTGGAAGTTGTATGACCCTGGGCAAGTCACTTAATCCTGTTTACCTCAGCTTCCTCGTTTGTCAAATGAGATGGAGAAGGAAATGGCAAATAACTCTAGTATCTTTGCCAAGACAATATCCCAAATGGAGTCACAAAGAGTCACATATGACTGAAATGACAGAACAAGGCTAACTCCTTCATTTCACGGGGCAGCTAAATGGCACAGTGTATAGCATACTGGGCCTGGAGTCAGGAAAACCCAAGTTCAAATCTGGCCTCAGACACTTAGTAGCAGTGTGACCCTGGGCAAGTCACTTAACCCTGTTTACCTCAGTTTCCTCATCTGTCAAATGAGATGGAGAAGGAAATGGCAAACCACTCTATTATCTTTGCTAAGAAAAACCCATGGACGTATAGTCCACAGGGTCATGAAGAGTCATGTATGATTGAACAATTTTTTAAAATTATGCTTATTTGTGTACATATCTCATCCTTCTCCACTAGACTGTAAGTTCTTTGGGGGAAAGAACTGTTTAAAACTTTCCTAACAACCAGAAATGTCCAGAAGTGGTTGATAATGGGCTGCTTTATTTGGTAGTGAGTTCCTCGGCTCGGCAGTATTTAACCAGAGGCTGGTGATCACTTCTGAGCTATTCTGTCAAGCAATCCAGTCCAACAGTGGCTATTACGTGTCTGTTATAGGCAAGGTACTTACTATGCTAGGTGATTGGGATAGGAAAACAAAATAAGGCTTAATAAATAGATAGAAAATGACACTGAGGTGAAGATGGGTGACCAGAAGAATCAGGGTTCTTTCAGTAGAAATGGCTTGGCCAAGTCTAATCCGGAGCCTCTATTAGCCAGGTACAATAGAGAGAGCTCTGATGTGGAGCCTCAGAGGCAGAGCACAAAACCATCTCTGCTCCTTAGTACTTACTGATCTTCAGCGAGTCACTTCACTTTTCATTTGTTACAAGGATTGTGTTTTTCTTTTCTTTTTATCTGGGGTTGGTGTTTTGGGGAGGAGAAGGATATTACTGACGATGTTATTTAGGAAAAAAAGACAAAAAGAAAGGGGGAAGAAGGAAGCTATTGAGGATGTTATTTAGGAAAAAAGACGAAAAGAAAGGGGGTCTTCAATGAAAGCACTTTTTTAAATACACAAATGAGAACAGAAAGATGTTCAGAAAGAAACATATGAATATGCAAAATAGGCCTCAGTTTCCGCATGTGTAAAATGAGAGGACTTGGCGGAGGAGGTTAATGACAGAAAAATAGCCATATGTTCAAAAGTATTCATTGCGACATTATTCACAATAACAAAAATCTAGAAATAAACATGTGTCTAATGTTCTGAGATCATCTAAAAGCTGGAGATCTGTGAAAATAAGGAATGATGAACTCAAAGAATTCAGAAAAACATGGAGAGACTTATATGAAATAGTGCAGAATGAAGCCAAAAAGAACAAGGTACATAGTGATTGTAGTAAAGTACATAAAGTACATAAAGTACAAAAATACGTAAGTCATAAAAGTTAAAACACATGTACTCTCTGTTAATTGGTAAACTATAAAAGTAGAAAATGACATTTACTATTAGTTACAATTATACTGGAAGCACCTAAGTGGCTCAGTTTTGGGCCTGAAATCAAGACCTGAATTCAGATTTGGCCTCAGACACTTAGCTGTGTGACCCTGGGCAAGTCTCTTAGCTTCTGTTTGCTTTAATCCACTGGAGAAGGAAATAGCAAGCCACTGCAGTATCTTTGCCAAGAAAATGCCACAGACAGTATTGGTGTGTTGCAGTTCACAAGGTCATGAAGAGTTGGACAGGCCTGGGCAGCACCAAAACCAATTGTTTTATTAAGTGGTTTTGCTTAACTATGCATTTGTGCTGGGTGTGGTGGCACATGCTGTAGGGGCTGATGCTAGGAAGGCTGAGGCTGGTGGATCTCTTGAATTCTGGAAGCTATTGAGGATGCAGTATGGCTAAAACTGACCAGGTGTCTGCACTAAGTCTAGCACCAATGAGCCCCCAGGAACGGAAGGCCACCAGGCTGCCTAAGGAGGGAGATGTCAGCGGACATCAGAAAGTGGAACAGATTAAAGCTTCTTTTGCCAATGGGTGTTGGACTCAGGCCTTTGAGTGGGTGCCACACTTGAAGCTTGGGCGAGATAGGGAGATCTAGTTTCAAAACAAAAACAAAGGCAAAACAAAACCCATACATTTGGAGAATGTACTTCATAGAAGAGAGATTGTTTGGAGATTTTTTTGGGAAATAACTGTTATGTCAAAATCAAAGCTATATATATATAAACATATTCATGTGTGCCCACACATCACACACATAAACACACATGCATGCCAGTGTGTATTTCATATATGCATATGTGTGTATATACATGCATACATTTATATGTAGCTAAGTCCTGATTAGCATGAATAATGAACTATGTTAAGTGGCCACATTATTCAAATTCTTATTGCACCTTTCCATTTGGTTGGAAACAGTGACCATATTTTACGTAATTATAACTTTGAATAGTATGAATCTGAATATATAGGGCTACTTCATGGGATTAATTATTCATACTAATTGGGACCTAGCTGGTTGAATGTAAATGTTGTGTGTGCATATGTGTGGGTGTGGGTATGGGTGTATGCATACATGCCTATAGACATACTTGTATATATGCATGTGTACATGCACACACATTTGAATGTGTATAAATACATACACATGTGCATGTATGTATTTGCAAACATGTGTGCACACAAAACACATATACATACATGTATGTATGTATATATATATAGGTGGGATGGTGGTACAGTGTATTTGCTGTCTAAATGCTGGATTTGGAGTCAGAGGACCTGGGATAACATCTGGGCTTTGCCACACACTGCCCATGAATCTTTGGGCATGTCACTTAGTCTCGCTAAGACTCAGTTTCCTCATTTGTAAAAACTGAATTAGATGACCTCTAAAGTCCTATGCAACTAGATGATTCTACAGTCGTGTCTACCTCTAAATCCTGTGACTAAATGGCTTCCACAAAATGGGGCAAAAAAATTATTAAGCCCATTCTGAGATAACTGTCCCCCAAAGAGGGAGCCCATTGCCCTTTGGACTGGTCTCTCCCTACCTGGGAGCTGTCGGAGATTGTTTTTCTTCATCCCTCCAGAAGTGCCATCCTCGTGTGGGACGGGTGCCAGAGGCTCCCTCTTTGAGCATCCGTGTGGGTAGCTTCCTGCATTTGGAGCGCCCACGGCTGTCCTCTGACTCAGATGTAGTGGTAAGAGCACAGATGCATGGGCCAGGCTGTGGGGAAGCAGAGTAGGCAGGCCTGAGCTGGTGAGGTGGGAGTGAGGTTCGGGTTATAGAGCTGGAGAATGGGAGAGCCGGGCCGGACCTCAGAGGCCACTGAGCCTAACACCCTCAGAAGAGGAAAATGAGACTCTCGAGGTGAAGTCATGCTAGTTGGTCAGCACCAGAGCCCAAATCTCCTGACTCCTGATCCAGTACTTTTTCCAGGTTGTCTATCCACAGAGATTTCAAGCCTGACCTTCAGCATCTGATCAAAGGTCATGTAAGCACAGAACTCCTAAGGCTGGAAGGGATTTCACGAGGTCATTTACTTCAGTTCCCTCAGTCCAGACAAGAGCACCTTTAGGGGGCTCCCCAAGTAGAAAATGGGAAAAGAGCTGTCAATTCCCAATTCCTATTCTATGGCCAGTGCGCTTACAGACATGAGGTTATTAAAATGTTCTCTTCAAAGACTTCTAGGTGGTTCATGACATGGAAATTTAAGTGTTTAGGGATAGGGACCAGGCCTGCAATTTCATTGATACATGGAACTCTCTAGTGGGAAAACTCTCTCTTCCAGTTCTATTTGACCCCTTCTCAGCAATTCATAGTTTTAGAGAGTTGCTTGAGAAATTAAGTGACTTGTCCAAGGTCACACAGTATGCATCAGAGGTGGCACACCAACCTTAGTCCCCTGGCTTCAAGGCTGGCTCTTTCTCTTCTATACTGTACTGCCTTTCAGAGGAATATATGCAGTATATAACTAATCAATCAATCAGTCATTATTAAGCACCATTTGTTAAGGTGTCAGGAACTGTTCTAGGTGCTAGGAATATAAATATAAAAATGGAAAGTATACAGCAATGTATGTACATTTATTATATATGTCAGTGTATATACATAATATATGTACTATGTAAACATATATCCAACATTAAGCAATAGGCATGCACTTTTGTTTCTGAAATGAGTTAGTAATTTGCTTTAAATATATTTATAATAAATCAGATATTTAATATAAGTTAATATGCTGAAGTAAAAAGATCACTGGATTTGAAGTCAGAAGGCCTGGGTTCAAGCCCTTGCTCTTCTGCTTATTAGCTACATGGTCTTGGGCAGGGTGCTACTTCTCTTCAAGTTTCAGAAAAGCCTTGTAAATTAGGGGTGATGTGTTGGGTGTGTTGTGTTGTCTCATGCTTGTAGTCCCTGATGCTGTGGAAGCCGAGGTTTGTGGATCACCTAGGTTCCAGCATTCTTGGATGGTTCTTTATTGTGCGATTTACCTCCTGTGTGATTTTGGATAAGTTCCTAGTCATCAGTCCAACACTAAGCCTTGTACCAATATGGGGAGACAAAATGGGCAGCAGGCCACCAGGCTGCCAAAGGAGAAGTGAAAAGTCCAAGGTCAGAAATGGAGCAAGTCAACGCTTTCAGGCTTTGGTCTGTGCTGGAATCTGAGCCTTGAGTGATCCCTGAACTTTCAGCCTGGGCAAGCAAGATGGGAAGACCTAGTCTCAAAAAATAAAATACAGCAAGGATAGTATGTGTATTCTTTATTTCACTGAGTAATTGTGAGAAAAAAGTACTTTGTAAATGTTAGGACATTATGTGAATGTGAGGTAGCAGCAGCAGCAGCAGCAGTAGTAGTAGTAGTAGTGGTGGTGGTAGTAGTAGTAGTGGTAGTAGTGGTGGTAGTGGTGGTGGTGGTGGTGGTAATCTATTAAAGGCTAAGATCAAGTATAGCTTCATTATACTTCATTAGTGTACCATATACCATATATATTGTGTACCATACATACTTCATTAGTGTACCATAAAAATATAATTCAATTAACATTTGTTGGGCAACTGCTGTGTGTCCATGTCTGTGCTGGGTTACATACTAGGTCATAGGAGCATAAACTTTGAATAAGAAGGGATATCAGAGTTCACCTACTCCAACTCTCTCATCTTGCAGATAAAGAGTTGAGCCCAAGAGAAGTAAACTTGCCCAGAATCACACAGGAGGTAAGTAGTGCAGTCAAGATTTGAATTCAAGTCCTCTGACCCCAATTCTAGAACACTTCCTATTGTACTGTACTGAGGGACTATAATGAACTGGGCCTGCATTTAACAAGAGTGGTAGAACTAATACATCCAAATGAATATTGTCTGTTTCAAAGTCATCGCTTTGGGAGTCTATATTCAAACACTTCTTGGAACACATTTGATGTGCTTTCTTTTTGGAAATTGCTATCAGAGTCTGAGCCACATTCTTCTGAATTTGCTCATTGAAATGAAATGAAAACTCATTTATTAAGTGCCTGTGATGTTCTAGGCACTGTGCTAATACTGGGAATAGAAATACAAAAATGAATGAGTCTCTGTCCTCAAGGAGCTTACATTCTAATTAAAAGAAGACAGCATATATAGGGGAAGGATGGCCAGAGGACAAGAGGCTTCGGTCTAGGCTCTAGGTATGAGGGGAGCTATATAGAGTGGTTAATTGTCCATTCCAGTAGCAATGGTGGTATTGAATGTGAACATTTTTATTTTTTGTGAGTAAATTTTATTTTGGAAATCAGCCGTTGGGGCTAAGTCTGGTGCATAAGAGAATGTGGCAAATGTGGGGAAGCTGATGAATGTGATCTTTGTTCCAAACCTATGAAGGAATGACTGTTTTTTCTGTATATCTGGAAAACTGGCTTGGAAAGATGCTTCCAAAGAAGAGTCCCAAAAGTGATTTGAGCCATGTACACATCACGGGAAGAACTTTAGAGAATCCAGTTTATTCTTTCATTCAATGGGCAAGCATTTATTAAGTACTGACCATGCCAGTCATTCAATAATCATTTATTCAGTACTTACTATATGCCAGGCACAATTGCTAGGTACTGAGGACACAAATAAGGGTAAAAGAAAGCCCCCCAGCTTTCGAGGGATTTAGAATCACAGTCAAATGGGGAGACAACAGGCAAGCAAAATGTGCCAACAAGACAGATGCAGGGTAAATTGGAGATCATCAGTGGAGGAGAGGCATGAGCATTGAGGGAAACTAGGAGAGGCTTTCCTAGAAGATGGGATTTTAGCTGGGGCTCGAAGGAAGCCAGGAGGCAGAGATGAGGCAGGTACTAGGCACTGTTCTCGGTACTGTAGATACCAACATAGAAATTAAATTGTTGCTGTCTTCAAAGAGCTCAGGTTCTACCAGGGAAAACAACGTGTAGACAGAACTATGGATACAAAATATATCCAAAGTGAATTCAAAGTTATTTTGGGGAGAAGGCACTCCCAAGCAAGGATTCCTGAAAGACCTCCTGGCAGGAAGGGCACCTGAGATAAGCCTCAAAGGAGCACAGGACTTTTTACAAGAGGAGCTTGAGGAGGACAAGCAGGATGGAGGCAGGCCTATGAAAAGCCACAGTGGTGGATGAAGAATCTTAATTCTTTTTTTTCCTTAAGCCACCTTTCTTAACTCACTCGAAGACTGGGCCTGGTTCCTTTGGTGCCTAGATGCTTTGGGGATAAGGACAAGAGTGTGTGTGAGTAGAGCTGCCCAGGCCACTTTCTTTGCAGACATATGTGGCCAGTAGACCTTCCTTGGAGTTCTGGCCTGTACCCCAGTAAGATTAAAGCTTCTGAGGCATGGGATATTATTACCTGACTAAGTAAAGGAGGGAGGGAGTGGGAAGACATTGACATCAGGCAAGACTGACAAACAAATAGGGGCAGCTAGGTGGCACAGTGAGTAGAGCACCAGCCCTGGAGTCAGGAGGACCTGAGTTCAAATTTGGCCTCAGACACTTAACACTTACTAGCTGTGTGACCTTGGGCAAGTCACTTAACCCCAACTGCCCTGCCTTATCCCCTCCAAAAACAAAGCAAAAAAAGAAAAAGACTGACAAACAAATGTCTCAGACTCAGATACTAGATGAATAAAACATGAAATGTATATGTATACAACAATCTCCCTGGATAGCTAGG
Source organism: Pseudocheirus occidentalis (assembly GCA_028646575.1). Classification (NCBI taxonomy): domain Eukaryota; kingdom Metazoa; phylum Chordata; class Mammalia; order Diprotodontia; family Pseudocheiridae; genus Pseudocheirus; species Pseudocheirus occidentalis. The sequence continues at coordinate 104,213,575 of CM053596.1, forward strand.
TGGTACAGTGGATAGAATGCTGGTTCTGGGGCGGGGAGGACATGATTTTAACTTTGGTCTCAGACACATATTATCTGTGTGACCCTGGGCAAGTCACTTAACCCTGTTTCCTCAGTTTCCTCAACTGTAAGATGAGCAAACCATTCCAGTATCTTTGCCAAGAAAACCCCAAAAAGGGTCATGAAGAGTTGGACATAATTGAAAGAAATGAACGGCAACAACAAATAGCAATCTCTACACGCATATACATGCATATATGCACATGCACTTCTTAAATGCTCTGAACGAGCCATCAGTCTTACCGATGCGGGTCTCCTCCCACTGGTGCAGATGACTGCTCCTACGTACCATGGTAGACCGTCTTTGTGAGTTGCTATGGCCAAAAACAAATTCATCATCAGGTGATGAGCCAACCCCAAATTAGCCAGGCTGCTCTTCATATGACAAAATGAATCTGTCTCCGAGTCTGTTCTCAGCGCCCTTCTGGTTTGATAGGAACCTGCCAGGGCTGGTGGTCCAGCGGCTAAGCTTTCAAGAAGAGCTGAGCTAAGAGAGGTGGTTAGTCCAGGCTTTCACTGTGCTTTTTCTGGACCAGATCTACAGTTTTAGTGGTTTAGGAGACTTCTGATGAGGAAATTTTTATAGTCGAGGCAGACAGACAGCTCACAGCTTTGGATGGTTGCCGGGGAGGAGGGGACAGTACTGGAGGATTAAGTGATTTGTCCAAAGTCACACAGCCAGTCTGTGCTAGAGGCGAAACTCAAACCAAGGTTCTCCTACTTTCAAGGCTAACTCCATGTAGGAAACTCTCCAGGGTAGAAAGTCCCTTCACCTATGAATACTGACAATTCCTCTGTAACTTAGTCTCGAAGAGCTTCCTGGAATATTGAGAAGCTGGGCTCACACAGCTAGGAAGTAGCAAATACTAGCACCACTATGTACTAGGCATCTGATAAACATTATTGCATTGAAATAACACAACAATTCTGGGAGGAGGGTGACAATATCATCTCCATTTTTCAGTTGAGGAAACCAAAGAATCTAGAGGTTAAGTCAGCGTCTGAGGTCAATTTTGAACTCAGGTCTTCCTGACTCCAGGCCCAGTGCTCTCTCCACTGCCACCACCTAGCTACTTCAGGGCCTTTATCTATTACAACACAGTTGCCTTATTTATACGATGCATGCACATATGTATGCCCACTCCTATGCTTGTAGATTAAATCAGAATTTGACCATTGGAAAGGGTCTTGGAGATTGTCCATCCTCTGTACCTCATGGTATGGTGCAGTGCATGTGAAATAATATAACTACAAAGTGCAACAAATAAGCTCTGATACTCATCTCATCCAGTTCAATTCAATTCAACAAACGTTTAGTAAAGTACTATTCTAGTCCCTGGGGGGGAGGGGCGGTATAGAAAGATGAACAGGACACACCCTTGTCTTTAAGGAATTTATAGTTATCATATTGTCTGATCAGGGGTTACATAAATGCCTTGCCTAGGATTGCCCAGCCAGTCAATGGCAGAGCTGGGACAAGAAGAGGGACAAGGGAGAGTGTGGTATAATGGAAAGAGCTGAATGCTGGACCTGGAGTCAGGAAGAACCAAGATTTCAAATCCCACTTCCAACATCTACTAGATGTAGAACCACAGAGGCCTCAGTTTTTGGCTTTTTGTTTCTTATGTTTTTGGAGGGGGGAAGGTAGGGCAATTGGGGTTAAGTGACTTGCCCAAGGTCACGTAAGTAAGTAAGTGTTAAGTGTCTGAGGCCAGATTTGAACTCAGGTTCTCCTGATTCTAGGACCAGTGCTCTATTCACTGTGCCACCTAGCCACCCTCTCAGTTTCTTTGTCTGTAAAATAGGGACTAAAATACCTTACAAGGTACTTATAAAGATCAGGTAATATTGTATACGTGAAGCACTTTCTTAACTTTAAACTGCTATTTAAAGGCTGGCTGCTATTACGGAAACCTAGGCCTTCCAGCCCTATCTCTATCATATATCTATAGTCACATGTGCACATCTATTTATCAGTCTGTACAAACTGGCATATATACATCTATCTCCCTACATATAGTCATCATTTTTATAGCTGTCCACCTACATACACATATATGCAACTATGCAGTTATCCCTACCTACGCACACATGTATATATTCTCAGTCTCTATCTTTATCTCTATCCACCTACACATTTTTATTTTTCATTTTGAAAAATCCTGTATATGCATATATAGTGACTACATTTTACCTACGGAGATATCATCAGATTTACTGAATCCATAAAAATGTGTGCCTCTATGTCAATCTAGCTACATATGTGTTTCTAGCTAACTGTAAACATGTGTATATATGTATATATAAATACACATTTCTACATCTGCATGTTCTATATGTATGCCAAAATATTTATTTAAAAAATTTTCCCCAATGAGCAAAAATCTATTTTCTTTCCTTTCTTTACCCCACCCTCTCCTGCCCCATGGAGAAAAAAGAAAAGCCCTTGCAACAAACACAAATAACCAGGTAAAACACATTTCTACATTGACCATTGTCCAAAAAAAAAAAAAAAATATATATATATATATATATATATATATATATATCCTTCTCTATACTGAGACCCCCATCTCTCTGTCAGGGAGAAGACAGAATACTTCATTGCTGGTCCTCCAGAATTGCAGCTGGTCACTGAATTGGTCAGAGTACTTAAGTTTTTCAAAGTTGTTTGTCTTTACAAAATGGTTGTTTTGGTATAAATTGTTCTTATTTCACTCAGCATTAGTTCATACAAGTCTTCCCGGGAAGACAATTTCTCTGAAACTGTCCCTTTCATAATTTAACAATAGTATTCCGTTACATTTATATCCCATGATTTGTTTAGTCAATCCCCAACTGACGGGCACCCTTGCATTTCCATTTCTTTGCTACCACTAGAAGAACTGTCTGTCTGTCTGTCTATCTATCTATCTATCTATCTATCTCTATCTATCTATCTATCTATCTATCTATCTATCCATCTCTCTCTGTCTATCTATGTATCTATCCATCCATCCACCCATCCATCCAACCACCCACCTATCTATCTATTTATCTATCTATCTATCTATCTATCTATCTATCTATCTATCTATCTATCTATCATCTGCCTGCCTGTCTGCATGTCTGTCTGTCTATCTATCTTTCTGTCATCTATCTATCATCTACCTATCTGTCTATCTTTCTGTCTGTCTCTCTATCTATCTATCTATCTATCTACAAACATGAGTCTCTTTTTTTTCTTTGTCTTTTTGGGGCATAGGACTAGAAGTGGCATTGCTGAGGTAAAGGGTATGCACAGTTTATTTTGCCTATGTTTTTCTGTGTATAAAAGAAGGGTCTTACCCATTTATCTATTTTTTTCTGTGTGACTCATGATATTGTCTTCCCTGGCTTCACATGTGTCTCTTTGTCAGTACATCCCTCTCTGACTGGCAAGCTCTGAAAATGCAGTATACAGGGACCAATACTAAACTGGGCTTCAACTTTGTCCCCTGGTGCCTTGTTGAGAGTGGTTCACAACGCTGAAAGTGAGTCTGTAAATGCAGTTGACTAATTAGGAACTGCTCTCTGGGAGAGTTACCAGACACCTGGATGGGCACTGCCAAACCATTCTCCCTTTCACATGCTCAGCTGGTAGCCCTCAAGGCTGCTGGGACACAGGGTAATCCTCTCCCTTGGCATTCCTTCTCTCTGGCCTCCCACCTGCCAGAGTTTGTTCTCTAGCCACCTGAGTGGAGGGCAAGGAGGCTAGAGAGAAGTCAAGTCATGGGGGGAAGGGAGGGCTACTGTGAATCACTCTATACTCTGAGGCAGAGTTACATTAATGAAATCACTCTGAGCTCCTGTGGCCCAAGCACAGTACTGTACAGATGAAAGTCTTATTTATGTGGAAGATATATCTGCAGAGGGAGCAGTAAACTGCAGAGCAAAGTATGAAGGTTTGCAGCAAATGCTGTAAAGTTTTATATTCCTGAAAACTAGGGATAAAAGATATAACCATTTAAAGTAAAGTGGATAAAAAGGGGCTTCCACACGATTGTAAAACAGCCTTATAATAGTTAATTGCTACTTTCTTATTACAGCAGAGACAGATTCAAACAAAAATATCTGTTAAAGTACCCACCACTGGAAAGCAAGAGAGAGAAGATGAAGGAGAGGACAGGAGGGAGAGGCTTCACTGAAAAGTCGGCTCAGGATGAAGTTTCTAAATGTTCCTGGTGACGTGAGCTGCTTTCATTCCTACAGGCAGTGACTCTGGGGAGCTGGGCTCTAACTGTCCCCGAGGGAGGCCTCAGGAACCAGTCCTTGTTCCCAAGAGCATCTCTGCCTCCTAACTAACTAGCTTCGTGCCTTTATGAAGGAATGAGATGTCTGGGTAGCTTTGGAAGTAGGTTTCATTTTTTTTTAACACCAATGGGTGTTAAATGGGAGATTGCATTTTTTAAATTAAGTATTCATATTCTGGATTGCAACTAAATGAGGGAGAGTGAGAGAAGAAATGATGAGATTCAGTCCAAAGCAGCAAACATCTGTAACATTTATGAAATATCTTCTGTGGTCAAGGCCCAGTGAGAGATGGAAAGAAAAAAATTGGAGTGAGAGTAAGATACAATCAGTGATTTTGTGAGAATGTGTGGGTGAAGTACCAAGTCCCAACTAGGTAGTGCTGAATGATGATGATTGGATAAAAATTCAGGGGAGAGAGGGAGAGAGAGAGAGAGAGAGAGAGAGAGAGAGAGAGAGAGAGAGAGAGAGAGAGAGAGAGAGAGGATCCATAGATCAAAGTCCAGGAAACCTGAAGGTAACAGAGCAAACCCAGCCCACATACAGCCTGTAGGGGACAAAAATGACATGAAATTCCATTATATTTAAGTAATAGGGTAAACTGGCATGTCCTGGCCCTTCTTTGGAGACTGTGCAGATATTTCATGGCTACTTTCAAATGACCATGTGGAAGTTTGGAAGAGGGAAGCCTGCTTCTGGCCATGAATGATAAGGATCTTGTATTTGTGTGGTGGTGAAGAATCTCCTAATTGGTCCTGAGCCAGAATAGCTGACGACAGACCTACAAGAAGAGCATCCTTCCCACTCCCCCCACCTGCTGTCTCTTGATATACAGCTGAGGATCACGTAGAAAACATATACCAAAATGTTTGTAGGAGCACATTTTGTGGTTGGGGAAAAAAAAGCAAAATGGATATGCATTGATTGGGCAACGAGTGAACAAATTGCGGTATATAGATATTCCATTGAATATTATTGTACCATAAAAAACAATGCGTATGAGAAATTCACAGAACCGTGGTAAGACTTGTGTGAACTGATGTATCCCGACCTAAGGGGAAGAATGATTAGAATAACAGAAATGAAAACAGTTCTAGAAAACAGGCAAACAGATTAATTGCAGTGACTGAATAATGAAAAATACCTTTCTCTTGTCAGGTGGAGAGAGAGAACAAATGTTTACCAAGTCTCTACTACATGCCAGGCACTGTGCTAAAGACTTCATAAATGCTGTCTCCTTCAATCCTCACAACAGCTCTATGAGCTAGGTCCTATTAGGATCTTCATTTTACAATTAAGGAAAATGTGGCAAAAAGAGGTTGTGACTTGCCCAATGTCATACAGCTAGTACATATGTCTGAGGCTAGATTTGAACTCAGGGTTTCTGATTTCAGGTAGTGGCTTAATCCAGTGTGTCACCTATCTGCCTTCATGGATATGAAATGTTAAGTCATTATGAGATACATTTGTTTTATTGGTTAATTCTGTGCAACTGTTTTCTCTTTTCTTCTTTTTTTTTGGGGGGGGGAGAGAACTTAAGTTAAAAATTTAAATTAAACAAAATTAAAATCACCTTGTTGTCCACTCTGAGATCACTAGCCTTCTTTCTCCTTCTCACTCTACAATTAGGATCTTTCTGGTCATTAGTATACTGTATCTCTCAACATGAGTTTACCTTCCCCATGCAAAGTCTTTTACACACACCCTTCCTCTACTTCTAAACCCCAAGGGAATCTTACAGGAGACTAGGAATGTATTTTTTCTCAGTTAGGAGTGCAATTGCCTATTTGTTGTTTTCTTTTCTTTCAGGAAGAACAATTGGGTTTCTTTTCCACAAAGAGGATTGCTGAAAAATAGGTGCTTAAGGGAATAGTTTGGCTCTTCAGTCCTTCTAGGACATCAGCTTCCAGCCCTGTCTCACTAACTTTACAATCCATTAGAGGGGCATGCCTGTCTCAACCTCCATAGCATCCCAACCCAACTGTTAGATGGTTGAGGAGATTTAGTTGGGCATAAAGAATTGCAGTATCTCAAAATTAGAAGAGATCCCCTCCCTCCCCAAAAGGACTGTTCATCTAACTCATACCTGGCCAGAAAAAAACTCTATTTACACCCTCTCAGACAATTGGTTGTCCAGTCTTCACCTGAAGATCTCTAGTCATGGAGAACTTGCTTACTCAGGCAGCACATTTCACTTTGGGAGACTTCTAATCATTAAGATTTTCTTTATATTAAAAACCAAAATCTAACTCATTCTTCACCCTTAAAGGCCCGCTGGATTCTGGCTCCAACTTACCTTTTCAGTGCCATCTTTCATATTCTCTACATTCCAGCCACCTGGACCCCTAACTAGCTGTTCTGGGAACTTGACATTCTATCCCTCACTTTAGAGTGTCACACAAGCTGCCCAGATGGATTGCCTTTGTCTGTTTTCCTTCCCTACTCCTCTCCAACTTTCAGGATCCACCTCTCTGTGTGGGATAGTAAAGACCCTTGTCCAAATTAAACTCAGAAGCTTCTCAAGGTAGAAAGTAGAGTTTATTATGATCTCGTGAGAAAGGGCAACTCACACTGAACGCATTCAATACAATCTCAGTGTCAGACCACACCAGGCACAGAGATTCTTTTATAGGCCCCCCCCTCCAATCACAATCCTCCTCCCTCTTGCCTCGTTCTCACAAACTTTGAGGTCACAATCTAAATGTGATAAATCTACCCCCAATGCAGAAAAAGCAGGTGCAGTTATTTTGTAAATTTAGCAGTCTGTGAACTTTGGCACAAATCTTGCATTTTCTGGGGCCCCCTTTTCTTTTAGATTAATGTACAGATGTGATCAAAGCCTGTGTCCTTGTCCTTGTTCCTGAATTACTTCAAGGTCAGCTTGCCCTTACAGTATAACTGGGCAAGGAACCAAGCAGATATGACTATCCTGCAGATTAGTATTCTAAGAATTCTTGTACAATTCCCATTTTGTTAGTCTTTAGACCTGGGTGAACATGCAGATGTGCTTGCATCCTGTGTTCCCATCCTTTTCTCCTGTGACACTGCAGGATCAACAGCTTGTTTTTATAGAAAAACTGAATTGAAAACCCATCCTTAAATTCTATGAGGGTCCCCTAGCCTAAAAGTCTATGAGGGGTCTTCATCATATCTCATACTCTCCCTTCAAAGCTCAGCTCAGGCACCAGCCCTCTGTTTTCCCATCCCCTCTGCTAGCACTCTTTCCCCTTGTTGGATTTTCTTAAATCCCTTTGTCTGATGTCTTCCATTCCTCCTTCATTCCCTACCTTGTATTATGCTTATCTGTTTACATAAAGTAATACGATTATTATCTTATTGAGAGCTGGGGGGGGATCTTAGAGAACATCTTGAATAATCCTTTCATTTTATAGATAAAGTACTTGCAAAAGTCACATAGCAGGGCTTTGACGCTGCCATATTCCATCTCTCCCAACTCCAACCATTCAGTAATATTGATCAATAAACTTTTATTAAGCACCTATTATGTGGCAGGCATTGTGCTAAGTTCTGGGGATACAAAGAAAGGCAAAAGATAGTCCTTGCTCACAAGAAGCTCACGTTCTAATGGGTGAACAACATTCAAACAACTATGTACCAGTAAGTTAGACAAGAAAAACTGAAAATCATCAACATAATTAGAAGAGGAAAGGTTTCTTGGAGCAGGTGGGATTTTAATGGGGGGAAGGAAGGCAGGAAAGTAAGGAGGCAGGGATGAGGAGGGAGAGAATTCCAAGCCTGGGGGACAGCCAGGGAAAATGCCAAGTCAGATGGAGTATCTTGTTCAATGATCAACAAAGGAGTCCAGTGTACCTGGATGTCAGATTGTGTGGGCAGGAGTGGGTGGTAAGGAATAAGAATGACAAGTTAGAAGGAGGCCAGGTCATGGAGGGTTTTGAACATCAAATAGGATTTTAGGACTATTTCTTTTTGTCTATTGCCAAGAACTTTTTGCTGTGCCTGGTACATAATAGGTTGATTGAACTGGTTGAATTGTTTCTTGCATTCTGTGCACTGAAGACTTGGAGTCATTGGTGCTTAAAAGGGCAGTATAGCCCTCCGCACACACACACTTTTCTCTTGCTTATTTTGGGGGGAGGGGGGAAGGCAGGGCAATTGGGGTTAAATGACTTGCCCAAGATCATATGGCTAGTAAGTGAAGTGTCTGAGGTCAAATTTGAACTCAGGTCTTCCTGATTTCAGGGTCAGCGCTCTACTCACTGCGCCACCTAGCTACCCAACACATACTTTTCTTAAAGAATTTTTTTCTATTGGTTTTTTATTTAGTATTTTATTCCCTCCCCCTATACATGTAAAAACAACTTTTAACATTCATTTAAAATTTTTTGAATTCCAAATTCTCTTCCTCCTTTCCTACCACCTCTCATTGAGAAGGCAAACAATTTGATGTAGGCTATATGTGTGTAGCCATGCAAAACACCTCTGTAATAGTCATGTTGTGAAAGAAAACATAAACCAAAAAAAAAAAAAACCTCAAGAAAAATAAAGTAAAAAAAAAGTATGCTTCAATCTACATTCAGAACTATCAGTTCCTTCTGTGGGGATGGATAGCATTTTTCATCATAAGTCCTTCAGAATTGTCTTGGATTATTATATCACTGGGAATAGCTAAGTCATTCACATCTGATCATCTTACAATATTGCTGTTACTTTGTACACAATACATTTCACTTTGCATCAGCTCATACAAGTCTTTCCAGGTTTCTCCGAGAGCATCCTGCCTGAGCAGGATTTCCCATAGTACAACAGTATTCCATCATCATCACACACCACAATCTGTTCAGCTATTTCCTAGTTGATGGGTATCCCCTCAATTTCTAATTCTTTGCTTCCAGAAAAGAGCTACTTTAAATATTTTCTTATATACAATGTAGGTACTTTTCTTTTTTTAATCTCTTTTAGGATACAGACCTAGTAGTGGTACTGCTAGCTCAAAGGGTATGCATGGCTTTATAACTCTTTGGGCATAATTTCAAATTGCTTTACAGAATGATTGAATCAGTTCACAACTCTATCAGCAGCGCATTAATGTCTTATTGTTCCCACATCCCCTCCAACATTTATCATTTACCTTTGCTGTCCTGTTAGCCAATCTAATAGGTATGAGGTAGTATCTCAGAATTGTGTTAATTTGCATTTCTCTAATCAATAGTGAGTTAGAGCATTTCTTCATATGACTATAGATAGCCTTGATTACTCCATCAGAAAGCTGAACACATCCCTCAGTCATCCATCAGTTGGGGAATGGCTCTCATCTTTACAAATTTGACTCAGTTTTCTACATAATTGAGAAGCAACATCTTCATCAGAGAAACTTCCTTCAAATTTTTTTCAGTAACTATTGCTAACATTATTACCCTCCATCCTATTCCCCTATTTTTTCACACTCTCTTAAAAATTTTTTTGCTTCTGATTACCCCTCCCCCAATCTGCCCTCCCTTCTATCACACACCCACACACCCACACCCACACACCCACACACCCACACCCCCCCCAAGGCCCCCCCCACCTCTTATCCCCTTCCCCCACTACTTTCCTGGAGGGTAAGATAGATTTCTATACCCCATTGAATATGTATATTATTCACTCTTTGAGCCAATTTCTTAAAGAATTTTAAGAGGCTCTTCCATCCTCTCCACCCACCCCCAGCTCTGGAGGAGGGCAAGGGCCATCCAGGAGGCCTCGGAATTAGGAGCTGACCTCCGAGATGCCTCCCTGCCTGAGGACCCAAAGACATTCACAGTGAAACTTCTCCTAACTGGCCCTTTGCCTGTGGAATGCAGTTTCCTGCTCCCAAATCAGCCAATCCTTCTTCCTGGGCATGGGGGGAAGGGAAAAGGGGAAAGAGAAGGGCCCCGTGAATAATGAAACAAACGTAATGAAACAAACGTAACTCTCTCAAGGACATGCGGTGTTTGACCTGTGACCTGACAGGAAATCCTTCTGACCTCAGAGGCAAAACCCTGGGGACTCAGGAGAGGAAAATCATTACCCCCACAATGGACAAAGGGGCCAGTGCTAGGGCCTCTCCTCTCCTGTGGGGACCTCCCCCCCAGGGCCCACTCAGCCTGTCAGTCTTCTACAGACTCTACAAAATAGAGTCCTCCCAGCTCTGGGCTGCAGGTCTTGGGGACCCTGGCTTCTGGGGGTGTGCTGCTCTGGCTTTGCAGCTGATTTCGGAGAGGGGAAGAAAGCCAGGGACTCTGTCCTGTGTGTCGTTTCCTTAGGACATCTCTGCTAAATCACATTGGGTGCTTCCAAATTAACCAGTAAATTAATCCCAGGAGCATAGGTGCTAGAACTGGAATATAATTATATTAATGACTGCATTAATTAAGTGGGGGCAGCTAGGTAGATAGAAGGCTGAGTCTGGAGTCAGGAAACCTCATCTTCCTGAGTTCAAATCTAGCCTCAGATATACATTAGCTGTATGACCCTGGACAAGTCACTTGACACTGTTTGTCTCAGTTTCCTCATCTCTAAAATGAGCTGGAGAAAGAAATGGCAAACCACTCCAGTATGTTTGCCAAGAAAATACCAAATAGAGTCAGATACCCAACTGAAAACAGTGCATGTATAAAGTGCTTCAAGGTTTGCAAAGTGTTTTGTAATACTGTCTCATTGTATCTTTACAACCATCCTGGGAGGTGGGTGCTATCATTTGCAGCCATTTTAGAGATGAGGAAACTGAAGTTAAGTGACTGGTCTAGGGTCACACAGGTAGCCAATGTCTGAAGCTTGATTTTCACTCAGGTCTTCCTGACTCAAGGTCCCATTCTCTTTGAGGATAACATTATGGTTGTTGTGAGGATTTAAAAAAATGCTATTTCTGAAGTGCTTTGCATGTTTTAAAGCACAATGATGATGATGGTTATTTACTGCTCCAACCAAGTTCATTAAGACTCGCTTGAATTCATACAAATAATAAGTGGCAGAGTGGGCTTTGAACCCAGGACCTCTGACTCCTGGTTTTAGGAGTCTGTCTTGCAATCTGAAGACTTGGATGTGAATCCCAGGTTAGATACCTATTAGCTATGTGACCACTTTTACTGTTGAGCCATTTCGATTGTATCTGACTCTTTGTGACCCTATTTGAGGTTTTCTTGGCCAAGATACTGGAGCGATTTGCCATTTTTTTTCCTCCAGCTCATTTTACAGATGAGGAAACTGAGGCAAAAAGGGTTAAATGACTTCCTCAGGATTACACAGCTAGTAAGCGTCTGAGGCCAGATTTGAAGTCAGGAAAATGAGTCGTCCTGATTCTAAACTTGGTGCTCAAACCACTGTAATAACACCTTAGTCAACAGTCAAGATCGTCCTGATTCTAAACTTGGTGCTCAGACCACTGTAATAACACCTTAGTCAACAGTCAAGATCCCCTTAACTATAAAACAAGAAGTATTATTGTTTTGGTCCAACCAAGCAGTGGTTGTAGAGAAAGTGCCTTGATAGTATTACTCCTTGTTTTCTTGCTTAGAATATATCTATCATCCAAGTTCTTTAAAGACTGTCTTGAATATAGGAATTATATTTCTTTGAAACTATGTAATAGCTTTGGATATCATGCCCAAAGTCCCTAAGCAGATACCCAGGTAGGACTTTGGCAGCAGGGAAAGTCCTGGTCATCAAGGACAGAAACAGCTAGTAGTTGGATAGACTTGATGCTTCATGGCCAAAGCAAACAGAGTAGTGAATCCTTGGCTGAAGAGTAACGCCAAAATAACTGAACTTTATCAACTTTGCAAAGTACTTTACATATATTAGCTCATTTGAGCCCCACAAACCTCTAGGAGGTGGGTGCCACATGTATTATTACCCCCATTTTATAGATGAGGAAACTAAGGTTCGGAGAGATCCACTGATTCCACTCATGGACGGCAGAGAAAGGATTAAAATACCGATGTCTTCTGATCCCAGGTCGTGCACTCTCTTTAGTATACTGCACTGTAGACAGTTTAAGCTGAGAAACATACAAAGTATAGAACTTTCCCGCTTCTGTTTTCAAGTCAAATCCAGCCAACAAGCTTTTATTAAGCACCTACTTTATGCCAAGCATTGTACTAAGCTCCTAGAGATACAAGGAAAGGCAAAAGGAGCTCACACTTTGATAAAGAAGACAGCATAGGAACAACCATGTACAAAACCACATAGTATAAATTAGAGATAATCAGCAGAAGAAAGGAAGTGGAATTAAGATGAATTAAATCCTACCTTCTAGTATAAGGAAGGATTTTAGTTGAAATCTGAAGCAATCCAGGGAGACCAGGAGACAGATGAAGGAGGAGAGAATTGCAGGCATGGAGGACAGTCATTGAAAACGCCCCAAGTCAGGAGATGAATGTCTTATGTTAGAAATAGCAAGGAAGCCAGGGTTACTGGGGAGCACTAAGGTGTTAGAAGACTAGAAAGGTAGGAAGGGGCTGAGTTATGAAGGATTGTAAAGGGCAAACAGAGGATTTTCTATTTGATCCTGGAGGTAAGAGGGCACTATTGGAGTTTATTGGAGAGGTGGAGGAAACATGGTCAGACCTGTGCTTTAGGAAGATCAATTTGACAGCTTTGGGGAGGATAGACTGGAGTGAGGGGAAACACAATTAAGTGTCAGTTGAATGATGGAGAAAAGATTCCACGGAGAAATTAATCCTTGGGCTGATGGGGTCATCTAGAGGTCATCTTGTCCATCTTCCTGCCTCTAAGCTGTGTTGTATGGTCTTCAGCTCAGAAAGATCCCAGACCATAGATTTAGAGATGCAAGAGAATTTTGAGATCATTTCATCCAACCCTTTCATTTTACAGGTAAAAAAAATAGGTCCAGAGAATTGAAATCACTTACCAAAAGTCACCCAGGTAGCAAATGGCATACATGGGAACCAGGTCCTCTGACTTTAAATCCAATGTTCTTTGTACCACACCAGACTGCCTCTGGAGCAGGAGTGGGAGAGAGATGTTATCCCTAAAAGTGGTTTCCCAGTATCCCTCAGTAACCTGTCCCATCTGACACATTTCTCAATCCCCAGAAGTTGCTCCTGGCATCTTCCTATTCAAGAAGGAGAGGAATTTATCTGAATTAGCCAGCAGATGCTGCCACCCACCAGTTCCAGGTTGTGTTCTATGTTCCTGGGACTCAGTACCCATTTCAACCCTCTGCAGCTAAATATCTGTGCCAGAGGCGGTACAGTTAAAGTAGCATCATAAAAGTATTGCTTATGTTTAAATTTGTAAATTATAGGTTCACTCCTGCTGCCTGTGGGATTGGATTCAGATCTAGAATAATTTAGACTTGTCCAGAATATTCCAACTAAGACCCTAGGATGTATGAGAAAATAGAAACTAGACATTTTATGTTAAGACAGGAATTCCTAAGCTAGCGTCTTTAAGCTTTAAAAAATTTTTTTGATAACTGTATTTTGATATACTTGTTTTCCTTTGTAATCTTATGTATTTTATTTTAAAACGTTGTTCTTAGAAGGTGCTTATAATCCTCACCAGATGGCCAAAGAGATCCAGGAAACAAAAAAGGATTAAGAACCTTATGTTCTAAGGTAACTTTTCCTCTTCTGTCCCATCCTACTGGGCCAAAGGATCACTGGTTTCTCCCATCTGTTCCTATCTCCTTCTCCCATAGTCTTCCTTTCCCACTCTTAATTAAGTCTCTAGGGAGGCCTGACTGGGGAGGCCCTGCCCCTTTCATCTCTGGACTGTCTCTAGAATCAATGGCATATATGTGGGAGGGTTGGGAGTGAGGGTAGAGAAGGAGATGTGCCCCATGGAGTGATGTGAAAATCCTCAGAAAAGTTAGGGTAGCCTCCTACATGGTAGATGTGAAGGAATGAAAGGCTAGTGTGATATGGGACAGTAAGGTACAAGCCCTTCAATAGAAAGGGATGACGTTGAGGAAGCAAACTGGTAAGTGCAGAATGAGCAGCTGAGGGACTTGATTCAACAATTCAATTCAGTTTCTTTTAGTGGATTTATTCAGGACCTGTCATAGGCCAAGCACTCCACTAGTTGCTGGATTAAAAAAAAAAGTGACAACAATGAAAACATATTTTGTCCTCAGGGAGTTTACATTCCCTAGGGGGAAACAATATATAAGTGGGTAAATTTCAAACGAATACAAGGTAATCACAAAATAATTTCAAGGGGATGTGTGACATGATAGTAACTGGGGGGGGGGGAGGGAATCAGAAATGGTCCCACATAAGAAGTGATATGAATTTAACTTTGAATGGATTCTAAGGGGTAGAGGTAAGGAGGGAGAGCATTCCAGGAATGAAGGATTGACTGTTTTTTGCAAAGTGATGGAGAGTTTAGAAGTTTTAGTTTGAAGGGACCTCAGGGTTATCTAGTTCAACTCCATGATTTTGCTGGTGAGGAAAAAGTGTAAGGACTGGTCCAAGGTCACACAGAGAGTAAGCAGCAAAAGGAGGGTCAGGATGCAGGTACACATACTCCAAATACAGCTATGCCAGGATACTTCTTCAAAGAGTTGCATTGGGGTGAGTGTGGAGTGTTCCAGGAGATCAAGAGAATACAAGAATAGATTTCAGGGCTCTTGCGCAAGTGTGAAAAAATCTCAATAGAAGAGTTGATTTATTAAGTTTTCTACTCAGTGAGGCTTTTCATCTGAGCTGGAAGCAATGGGACAAATCCTTCTGCATACACCTAGATACTTCTCTAGGGACATCATGATGTACCCCTATCCAGCCAGGGATAGTCATGTTCTTACTGTAATTGGCTTCAATGGAAGTGCAATGAACCCACCCCAGGAAAGAAAGTGCTTAGTTAGGTCTTATCCAGAGAACTCCTGGGTTCTGCTGCCACCTGGTGGACATGACAAAGTAGGACAATGTTCAGGCTTCTGAACACATCCTGCCCTACAGCTGACTTTCCACCAAGAGCATCAACCCAAGTGAATTTAAGCCACTTAAAAGTTAATGACACTGCATACCAACATAAATGCACACAAAATTAAAGGTTGAATTAATTTTCTCTGGTGATGTTACCCAGATATATCTTAATTTGCTTATAATGAACTTGCTTTGGTTATGTAGACAGTAAAAGGGTATAAAGGATAGGAGTAACCCACAACTGGACACCTCTGAGTTTCCAGGCTATGTACTCAGTGCTCTTGTGCACCTTAACAGGAGCCTCAAGTCTCTGAGACTTTGAAAAGCTCGGACCTGCTCCTGAGTTATCCCTAGGAGGAGCTCAGTGGGTCTGTGGGTATGTACGTGTGCTGGCATGCATTCATGTATGAACACATGGTTGGTGAGTACAAATACAGGAAGGTAACAGTGTAAGAGAGTAGAGAAGAGGGGTGCAGGGAGTTGGGGAAAACTGAATGAGAAGGGATCTTTTTAGTTCTTTCTGGGCTGAGGTACACTATTCCCCTTCCTCTGAAATAGCAGTGGTAGTGATATGCTAAATTTCCTATATTCTCTCCTCTAAGTCAGCTCAGTCTTTTGGTTTCTATTACTGAGTCTCTGGAGAAGCCCACAGTGGATGTTTTGGGGGAAGAAAAGGGCTCCAGTGAATGGAACACTGGGCCTCAAGTCAGGAAGATCAGAGTTCAAATCCAGCCTCAGATACTCCCTAGCACTGAAATTCTAGGCAAGTCACTTAACTTCAGTTTAAAATGAGGATAATAGTAGCCCATCACTCCCAGGGTGGTTTCGAAGATCAAGTAAGATCATCTTTGTGAAGTGTTTACCACTGCCCAGGACACAGTAAAAGCTGTACGCATGTTAGCTGTTATTATTTCACAAAGCTTTACACTCTTCACCATTTGGTTGGGGGGTGGGGCGGAGAAGGAACAAAGAATTTGGCACATGAATCATTGGACCAGAAGTATACTAGCAAATGTTTAATAATGGACTCTTTGAAAATGGACAGGCTCTTTAAAGTTTAATCTGAATTGTTCAATTTTCTCCATCATTTTCTTAAGTTTAAACAATGAATAAAACAATAAACCAGTCCCTGATTTGTAATCTTTGTTCATTTACTTCAGGGGTATAAATGGTTACATAAAAAGTTTAACAACCTGCTTGTAAGCCAGTAGGAGCCGGCTTTGACACATCTCTGAAGCTGGAGGGTTCTCACCTACCTACGAGGAGGAGGTGGAAAGAAATCAGAACTCTCTCAGTCAGAAATACTGGGCTGCTCTCATACTCCATGGCTGCATTTTCCTGCTCCCTTTAGTCATTCTTTACCTCATAATTTTGTAAATCTTAAGGCTTCATGTAAAAGTACATATGTGTATTATTGTTGTTGCTGCTTCTGCTGTTTATGGTGTTGGTGTTTCTGCTGCTGCTGCTTCTGCTTCTGTTGCTGCTGCTGCTGCTGCTGCTGCTGGTGTTGCTGCTGCTCTTGCTACTGTTGTTTCTGTTGCCTTTGCTCTTCTTTCTGTTTTTGGTGCTACTGTTGCCCCTGCTGTTGTTTCTGCAGTTGCTGCTGCTGGTGATAGTTGCTGCTGCTGCTCCTGGTGTTGCTGCTGCTGCTGCTCCTGTTCTTTCTGTTGCTTCTGCTGTTGTTGCTACTAGTGCTATTGTTGCTGCTGCTATTGTTTCTACTGTTGCTGCTGCTATTGTTTCTACTGTTGCTGCTGCTGTTATTAAAGGCACGATCTCACTGCCCTAATAACCCCCAGGGAATTGGCTAAGATTATAAATTGCAGATGAACTGCCAGTCTGTGGAGGGAGTTTCTGAACTGGAAGTTCCCTACCCTGATGGAATCAGATTCAGATGAAAACATCATAATCCTCTCAGTCATTATAATTACTCTGAAGTGTCTGAGGCTTCACACAAAGCTGCCCCTCTTGGACCTAGTGTGATAGAGATCTCTCCTGAAAGAATTTTAGAGGAAAAATTTCTACAGCCTCTATTATTCTTCCTCTAATCCAATCTGTAGCATTCTCAGGAAGTCTTTCATATTATCTAATACAGCTCTTATTTATTACTGGTGAAATTCACTTCCAAGGCAGATCTGTATCCATAGATTCTCCCCTTGTCTGGGAAAGTAGGTGACTTGAGCAATTTCAGAGGAAATCTGGTCTTAGTGCTTTCTTCCAAGTGGGATAATAATAGCTGAGAAATGTGCTTTAAGGTTTGCAAAGTGCTTTATAAGCATAATCTCAGTTGTTTCTCTGCAACAGTTTTGTGAAGTAGGTGATAACTCCATTTTACAGATTAGGGAACTGAGACTCAAAGAGGTTAAGTAGCTTAACTATGGCAATCAAGCCTAGTAAGTGGTAGAGAAAGGATTCAAATTTAGGTTTCCCCGGACTCTAAATTGAGTGCCCTCTATTCATAACTCTATCCTGACTCTCTAATCATGAAAATCAGTCCTGGCCAATCTCAAGTCTGGCCAGGAGACCTTCAATCAGTTTGAAGTTAGGAAAAAATATAAACAGCCAACTCTTGACCACTCATTGAGCAGCTGGTTATTAAATATATGCTGTTTAATATGTTTCCTTTAAGATAATTGGTCAGGGTGTACAGGGAGGAGGTTGGGGTTTGGGGGTTTGGGGAGTGAATCAACTGGTTTGTGGCAGGTCAGAAAAATGTTAGCAGAACTCAGCCTGACTATGCCAGTTTTCATCCCTTTCTCTACCCCAGCCCCCACCCATTCCCTTCCAATCAGGAGAAAAGCAAACTATCCCACTCCTCCCTTCCCCCATGCCCCCCAATACACACTCAGCACTCTCCCCAGCACTCTGGAGGAGAGAAATAAAGTGATTAGCATGGGGCATTGTCCCGGGATAATGGGCCCCAGCTGTGGCATGAAAGGAGAAACAAAGCGCCTGGTGCTCTGCTCCCATTATCCCCTTGTTAAATCTCTGTTATTAGATTAGATTCAAAATGTATTGATTCTTTTGTTGGGTGGAAGGAAGAGGGAGAAGAATTCAGCTTGTGAAAGCTGGCCCACACTTCTCCAGGAGCTCTCCATCCTCTGTCTGCCTCCACCCCCAACTCTTAGATTTTCAGATCCTTGGAGAAAGAGAAAATAATCAACCAAGACTCTGAGTACAATTACCCTCCCCAGGGTTAGGTTGCCCCTGTGTAGCCTCAAAGTTTCAGTTAGAAACTGCTAGTGGAGACTCCTGAGTTCTTCTGGTACCTTCTTTGTTCTAGGCACAAAGACAGGCTCAAGAGTGCTCCTGAATGATGTCTAGCTTTCCCAGCTTTAGGGAATATGAAGAATTCATCAATGGTTACTGTCAGAATGACCAACAAGTGTCACCTTTGGATGACAGTGAAAGGTTTGGAAAGTATGACCAGGTGAAAAGATCAATAAGGTCATATAAAGGGCAGTGAATAGAGCACTGGCCCTGGAGTCAGGAGGACTTGAGTTCAAATTCCGCTTCAGACATTGGACACACTTACTAGACATGTGACTTTGGGCAAGTCACTTAACCCCAATTGCCCTCCAAAAAAAACAAGGTCATGTAAGTGAAGGCTTGGGAGAAGAGTTAGGTCTTTAAAAGGAGGTTGATAAGGAAGAGACTAAAATAATTCAAATGCTGGAGAAAAGGCTTTCAGAGATCATCTAATCCATAAATCCCCTCATTTTGTAAATGGGGAAATGGAAATACAAGGAGGTGAAATGACTTTCTGACAGAAGAGGAAACTGAGACCTAGAGAGATTAAATGGTTATAGTTACAAGCACTTGACCAAGGTTATAGTTAGTAAACGGCACAGTCAAGATTCTGGATGCAAATCTAATGTTGTTTCCTCTGCTGGTTCTCCTAATGCCTATATATTGATTCTAGTGCTTTTCCACCTTTAGTAAGGACTTGAGAATGGGGAGTGACTGAAATAGCAGCAGGACAGAAGTAGTGGGGTCTAGGGAGGAAAAACTGCTCTCCAGGAGGGAAGATTCCTTCTCTCTCCTTCCTCAACCACTAACCAAATCAGAGGTCTCCTTGGAAGAAAGGCCAGACAAGTATGGGAAGGCAGGATTAGGAAAGCAGGAGAAATCTCCTTCTCTCTGGACCTCAGTTTCCCCTCCTGGGATACTCTACTCAGAAACTAGATCAATGAGCTGATTGGTCATGGCTGGTGGAGCAGGAGATGTTACATGCAGGGGCTCATTCAAAAAGGTGGTTAATTGGCCACCATAACGCTCAGCTCTGTCGCCCCATTGATTGTGAATGAGGGTTTAAGGATGGAGGGGAAGATGGTGAATCAATGAGTTGATTGAGTGTCTTACTAACTCTCTGTCTGGACACCTTGTCGATAGCCACCTACTTACTGGCTAGTGGTGCGTTAACAGAATGAGACTGTCCATATGCTCATCCTGTTAGCCAGGAACATAAATGGGTGTGTGTGAAGTCTGCCCAGCAGAATATTGACCAGAGCAAGGCTTATCGCTTGGGAGGCAGCCTTTAGTTCCCCCTGATGTGTGTAACCAGGTTCTAGAGCTTCTAGTTCATGAGCCATGGGGGCACACATGGGAAGGGCTGTGTCACTTGAGCCCTTGTCTCAATCCCATCCCTGTGGGAATGGTCACTGTTTCTTCCAGGTACTTGTTCCCAAAGCAAAAGAAACCACACTCAGGAAGCCTAAGGGGTTTAAGTGAAAAGTCATAACTAATCCTTCTAAAAAGATAGTTTTAGGGGGTATGTGGGAAGTGAGGATTCAGGCCCGTTTCCCCCCGGGGGGCAGGCATCTAGTCATCCAATGTTTAGTAAGTATTTAATAGTTCTATGTGCATTGAACATGATATAGAGGCAGGGCAGTTAGCCAGCAACCCTTCTTCCCATTCTTCATGCCATGAGATTTCCCTATCTCCCTGGTACCACACTTTTGATTTTCTAGTCCTGGTGAATTCTGTCATCCTGGGTTCTCACTCTCTTGCTTTAGGGATGGATTACCAAGAAGGATGGTTGGTTGAGATTAGAAGAGCTGGCAATAGAAAGTGCACTGGACTTTGTAATCAGAAAAACTAGATTCAAGTCTAGAACTTACCATTAATTGTTTGACCTTATACAAGTCACTTAGCTTTTAGTCTTCTCTGTCAAACAGGGATAATATTACTTGCATTGTCTGCTTCACAGGGGCATTTCAAAGATCTTATAGAGCACTGTATAACTGCAAGTTTTTGTTTTCCTGAATTGAATGTAGCTAGAGATACTATTAAAACTTAGGGATGATGTAAAGAGATAGTAGATGTGGTTTTTGAGAAGAGAAACATTTATTAAACACCAATTAAGTACCTGCCACTGTGCTAAGCACTTTATAAATATTATTTAATTTGCTCCTCACATCAGCCTTAGGAGGTAAGTGCTAATTTTATTTGCATTTTACTGTTGAAGAAACGGAGGCAGACAGGGGTTATGTGATTTGCCCAGGGTCATACACTAGTGTTCATGGTTAGTTTTTGAACTTGGGTCCTCCTGACTTCGGGCTCAGTGCTCTGTGCCACATCTACTCTGTGGGTCCTCTACTTTGCAGTCTTCCACTGTCTACAGCAACTCTCCTGTCCCACCCACTCTCCTCAACCACCATTGATGCTTCTATGTCTTAGAGAAGAAGGATGAGGTAGAATTTCACAGTTTCCTATTGGGACAGACTCAAGAAGAGAAACAGACAGGTATCAATTCACTAATCTTAGGCTTTGCTGGTTGGTTGTAGTTAGTACTAATGGGCGATGTTTAGGTGTTTAGGTTTTCCTGACTTAAGGTATCACATCTTGGGAATAGCCTTTAAAAAATTTGAATGTACATCAGTTTTGATAGGTCAGATTAAAGACCAAGTCAATCCAGGCCTGCCTCTATATGGCAATCTCAGGAACTGGGAAACGGAAAGTTTTCTACTTAATTTCCTACACAATCGTTCCCTGTTTCCCGAACAGCAGCCCTGTGGCGCTATCCACGGTGCTGATTTCGATCCTATCCCTAGTTTTGGAAGCTTTTGTGAGGACCACACTGGTTGTGAGTGGTAGCATCTAACAGATTGAAATGGGACTGGATGGAAGATCATTCACAGCGGTCCATAACTCCAATGAGAATAAAAATTCTGGTTTTCCTCCACCTCAGAACCTTGCCAAGGAACTCTGTTTAATCCAAATCACAAAGTAGAGCCCACTACCTCTCCCTCCAACAGTAAAAGTTCATGGACACGATACTTTATCAACAACTTTACTCTTTATCACACAAAACTACTATATGGTCAATTCTCAATTCCCTAAGGCCAGCGAAGAGACCTAGATGATTGAATACCACAGATAATCCCCAAACCTCATTTCAGCTAGTAACTCTAAAGCCACTCAGCTTTTCACCAGAGCAGCTGAAAAAGAGTCAAATGGACAGGTTTGTGCTTTATTTCCTTTTATTTCCCCTCTCCCATCTGATGAAGGCATTTATGTTCAGTGAAGTGGCCACAAGGTGAGAAGGAAGAGAGAACAGGAGCCTGGATAATCCACATACTGGATCACATTAGCCCTTAGATAATAGGGAATTGGTGATATCTTGGGTTGTAAGCTTCTTGAGGCAGGTACTGGGTTTTATTTGATCTTTGTATTTTCAGTGCTTAGCATAATGCCTTGATCAGGGGATAGAAACCACAGAATATTAAAGGTGGAAGAGACCATAGGGACTATCTAATTCAAATTCTTTGTTTTACAGATATGGAAATTGAAGCTCGGAGAAGTGAAATGATTTACTCAACATTTTCTTTTATACTGCAGGTCAAATCATGGCTCACATGTATATAGGAAATAATATGTAGTTGTCTCTTAGTATGACACAGATAGCTTACATGTTCCACTTTTTAGCCAATAACAGTATTAGTTATAATGACATTGTAGCATAGTAACCTTGTGCTGAAGATTATAACCTAGGGATCTCCAAATGGCAGAGCTTGCCTTAATTGATTTCAAGATAGCAACTACCATGGTTCACTTTCTTATTAGGTAATGAACAAATTTATGTTGCATTGTTGTCTAAGTCATCCAAAGGAATCCCACCCTGAATAACTGAGGAAGCAGAGAATGGAAATGTATTTATGTTGAATATGTCCTGGAATCTGTTGGATTCAGGAATAACCCTCCTTCTCTCAACCTCACTTTCCATTCTAGGAATGGCTTAACTCATGCATACTGCCAGATGGACCACAGAGTCCCCAGTGTAATGCTATAGGCCAGCACTGCCAGCAAGTAGATTCTAAACAACAGCACATCCAGCACAGAACCCACCCGTAGCCAGTCCCGGGCAATATCCCGGCACTCATCCTGCTTCTCTAGAAAATGTCGGATGGTTGCCAGTTCCTGAAGTAGCCCGTGTACTACTAAGGAATTCTCCTGGTGTGGTGGGGAAAGGTTTCCCCTCTCTGATGTGGCCTTCTCCAAGTCCTGAAGCCCTCCCAACCTGCTGCAGTGGTTCATTGTGGCTGAAAAGGGGAGAATTGGAGTTGGAGGAAGAAAAGGGTAAAATGACCTGAGGACTATACCAAATCTTTACATTTGTATAGTATTTATATTTTTCAAATTGTTTCCACGTACATCATCTCACTTGATCCTCACAATAATCCTGTTAAGTGGTCTGACAGGTATTATTAGTCTTAGAACGATATCTAACCTGCAAAAGGTTAGATTTGTCCAAATTCACATAGCTAATTAATGGTGTAGCTAGAACTAAGACTCAGATTTCCTGATTCCTCCTCCAATGCTTACTCAGCTTCACTACCTGGGACTGAAGAGCCTACAGGAAGGCTGTTTATCAGCAGGGGAACAGAAAGACTAGGTGTGAAGGCAGCAGGACTAATTTATATTTATAGGATGGGGGCAATTCAAGCTGGCCAAAATCTTGCTTAATTGACATAAATTTCCCACCCAGAAAGGGGTTAGGAGTCAGGAAGCCAGAGTTTCTGTTCCAGTCACACTGTATGATCTTGGGCAAGGCATAGATCCTCTCTGAGCCTCATTTTCTTCATCATTTAAGTGGGGACACATCTGCCCCCCCTTACCACTCAGAGTTGTTGGAACTCAAGGGAAGATCTTGAATCTCTTTGAGGTAAGGTAGTTCTAGAAAAGATAACTTCTTATCATCATTACAAAAGTGATTAGGTTGGGGTGGCTAGGTGGCACCAGCCCTGGAGTCAGAAGGACCTGAGTTCAAATCCGACTTTAGACATTAACACTTACTAGCCATGTGACATTGGGCAAGTCACTTAACCCCAATTACCCTACCTTCTCCCCTCCAGAAGGCAAAAAAATAAGTGATCAGGTTATGGATTAGTTGCCAATGACAATCCCTAGTTCTGATGGATATTTGTGCAAATTCCTTTGGCTCAGACAGTAGAAAGGTCTGACAGAATGGCCATACCCAATAAGAATTCAGGTCCTTTTGTGCCTAATTCTATGGGATGTCCCCCACATCTCTCTCTATAATCTGGATATTTGGGGATCTCCAACAAAGAGCAAAGGAGCCAAATATATGCCTTCCACCTGCAGTCTGTTTCCTCCTCACTAATCTGAAGGAATAGTGGGCCAAAAATCTAACTCTGAAGCCTCGCTGTGGGCTCCTTGATATGTTAGGACCCTCCATAAACCTCATTATTCTGTTTTCTGTCTCTGAGTAGTACTAGCTCTGACTCAGACAAAAAAGTGTGCCTTTTCTTATAGAAATCAAAATAAAGATATGAGGGGAGAAATTCTGAGTTTAATACCATTCCCAAATCCTTACCTGAGCATGTGTCATTCTCAGTGGGATGGGAGGGGACTGTGGGTCTTTGGAGGGCTGAAGGACTATGATATGGCTGATCCCTGAGGCAAAGAAAAACTGCAGCTCGATCAAGAACCAGGTGCCGAAGCCAGGCAGGCACTGGAGGCTGGAGTTCTTGCCTGTGCACCAACCGTACGATGAGGATGGTCTCAGTCAGGCTGATCACCAGTAGGGCCATGCACACCACAAAATAGACACCTGGGCAACCCCCAAGAGATTTGGGGTGGGGAAGAAAAGAAATACATGAGGTCATGGTCAGTCATCTCTGCTAGACTGATCCCTTTCTCTCTTCCCCTTTCCCACCAATAACAAGGAGTGGGTCATACCAATGAGTGGAGTTCCAATAGCTGTGGCTGGAAGTGTATCAGACACGATGATAAGGAAGACAGAGTACCCCAAGAGGAGAGTGATCTTGAAGGAGACCCTTTCACCACTGTCTGGGGGCAGGTAGAAGCCTACAATGTCCATGACCATGAGGAAAATACTAGGCAACAGCAGGCTGACAGTGTAGAAAAGAGGTCGCCGACGGATGACCACCTAGGAGCAGGGAAAGGTATCTGGGGGAAGGCAGGGATGGACAAGACCCTGGGCTTCCATTGGTCTAGTCTTGCATGCTGATAAATACAACCTACTTCTTGTCTCCTAGGATTATCTAACAGCTTTCACAGAAAGAAAAATGGGAAGATAGCATAATCTGTGGGCATAGACCACTTGCTATTTGCAAGACTTTATTAGAATTTGGGGATGGACATGGAAGAAAAGCAAACAATCAGTCAGAAAGGGTTGTTAAACTCTTCTTGGAAGCCCACTCAGCAAGAAGAATGGCTTGGTCAAACCATTCTCTTACTCTGCCTCCTCATTTCCTGGGACATTCTCGCCAACTTCTTTGGATTTTTTGAGGCCATCTAGAGAGGCTATCTTTTGCACTCCTGGGGAGTGGCCATACCTTGCCTAAAACTTAAAATAACTTTTATCCCCTTGGTGTCTTCTTGAAGCATTGAAATTGTGAAGGTATGTTGTGCCAGGACATTGCCAGCACATTCTACTCACATAGAACTTCATTTCTGCGAAGCTTTCACTACTTTCAACACTAAACTCCAGAAACTGAGGCAGCACATACAGAAGCTCCCACTCTCCCTGGTTCATGAAGACACTCTTATCAAGCTTCACTTTTTCTGGTAACCGCCACAGGGAAATGTTGATGTCCTGGACTATAGAACAGGAAAAAGAAAAGGAGGGAGAAAGTGAGTTGGCTGAATAAGGAAGGATGATGGTGAAGAGGTCTTTGTTCCTCCTCCCAACTTCTTGTAAGACATAATCCATGATGCTTTTCATCATAACCAATCACATCAACAGTCCAGTCACAAGCTGAAATTGAGGTGCTTAGGTTTAAATATAAATATTAACCAACGAACATTCAATGCCTACTATGTGTCGCTGGGTTTTCTTTATGCTTTTAAATACTAAACAAAGTCTCATTATTTTGGCCCCTTATTAGGACAGAGTAACTTCAACAAGAAGAAAAGAAGGAAAAATATACTTTGACCAAACACAAACCTCCAAGGCCAATCTGCCTCCTTATCTCTGCCTTCTAGGTTCCCTGGCCTCTTTCAAATCTCTGTTAACATCCTATGTTTTGGAAGAGGCCCTTCCCCATCTCTTCTAGTGCTAATGCCTTGCCTGGATTGAAAATCTCCAGTTTGTCCTATTTATATCTCGTTTGTCCAGTTGTTTCTATGTTGCCTTCCCCATTAGACTGTGACTGCCTTGAAGGCAAGGACTGTCTTTTACCTTTTTTCACATCCCCAGAATTTAGTACAGCGCCAAGTAGGAAATTAACTGAGTATGGGCAAAATGTGAAATATATGCTTAATCCAAGGGACAAATTAGCCTTATAGTCAGGTATCAGACACCAATCCATGAGAATTTATGTTAGTGAACTCCCCCTACCTCCTGTCTCCCTCTTTCAGTACTTTACAGAAAGGAAAATAGCAAAGTCAACATTCTTCACTGCTAGAAAGATACCTAGCATTGGGCAACACACCTTTCTGCAAGGCAGGATTTGAAATCTGAAAGATGTTCAGCCTACTATGAAAAATGGGGTAGTATTATTTGGGATACATCAAAGAGGGCAAACAGATTCCTATGTCTTCTCTCTGTGATTTCTGTCAGACCAGGCCACCTTGGCCCTTGCATTTCCCCAGTCTTGCTCCTCCATACTTACTTGTGTGAAGCCAACTGGTGAAGGTCAGTGAGCAGTTTTGCACATCAAAGGGAAAGTTGTAGATGTCCAGGCTGCATGCTGTCACTACTTGGATGGGCTTGTAGTTCCGGACCTCGCCCTTGTGCCGAACATACACATATGGGATGTTTGGGGATTTTCCAACATCCACACTGCCCAGAAGAGAAGAGTTAGGGGCGGCTAGGTGGTGCAGTGAATAGAGCACCGGCCCTGAAGTCAGGAGTACCTGAGTTCAAATCCGGCCTCAGACACTTAACACAAAAACTAGCTGTGTGACCTTGGGCAAGTCACTTAACCCCAACTGCCCTCCAAAAAGCAAAAAAAAAAAGAGAAGAGTTAGATTTTGAAGAGGAGAGATTACTCCAAAGACAAGCTGAATAACTACTCTGATGACTTTTAGAGAGTATGGAGAGGAAAGGGATCTGGGAAGTGATAGTTTAGTGGGATACCTTGGCTGGCCTGTGTCCCCACTTCTTATCTCCACTCTTGGTGTTCTTTCTGTCATTTCCAGGGCAATTGAAGATGTTGTCCCTAAATGTTCTACCATTACTTGTGACAGGGCAATCTAGGCAAGTAGAATGCCTTGTTGCCCAAAGTGACCTTCTAATCCTCGGAGTACTTTATAGGACAGATTGTCCTTTAAGGTGAGTTCTCAGCTACTCATTCCCTGTGGCTTCCACCCTAGCCCCACAGTGATTCAGAGCCTAGAATCTCCTGTCACCAGCTTCATGGCCAGAGGGCAGTGTATATAAGTGCTTATGTCCAGGACATCCAAGTCTAATCCTAATACCAGCTCTGCCCAGGCCCCCTAGGGCTTCCGATTCTCCCTCCTGTGAAATGGGAAAAAATAACCCTAGAGGAGAACTAGAGAAATCAGTGATCAAAAAATAAAAGAAAACCCTGCCACTACCACTAGGAAAAGATCATTATTGTTCTTGGTTGCTCATTTTTTTCCCTGGGGAATAAAAAGGAAGGATGAGAAGCTTGGGCTTATTATCTCTCCATGGTCAGATCTATACTACAAGATGTCCAGGGAGAAAAACTGCAAAAAATACTCAGGGGTATTGCAGCCTTACCCACTGAGCAATGGGGGGAGGAGCAGGATGAGGTGTAATAATTTCCTTCCTTTCTTTCTCTGGAGGAAATATTTCCAGTGAAAAACAAAACAAAAATAAAACAAAATATTATTCTGTGTTATGTATCTCCTTCAGAGTTTTTCTTTCTTTCTAGAAGTCCAGGCAGCCACTCCCAAGGCAACCTGGATTAAGATGACCACATTGATCACTCAGAATGGGGCTGCAAAGATGGCTGACTGTGTTCGTCTTATCTGAAGAAAATGCTAGAGTGATCTGAAAAGAACAAGATTGGACCAGCACTTGGTACAATATTTCTGCCCCATCCAGGTAACTGAAATTCTACTTTTATAGAATTGTTCCTTTGGGTTAAAACTCCCTACAACTCCTATCCTCTTAAAACACTGATCCTTTTAGAAAAGGAAACATTCACTGATATATCTAAAGGAAACTATTTTTTTCTCTGACAAGAGAGGTCCCTAAGCCTAAATTGGGTATAGAAGATCTGCAGTGGGTGGGTTGGGGTAGGAAGAATGAGTTGAATGATGGAATAATTGCTACAAAAAAAGGTAGGTGGGGCTATGGAAGACTAACATTAATTATAGAACCAATTGGTCAAAGGCTGGGTTGGAAGGCAACCATTAGG
Organism: Pseudocheirus occidentalis; assembly: GCA_028646575.1. NCBI lineage: Eukaryota > Metazoa > Chordata > Mammalia > Diprotodontia > Pseudocheiridae > Pseudocheirus > Pseudocheirus occidentalis. The sequence goes on from CM053596.1 coordinate 104,241,628, forward strand.
ATCTAGAGCCAAAGTCAGTAGAAACTAGTGTTCTGTTGTGTACTCAATCCCCATACAACAAACCCTTAGGGCCCAGACTTACAATTCATTGATAAGGATGTCTGGGACCCAGATACAGTCAGTGGGGATGGACAGCTGGGTGATGTTGTCAAAATCTTCAGGATTCCATTTGAGAAACTCATCAATCCAGTACTAAGAGAAGTAGGGAGAAAGTTGGTGAGAGCCAATCACTGGTAGTCCTTGCTACCACAATAAGAATCTGCTTACCACCCTGTTAGTAGACACTGCTGCCCTTCCTCATGCCTTCTTGATGACCTGGAAGAATGATTAGCAACAAGGGGGTAGAGTACTCCTCCTTGGAAATCTCTATGCAAGGGTAGCAGAAAAAGTAATGGTTTCATGCAAATTATTTAAAAATAAATGAACCATTGCCAGTTGTTCCCTTCCCCACCTTGAGCTTCATCCATAACACAAGCCTTAACTGACAATATTCTAATATTTCTAGCAAATAACTCATTCCGTCATCTGGGAGAGACAAATATCCCTAGAGACATAAATGTGAGTCATTGGTCCTTGTAGACATGGTCTTGGTGTCCCAGAGGGAGAGAAGCTGGACACTAAATGTTCTGGAGTCATCCTCTCCTTGGGGGACATTTCTCTTGTGCCAGACAGACCACAGTCTTCCTTATATAGTCCATGTCATTTCTATGCTACCTTTTGATTCCCAGAGGGCTCCTGGAGGGGAAAATAACAAAGGTAATTAAGGTTTTAGCCAATGGTTCCTCAGTGTGTGTGTGTGTGGGCGCACACACACACACACACACACACACACATGCCCTTCCTCCCAGAGCCCAGAAGGTCCTTAGGTCAAAATTGGGTACAGGCAATCTGGGATCAGAGGGAAGGGAATAGAATGAGTTGAAAGATATTACCTCTAACACCCCAAAAGACACATTTAAAAAGCTTGTTCAGTGATCAGAACCGGGGGGATGTAACTACACACTACACATTGTAACCCGCATATAAACACTAAATTAGAGAAATCAGAAATTTTAACAATTAAATCCATCACAGAATTGGTAATATCAGAGCAGAGAATCTCAGTCAAATTAGATAGTGTCTGATGTCTCTTCTAACTAAGATCTTGTGAATCACTGGATTTAGACCTATAATGAAATGTAGAGATCATCTGGTCCAATCTTCAGATTTTTCATCCCGGGAATCTCAGACTCAGAGAAGTTTTCACATGCCCAAGGACACACTGCTATCAAGGAGCAGATCTTCAGACCCCCATGTCCAGTGCCCTTTTCACTGAATCATTTTGCCTCTTTGCACAATGCCTAGGAGTGGCTCAGGAGTATGCCATGAGTCTTCTCAGTCAATTTGGTACTAATTTTGTCCTTAATTTAACAATAATCACATCTCTGATTAGAAGATGTGATTCCCCAACCCCAGTGAAGAAACAGATAAATGCCAACTAAGCCCACCAATCTAGGGTCAGATCCAGGGATATTTGTACAACCAATTTAGTCAATGTGTTATATGTAGAGAGTGAACTGGGAAACAGCCAGGTATTTGAGGATGTAGATGAAATAATTTTGCTCCAATAAACATCTGGCTAAAAGCCACCCCTCCACCTGTCTTTCTGTCTTCCTAAACATCTAGGGCCCTTGAGGAAGGTGGAAGAAAGGAACATCTCTGGGAAACAGAATCCCCATCCTTAGGCAAAGAGGGAGGGTGAATGAGGGGCTGGTCTGCTCACCTGCCTGTACCATATGTAAGTAGTCAGAACTTGGTTTTTTTCATCCTGTGAGATGAAGGGGAGACAAGAGACAAGCAGAGATTAACAAAGAGTAACCCCTACCCCAGGTAGGACTGAGGTGCCACCAGCCTACAGATGTTCCCTCTGTGTTCAAACCCCAGAGAAAAAGCTATGTTCTACCAGAAAGAGCCAAGGTTAGAGTGTTCAACTGCTAGGAGAGGTAGAAGGCTAAGGGTCTCAGGGGAGTAAGTGCCTCTTGCTTCTTATAGACTACATTCTGTCTTGGGGTCTTGCCCTTCACTAGAGTAATTAAAGAGAAATGATTTCTGTGAGTCTGTTGAGGAGTAGGGAAGGGGCTATAGAAGCTGTTCTTCTACCTCTCCTCTGTCCAGACACCCTCTGTACATGAATGCATTCACATGCACATGCACACATGCACACACACACACATACACCACTGCATCTTTGCACATTATCACTATAGCTTTTCTGTCTGCCATTGCATAGCACTGTAGCCCAACTCCAGCTTATTATAGTCTTCACTGTGTAGCCCTGTAACCTATTCATTTGCATTGACCCCCTACTGTCCAATACTATAGCCCTTCCTCTGCCCTGACCATATGCATTTGAATAACATGCAGCTGTCTCGTAACCACATTGGCTCAGAGACTCAGTTTTGTTTTCCACCCCTGCTTAGGACTTCTGACAGGTCTCCATGGTACTTTTGTCAGCCCAGAAGGGTGAGACCCTGGGCTCAGAACTCTCCTTACGGGACAGGGTAGAGTCAGATAATTACCACACTGAGGATAGCATAGATCATGACATCAATGGACACAGTGGTTGGCTTTCTCCAGTCCTGAACAGGCCGGACGCTCTTCTTGTAGTGGGTCAAAAGGTAGTCAGACAGTTGCAACAGAGCTGGCTTGGTGTTGTTGACTGCTTTGGTGCCTTGCTTCCTCTTGGCTAGAAAGATGTTCAGGGCACAGTAATATATATATACTCCCTGCCAGCCCTACTTACTGTGACTTGAAGGGTTTCTGACTCCACAATTCCAGCCCTACACCCATAAAATCTTATTCACCAGAATCATTCCTTCGAATTAAAATATCCTATTTCCAGAAGACTCTTGCTAAAATGCAAATATACTTTGTGGGAAGGATAAATCATTAATCTGTTATCAGAGTAGTAGCGGAAAGATAATACAAGTCAGATAAGTTTTGAAAGGTGAATGGATAGGGAATAAAAAGTTTTGCATCACAGGACCTTGATAAAGATGGGCAAAATGGAAATAGCTCTACATAGGTCACCTTGGAGACTTAAGGGACAGCCTGAAGGCATTAAGGAGGAGACAGTATGGGCTGACAGGGAAGGCTGGGGTGGGAGAGATCCCAGAGGCTGTCTGCTTCACAATAGGGCCTAGGTGGAAGGTAAATTACAGTATCTGGGGCAGCTCTGTTGCACACTCCCCAAACTCTGGCCAGATCCATGGTGGAATCAAGGTAAGAAGGATTTCTAGGAAGACTTTCCTCTTCTTGGATAGTAAGCACCCTGAGGGTGGGAATTACATTTTGCCTTTCCTTGTATGCCCAGTGCTTATCACAGTGCCTGGCATATAGTAAGCACTTAATAAATGCTTACTGACTGACTGAAACAACAAAAGGGCCAAGATCTATCAGGGAGTTGCTTAAAGAACTTGGCATTGCACACTCTGTACTGCCCAGGCCTTACTCATGACCCCAATCTCATGTCTATCCCCCTCAGTCACTGCTAACAGAATACGTCACTGCAGCCTCAGTTTGTCTTGGTTTCAAAACTTCCCAGCACCAAGAACATGGAGGCCTACTGCACCATAGGCATGGATTGTAAATCCAAATTCTTACATCTTAGTCTGGTTTGTCTAGAGTTTCCTATGCCACCCAATTTTCTCTCTGTGCCTCAATTTCTTTTCTGGGCAATAGGGAGAGGTCGTGTTGGGGGATTCTAACAAGGATGAATGAAAGACTTTAGGGAGTGTTTTGATATCCTGGATTTCCTCTTCTCCCCAACAACTGTTACTTGTGTCTAGATTTTTGGGGAATGTTATAGAGAAGGCAGGTCCTTTTAAACCTCCAATAGGTTCTCTTATATGGAGTGCCAAAAAAAAATTCCCAATCATTAAATCCAATAATTTATGATAGTGGATTATGATTTAACTACCATATGAAATAATTCTCTGGGTCACTAATAATATGGGAAATACACATTCAAATCTCACCTCCTGGGAAGTTTTCCTTGACTCTTTTCAACACCCCCAACTAAGCCCATAGCAGTCTCCTTTGGCCTTTTCATTTGCAGTGCAAATAGGTATAGTAAATCAAAATAGCTCTCAGGTTTTACCTCACACCCAGCAAACTGGGCAAAAGATCGGAATAGTCAGTGTTGGAGGTGTTGTATAGGCAGGTACGCTAATGCACAAGTGCTACAGAAGTAAATTTGTCCAATCATTCTGGAAATTAATTTGGAATTATGCTGTAAAGAAGTGACTAAAATGTTAATACGCTTTGCTCCCACTGCTGGGCATATACCTCAAGGAAGTCAATGGTTTAAAAAAAAAAGGTCCCTGAAGCAATTATAGCAGCATTCTTTGTAATATTAAAGTAGATGGCCACAGATTGAAGAATAGTTAAATAACTTGCTATAATGTAATGAACATAATGGAATACTACTGCTCTGTAGGAAATGATGCATACAGAAAAGTATGGGATGAAATATGAACTGTTGCAAAATAAAATAAACAGAATCAGGGAGACAATATACACAAGGACCACAACAATGTAAACAGAAATAACAAAACAATTGAAACTGAATACAGGGAAATTGTAGTGACTAAGTAGAGCTCCAGTGAAGAGATGAGAAGGCACCTCTTTCTTCTTGGACAGGTGGAGGACCATGGGTGTGGAACACTATGTACAATATCAGATTTGACTGATGCACTGCTTAGTTTTACTGAACTTTTTCTTTCTTTTAAAAAATTTCTTGTTATAAGGAATGGGAAAGATTATTGGTAACTATAGTTGACATAAAAACATGGGATGTCAATAACAATTCTTAGGAATTTTAAGGAAACAATACACTATGGCCCAGGGAGGCACAGGGGCACACCTGTATTAATTAGGATTAATTACTAATTAATTAGTATTAATTAATTATGTATTAAGTTTTACCAAACTGAATTGTCCCTCTTACTATGACTAGCCAGTGTTCTCCAAGAGACTGTGCTTTACAAAGCAACTTGTGAAGCCTGGAGAAGGTAGGGAGAGGGAAAGTGGGATTTCCACACTCCCCATCTCCCCCAGGGATTATTCCTTGCCTCCCTCTGCCCCTGATGGGTTTTCAGGCTGATTCAGAAGGAAGAGGAAAGAGAATTGAAAATAAGGCCTCTATTGTCTTAGATAAAAACTAGGCAGAGTCCAGCAGTCTCTCTAGGCAAATAAGTCTGAGAGAACTGCTTCCTCATCAAATAATAATAATAAAATGATAACTCATTTACATAATGCTTTTCAGTTTACAAGGCAAAACAAATAGTCAGATTAATAACCACAATCATCACTTACCACATGTTTCTCCTCCCCACCCCCACACCAGTGTTTCTGCAAATGACTGAGGGGAAGAAAAGGATATTCAGAACCCTTTGACATCCGTCAGGTACTCAGATGGCTTGTAATTAGCCATATCCCAAGACTGAGTGGCAGGATGCGGTGGGACGGGGGAGCATGTAGGGTGAACTGTAGTTTTAAATGGGAAAGGCAAGGACGTTCGTCGGATTTAAACGTCTCATCCCCAGCTTCAACTTTCCAAACTTTCTAGCTTCGGAAATGGAAAGCGTAAAGTTAAAGTGCAAAGTTACACTTCTCCACCCGGCGAGGTTGTGTGTGTTAGTCTGTATGACTCTGTCTCTCTCCAAATGCAAAAGTCACTCTTCCCAGTCCGGCCCGCCCATTTTTCCCCCCTGGACCACGACAAGGACATCCACCTGCCATCCTTCGCCTCTACCTCGGTGTTGTACGCTTTCCACCCTCTTTCCGTCCCCACCACACCCCACCCTACAAAGCACATTTTAGCCTAGAGAACTTATCCAAGTCCCTGCTCCCGCTGCAGCCTCTTGGCCAAGACAGCAGTGGAGTTGAGTGCGAGGAGCAGCTGAGCATCTCGCAGTGGGTTTCCCTCCAAGACCTGACTCTGCGCCAGCCCACAGAACTTTCCCACGAGTCCCGTACTTACCTTCACATGGCCCCAGGAAAATCAGGAGCAGCAGGGCGAGGAGCACCTGACGGAGGGACAATGGCATGGCTGCGGTTCTGCTGGGGCGTCTTTTCTCTTTGTGCCCCTTTAGGGCAAGCTCTCCCTCCAGCCCGCTCCCAAATCTTGTCCCGGGCCCGCCCCTCCCGTCTGTCTTCGTTAGGTGCCCACTTCCTAGCCCGCTGCCCACCAAACCCCACCGTCCTGCACTCTCCTCCTCTCCTCTCTCCTTAGAAACTCTAGGGAAGGATCTGCAAGTTGTTAGCAGCCGTGCGCTTCCCAGCTATCAGGGTTGAGAAGCCACTTGGTTAATTGTGCATCAGGTTTCAGGGCTGGAAAGGGAGGGAAAGGGAAGGGAGGGGAAAAGAGGGGAAGGAGCGGAAGGAGAAGAGGGGAGGGGAGCCCACCCCGGCTGATGTCATGCAACAGAAGCTTCAGAACTCAGTCCCCAGACAGCTGGCCTGCCTCTCTTTCCCCAGAGTAGAATGGGGGGTAAAGGAGGGGCGGGTGAGAAGTGGGGAAGGTAGGAAGGAGAGGAGGCTGCCGAGTCTTCTCAGGGAAAGGGTCTATGCCCGAGGCCTCTGGGTCCAAGTTGCGGCCTTCACCATTATATTTCCCTACGGGTAACCTTTAAGTAAAGGTTTCTCTGTCCCCCGGGAAACCTTTGGACCAAGTGATGTAATGGTGGGCTCTGCCTTGGCCTACTATAGCCTTGTTAACTCCCCTGGGGGTTCCACATGCTGAGAGGGACAGGGGAGATGGAAAGGCTCTACTCCTGTCTTTATAACATTACTTCTCTTAGTGAAAACCTTCTTTTCTTCTAAGTTTAAAAAAAAAAGAAAACCCAACTATGACTTAACTACAGTAAACCCATTTTGTTAAATGCATATTAGTTTTCATTTCATATGTAGCTTTACCCAATAAGTGTATCCCTAAAGAACTAGACGTGAATAATAATAATAAGAATAATAATGATTAGTAGCATTTATATAGCATTTTTAAGTTTGCAAAACACTTTACATATATTATCTCATTTGCTCCTGTATATTCCTGGAGAGCTGGGCATGAAAAATTGAACGATTATGTTCAATGTATGAAATGACTCCATCCCTCTCCTCCACCCTCGTTTACCATATGTATAAATCTAAATATACTATAATACAAGGGGGTAAGGTTCTCCGGTATTATCCCTAGGAACCGCTGATAGAATTCAATTCTATTCTGCAAACATGAATTAAAACACCTAAAATATGCAGAGTGCCATTTAGAATTGTAAAGAATAGTGGCGAGAACCTGGTTCAAACAGGACCTAACTTGTCAAACGAAACTAAATCATCTCACCTCCATTTTTGGTCACTTTCCACCTGGATTGTGCCCCCTTGAAATCTGTTTCAAAAACTATGTATGGTTTTGTGTGTATATGTACATACACACATACATATATATTATATGTAGGCCTGTATGTGTGTATACATTATGTACTCCTGTGCAATCTATGTATAACATATACTTTTAATGTTGGAATTAACCAGGGACTGGCCTTTAACTGTTGGATACACATACTTAGTCACACAAAACTTGTAGCTATTTCGGTCATTAAAGAGATTTGACAGACTCGATGACCTTTCGGGTTTGTTTAAATTCTGATAAACTGTGGCTATTGCCACTTGCTAGCTGTTTGCTAGTTACTTCCCCAGCCTGGGCCTCAGTTTCTTAATCTGTTAAATAAGGATTTGGGGTTAGATTAACTCTAGAGTTCCTTCAGCTTCTAATGCCCTCACCTCCATCACCACCCTCCACCCAGTGGCCTTCTTTGTGTTTCCACAAATACTTCAGTATCTTATTCATTCATTTTAGATCATACATTATGCCTTCCTCCTGGCTTCCATCTCAACACACAATGAAAAAGTTCCACAGATCCCAGAAGCTTGTTCAAAGAAAAGCTTTGGCTGTACCTGGCCCTGGAGACCTTAGCTTGAGAAAGGTACAGGATAGGGGAAAGGCAGAAGAGAATGGAGAAAATGAGAGGAGGATAAGAAAAGGGAGAAAGCAAAGAGAGTGAGGAGAGAGAGAGTGAATGAGGAGAATTGAGAGAGTTTGGTTTCACAGGAGGATTTGAACAGAGGGTGTTTCTGCCTCAGGTGAGTTGGCTCTTTTTTCTGAGGTGGAGAAAGCAAGAACCAGGCATTGCTTTAGGACCTATCAGACAAGCAGCAGCTGAGACTGGAAGTATTCACACCCGTGGGGCCCAAGGTCCTCTCCCCCCCTTTCTGATGCTGAAAATCCTAGAATCCCATAGCATTCCCCAATTGTGTTAGGAGAAGGTAAGTAGATTGCTGCCTTGCTGCCCATACATTAGAGAATTAGGCTGTTTGGGTAACTAGATTAGAAGGAGCCAGGCAGGGTTCCTATTCCCTGTTCCCAGATTCATTGCTTGTGTGACTCTCAGATGGTACAGCAATCAAGTTTTCCCCAAAGAAATTTCTTATTAATGGGATTGATGGCACAACAGATAGGGAGAAATTGGAGCCCTAGGCGGTTGTGTGGTGTAAATTGCCTCAGATGAAACCATGGAGTCACTTTCGCCCCTTTTAAACAAGATAAGAATTAGTGAGGGGGGCCCCTGATGAACTCCCCTTGGCTGATGGGGAAAGGGGGAAGGAAGAGCCCTGGCTAATTTGATTCCTAGCCTCTGCCAGCAGACGCTGAGTCTCCTCCTGGGGAGCTGAGGCAGACACTTAGATAGCTGAGATTGAGTTTAGATAATGAAAAGTGGAGAGACAATAGCACCTCTGGCCTAGCCTGGGGACCTGGCTCCAGAGCGTTCCTTCTGTCACTGCACCACAGGCTCTGAGGCCCCTTGTGGAGGACTCAGGATGTTTGTTTGGAGCTTTTTAACTTTCCAAAGTGTTTTCATACCTATGATTCCATTTTAGGGTCCCTATTTTACAGATGAGGAAAGAGTCCTAGAGTTTCAGTAATTTGCTGAAGGCAGACAGGCTGATGGCACAACTAGGATTCTCTTGACTCTTGAGTTCCACCCTAGGACTGACCTCTATTTACCCCGCCCCCATCCCCCAGATGCCAAGGTACAGCATAAATAATAGCCCTGGGGATAACATTTCTATAGTTTGAGGAAGGGTCATAGACTTGGTTATTCCAAGGTAGGCGTTAACATTGGATATGGGAGATGGTAAGGTCCTGTGACTCCTAGAATCCGCCTTTTTTTCAAGACACAGCTCAAACCCAGTCCTGATCCCCCAGACGCTAAGGTCTTTCCTCCCTGTCAGATATTTAACCACCTTATTCTCTTTATAGTTATTCTGTGTATGCTTATTTATGTATTTTTTGTTTTCCCAATTAGAATGCAAGATCCTTATAAGGAGGGATTGCTTCATTGACACATAGTAGATGTTTAATAGATGTTTGTTGAATATATTTTGGGACGTGACCAATGTGAAAATTTGTTTTGCTTGACAATGTGTATTTATTTTGAGCGTTTCGTTTTTCTTTTTTTTTTTCTAATAGGAAAGAGAGGAGAGTGGGGAAGAAAGTAATTTTTTAATTAAAAAAATAAATGTTTGTTGATTGACTGATGAAATTAATTTCATCTCTCTTCTCTTCTTCCAGCAGGCCTGATGACCTTCCAATATCCTATAATGCCAAGAGATGGGGGATAGAAATGGGACAGAATCCCTGGCCTGTTTTGAAAGACATCCAGGAATGAGATGTTCCAGCTTCCTAGGTGTGTCTTATCCTAATTAGATGAAGATTTTCTTTACTTCATAAAAACTTTATCTTCTGCTCCCAGGTTTCTATTCCCCACTCCTGGACTGGTAGCACTCTATCTAGGAACCTTATGGGCAGCCTCAGCCAGACCTGCAAGTCAGGAGGTCATGCTGGGAAATGGAACTGGAATTATCTGAAGGCAAGCGTAGAGCTGGTGGTGCTCGGCCATTAACCTAGCTGGTCAATTTAGAACAAGGACTGGGGGAGGAAGTGCTTGAGCAGCTTGACAAGGTAGCCAAAAAACCAAGACTGTCTTAGGCTTCATTCATAAAAGCTTTGTGTTTGGAGGGAGGGAGATAACAGCCTCACCATAACCGGACCCTGGTATGACCACATGTGAAGTAATGGTGTTTAGTTCTTGGTGCCACATTTTAGAAAGGATGTTCACAACCCGGAGTATGTCAAAAGAAGAAAACCAGAATGTAGAAGGGACCCGAAACCACACTGTGCAAAGATCATGTGACCTTGGGTGAGTTACTGCCCCTCTACTCTCTTCATCTATAAAATGAGGGGATTGGACTAGATGGCCTCCAAGGTCCCTTCTGGCTATAAATTTATGAACCCGCAGTCAGTAGAAAGAACTATAGATATACATTGAGAAGAAGAGGAGACTAGAGGTGGGACAGAGGGGAAATTGTATCTTACTTCAAGCGCTTGAAGGATTATCATGTGGAAGAGAGATTAAAATTGTTTTGCTTAGCCTCCAAGAAGAGGACAAGAATCAATGGACAGAAGATTTCAGTTCAATAAAAGTAACTGTAGTGCCTAATGCTGCCCCCTCTACCGCCCAATCTCAATGTAGGTTCTTCAGAGAGCACTAGATTCAAGGTATTCTGTATGTAGGTCTCCATTTAGTAAAATGGCATGATAAGAAAAGCAGTAGCAAAACATTACTTCCATAAACCTGGATCTCCCTCTCCCACAAATACATAGGCCAGAGAGAAGTATGGAAACACATAGGGAATACCAGCATGGAAGAGACACATATAAGAAACACATGTGGTCAGGGTACATGTTTGGAGAGGCACACATGGGGGGAACCTGTGTTGTCAGGGTACCAGTGTGGAGGTTCAACTCATACTTCTAATGCTGAAGAACCACTGAGTGAGGTCATTGTCAGTACTAGGGTCAGGGCTGTTCCTCAGTGGTTTGGAGGTCTTTGCTGGCTGCTTCTCTACCAGCTACCACCTGGTTAGATATAGCTTGCTCAGACATGCAGCAACCATTGCCTCCAGTTTCTGGCTCAACTGAAATCCTTGGTTACATGTGTCTTCCTCAAGGGAAGATGATGTGTCACCATGCTCCTTCAATTTCAACCCCCTAGGCTCTAACCAACCCTTAGAAAAGGCAGAAACTTTTACCTGGAACCAGAAAAAGTCTTCTGTTCTGGCTTTCCTGTCTTGCTGCTTTCAAGGCCGTGGCTTAAAGGCCTCTTATCTTTGCAGCTGCAGATCCTCATCCCCAGTCACCAAGGAATAGAAGGAGTTGAACTAGATGACCTCTTAGGTCCCTTCCTGCTCCGCATTATTATTCTACAGACCTAGCAAAGGTAATTTATACTCATTGCCTATACTTCCTTACCTCCTTTCCAGTGTTCAATTCCCACTGATTGTCCAAGCAGTCACTTTTCTTGTTGTCTACTTCCACAATATCTCTTGCATCAGTCACCTCCTTTCCTCTAATTCTTTCAGCCCTCTAGATCAGACCCTCATCACTGATTGCCTGGAGTTCTGCTATCATCTCTTAAGTGGCCTCCCTGCATCTCTTCTCTCCCATCTCCAATCTTTTGTCTATATAGCTATCAAACTGATATGCCTAAGGTATAGATCTTGCCATGTCCTTACTCTACTCAGATAGCTCCAATGGTTAGGATAAAATACAAAGTTTTTCTCTTTGGCATTTACAGTCCTTCACAATCTGGTTTCAACTTATATTTCCATACTTATTTGACATTATTCATCCTACATTTAAGCCAGACTGGCCTACTTGCTATTCTCTACACAAAATATGCCATATCCTACTTCTACTTTGCACAGGTTATCCTGCATGCCTGGAATGTGCTTCTCTTCACCTTCTGTGAGGGGCCCTTCCTGATTATCTGAGTTGCTAGTGCCTCCATTCCCATAAAAATTATTTTTTATGAATTATATATATATATATATACATACACATATATATTGCATTGACTATGTCTCATCTGTTTTTCTCATTTATCTAATCTGCTAATCCATCCATCCTTCTTTCTCTCTCTCTCTCTCTCTCTCTCTTCTCCCAGTAAGATGCTTGTTTATGACATGCTTGTTAAGGGACTGTTTCACTTTTTTCTTTGTATTAAGTGCCTAAAACAGTGTCTGGTACATAGTAGATACTTTAAAATGCCTTTTAAATTGAACTGACCTAGATGAAAATGTGGGACAACCACATGGCATAGTAGATAGAGTGCTGGGCCTGGAGTCAGGAAAACTCATCTTCCTAAGTTCAAATCTGGCTTCAGACACTTACTAGCTGTGTGACCCTGGACAAGTCACATAACCCTGTTCGCCTCAGTTTCCTCATCTGCAAAATGAGCTGGAGAGGGAAATGGCAAATCACTCCAGCATCTTTGCCAAGAAAATCCCCAGATGGGGTCATGAAGAATAATACATGACTGAACAGCAAAAAGCTGAAAATGTTCTCTCTCTCCTCAAACTTTTCCAGAGCACTTTGTTTAGGCCTTTCCCTTGCTCTTATTACTCTCTAATTTGTATGTGTATATGTTGTCTGATCATTTATAAACTGTAATCTCCTTGAGGTCAAGGCCTATTTGTTATTCATCTTTGTATCCCTAGGGTCTAACCCAGCATTGTGGGTACTTAACTAATGCTTGTTGGACTGAGTTAAAATTGAAAGTGGCTACCACCTGGGACTCTGCAGCTGGATGCCTATCCATGTCTCTGTTTTTGTACAATTCTTATCCATATTTCACTGTAAATCCTTCATATGGGATCCACCTACCCAACGCTCTAGGGGCCTTCCTCAGAGTTGTTGTTGGTGTTTAATATTTCACACATACATTTTTGTGGTAGCAAAGAATTAGAAACAAAACAGGTGCCTATTAGTTGAGAATAAACTATGGTATACGAAAGCACTGAAATCCCATGTAGTAAGAATTTAGGAATTCAACATGGGAAGAGATGAATGGAATGCTACTCGATGGATTTTTTTTTAACCTGGACCTGTTATTCCATGTAAACAGGGAACCCCTGGTGAGGAAACTCTTTCCACTGGTGGAGAGTGACAACTCTTCTGTAAGTCAGACTCCTGAGTATTGGACTGGAGTGTACCTCAGAGGCCATCTCATTCAAACTCCTCATTGTATATATAGGAAACTCAGGACTATGGATGCTATGGGACTTGCTCAAGGTCATACAGATAGTAAGCATTCCAGGTAGGACTTGAATCCAGGTCCTTTGACTCCAGAGCCAGCGGTCTGTCTACCATACCAAACAGTCGCCAGGGACATTAAGGTGTTAATTGACTCACTCAGACAAGAAGGCAGGACTTGACCTGCCCTACCGACAAAGCCAAACCAAAACTTCCTGATTCTGAGACTGGCTTCTATATCTACTACACCACAATGCTTCTCAGATCATAGTATGCAGAACCAAAAGAACAATATACATAATGACTTTGTTGTGCTTCAGTCATGTCCAAATCTTTGTGATCCCCTTTGGGGTTTTCTTGGCAGGGATAGTGGTTTGCCATTTCCTTCTCCAGCTCATTTTACAGCAAACAGGGTTAAGTGACTTGGCCAAGGTCACAAGTAGTAAGTGTCTGAGGCCAGATTTCACCTCAGGAAGATGATCTTTTCTAACTCCAGGCCTGGTGCTCTATCCGCTGCACCCTAGCTGCTCAAACACAATGGCTATGACACTGTAAATGAGATGATCACTAAAGGGAGGATGAACTCAAAGGAGGTAATATTTATTACAAAGCACTTTACAAATGTTAAAGCACTGTATAAATGCTAGGTATTATTATGATGCACCTTTCTCTTCTCAGCAGAGAGGTATAGGACTACTAAGGCAGAATGTTGTCTATGTGGGCAGGTGGTGACTGTTTTTGTTTGACTCTCGTCCTTTGTTTCAAAAGAGAGTTCAACTTTAAGAGAGTAGGCTATGTACATAAATAAGTATTATTTTCTTTAAAGGCATTGATAAAACTTTTAAATAATTTTGAATGTAGCAATCCACAAGTTTTTTCCATTGTACATATTTTTAGACTTTTTCAGTGTATTGATCAGTTATGCTGATTTTTTTCCTCTTTGTTTTCTTTTTCTTTTTTGCCTTAAAAATACTATTTGCTACATGGGATGGTTCTCTGGGAGGTGGAGGGGAAGGAATATTTGGGAAAACTTTTATGAGGCAAAAATGCTCAGAATGTATCAATAAAAACTATTTTTTAAAAAAGAATTTAAAATATAATGATTTTGCACGTACCATTCCAGAACTCAGGCTGTTCATCTATTATTCCTCACTCTTATTACAGGCTGGTCATATATACACTGATGATTTCTATCATAGCACTTCTTCCACATGAGTTCTTCTAAGTCATATTTATTAGGTGCAACCAAAATTATTCCCTCCCCTCTCCCTTAAATTTTTTTTATTATTTATCAATGGGAAGCCTTCATTTTAATGGACACCTCATATTTTCACATTTAACTTTAATAAAAAAGTCTCACAGTTTGAACAAGCTGTCCAAATTTCTCTATTTATTTATTTTGTTATTAATTTATGGAATAAAACAAGTATTTCCATAACATAATATAATAATAAAAAGATGATTGCACATAAAACTACAAATCTATTATGTATAACTTGCTATTCCTTTTAAATATATAATGAAGTTATCATGTAGATTTTTTTCTTTCTTCTTCCCTCTTCCCTAAAGATGGCTAGCATTAGACATAAATATGGATGTAGAAACACTTTTTTATAAATTAAAAATTTGATAAAATTCTGAGGAATTGTTAGTAAATTCGGTCCTTGTAACTGGCTCGGATCTCTAGAGGCTGGACCCTCCTATTATGCTGTTATTTCTTTTATAGACTTCCTAAAATGAGGCACAAGGAACACACATTTGTGGGATAAAAGAAAGTACAACTGCCTGTCCCTGGTCCTATCCTCAAGGTGGGTCCATACTCCTCAGCAGGATGCATAAGCACAATTCATAAATTGACTCCCCATTTTCTTTTCAGTAGAATGCTAATAATTTCCCCACTGCTAGCCCTAAATATAGAAAGTTTGTTTTACTGCACAATGACATAATGGAATTTAGCTGGCTATATAGCAGGCTTCTTAGTAATTGCATTTCTGGGAACAGTTGGCCTCCCTGGACTCCCATAACCCAGGGAGATGAGATGCTTTGGGACTCAGAGCCCTGAAGTTCAAGATGGGGATGGGAAGAGAAAGGGATGTCAGCCTTGTTCCCACCAGCAGAGGCAGTGGGGATTCATGATGGTAGCACATGCTTGGGTGGGTCCAGGGGATGCTAAGGCTATTTTTCTATAATTTCTGCCTCCTGGGCCCATATCTATACCGTTCTGGGCTTATCCATCCAACAAACAAAGGGGTGGATAATTACAGATTTCTAGTCAAAATGTCATATGGCCGTGATCCTATCTATATCCATTCGTCCCTTAGCAAATATCTCATTATACAACTGTAATGTTAATAATTCAAGTTTGTGGGAAGACAAATGTCACATTGATGTGGTCATTATTGCAATGTGGCGTCTCCAGTCTGTAGAAGTCTAAACATCAACTTCCTGAGCTTCTCTGTCACTCCCAAGGTACCCTCTTGACTAGGAGGTAGGAATTATTCCATCACCTCTAGGGCCGAAGCTTTCTTATTATTCTTCCAAACCTGAAGTAACTCTTTTGATAACAATCACTAAATTCCTTTGTAAGGGACAAAAAGGAGCCATTAGAAGAGGAATTCTTTCTTTTTGCTTTTTTTTTTTTAGAGGGCAGTTGGGGTTAAGTGACTTGCCCAAGGTCACACGGCTAGTTTTTGTGTTAAGTGTCTGAGGCCGGATTTGAACTCAGGTACTCCTGACTCGAGGGCCGGTGCTCTATTCACTGTAGAAGAGGAATTCTTAACCTTTTTTGTGTCATGGAAGTCTGGTGAAGATTATAGACTCCTTCTCAAAGTAATGTTTATAGATGCACAAAATAAAATTCATAGGATTGTAAAGGAAACCAGTTATACTGAAATACAGTCAGCAAACTATTAAAAAAAACAACATAGGGCGTAGACCCTGCCTTAACTCCCAATGGAAAATGCTATCCAATTCAACTGATGGAATGTGAATACGGATGGAAGCATACTATTTTCACTTTATTTTTTCATGCTTTTTTCTTTTGCAAAATATAATTTTTATCACAAACTTTCTTCTTTCACAACATGACTGATATGGAAATAGGCTTTGCATGATTACGTATATATATATATATATGAAACCTATATCATATTGCTTACCTTCTTGAGGAGGGGGAAGAAACTTTAGAACTCAAAATTTTATTTAAAAAATGAATGTTAAAGATTGTTTCCACATGTAATTGGAAGAAAAAAAAATACTATCAATTGAGAAAAAAGAACCCCTGCTTTAGAGGTCACCATATCTATCCCTTTGCCTTTATGTAGGCAATGCCAAGCTCATCCTAGGAAATGGGAATCTAATTTGTATCCATAGCTCTCTAAAGGAGATTTTGTAAGCAGCTGTCCTCAAGCAGACCTTTCAATACTTAGAGTCAGAACTTTAGAAGTCAAAAGGGACCTTACAAACCATATAGCCCAGACCTGTCATTTTACTGAGAAGAAAATTTAAAGAAAACAAAAGAGATTCAATAACTTTCCTAAGATCCTAAGATAAACCTTTCTGAAAAGGCAGTATTATGTGGTGAAAAGAGCACAGGACTTGGAGTCAGACTTAGGCTTGTTACCCGGGAGAAATCACTGAGCTTTTGGGTCACAGTTTCTTCCTTTGTAAGATGGGTAATATTTGCACCATTTACCTCAAAGGTTTATTGTGAGTAAAGCACTCAGAAAACCTCAAAGCCCTTTATCTATAAAAGTTACTATTATTAATAATAGAGTCAGGAATGAAATTCAGGACTGCTGATTCCCAGTCCCAGCCATCTTAGAATATGTCACACTCCTTATCCTTGATGGAAATAATGGCAAAACTTATGGGGAGTTCAAATCTGACCTCAGACACTTACTAGCTATGTTACCCTGGGTAAGTCACTTAACCCTGTTTGCCTCAGTTTCCTCATATGTAAAATGAACTGGGGAAGGAAATGAGGAACCACTCTAGTATCTCTGCCAAGAAAATCTCACATGGGGTCACGAAGAGTCGGACGCAGCTGAAAAATGACTGAACAACAATGTGTTAGGTACTATGCTAGGCTTAGAAATGCAAAGACAAATTAAGATGCAACTGAATTTTTACCTAGGGACTTCTCTGCACAGTCCTCTATTCTATGCTCCCAGTGATCTGACGTGGATCTTTCTTGGAGAGATCTGACTTGGAGCTCTCCTATGCTCTGAGTGCTTCTTATGCCCTATAAGATCTTGGCTGCCATACTGGTTTGATCTGCATATCTGGGCACCCATCCTTTTGCATTGCACACTTAGCTGACATTGAGATTTTAAGCCAGGACATTTAATTAGTAATGAAAGGATAAAGTTGATGACACACATGCACACTCACATACACAATATAAAAAACAATCCAAGTATTCCAAGTTAACCAACCAGTTGAATCTGATTGGCTCTGGAATTGATGGGGTACTTGGGTCATATGGCCAAGTAGTGTTTGAACCACAGTTTGTAAAATCACATCAGTTTGCAAAATCACATTTCTCCCTAGCCTTAAAACACCGTCTCAGGCAGTTTCTCCCTAGCTCAAGGGCAGCATGCCCTAACAAAATACTTATCTCTCTTCCTGTTACAGTGGTCAGCTGCACCTATGAATCCTTCACTAGAATTATCTGTAAGTAACTCCCTAGCCCATTATACACATCCTGAATCCCTTGTTAGCTTAGATTCCCAACATCCATTTTGTCGAACATGACATTGATGGGTGGCAGACTAGGCACTTCTCAGTCATCCCTGACTGCTAGCTGACTTAGTGACATTTCAAGCCTAAAACCACACCTCCATGCAGCCCCTTCTTGGGCTATTTCCCAGTAAATTCTGGGCAATACGCCTGTGTAGTAGATGTTAAAAGTGCATGTTGCTTTAAGAACTGACCACTCCTTAATTCCTCCCTAATCCCACCCTTACTGACCTAGTTGCCATAACTGGCATAGGTTTTACTTAGGAACATCCTATAAAAACTTTAACTCTACCCCTTTAAGGTTGCATGTTCCCTAAGTTCCTCTTTCCCAACATAAAGTGTAACAATAAACTTATACCATCCTGACTTAAAGATGCTTGAGCTTGTGAATTCATTCCAGACTGCCCACCTTGGGACTCTGGTTATTGGGGCTCCTGAAACACATACAAGCCCACATCAGAATTATACTATAAGAGTTACAGAAATATGGATAGCTCATGATCCAGTGGTCCCAAAGGAGGATACCAAAAAGAAAAAATAGATTTATTTGTACAAAAAATACTCTTAGCAATACTAGTCATAATAGCAAAAAACTGGAAATAAAGGAGGAGAGGTTGATGAGTGACAGTGGAAACACCCTTGAAGAGCAAGAAGTCTGCCTCCTTCTTCTTACCTGGTGTCAAAATAGGGATCAGAAGAGAAGGTGGACGTGTTCTAGGGAGGGTGAGCAAGGAAACAGAGTCTTCGGGGCAACGTTAAGTTTCCTTGGATGCAAGAAGGTGGAATTAAGGAGTAGCTAGGTGGTACAATGAATAGAGCACCAGCCCTGGAGTCAGGAGGACCTTAGTTCAAACCCAGCCTCAGACACTTAACACCTACTAGTTGTGTGACCTAGGGCATGGGTGGATTCCAATCTATATCCCCGAAGTGGGTACCAATTTCTGTGAGAGCCCAGAGCCATCAGAGTACTTGAAGTGTTTGTTGAATGAATGAATGAAACAGATTGTCCTGGGGTTCCCTCTGAAGTAGTACTCATGGCTATGCAGTATCCTCAAATTCAGGGTCCCACTTAAGTATCTTGAAACTTAGTCCAGAATTTTCTCTCTTGCCACCTAGCTTATTTCTGGTAGCTGGGCAAGGGCTCTATCCCTCAGGTTTTGTATCCTACCCCTGTTCACTTGGGACTGTTTCTAAAAATCAGGGAGACCCTGATCACCATGCTCCTTGTCCTTATAGAGATTACAAAAGAGAGTTGGGAGTAGGGGAGGACCTCTTTGATGCAACCACTAATGAGACCACTGAGCCCCCTTGCCCTTGTAGAGACTGTAGAGGAGAACTGGGAGTAAGGGAGGAGACTCTTGAGATGAAATCCCTCCGTTCATTTACTGGAGTCTTGTTGAAGGGTGAGTTCTTCTCCTTGAATGAGGCTCAGCATCCTGGAAAGAGAATGCTGGATCAAGTACTCTATATGCCTTTTCCAAAATGACCCCTCCTGATTTTCCTAGGGTTCTGTTTAAAGCTGCTCTAATTAGTCCCAAATGGAGAATCTGCCAAGAGCTATACAACACTTAGCAGATTTGCTAATGTAGTCACATTTGTACATTCACTGCCAGAGTCAATAGTAGTCCTGGGAAATACCCTCCTCCTCCTTCTCCCTGGGTTACTGAAGTAATGGCAAGGCCAATAGCTGAGTCTATGGCCAAAAATCCTCAAGCTCTTCTAAATAATTGTATTAACAATAACAACAACATAGCGACCAGGCTTTAAGGTTTGCAAAGCACTTTACAAATATTATTTTATTTGATCCTCACAACAATCTTGGGAGACAGATGCCATTTTACAGATGAGGAAACTGAGGCATAGAGAGATATAAGTGACTTCTCCAGGCTCACACACCTAGTAAATGTCTGAGGCCTTCTTGAACTTAGATCTTCCTGACTTCAGGTACAATGCTCTATCTTTAAAAAAAATCTATGCAATTTTATTTTCAGTTCCAAAGTCTCTCTCTCTCTCCTACTCCCCCCACCCCCACTCATTGAGAAAGTAACAAAAATAAAACCCATATAGTCAAGTAAGACAATTCCATGAAGTGGCCATATCCACCAAAAATGCTTCAATTTACAGTCTGAGTCCATCACCTCTATGTCTGGAGGTGGGTAGCATGTTTCATCATGAGTCCTCTGGAATTGTTAATGCCTCTGGTCATTGTGTTGATCAGAGTTCCTTAGTCTTCCACAGTTATTTAAATGTTTTATTTTTTAAATCACATAAATTGTTGTCTTGGTTCTATTTACTTCACTTTGCATCAGTTCACACAAATCTTCTTGGATTTCTCTGAAAACCATTTCTTTCACACCATTTCTTACAGTGGAATTGTATTCTATCAGATATGGGTGTATGGCGTATCCAGATAGGACTAATTTGTGAGGACTTGCATACTATGTTCTAGGTAGTATCTTAAGCATTTACGAATACCTCTCATTAGATCCTTACAACGACCCAGAGAGGTAGATGTGATTATTATTTCCATTTTACAGTTGAGAAAACCGAGGCAAACAGCAGTTAAGTGATTCACACAGATAATGAGACTCACATAGTTATTGAGTATCTGAGGCCAGATTTGAGCTCAAGATTTTCTGATTCCAGGCCCAGCACTCTATCCATTATGCCACCTAATACCTCCATAGTCCCCCACTAGTCGCTCTTCCATAATCATTGCATAAATCACAATATTACCTTTAGTGATCAGGTCACTATGTCTGCCCAACCCCAAACCTGATCTCTGACATCTGTCTTCTCTCAGGTGGATAATCCTACTCCCTTCTCTCAACTGTCTCAGAGTAGTACAGCTGAAAGAGGACTCAAAAATCCTCCAGTAGTATAACCCCATAATTTTACAGATGAAGAAAATGAGACCTAGAGAAGTTAAGTGAATTATCCAAGATTACATAGCTGTCAGGGCTAGGATTAGATTCCTCTTTCAAAACTTCATCTAAGGCTGTTCCTGCATCCCTGGAAAAGGGAAAGAGCATGGATATTAGAGGTAGAGGTAGAGGTAGGGAGACCATCAAGCTCCTTAGGGTTCCATCCCTAGTAGAACCAGCGAGGGGATGGGAAGACTTCAGATGGAAGGGATGACAGAAGAAAAGACAGCACACACACATATACCACACACACACACACACACACACTCACATATACACAGAGTACTGGACTGGAAAGAACAATGGACAAAAGGTTGGGAGACCCAGGTTCTAGTCTTTAATCTACAGTGCCACTAATTACTATGTGACTATGACCAAGTCATTTCCCATGATGAGGCCTGAGTTTATTAATCTGTAAAATGAGTATGTTAACCTAGATCTGGTGTTCTTAACTGGGCTTCCATAGACTCCTTATGGGTCTCTGGATAGATTTCAAGGGGAAGAATTTGGATGATAAAAATAACATTTTTATTTTCATTAACCTCTAAATGAAATTTGGCATTTCCTTCAATTATTGAAAAACATTATTTTGAGAAAAGGGGTTCATAGGCTCCATCAAGACTGCCAAATGAGTCATTGACCTAAAAAAGATTAAAGACCCCTGATGTAGATCTCTCTTCCAGAATTTGCTTCCTACAATTCAACCCAACTTTCACCATTCTGGTACTGTATATACATATCTGCCTCCGAGTCAGGAGCAAGAAAGCTTATAGGGATACTGACACCCTATTTCTGAAGCTCCTTTTATTCCTCGGTGACAGACATGACAAAATAAATGTGACTTGCACAAATTTAGAGACATCTCCATTCCAAATGTTCACATGCACTATTTGTGCCCTAATTGTGGTAGAGCCTTCCAAGCTTGTATTGGTCTGATCAGTCAGTCTGACACACTGTCCCTTGACTCCAACAAAGTGATATCATTGAATGAAATGCAACAACCTACCTACACACAAGATATTTTGACCATAGTCACCATCTTGATGAAGATTAGAAAGGTCAAAGCAGGTGCTAGTAGCTAAGTGAACAACATGGTGAATAAGAAGGAAGAAAGAGAGGTGGCTAGGTGGAGCAATAAATAGAGCACTGGTCCTGGAGTCAGGAGGACCTGAGTTCAAATCCAGCCTCAGGCACTTAACACTTAATAACCATGTGACCTTGGGAAAGTCACTTAACCCCAATTGCCCTGCTTTTCCCCCTTCAAAAAAAAGAAGGAAGGAGGTAAGAGTTAATGGTCCATTGAAGAAGGTGTTATGGGCAGGGTGACAGGAGGGACAAGGAGGAGATTTAAGGTCACTGGTAGGTAAGTCCTAGATGGAATTTTGTGGGTTGCAGCCTCTAGAATTCTCTCTTGTTGATATGGAGATAGTTCCCCATAAAACCTAATGGGTTTTTGAACAATACAGAATGAGATCTGGCACATGGCTGGAACTTTTTCTAATGGGGCTGACAAGCAGAAGTAGGAGGAGTGGGCCACTTTGTATTCCATGTGAGCCAGTCAGAAGGGCGGACACATGGAGACTCTGAGACTGCTTCTCCCCAACTTGGTGGAGGGAGGGCGCCAGCCTTAGAGTCTTGAGGAAAGAGGAGAAGCTAAGAGTTGGTGATAACTGCATTTTAAGATACCTGGATTATATTCCCAGCTCATCCACTTACACCTTTTCTCTGTGAAAGGGAGATGGATTTTTCCAGCTCCACAGATGGATCATGTCTGTTGAGTGCTGTTGGCTTTAGAGAAAGGGGAGGTATTGGGTGAAAAAAGGAGATGTGATTATTGTTGGAGGGAAGTCACAAATGCTGGCAATAACAGCGGGGAGGGAGGAAGCCATCAAATCCCGATTTGAAGAGGAAAGGCAGAATGCATTTCTAAACATTACCATGAAAAGCATCGTGGAGAGGTCAGGGCAGGTGCCCTGGGGAATGGAGTGGTGAGGAGAACCAGTTACCCAGTCAGCAGCATCCAGAGAACAGGCTATTCTTGAACAGAGGTGCTCAGGAGGGTGTGAGACGAAGATGCTGTCTTTATCCTTTCCTCCCTCCTCCCTTGCATAGGGTATTGAACCATCTCTGTCATCTGCCCATAGCCTATAATTCAGTCTCCCAGCTGCAGTGACTGTTTGACTCTTCAATTGTTGTGGATAGAGATTATGGAGGGGGAGAAAGTGATTGTCAGGTGCCTGGCAGGGTTCGGGCAGCTCTGGCAACAGAGGCGGGCTCTGTCATAGTAGGCAGTACTCACCCTTCCCCCATATCTTTAACCCCAAAATCATTTAACAATCTATTTATTAAATCACCACCCTCAACATCACTGCTTATGTTCTTCACTCAGAGCTGAGGCCCAAAGAAATCTAGATTCTTGAGCACCAGAAACAACAACAGTAACTACATCAATGATATTAATGTTAATAATAACAGCTAGTGTTTATGGAGTGCTTTAAGGTTTACAAATTCTGTCTCATTTTGTCCTCATAATGCACTGATTTTATCATCTCTTTGTACTGATCAGTTGTGGCGAAATGGAGTGATAACACCCATAACTACAAATTTATTAATTTTCTTTCAACAAATATTTTAATGAACACTTACTACTTGCAATACATTGTGTAGAAATAAAAATATAATAGATACAAAAATAAATGACAGCTTCCTGCCCTTGAGGAGCTTACCATCCAGCAAGGAAGAGAACATATATGCACAAAATAGAATAGAATATAAATAAAAATAGAATTGCATGAGAAAGGTCAGTCAGTAAATATCAATTAAATGCCTACTGTGTACTAGGCTGGAGATATAAAGAAAATCAGAACACAGTCCCTGCCCTCAAGGAGCTCACAGTCTAGTAAAGATGAAAACAAAATGCTTTGAGAGGTTGGAAGGAGGAGGCTCGGCAGAGCTGGGTGATGCTTATGCAGCATAATAATCTTTAGGGAAGCTGACTGCCTCGACATCTCCCCTGACTGTATGGCAATTAGTCCTATGAGATAGGTAGTGACAGGGACTGGACTTGTCATTTCACTAGCAGAGGGGGGAAGCGCCTTTCAGCCTGCGTGAATTGGACTGTCTGTAGTTTATGGTCTCACAAAGCCATCTGACTTCCAGGGCTGAGATGGTGGAGTGAGGAAGGAACCCGCTGAAAGCTTCCCAAATTCTCCTCCAAACAACTAGAAAACCACCTCAGAGTTGGTGTAGGAGGTTTAGGTTTAGTTTTAGGTTTAGGAGCAGGAAAGCAACTTACCAGTCCAGCAGAAAAGCTCAGTCTTACCAGGGTGGAAGGAGAGAGAGGTCCAAGGGCAGTGGTGGCAGCAGGCCATCTGGGGGGGGGGGGAGGAGAGAGAACACCTGCAGCAAGGCACCAAGCCTGAGGCAATTCATTAACAAGGCCCCGCCCTCCTGCACACCAGTAGTCCTCTAGGATACTGAGTGGTACAGCAAGGCCCTGCCCCAGTGACTCCACCCTGTGCACAAGTCACCAGCTAGCCTTTGACCTCACTTCTGACCAGGAGTAAAGCCCCAACCCTGGCACCTGGCAGCAAAGAGACCCTGTTTCCATAGTAGCCCAGCAGCAGCACTCTATTCCTGCAGACCAGCAACAAGATCTCTTCTCCAGGGTCAGCTGCCAGAAAGACTCTGTTTCCATAGCAACCCATCAGGAAGATCCCACCCCCGGAGCAGGTCAGCAACTAAACCTCGTACCCAGGAGAGGTCAACAGGGAAACCCCACCCTCCAGTACAAGCCAGAAGTGAAGTCTACCCTCCAGAGAAGGCCAGCAGCTAAGCCCTGAAGCCCAATGAAAGTCAGCAGTAAGACTCTGAGCCCCAGCATAAAAAGTTTGAGACAGTGCAGGACCAGAGCCTAACTCTCACAGAAAAATACCAAGTTACCAAAAAAGACAGAAAAAAAGAGTAAAAAAACAAAAAGAGAGTTTAACTATAGAAAGTTACTATGGTGATAGGGAGGATCAAGGCATAACCTTAAAAGAGGAAAATAGTGTCAAAATGGCTACATGTGAAGTCTCAAAGAAAAATTTAATTTGGTCTTGGGCCCAAAAAGAATTTCTGGAATAGCTTTAAAAAATGTCATAATAACAACACCAATTACCTTGCTTTGCTACCTCCAAAGGAAAAAAAAATTTCATATAACAAATTAGAGAAGTAGAAAAAAAATTGGGAAAAGAAATTAGAGTAATGTAAGAAACTCATGAAAAAAGAGTCAAAAGCATGGGAAAAGATATACAAAAACTTACCGAGGAAAATAACTCCCTAAAAAATAGGATTGGTCAAATAGAAAAGAGAGTACAAGAGATCACTGAAGAAGATAACTCTTTAAAATTAGAATTGAACAAGTGGAAGCTAATGACTCTATAAGACATCAAGATATGACAAAACAAACTCAAAAAAGTAAAAAAAATAGAAGAAAATGTGAAATTTTTCATTGGCAAAATAATTGACCTAGAAAATAGATCCAAGAGAGATAATATAAGAATTATTGGACTACCTGAAAGCTATAACTTAAAAAAAAAGCCTGGACAACATATTTCAAGAAATTATTAAAGAAAACTGCCCTGAGATATTAGAGCCAGGGTGCAAAATAGATATTGAAAGAATCCACTGTTCACAGCCTGAAAGAGATACAAAAATGAACACTCCAAGGAACATCATAGCCAAATTCTAGAGCTCACAGATTAAGGATAAAGTATTTAAAGCTGCCAAAAAATACCATTCAAATACTACTGAGCAACTATCAGGATTATACAGGATTTAGCAACTTCCACATTAAAGAACTGTAGAGCTTTGAATATGATGAACCAGAAGGCAAAGGAGTTAGGATTACCATTGAGAACCACCTACCCAGGAAAATTCGATATGATCTTTCCAAGGAAAATGGATATTTAACAAAATAAAGGACTTTCAAGCATTTCTAATGAAAAGACCAGAGCAGAATTTTTTTTAAAATGACCTCTAAATATAAGACTCAAGGGAAACAAATTAAAAGGTAAAAAATAAACAAAAAAGAGAAAACATAAGAAATCCAATAAAATTAAACTGCTTATATTTCTATATGGCAAGATAATATTTGTAACTCTTAACAATTTTATTATTATAAGAGCAATTAGGAGTATCTGTAGACAGAGGGTGTGGATATAAGGTGACTTTGATGGAATGATACCAAGAAAAACAAAATAAAGGAGCAAAGCGGGGCCGAGTCAAGATGGTGGCATAGAAACAGGAGAACTCTGTGAACTCCCCTCATAGCCATCTCAAATGCCTATAAAATATGACTCTAAACAAATTTTAGAACTCCAGAATCCGCAAAGTATCAGAGTAACAGAGCTCCTGCTAAAGGCAGCCCAGCAGATGGACAGAAAGGGCTCATCACAGCCCACTGGGAGCAGAGCCCAGCCCCATTTGATTTTAGCCCCAGGGCATCCAGGAGAAGCTCTGGCTGGAGCTTCAGAAGAGTGGATCACTGGCAACTGTGGCAGTTTCCAGATTTACCAACAGATAAGAGTCAAGGACAAAGCTAAAAGGTCAGTGAAACTCGACTAAATATGGGGGAGACAGTCCGGCCAAACTGCTTCCAGAGCTAGAAGCAGTCTGAAGTGGCAGCCCTGCAGCTGCCCCCATATGGCTGCTTCAGAGCTCTCAGCCTGCAGATTGCAGGGGGGCCAAGTGATCATTCAGAGGCTAAGTGCTCTTGCCTTGAGCTGCCAGGATTGGGATTGTGGTCTGAGCTGGTGGTCCTGAGGTGCCTTTTCAGTGAGCCAAAGCTGGTAGGGGCTGTGGAGATGGTTGCCTCCCAATAGTTCCAACAGCTGCAAAAACCCCAGCAATTTGGAACAGAGCTCTCCCCTCTGAAAGCAGAGTTCTATGTAACCCAAAAGCCAAGTAATTGACTGGCAACATGAGCAGGCAAAGGAAGCAAAGCAAGCCCAGCAATCCAAATTTAGATTCCTTTTTTGGGGACAAAAAGGACCAAAGCATGGAATGGGAGGAAAACAACACAGTCAGAATTTCCACACCAAAAACTTCCAAGAAAAATATGAATTGGATACAGGCCATAGAGGAGCTTAAAAAGGATTTTGAAACCAAATAAGAGAAGTGGAGGAAAAATTGGGGAGAGAAATGAGAATGATGCAAGAAAATAAAATGTTTAAATATGTGTGTGTATACACACACACGTATACTTATAAATATACATATATATATACATATATATAATTATTATTTACATGCAACTGGGAAATAAGTATACAGACACTGGGACAAGGAGACCAATCCTTCCCTACCAGAAAGTCAGAGGGAGTGATGGGGGAGGATACAGGAGAGAGCAGATTGGGGGAGAGGGTATACAGTGGGATTGCTATTTTGGGGTGGTGGGTAGGGGAAAGATGGGGAGAAAACCTGTAACTCAAAATTTTGTGGAAATCAAGGATGTAAACTAAAAAATGAATATAAGTTAAAGCTAAAAAAAGGAGTAAGAAAGAAATTGCATTGGAAGGAGGGGAAGATTGAATAGCAGTAAATTATCCCACATAAAAGAGGCATGAAAGAGGTATAATAATGGAGGGGAAGAAGGGAGTAGATGGGTAGGCAAAGTTTAAATCTTACTTTCATCAAAATTGACTTAAAGAGGAAATACTATACACATTCAGTTGGATATAGAATCTATCTTACCCTATAAGGAAGTAAAGAGGGGCAGGGATAATAGAAAGGGGAGGAGAAGTGATAAAAGGGAGGGTATATTGGGGAAGGCAGTGATCAGAAGTAAAATACTTGTGAAGAGGGAAAGAGTGGGGGATGGTAAAAGTGAGGGAGATAAACAGGCAAAAAAACAGCATGGAGGGAAAATACAGTTTTCATAAACATAAATGTGAATTGGATGAATTCACCTATAAAATGGAAACAAATAGCAGAACGAATTAAAAACCAGAATTCCTCAATATGTTGTTCACAAGAAACACATTTGAAGCAGAGAGACACACACAGGGTAAGGATCTGGAGCAGAGATCTATTATGCTTCAGCTGAAGCAAAGAAAGCAGAAGTAGCACTCAAGATCTCAGAGAAAGCAAAAGAAAAAATAGACCTAATCAAAAGAGATAAAGAAGGAAACTATCATGCTGAAAGGTAATATAGAATAGACAATGAAGTCATATCAGTACTAAGCATATATGCACCAACTAGTATAGCATCTAAATTTTTGAAGGAGAAGTTGAATGAGTAACAGGAGGAAATAGATAAAGAAACCAAACTAGTATGGGACCTCAACTTTTCCCTCTCAGAATTAGATAAATCTAACCAAAAAAAATAAACAAGAAAGAAATTAAGGATGTGAATAAAATTCTGGAAAAGTTAGATATGCTAGATCTTTGGAGAAATTTGAATGGGAATAGAAAGGAATATACCTTTTTCTCAGCAGTACTGGTACCTACACAAAAATTGACCATGTATTAGGACATAAAAGCCTCACAACAAAATGCAGAAAAGAAGAAATAGTAAATTTATCCTTTTCGGATCATAATGCAGTAAAAATTACAATCAATAATAGGCACTAGAAAGCGAGACTAAAATTCAAATGGAAATTAAATAATCAAATCCTAAAAAACAAGTGGGTCAAAGAACAAATCATGGAAATGTTCATTTCATCTAAAAAATGACAACAATGAGACAACATAGCAAAATTTTATGGGACGCAATCAGAGCAATACTAAGGGGAATGTTTATATCTCTAATTGATTGCATCAACAAAATAGAGAAAAAGTAGATCAATGAGTTGGGCATGCAGCTAAAAAAAACTAGAAAAAGAACAAATTAAAAATCCTTAATTAAATACCAGATCGGAAATCTGGAAAATCAAAGAAAAGATTAATAAAAATTGAAAACAAGAACACCATTGAACTAATAAATAAAACTAGAAGCTGGTTTTATGAAAAAAAAATCAATAAAATAAATGAACCACTGGTAAGTTTGATTTTAAAAAAAGAAAAGAAGAGAACCAAATTACTATGATCAAAAAAGAAAGGGATGAATTCACTACCAGTAAAGAGCAAACAAAAACAAAAACAATAAAACATTTGTCAGGAATCATTTTGCACTTTTTTGCCTATATGTCCTCTATGACAATAAATTTGACAATCTAAATAAAAAGATTAAATATCTTCAAAAATATAAATTACCCAGATTAGTAGAAAAAGAAATAAAATACTTTAATAACTCAATCTTAGAAAAAGAAATTGAATGAGTCATAAATGAATTTCCTAAGGAAAAATTTCCAAGACCAGATGGATTCTCAAGTGAATTCTACCAAATATTTAAAGAATAATTAATCCCACTATTAAATAAACTATTTGGAAAAATAGGCAAAGGCAAAGTCCTACAAAATTCCTTTTATAACACAAATATGGTGCTGATACCCAAACCAGGAAGAGTCAAAACAGAGAAGTAAAATTATAGATCAATTCCCTAATGAATATTGATGCAAAAATTTTAAATAAAATACTAGCAAAGAGATTACAGCAGCATATCACAAGGATCATACACTATAACCAGGCTTGATTTATACCAGGAACGCAGGGATAGTTCCATACTAGGAAAACTATTAGCATAATTGACCATGTCAATAACAAAACCAATAGAAATCATATGATTATCTCAACAGATGCAGAAAAAGCCTTTGACAAAAACACAACACCCATTCCTATCAAAAACAATAGAAAGCATATGAATAAATGGAGCTTACCTTAAAATGATAAGTAATATTTATCTAAGACCATCAGCAAGCATTGTTTATAATGGGGATAAACTAGAAGCATTTTCAGGGGTGAAACAAGGATACCCATTATCACCTTTATTATTTAACATTGTACTAGAAATGTTAGCTATAGCAACAAGAGAAGAAAAAGAAATTAAAGGAATTAAAGTAGTTAATGAGTAAACAAAGCTTTCACTCTTTGCAAATGATCTGATGTTATACTTAGAAAATCCTAGAGAATCAACTAAAAAACTGCTTGAAATTATCAACAACTTTAGCAAAGTTGCAGGATACAAAATAAGCCCACATAAATCATCAGCATTTCTATATATTACCAACCAAGTCCAACAGCGAGAAAGAAATTCCATTTAAAATAACTGTAGACAATACAAAATACTTGGGAATCTACCTGCCAAGAAAACCCCAGGAACTATATGAACACAGCTATAAAACACTTTTCACACAAATAAAGTAGATTAAACAATTGGAAAAAACGTTAATTGCTCATGGGTAGGTCAAGCCAATTTAAGAAAAATGACAATTCTGCCTAAATTAATCTATTTATTCAGTACCATAACAAACTACCAAAAATATTTTATAGAGTCATAAACAATAACAGTTCATATGGAAGAACAAAAGCTCAAAGATACCAAGGGAATCAATGAAAAAAAATGTGAAAGAAGATGGTCTATTTATACCAGATATGAAACTGTATTATAAAGCTATAATTATCAAAACAATTTGGTACTGGCTAAGAAACAGAGATCAGTGGAATAGATTAGGTACTACAATTACAATATAGTAAATGATCATAGTAATCTAGTGTATGATAAATCTAAACATCCAGGCTTTTGGAACAAAAATTTGTTATCTGACAAAAACTGCTGAGAAAACTGGAAAACAATATGGCAAAAATTAGGTGTAGAGCAACATCTCACACTGTATACCAAGATAAGACCAAAATGGGTACATGATTTATACCTAAAGGGTGATAGCATAAGCAAATTAAGAGAGTATAGAATAGTTTATCTGTCAGACTTAAGGATAAGGGAAGAATTTAGGACCAAAAGAGGTGTAGAGAGCATTACAAAATGTAAAATAGATCATTTTGATTATGTAAAATTCAAAAGTTTTATACAAACAAAACCAATGCAACCAAAATTATAAAGAAAGCAGAAAACTTGGGGGGGGAAGGGAACTTTGCAAAATATATCTGATAAAGGTCACATATATAGAGAACTGAGTCAAATTTGTAAAAAGACAAGTCATTCCCCAATTGATAATGAACAGGCAGTTTTTAGGAAAAGAAATCAAAGCTATCTATAATCATATGAAAAGTGCTCTAAATCACTATTGATCAGAGAAATGCACATTAAAACAATTCTAATGTACCACCTCACACCTATCAGAGTGTCTAATATGACAAAAAAAGGAAATTGTTGGATATTGGAGGGGATGTGGGAAAAACTGCTACGCTAAAGTACTTTTGGTGGAATTGTGAACTGATTCTGGAGATAAATTTGCAACTCTGCTCAACACACTATAAAATTGGGCATATTCTTTGATCCCACAATAGGTCTGTATCCCAAAGACATCTGAAAAAAGGAAAAAGCACCTATTTGTACAAAAATATTTATAGCAGCTCTTTTTGTGGTGGCTAAAAATTGGAAATCAAAGGTATGCCCATCGATTGGGAAATGACTAAAAAGCTGTGGTACATGATTATAATACAATATTATTGTGCTATAAGAAATGACAAGCATGATGATTTCAGAAAAACCTGGAAAGACTTACATAAATCAATGCATAGTGAAGTGAACAGAACCAGCAGAATGTTGACACAATAACAGCAATGTTGTTTGATGAAGAACTGTGAATGACTTAGCTATTCTCAGCAATATAATGATCCAAGACAATCCCAAAGGACTCATGATGAAGCATACTATATGCCTCCAGAGAGAGAACTAATATTGATCGAATACAGACTGAAGCATGCTATTTTTCATTTTCTTTCATTGCTTTTTCTTTTATTCAAGTCTTTTTTTTACAAAATGACTAATATGAAAATATTTTATATAACTACACATGTATAACCTATATCTGATTACTTAGCATCTCAGGGAGGGGGGAGGGAGGAAGGGAGGAAGGGAGGAAGAGAGGGATTCATTTGGAACTCAAAACTAAAACTAAAAATGTTAAATAATTGGGGGGAAAAAGCCACCTCCAGCACTGAAGGGTTGTGGCTTGCCCAGGGTCACTCAGTGAGTATTAGAAAAAGGATTTGGACCCAGGTCTTACTGGTTTTGAGAAAGGCTGAGGTCAGACAGAAAGTTGATAGATTGGTTTGGATATTGGCTCTATCAACTTGCTGTCTGACCTCTGGCAAGCCACTTAACCCCTCATGGTCTCAGTTTTTTTCATCTGTAAAAAGGGCATATTTATGCATAAATTACACATTTCAGGCAGTGTGTTATGATACAGTATAATAGAAAGACAGCCTTTCTCAAAACCAGTAAGAAACACTCCTTTGGATTAAGGGACCAACTTGTTGAAATGTAAATATTAATTTAGTAAGTCAATAAATATTTATTAAGGGATTGCAACCTCCCAGAATTGTGCAAGATGCCAAAGATGCAATTCTATTATAAAACATCCTATTGTGGGTTTTAGAGGTAGGGTGAGGGATGTGGAAAGATAATATACATTGGCACCTCTTCAAGCATTTACATAAAGGTATGGATTAGTTTATCAGACTAGCCAGGGATGGCTTAGAATAGAGAGCAAGAGCCAGAGTCCTGTGTGGGAAGAGTCACCACATAGGCTGCTGTGGTTCCAGGAAGGAGAGACTCCAGTGAGTCACAGCATGGGGCATTGAACACTGGGGAAGAAGGGTTGTTTCAAAGGGAGGAATATCAGCTTGTGGAAGCTATATGGTGCAGTGGATAAAGTGCTGAGGTTGGAGTCAGGAAGGCCTGAATTCAATGGTCTCAATATGACCCTGGGCAAGTCTGCTTCTGCCTCAATGTCCTCAACTGTAAGATGGTGCTAATAATGTAACTTACTTGATCTCCCAGGGTTGTTTATAAGCATCAGTGAGATAATATTTGTACGGTGCTTAGGACAGTGCCTGGCACACAGCAGGAGCTTAATAAATACTTGTTCCCTCCCTCCTCTATGTCACAATTCTCCTGAGAACAAGCACTTGCATGGTCTTGGATCTGCTAGAGTCTACAGGAGGCTTGTGTTGGAAGTAAGCTAGAAGGTAGAGATCAGGCAGGAGAGGTAAAGCTGAGCAAACAGAACATTTATTTCATATTGTATTCATTCTTTTTTGTTTTTACATCATTTTCATGTCTGCATACAAAATGCCCTTCTTACCTAGGGAGCTATCCTTTATGGAAAGATTTAAAAATAAAGGAAGGGCAGGTTAGTGAAATCAATCAATACTTTAATTGCCTCTGACAGGTATTCAGTATTCCATACCCATAGTTCTCCACGTGGGCAAAGAGAGGAGGGAAGGGCGTGTTTTTGTCTTTTTTGAGTATAAAGGGGTGTGTGACAAATTTGGGTATTATTATTACACAACAGAAGATCTGCTATCCCATTTTTACCATCAACAAGGTGGCCTAGCAGATAGAGTGCTGGATTTGGAGTCAGGTCTGGG
This sequence comes from Pseudocheirus occidentalis, assembly GCA_028646575.1. Lineage (NCBI taxonomy): Eukaryota > Metazoa > Chordata > Mammalia > Diprotodontia > Pseudocheiridae > Pseudocheirus > Pseudocheirus occidentalis. Next base: position 104,274,958 of record CM053596.1, read on the forward strand.
TTCAAATCTTGCCTCAAACCTTAGCTGAATGGCCCTGGGCAAATCATTTAACCTCTCAGCCTCAGTTTGTATATCTTTAAAATGAGGTTGATAACAGCACCAACCTTACAAGGTTGTTGAGAGTCTGAAAAGTGCTTTGCAAACCTCAAAATTCTACGTACAGGTTTGATGTTATTATTTTTTTCCCAGAGCTCTGAACCTGAACTCAAGCTCAGCTCTGTAGGGGAGGTGCAAGAGCTGACCAGCCTCTTTTTACCTGTTCCACTGCCAAATCAAGTCAAGTTATCAGGTATTTATTAAGCATCTACTATGTGCCTAGCATTGTGCTAAGTGCTGGGGATACAAAGAAAGACAAGACAGTCCTTGCCCTCATGGAGTTTATAATCTAATGGGGAGACAACTTGCAAACAAGATACTTGTTGTTCAATCCTGTCAATCATAGCAACTCTTCATGACCCTATTGGAGGGTTTCTTGGCAGAGATCCTGGAAGGGCTTGCCATTTCCTTCTGCAGATCATTTGCCCCATTTGGGGTTTTCTTGGCAAATACATTAGAATGGTTTCCCATTTCCTTCTCCAATTCACTTTACAAAAGAGGAAACTGAGGTTGGTCCAGTTAAGTGACTTGTCCAAGGTCACACAGCTAGTGTCTGAGACCAGATCTGAACTCAGGAAGATAAGTCTTCCTGCCTTCAGGTCCAGTACTCTATCCACTGCACCACCTACTTGCCCTTCAGACAAGATATATATGGGATTAATTAGACATAATCTCAGAGAGAAGGTGGTAAGTGGGGGAGGACACAGGAAAATGTTTCTTATAGAAGGTATGATTTTAGCTGAGACTTGGAGCCCAGTGCTGGTTTGAGTGGGAATGGGCAGGGAGCTCACTTTCATTCAGATGAGGAACCTTGCAAAAAGCCCAACCTCCCACCTACCTGCCTGGCAGTCTCTTCTAGCCCTGGGGAAAGCTTCACTGCAATTCCTTCTTTATGATTTCTGCCAAATGAAGCATAACCTTAACTACAACACCCTCTTGATAGGTTGCAGGGAGGGCAGGATGAGGGCCTGAACGGAGGGCTGCTTCAGCCCCATAATGTAATCACTGGCGTGGGTCATTTCAATTATGGACACCTGAGTGCAGAGTGAGAGCTGCTGCTCATAAATGCCCTCGTGCTGTGTTGCTTGGCTAATTATGAACCCATAAGTGTCTTGGTAGGTAAATAACTCAGTGTTGAGAGATACTGGCAGAGAGACGGAGAGGAGAGGAATAAGCGACGAAGCAGATCTAGCAATGTATCATGTGAGGTAGAATACCCAGGCTGCTGGTTGGGTTACTTGTCAACCCACTATCAGTGAGCTGAGGGTCCTGGAACCTTGGACAGAGGGTTAACCACCCACAGACCATCTGTCTTTGTGCCGGGGGGGAATGCTGAGCCCCAACGACTTACGTAGGGACCCAGGTGGGTCCTTTGCTACTGATCCCAGAGCTTTAGTGTAAGGTTTTGATCTGCAGTGCCCTCAGGGCAATAAGTTTCAACCCACAGCTAAAAGAAACTGGACCTAAAGCTGCTGAGTTTTGAGCATGGAAGAATGTGAATAAATGCAAACTTTAGTCCCAAACATTGGTTCCACCCTTTCTTTTCATCCACGTATGCATCTGGGGAGTGAGTGAAAAAGGCAACAGATACTTGAGGTTTTAATAGGTTTAAAAAAGTCGTTTCTGGGGCATTTCTACCTTGCTCCTTTCAGAATAGTCCCTTTGGTTTGCTATAGCTTCCTGACCCAACCAGATTTAGGACCTGACTGAGGGAACCTAGGAATTCTGCTCCAAAGATTTATATACACCAAGGGTTCTTAACCTTTTTGGTGTCCCAGTTCCCTTTAGCAGTCTGGTAAAAACCTACAGAACCCTACACAGAATGATTTTTTTAATTTAATTTTTAAATTTTAATTTATTTTCTTGGTTACATCATTCATTTCTACAAAGTTTTGAGTTACAAATTTTCTCCCCTTCTTTCCCCTACCCCCCAGCCCAAAACATTGAATCCATCGTAAAGCCCCTCCCACAATCTGTTTCTTTTTATATCCTCCTCCAACGCCCCTCTAGCTTTCTAGTAGGGCAGGGAGGGTCTCCCTGCCCCCGTCCCTGTATGTCTTATTTCCCAGTTGCATTTGATTGTATAGCTTTAAATTCTAATTTCTTGCAATTCCTCCCTTGTCACCCACTCCCACTGGAAGGCGAAGTAATTCAATACAGGCTGTACATGTGTAATTACGCAGGACATCTCCATGGTGGGCAAATTGTGAGAGGCTGATTGTATGTCCCTCCTTCCTATCCTGCACCCCCCCTTGTTTTGTTTTCTACCCTTTCCCTGTCCCTTTACTGAGGTGTGTGCTTCCCGAAACCCTCCCCCCCACCCCACCCTTTCCTCCATTCAGAATGTTTTCTTAGAATAAAATTCTCAGGATTACAAAGAAAACCAGTTATACTGAATTACAATTGTCAAAATGCTTTTTAAAAACTAGGTTCATGGGTGCCTGGTTTAAAATGCCTTAACACAGATTAGCTCAACTTTTTCTTGTTGTGCCTGAACCTTCCATGTCAACCATCAAATCAAAAGTCATTTGTGAAGCTCCTACTATGTGCAAGGCATAGTGCTAGTAGCTGGGGATGCCAATAAAAGAGTGAGACCATCCCTGTCCTGAAGAAACTTCTACTGGTGTTTATGTGTGTATGGAGAGGGGAAAGGAGGCTACTCCATGTCTGTAGATAAATAAATAAATACAGGATATATACAAAATAAATATGCAGTGATCTGGGAGGTGGGGGATTCACAACTGGTCAAAGCAGGAAAGTCCTTTCAAGGAGATGGTATTTGAATTGAAGCCTGAAGGAATAGAAAGTGAAGAGCCAAGAGTGTAAACACTGTGAAACTCAGTGGATGTGAATGGGGGTAGTACCATTCTGTCAACACTGTCAACAGTGTTGACAGAAATTGGGGAGTTAGGAAGAGAAATGGGTTTAGGAGGATAAATAATGAGTTCTCTTTGGGGCAGGTTGAATTTGAGATGCATATGGTCCATTTAGGTGGATGTGTCCAGCGGGCAGTTGGAGATGGGGGACTGACACTCACTGGGGGAGATGAGCACGGGACATCTAGATCTGGGAGTTATCTCTATGCATAAAGTATTGTTGGTATGCTTATCAGATTTTCAGATGGTATAAAGCTGACAGCAATGGTTTGTATTCTGGATTATTACAGGGTCAGGATCCAAAAGGATCTAAATCTAATAAGATAAAATTTAATACGTGTGAGTGGAAAGTCTTATACTTGGATTCAAAACACTAACATCACAAATATAATATGGGGGTGACAAGGTTAGGCCAGAAAGAAGTTTGTGAAAAAAGGGTCTAGGGCTCTATTGCCTAGTAGAACACAAACTCAAAATGAGATAACAGTGGGACATACCAACCAAAAAAGTTAACTTGGTCTTTGGTTGCACTGAGAGGACTTGAGTCATTAGGAAGGTGACAGTACTACTGTACTATGCTCTGATCAGATGACATTTATAACATTGTGTTGTACTCTGAGTACCACATTTTAAGAAGGACATTAATAAGCAGGACAGCATCCAGAGGATGGTGAAGTGTCTCAAGATCATGTTAGATGACAACAAATTGACCAAATTTGGGGTGTTTAACCTAGGGGAGAGAAGACTTAGGGGGACATGAAAGTTGTCTTCAAGTATCTGAAGGACTGTCATGGGGAAGAGGGATCAGACTTATACTTAGCCTCAGAGGATAGGACTAATAGCAATGGGTAAAAGCCACAAAGAAGAAAATTTAAGCTTGATGTCAGGAAAATCTTTGCAACATAAAAGTTCAATTGACTGCCTTCACAGGTAGTGGCTTTCCTGTGCCTTTGGAGGTATTTTAGCAAAAGCTTAATGACCACTTGCCAGAGATGCTGAAGAAGGACCTTTTTTTAATAGGTATGGATTAGGCTAGGTGGGTGAGGTCCTTCCTGCAACCGAAAGTCTGGGGGATAACAGATATTTTCTAGTTCAGACATTGTTGGGGAAGTTATATTGCTGTTCTGATATATAGTTTTCTCCATCTGTGAAATATGGGTTTTGTTTTAGTTTACCCTGATAGTTCTTAGGAGTTGGAATTGAGTCAAGGATGTTACCATTATTCACCAAGGTGGGTGCATGGGCTGTATCAGCCAAGTGGTCACATCCAGGTCTAAAGATTCACAAACTCTGAGATATATAGCAGCACAGTTGTCACTGGAACATTAATCATCTGGGATACAGTGAGGCTCCATTTGGGCTGGACAGTCCTGGCTGAGATAACCTAAGGGATGATTGTGTTTCAGGTTGCATGAGTCAGCTGACATTCTACTCACAGTACCAAAGAGTGGCCCAATGGAGGTCCAGCATTGTAACATGACCAGCTGTGGGCAGTCACTAAGGATTGGTCAATCAAGGCAGGGAAACTAGATAATATCTAATTGGAACTGAATAGGAAAACAACTAAGTCATACAGATGCAGGAAGAAACAATTCCAAGGCACAAGGCACATGGAGCACGTAGAGTAGTGGAACAAAAACAAACCAAATCCCAAAGATTACCATGGCCTAGCCAGGTTCTTCTTGATCATTAAAGACACAAGCATCTTTTTTTTAAGTCCACAGATTATGGAGAACAAGCCATTCAATCATCAGGGGATAGATTTCTTTCTCTTTTTTTTCTAAAGAGTACATGACTACTCATTTAGATTGAGATTCATGGATCGTTAGAGCTGGAAGGAATTTTGGAGGTTATCTAGCAGGTCCCCCCTCCCCCGATTATAGCGCAATGTCTTCTTTTCATAGATGGGGAAATTGAGTCCTAGAAAGATCGAGTGACATATCCAAGGTTATACCTAGAGCTAAAGTGGGCACCTGTCCCAATCCTGCATAACACTAGCAATGCCTTTTCCCTGTTGCTTGTCTCCCATTTATCCTGTAACTGTCTTGTTTGTACATGGTTGTTTGCATGTTCTCTCCCAAATTGGAATGTGAGCAGATTCTGTTTTCTTTCCTTTGTTTTCTCAGAGTTTAGTACAATGCCTGGTATATCATAGTCACTTAATAAATTCTTGAAACGTGGTCTCCCTGTCTCTAGTGCACTGCCCTTTCTCCTATTATACATTGCTTTTGCTACTATACCATGCTGCATTTATGTCATGGACTTGAATTAAAACTGTCCTGGGGCTTCCCAGAGCACATGCACAGAGGCTCCCTGCATTCCCCATCACGTGGGTGGGCCTTCTTTGGAGGAGTTTTCACCCATAAGAAAAAGTCACCCAAACTCATTTGAAGATAGCAGGAATATATGGGCCCAAGAAGGTAATATAAAAGTGCATACATGAGCAGTCCAATGAACATTTATGAAGTGCCTACTTTGTGCACAGTGCTATGCTAAGCTCTGACAGTACAAAGACAAATGGTCCTTGCCCTTTAGGAGCTTACTCACTCACTACTGGGGGTAGTGGAATGCAATACATGCACATATAAATACAAAGAAGTTTCAAGAAGGTGAGTGTTAATCTTTGGCTGAATTAGCAAAGGCTTCTTATAGAGGGTGGCACCTGAACTTTACTTTGAAGGGAGCTAGGGATTCTAAGAGGCAGGCATGAAGAGGCAGTTCTTTCTATTTTTTAAAATAATTAATTAATTTATTTTTAGTTTTCAACATTGACTTCCATAAGATTTTTGAGTTTTAAATTTTCTCTTTCTCTCTCCTCTTCCTCCTCCTTAAGATGGCATGCAATCTGATATAGGTTCTACTTATAGATTTATATTAAACATATTTTCACTTTAGTCATGATATAAAGAATTAGAACTAATGGGAGGAACCACAAGAAAGAAGAAACAAAACAAAACCACAAAAGGAGACTCCAAAGTTCTTTCTCTAGATGTGGATAGCATTTTCCATCATGTGTCTTTTGGAGCTGTCTTAGATCATTGTACTGTGGAGAAGAGTCAAGTCTATGAAAGTTAGTTATTACACAGTGTTGCTGTTACTGGGTACAGTATTCTCCTGATTCTGCTCATTTCACTCAGCATCAGTTTATGTAAGTCTTTCTAGGTCTTTCTGAAATCTGCCTATTCATCATTTCTTATAGCACAGTAGTATCCCATTACATTCATATACCACAACTTGTTCAGTCATTCACCAATTGATGGACATCTGTTCAATTCCCAGTTCTTGGCCACCAAACAAAGAGCTGCTATAAATATGTTTGTACATGTGGGTCCTTTTCCTTTTCTTAGGATCCCTTTGGGATATAGACCTAGAAGTGGCATTGCCAGGTCAAAGCGTATGCACAGTTGTATAGCCCTGTGGGTATAGCTCCAAATTGCTCTCCAGAATGGTTGGATCAATTCACAACTCCACCAACAATGGGGTGTTCCAATCTTCCCAAATCTTCTCCAATATTTATCATTTTCCTGTTTTGTCGTGTTAACCAATCTGATAGGTGTGATGTGGTACCTCAGAGTTGTTTTGATTTGTGTTTCTCTAATCAGTAGTGGTATAGAGCATTTTTCATATGACTATAGATAGCTTTAATTTCTTCCTCTGAAAACTGTCTGTTCATATCCTTTGACCATTTATCAGTTGGAGAATGACTTGCGTTCTTATAAATTTGACTCAGTTCTCCATATATTTTAGATATGAGGCCTTTATCAGAGACACTGGCTGTAAAAATTGTTTCCTAGATTTCTACTTGAGGTATTGCTTTCTAGATAAGGGGGAACTATATGTACAAAGTCATGGAGCTGGGAAATGAAGTGCTTTGTACAAAGTGCTTTGCGAGAGGATGATGACCAACAGAAATGAGGAAAATGGGAGAAGAGATGGTTTTTAGAGAGAAAGAGAATGAGTTGTACATAAAGGGTAGCCTAATACATGGAAGCTGATGAGATCACCAAAGCAGAGAATTTAGAGAGAAGAGATAAGAATCCAGGACAAAGCCTTGAGCAATACCCACACTTACTAGCAAGAGGGGAGGAAGGTCCAGCAAAGAAGACTGAGGAGCAGTTAAACATCTATGAAGTCCAAGAAAGAGTAACAGGGTAGATGCCATTAGAGGAGAAGATCTGGGCCACTTTCTAGCGGCCAAGGCCAAAAACTACTAAGGGGTCAAGGAGAATGACTCTGAGAAAGGTCCATTGGGTTTAGCAGTTAAAATAGCAATGAAGGAGAAAGAAAAGTAGGCAGAATAATAATAGTTGAAAGACTTCTGAGAAAAGGTCTGTTTTGCACAGTGTTGGCAATGCTTTTTCCTGTGGTAGAATTACTGGACTTCTGGGGAAAAGAAATTGGATAGCAGTATCCTCCCAGAGGAACAAGCTTCTAGACTCCATTTCTGTGCAGTTTGGGCACACCTTATATTCAAAGTTGCGTAGCACTTAGTATTTTTCAAAGCACTTTAATCCATATTACCTCATTTTGATTTTTTCCAGCAATATCATGGGGGTATAGATATCAGGTGTTGGTATCCACATTTGACAGATAAGGAAACTGAGGCTTGGAGAATTTCAGATACTTGTCCAAGGTCACCTAGTTAGTTAGAGGAAGAGCCAGGACTGAAATGCTAGTTTCCTGCCTCCTAATCCAATGTAATTTCTGCATCAAAGCTATGTGTGTGTTGGGGGGGGGGGTAGGGCAGAGGAGTAGGGGAACAAATAAGTTTCTTCCTGGTCCTTAGAGTGGTGAAAATAATATGTCTTCCCCACCTTCCCCAGTTGGAGAAAAGGAAGAAAGCTGGGATAAGTTCGGGAATGCTTAAGCATGTAGAGGCAGAGGAAGATAGCCAATGAGAGAAGGCAGGAAGTGGGAAGGTTAACAGGTGGAGAGGGGAGGGCTCCGTGGACACTTTCTCTTCTGAAACTTCTTATGTTCCTCATTTCATTAACAGCGGCAGCAGAATTTCATGGACAATTGGCGTTGAGCACTAACAGGGAGGTAATGAGAGAAAGAGGCTTCAGGTAAAGGCTGTTTGTATTTAAATTTTTTTTCTGGGGGAAGGAGGGTGGTGTTTTTAAAAAGCAATTTCAGAGCTGGCCAAAGTTACCACCTATTTTAGCTGTTCCATGACCTCCACAAAGACAAAGAAAGAAGTCAGAGTTGGTGGGGCAATGCAGATTTTTCTCTGTCCTCAAACCCCTACTAGCCAGCACACGCCCAAAGGCTGGTGGGGAGGGCTGGAGTAAGGCTGCAGATTTCACAGTCTCTCAGACTTGGGATTGTCTGGGAGGAGCAGAGGGAGAATTGCTGGGAAATGTGTCCTTGGCAAGCCCGGAGAGAATCAGTCACTCCATAACATGTATTGTCTGTCTTTCTGCGGCTGCAAGAAAAACCCTTGAAGTCTGAGGCAGGGAAGAGGAATACCTAGACACAGAAGGCAGAGTTCACACCCTCAGGGAGTTCACAATCTCCTTGAGGAGGTAGAACAAGACCATGTAGGAAAACCACCCAAAGTCTTCGAAAAGAGGGAAAACACAATTATCAATAAAGGCTACGTAAAACTGCATACAGAAGCAACAAAGGGAAGGAGAGAACTGAGAAATTTGAGATTTCTGAGAGAAATTGTATTCTGAGCAATGACAGGAGCGTGGGTCCTTGGATAAAGTAAAAAAAGAAGCTGGAGGAGGCCTTTGGATTTGGATTTGGATCTGATACAATAGGCAACAAGATTTCCATGCATGGGAACAGCCCAATTAACATGGTATTTAGAGAAAAATCACTCTAGCAGTTGTGTGGATTGGAGGAATGAGAGACTGGAGGAAGGGAGGAAAAACTTGTGGTTCAGATGCCAAGTAACAAGGCCTCCTTCCCTACTCTAAAGGACCAGTGGGAATGGATGAGAGGCAGGGGTCAAGGAGAGATGCTCAAGGGCAGGGACCCTTTCTTAGCCACCCTTGTGTCCTACCTTGTGCCTAGCACAGTAGGCTCAATAAATGGGCTTTTGGTCAATTGATCAATTTACACAACCTGGGTTCCCAGATCTCCTCCAACAATTGTTCACCAAAAGCCAGCCCTAGATCAGAGGCGCTGGATAGTGGAGCCAGGTCTGGGAGCAGTGGTGCTGAATAATCCAGAAAGGTAAGGGACTCAAAAGAACTTAAAATTGTCTAGAAAGAATAATTAATATGGATATTAATCATTGCAGATTCAGACCTAAAAGGCACTTGATCAGCTATGAGGACCAGGACTGGTAAGAAGGCTAGTATGCCACAGAAGGGTACTGGAACCTAAATTATACAGATACAAAAGCATAGCTGTAGATCAAATGGAGCCTGGAGTCGGGAATATCTGAGTTCAAACCCAGACTCACCAAACCTGGGCAAGTCACTTAACCTCTGTTTGCCTTAATGCACTGGAGAAGGAAATGGCAAATGATTCCAGTGTCTGTGCCAAGAAAACCCCACGGACAGACAGTATAGGCCACAGGGTGATGACGAGCTGGCACAACTGAATAACAAATAGATCTGGAAAGGGTAGAGAAACTATCTAGTCTAACATTTTTGTTATAGAGCTAGAGGATAAATACCTACTATAGGTAGTTAGTGACAGAGGCAGGATCTGAACCCAGGTCCTTTGACTCCAGAGCCAATGTGCTTTCTGCTAGTCTATATTATTTCTCTTACTCTTGAAAAGATTATTTGTGGTAAATGGAAATATACAATAGAGCAGGCTAGGGCCCCATGAATCATTCCTTCACCCCCAGTCCCCTACCTTTAGGCTGTGTATACTATGAACTTGGCCTAGCTAGTCTGGCAGAGAACTCCACACTGCCCACAGGGAGCAAAGGGTGATGGTGTACACTCCGAGAACTAGGAGGTAACCCTGGAACAAAAGCTTGTCGAATCGGTAGAGGATTGTAAGCCATGAAGCCTCCTGTTGGACAGCCTGGTCCAGAGCCTGAATGCAGGAGCTGATGGACTGGAGCTGGGCCAGGGCCTCCTCCAGAAACCCCACCTGGGTTTGGTGCTCTTGACAGGGAGGAACATCTGAAACAAGGCAGAAAACAATCCAGTAAGTCAGGATCGTCAGGGTTCAGCGTTCTCTTCAACTTTAAGACCTAGAACTTAGGTGGTATGATAAAAGCTGTAGGGGAAGAATGTTCACCCCCCCCCCCAGTGGAAGGGGGTGAAGCAGGGAAGAAGGAAGACAAAATTGCAGTGTGTTCTGTTAATTAGCATTCAGCTTAGACAGTACCTTCGGAATAATCTGCGATTCTTCCTTTTCCTTCTCTTCCCATATCCAAATAATCTACTGTTTCATGCTGATTCTCCCTCCACTGTTATCTCTTCTCTTCACTAACATCGCCCTTATTATAATTCTGATCTTTGTGACCTTTTGTCAGACTATGGTTATAGCCTCTTGCCCAATCTCCTTGCCTCTAATTTCTTCCCATTCCAATCTCATCTCCCATCTTGCCAAAGTTATTTTCCTAGTGTGTAGTTCTTACCGTGTCACTCTTGTAACCAAAACCCCCCTATCTCCTAATTGTCTAAGTGATGAAATGCAATAATTCTTTCACTTGGGATTGAAAAGTCTAACTTCAACCTATCTTTGTGGGCTCATTTTACTCCACTCTCCACACATTACAGTCCAGTCATATTGGACTCCTAACTGTGCCCTGATCTTGTTCTGCCTTCTGCCTCTTTTCATTCACCTATTCTATCCCCATTTTTGCAAAATACTCCTTACGTATCTCCAATTTTTGAAATCCTCTTCCTTCAAGGACTAGGTTCAAGTGCTACCTTCTCTACCAACCATTTCCTGATCATGTCCTCAAATTTCTTGTAGTGCTTTGTCTGGACCTCCCTTACCCTTATCACTTATCTGTGAATGTGGATAAACCATCCTCCACAATTAGTTTATAAATTCTTTGAAGGCAAGAGCACTTTTTATCTTTGTATTCCTAATACCTAGGAAAGTGCCCTCCACATAGTAGGTGCTTGATAGCTCTTTGTTGAATTGACTTAAATGGGGAGAATGCCAAAGCTATAATGGCACATCTGAGTGCATCTAGGTCAGATTAATAGGTTTCAGGGGCTTGGGGACCAACCCAGCTTGTCCCATTTAGAGCCCTGGGGACATTGGGAGAACAACTGGGACAGGAAGAATATCTTGCTTTCTCACATTAAGTGAACAGAAAATCTAAGACTTTGGAATAAAAACGTAGGTGCTTTAAATTGTAAGGATATGCCTTTTACTCACTGAAGTAGGGGTTCTTAACTTTTTCGGTGCTATGATCCCCTTTGGCAGTCTAATAAAACCTTGTAGACACCTTCCCAGAATAATAGTTTAATATATGAATTATTCATAGAATAACAAATTAAATAACTTGTATTGGAATACAGTTATTATAATACTTAAAAACAAGTTTACAGACCCCATGTTCAGAACCGCAGATCTAACAGAAAAGGTACAAAGCATAGAAGTCTTTTTTCTAGTCCAGATGAGACTGATTAGATAGGAGATCAGCTAGATGGAGCAGATAGACCTTTAGGTTCTGGAATGGGCTGCTTGAGCTGGAGCCATGAGAGTGTTTTACAGATCTAAAATCCTTTGCACAGATCCATGATGCCCTTAAGTGTTCCATCAATGTGAAATGACAGTGGTAAAAATGAAGCAAAGGGAAACTCCAAGCTTCTCACTTACCTGTTGGGGCATCAGCCACAGTCAAAGAAGTTCTGGTCAGATGGACACTGTCCACTGGTCTAGCCTTGGAGGGCCTTTGGAAACAAAAGAGGGGATGGTCCTGCTTACTGCTCCTTTCTGTATGGAGGAACTTAACTAGAAGGATAGACTTAGATAAGCTGAGAACCAGGAAGACCATACAGACTGTGAAGAAGACACCTGGAAAAGAGGGTCAGGAAGAGGTAGGGTGAGCAGAAAGATACAGTCCTTCTTCCATTTCCAAATTAAAATATAACATTAAATTTTTGTTGAAAGGCAGAAAAGTTAGTTCTCTTGTAGCCCCAAGACTACTCACCAATCAAAGGCGTACTCACTGCACTCCTGGGTACCTCATCAGACATGTTGACCTTGAAGATTGTGTAGCCCACCAGGATGCTGGTCTTGAAAGTGATCCTGGTGCGGCAGCTTGGGGGTAGATAGAAACTGCCTAAATCCACAACCATGAGAAAAATGCTGGGAATCAACAGATTGATCACATGGGCCAATGGTCGTCTCCGTATCACCACCTGGAAAGGACAGTGGAATCAAGTAGCAGGACTCTCTTCTGGGCTCCCCTTGCTGTATCCTGCCTTACCATGTCCAGGGTTATGGAATCAACAGCATGGAGGGGGGTAGTCCTTTTAACTAAACAATGTTTGTTTGACAAAGACTTCTCTAACACCACCCTGAACTCTTAAGTTTTTTCAGCGTCTGAAACTCTCTTTACTTCTCTTTTAGGAATGAGTGTGATATTACTCCAAGGTTAGGAAAAAAAGAAAGTTTCGAAGGATTTGGACTAGATCTATCAGTTCTTCTGCATAGGAAACTCCTAATAAGAAAATCATGTCTTATCCCTTGACAACTGTATTATCAAGCCATCTAGGCAGCACAGTGAATAGGACAGCATATTTGGGGTCAGGAAGACCTGATTTCAAATTCAGTCTCAGATACTTGCTAGCTGTGTGACCCTAGGCAAGTCACTTAATGTCCGTTTGCCCCAGTTTTGTTATCTGTAAAATGGGGATAATAATAGCACTTACCTCCCAGGGTTATCAGTGAGGACAAAGTGAAACAGTGTTTGTAAAGCGCTTAGCACAGTTCAAGGGACACAGTAAGCATTACATAAATGTTAGCTGTCGTTATTATGATTAAGCCATTTAACTACTGTCTGCCTTAGTTTCCTTTTTTTTTTCTAAAACGGAGATGATAGCACTACCCTCCAGAATTATTGTGAGGATCATACAAGACGATACTTTTAACAGGCTTTGAAAACTGCGGAGCGCAATATAAATGCTACTGGTTTATATGCTGTAAAGTAATTATTTCATGAAGATTAGACCCAAAAATTGTCAATGAATATTTCATGAATTGCCTAGTCTCCCTAGCTAAAATGTAGTGTTCTTAAGGACTGATCTGAGAGGCTACAAGGTACGGTAGACAGAACCCTGGGTTTGGGACCAGGAAAACCTAGGTTTAAATCCTCTCTCTTAGCCTTAATGGCTGAGTGACCCAAGATTAGCCACTGACTTAGTCTTGGACTTTAATCTCCTCATCTATAAAATGAGGGAGGTGATGATAACTGTAGTACCCACCCATAGTAGGACTATTGCAAATCCCAAATGAAGTGTGTTTCGCAAACTTCAAAATACCCACTATTATTATATAAATCTCTTTATAGTCCCATTGGCACAATGGTAGGCATAAAGTAGATATTAAATAAAGAAAATAAGGAATTGGAATTGAATGACAAAGAACTTCCCGGCAAACAAGATTATGATGGCTGTTGTTATTAGCGTTAACTATTATTGAATCTCATTTCCTGGTGTAGGGATTGAGAGCATTTTTAAAAACAGGATGGATTTTCATCTGTCTGGAATGACCTAAGGTAGGCTTTTAAAAAAATCAGAGGAATGAATCAGATGACCTCTCCAGGTTCCTCTCAGTCAGAACAGTCTTAAAATTCTGGGCCAGCTGCCTATGGAGACAATAGAAGGAAATGTTAGAAAGTGTCATGATTCTTGGCCAACTTGTTTTTCTTGTTAGTGTAGAGCCCCTCTGAAACCATAATGTCTTTTTTGAGAAGTGAGTTGAGAGGGAGAAAAAATCCTAAATTTGGTGGAGGTTAGAACTGAGCTGGGAGAATACAAGGAAAGACTGACTAGATCAGTCCAAAGAGGGGGAAGAGCTCAGTGGTTTAGGCAGAGGTACCAGCTCATTGATCAACCACATCAGCCATTGGTTCTGGGAGTGCATCTCAGCTCTGTAAAGTTAGACAGGCTAAAATCATTTAGCTAATTGTAGCCTAGTGGTTATTGGGCTTTGTTTTTGTTTTTTAACATTAAACACGTTTGGCTATGAATATCTAAAGCCGAGAGAGACATTCACCACTTTGCAATGATTTGGTTAAAACCCCTTTCCACAAAGAGCAGCCAAGAAAAACAGTAACAAAATTAACTCTTTTCAACCTGCACCTCTGCTGTTTTTGTCAACAAGCAGCAGTGTATGTTGATAGCAGCAGATGAGCATAGGCAGAATGGAGAGCTAAGATGTTCAAGAGAATAAAAAGGTTTTCCAGTTATGTCCCACACCCATGTTTCTGGGAGATATTAGAACCATGATGGCTTTGCCCAGAGGGCTGACCTAATGGAATGATGGAAAAGCATTCTCAGCCATAACTCCAGATGAACCTGCTTCTTCTGTTTGATGAAGGCAAGAAATCTCCCAATAAGTTGTGGGAGTTGGATTAATAAAGAAATCTCCCAGTGATTCAGCTGGAATTCATACAAAAGGAAAGCCCAAAGAAAGAAGCAAGATACTTATGTAGAAAGAGCAACAGGCTAGGAAGGAGTCAAGAGCAGAGAATTTCAAATTCTCGTTTGGTTGCTGGATAACCAAATAACCCTCAGTGAGTCTTTTAAATTCTCTGGGTCTCAGGCAATCCTTTTATTCAAAGAGGGAGGCAGTGTGGTAAGAGTGAAAAGAATGCTGAAGTAGGAGTCACAAGACCCAATTTTGAATCTCAATTTTGCCACTTAATACCCGTGTAACCTTGGTCAAATTACTTGACTCTCTGTGCCTCATATTCCTCATATGCCAAATGAGAAGGTTAGACTGGGGGACCTCCAAAGCCCCTTCCAATTCTAGAACTATGATCCCATTAGTGTAATGAACTTTGTCTCCATTGGAGAGAAGGAACAAATGAGGTTAAAACCGTGAAACACTTTGAGAAAAGTCTTTGGGTCAGACTGAGTTGTCAGAATTATGATTGCCCATGCAGGGGTCTGCATGATGCATGTAGTGGGTCCACAGTCTAATAATCATAGAAGCAGAAGACTGTAGGGTAAATTGGGACCAGAGCAAAAGGGCAGCAGGTATGATTTCAAGTGACTACAATTCTAGAGGTGGCGAAGTTTTGTCAAAGTGGGAAGCATACATGGGTCTTGACAGACTGCAAAGGGAGCAGTGTTGGAAGGATACAGGATATGTAGTTCGTTGCTGCCACTGACTGCCCCCCTAGAATCAATTCTGGCTGTGGAGAAAAAAAAACACTTTGCAAAGCTAGATAGTGGTAAGTAAATGAAGATCAAACCTAGATTTTGCTAAAACTTTAAGTAGGAACCATGATTCCCAGATCAGTAGTTCCTTGGTGATAATGTATTTGGATTTATGTTGGGATGGAATCACTCTCCCTCTCTGGAGGTAGGGGGACTAGATGAAACATCTGGAGGTCCTGTCCTGTCCAAGAGAGTCTGTGCTTGAGGCTGCTTTCAGTCTCCATGGAATGGGGGTATAGAGTGGTATCAAAAGAAAGCTTACTTGTTGAGATAAGATCCTCTGAGAGCTATTGCACCCTAGGACAAACATAGAGGTAGTATCTAACCTGACCCTGGGATAGGTGGGAAGTGGTACCAAATTTGGCTCAGTGAGAAGCAACTCTTTCTGGATCCATCGCCACCCAGAGCCCATCATTTCTAATGGACTAAGGGAGCCGGTGCCTTTAAATTCCACAGGAAAGGAAGAGAAAGCACTTTAGTTTCAGTCCGTGTTCTCCATTAGACACCCTTCAGGTGTTAGCAATATTATGCCACAATTTCATTATCCATTAAAGCCAGGTAATAATAAGTACACAAAGGTATTTGGAGCCTATTGATGTTAATGAAAGAGATCAATCTAATTCAGAACGTGTGTGCCGAGAGCTCCTTGGAGATGGAATAGGCCCCAAGGTTAGCCTTTAATTGCCTCCTTGATGGTAGACCCCACCAGTACTTAATTTTGCATGACCGTCTTTATGACATAGTTGGAATTTTGACGCCCAGATTCACGCTCCATACGGAAGCCCATTTCCCTCCCTTCCCATCCCCCTCCCCAACATTCCATTTTTGGAGAGTGCTGGGAAAGTTACTGCCACTCAGGTAAGTTCCTCTGTGTCCCTAAGTGGGAACACCATGGATCTGGCCTGTAGGCTGAGCAAGATTTCACTGAGGGGTGCTTTTCTCCTAATACCTTGAGGACTGTCACCTCCTATATTCTCTTAGAGAAAGAAAATTGATCCCACTGGACAGTTTTAAGTTTCTGTCCATGTTATTAAATCCCTTGCTAAACATTTAATTAGAATCCCACAAATAGTATATGATAACTAGGATTCCACAATTAATTGAAGTGACATTAGAGAAGGTTTCTAAAAAGTTATGATTAGTGCTTTATCACTTGTTGAGAGACCTAATGGTTCCCCAGGATTTACAGAAAGGAAGAAGCTCTCCTGTTGGATTTGTGAGACATCTTATCTGTAGGGTGATTCATATCTGTCTTTGGAAGGGAACAAAGGAGAATGAAACTCCTTTCCCTCCTGAGTACCAGGAGTACCAGATTCTTGCCTGAAAATCCATAAATCACAATGGGATTTTCTGGATTTGGTTCCATGCTGAGGGCCCAGAGCTACCCCTTCCTTCATCAAATTAAAATCCTCTCATTTCTTCTTCTTCTTAAAAACAAAACAAAACAAAACAAAACAAACAAAAAATACCCCTGTCATACAGGAATCAAATGCTGTCCCTATTGTTTCTAGGAACTAGTACATCCAATAAAGTATTGTAGGATATTTCCCCTCCTATGAGTGTTGGAACAGGTCCCAGGATCCTCAGAGACAACCTTGTTGGAAGAAATATCTGTGCTCTGGGCCCCCTGCTGAAAGTAGCCCTGACTTCAAAGCATCATCTGCCACCTCTAATAAACAATACGTGTCATGGAGCCAGCAGATATGATTGCACCATTAGCCAGGATCTATCTGGACTTTTTAGCTACCCAATTCAGTGCAAACAGCAGCAGCATATAAAAGGACCAAAGGGTTAGGACATTTATGTTAGATTATCGTTCCCCTGTCTTCATCTTCATATCCCTTACTGTGTGTGACAATAGTTGGGGTAGAAGAGGGTGATTAGATTAGAAGAAAAACTGACCTACTTTTTCAGATAACCCTCCAGCACAGGGCTCCATTTACCTCTCTCCAACTGGTGCACCCTTCTCCTTGCAGGACAGCAGTGTCATGGAGCTGAGGGTCCTTGTTCAGCTCTGTGCAGTGAAGAGAGACTGGGGCCCTATCTTATAGGCAGGATGTATGTAAATACCTTAGTTATTAAACTTTTTCATAAAGGCATGACTGAGTTTATAAATTTATTACAAGATTTAAAAGGGCATGGGAGATTAAAGGAGACCAGTATCTAATAATGAATCAACCTCAAATCTTAATTAAAGTTATAGACCATCCGATTAACCTACCCATGTAAGAATCAGAACTATATTTTCCATGAGAATGGCTATATTCTTTTCCACTATATCCTAGAGTGTTCTCCCTTACCTGGAGGGTCCCATCCTGATATCCAGAACAAAAAAGTTTCAGGGGGAAAAAGTTTAGAAAAGTGTCTGAACTGCTCTTTTTTTTCTCCACATGCCTTGGCAATGCATACAAAGAGGAAATATGACACTGAGGCCACCAGGGGAATAAGCTGTGAGCAAGACTCCTGAGACCTAGAATGGGCATTACTGCTTTATACAAACCCTTTGTGCCTCAGTCTTCTCATCTGAAAAATGGAAATAATGCTGTTAAAATTCTCCACCTAGGCAAGGAGAGGATAAATTGAGAGCTGGGGTGAAAGGGTTGGATGCAATTACAAATGATTACTGCTTTTGCAGAGGCTCTGCGCCTGTGTATTTCTCAGCGTGCTGGCCCTGTCCTTGCTTTTGTTTGTCTCCTCCATGCAGTGTAGGTAATGGTGTGTGCATCATTCTCTGGAGCGCTTGATAGGTGACTGTTCCACCTGGCACGTGTTAGTCCTGTGCATTTCCCTTTAATGCTCTCCATTATTTGGGCTGCATTAATAATGTTTGCAGGCTGATATCTTTAAAATTAATGAGGTGTTTACTCTTATCCAAGAAACTCATCAAAATAAAGGCAAAGAAAAGCTTCCTTTTTTCCTTCTTCTAGCAAAAGAGGTGGACAAGTGGGCCCCAGTGCAGTCTTTGCTAAGAAGATAGAGAAAATCAAGGAAGAATACACACTTGCTGCTAGAAGTGGGGTTGCCATTATCACCA
Source organism: Pseudocheirus occidentalis (assembly GCA_028646575.1). Classification (NCBI taxonomy): domain Eukaryota; kingdom Metazoa; phylum Chordata; class Mammalia; order Diprotodontia; family Pseudocheiridae; genus Pseudocheirus; species Pseudocheirus occidentalis. Next base: position 104,293,287 of record CM053596.1, read on the forward strand.
GTGGCCTCATGTATTAGTTAGGTTATAAGTTCTGTATATGCGATAAATATTTGTTGATTGAATGGAAGTCCATATGTGGTAAGGGAAGAGAGAACACACACACACTTAAGTAGACAGCAGTGGGCTTAGCTGGTGCTCTGCTGAGCATACTTGGAAATCTGCCGGCATTCCTCCACAACTTGCATAGATGTGTGGCTGAACATTGCTCTAAGTCATTGTAGGTACTTTTCTCTCTTAAGATCTGGATGTTCACTGGAACCAGGAGCTTTTGCAGGTTCTCCCAGGTTTAGTCTGCCTTCTAAGCCTGAAAGGGATGGTTTCTTGCTGAGTATATCTTGTGGGCACAGTGATCTAGTATGCAACTTTGATCACAGCTTCTTGGCATAAAGAATCCATCCACCCCTCTCAACAAGTGGTTCTGATACAGAGCCCTCCTGAATGCTAATAGTCTGGGACTGGTCTTTTCCATGTGGCTATGCATTGTGTGAGGATACCCAGATATAAGCTATAAATCATTCCATGGGGATGTGTAAGCAAGCACCCCACAATTCTCCCCCTGAACATCCCCTCACTTTATGGTTTCCTCTGCTGGTTAAATTTCCACATTAACACGCAGTCATCAGCACCCGCTAGTGGTCTAATGAGGGTCAGTGATGACCATTGTACACTCACAGGCTCATAGATCTGGAGCTGGGGGAGACCACAGAGGTTATATCAATCAATCTCCTTGTTTTACAGATGAGGAATTGGAGACAGGTGAAAAGAGCTGCCTATGGTCACACAGGTAGCAAATGGAGAGTCAGGACTATAGCTAAGGACCTCTGACACCAAGGCCAAAGGTCTTTCCAGTGCACACAGTTGGTCTCTTGAGGTGTATCTCTCGAGGATCTCTGTCAACTGGTCCTTTATGTGCAAATCATATGAAATTTGTAATATTTATGGATGAGGTAATCATCGACTATTTTTTTCCACAAAGGACTATCCTATATAGTAGCAATACTTTCAAGGAGATCCTATCTTCTGCACTCATTTCAATGAGGATTTTGTGGAATGTACTAGGCAGTTAATTAGTCTATGGTATTGTATCTTTGTTCTTGCTAAAGCAGTATTGAAAAACTTTGAGAATCAAGATCACAGTAAGTCAATTGATTCATTCATTTCCTCAGCCCAGATCTCCCCTTCTCATTCTTATGCTGTCTAAAAAATGTGCCCTCTTGGTCCCTTTGTTTATAGGCTGCCTGAACCTGAGAGGATGAGTGCATCCTCTCACCAGGCATCCAGGCCCAGTGGCTAGAACCTGAGGTTCCAGGATAAAATGGAGCCTCCAGAACTTTTGCATAACCATAGTGCCTAACCACTCTCTCCAGAGAAAACTTGGGGATTCCTTTCCCCAACATAGAACACTACAGAGAGAAAATGAGCATCAAAAGGAAGGCGGTAAAGCACCTACATGAAACTGAATCTGTGCAAAGTCTCCAGCTTCACTGTGTGTGACCCGGTAAGTTGAAGGCATGGAAAGGAGTTCCCATTCGCCATCATTCACGAACATCTTTTTGTCTTTCTTGATGTCTTCTGTGCTCCTCAGGAGGGCAAGATCTAAATCCACCACTAGAAACAACAGAAACCATTGGTCTTCACACGGCAGGAGAGGCTTCTCTAGCCTACCTTCTTCTTTACTGCAGTCCTTCCTTTCATTGCCATTACTATTCACATGATCATTTATATTGGGCTCCATAGTACATACCCCAAGTTGTGTCTCCCTGTTTTGAATACTAGGTGAAAACAGCCATGAGTGAGGATAAGAACTGGGCCCTATTATCTATAGGTTGTTGGAGCTGGCACTGTGGCGTCCCTACAACCTACTTCTGGAGATAAACGTCATATCATCATAACTCCCAAATCAGAGGTGCTGTAGGCAGCCCTAAGGACCAGGTAGATACTCCCAGGCTTGAATCATATCAGAACTAGAATCATAAAACCAAAGATCTAGAAGGGAATGGACTTCCAAGGTCATCTAGTCCAATGTCATCAGTTTACATATGTGGAAACTGAGACTGAGAGAGGTCAAATGACTTGCCAAGGTCATACAAGTAGGAAGCATTAGAGGCGGGATTTGACCCCAGGTCTTCTGACTCTAGCACCAGTGATCCCCTTCTATATGCTTCATGAAGCTGTTAAAGTAATCTTCCCATTACATAGGTCTGACCATGCCACTCTCCTCTAAAGTCTTTGGTGGCTCCTCATTGCTTATGGGATAAAGTACAAGCTCCTCAACCAGCACTCCAAGGCCTTCTTTTTCTGGCTCCAACCAGCCTTACTTTCATACCACTCTACTTCACATAGTCTGGCCAGACTCAAAACTCCACATGTTTTCTCCCACATTTCTGAATCTGCACAGGCAAACCATCTCCCAGGCTTATTTCCCTCTGTACTCATCTCTACTTGTCAAAATCCTTCTCTTCCTCTAAGGCACTTCTTTCCAGTTGGAGATTCTTTGCTCCTTCCTAAAGCTTCGCCCAGTTCTCTCTTTCCCTTACATGCTTTCCACCTTGTATTATTACACTTATTTAATATATGTTGTATCCTCTCCACACACCCCTCTGCCCACTGAAATGTTAGCTTTGTAAAAACAGGATTGTGTTGTTTTCATTGCTTCTTTTCTGGGCACCCAGCATAGTGTCTTGAGAAGATCAGGTACTTAACAAACAAATTGAGTTAAGCTGAACTGAATTCAATTGAATAAACAAACTAATGACAAGAATAAAGTCAAGCAATGACAGATATCAGCTGTTTTCACTTCGGCATGTGTTTTCTCTGTAAGAACATTTTCCAGGTAGCTGACCCCATCTCTCAAGGTTTACCTGTGTGCAGGATGCTATTGAAGGTTAGACTGCAGTTCTGTGTATCAAATGGGAAAGCATATGTCTCCAAACTGCACGCAGAGACCACCTGGATGGGTTTACTGCTCTTAATGGTCCCAGATGAGTTCACGTAAACATAGGGAAGATCAGGAGATTTTTCAATGTCCACGCTACATAAAACACAAGAAAACTTGCTGTTGAATAGATGGCCTGGGTTGGTTATACAGTCCTGATTCTACTAAGGGAGAGCTGCTCAGCACTGGCCATGAATGACAGCCATGACTGACCTCCATAAAGTAGAAGGAGATGGACATTTCCCTCGGCATGATTCAATACTAGCAGTTGCCTCAGTAATGGCATCCTCAGGAGTTTTTCTCTGTAGCTCTGCTTTAGTGCTATTTTATTCTCAGATGGAAAAAAATCCTATTCATATCGTAATTCAAGCATCTATACTTAAATGTTTATCCCTCATGAAGTGAACTCAATACATGTAATGTCCACTTCAATTCTAAAATTCTATTCTTTCTCTCCTAGATATACATGGCAACATAGCATTGGCCCAAATTCAGAAACAATAAGGTAACAAACTGAAAAAATGGTCATTGGTCTGATTACTCTAACTGGTCTATGCCCCATGGAAATAGAACCAACTCCACATACAATTCATTGATGATGATATCTGGGGCCCAGATGGCACTCAGTGGAAGGGAGATTTCAACTATTCCATCAAACATACTGGAGTTCCAGGCTAAAAACTCATCATTCCAAATCTGTAAGGAGTCAGAAAAGAAACTTGTCAAAACATAGCATTGTTGAAGAGCAGAGAAGAAGTTTAGCTATTGATAAAGTAGATTTCTCCCCTTTCCCTCCAACAAAACCAATCATAAAAAGGATAGCTAACCCTAAACCAGAAATAGTAAACATACATTTCATATGGCATTCAATAAGGTGAGTTTGACCTTTAAGCCCTGGCTAATCATATATCAAACAAGTAAGCATTTACTAAGTGTCTACTATGTACCAAGCACTGTATTCAAGAAATAAAGATACATAATAAGTGAATAATATATACTCTTTATTAGGATAATTATATTTGTACATCATAATCAGGATTACAGCAAGAATAGAAGGAAACATGCTCAGTTACCTCTTGGTACCATAAGCTAGTCTTTAGTTTTTGATTCTGTGCATCCTGCAGAGTCAAAAAAAAGGAAAGAAAGAAACATTTGAATACCACATTAAATCTTATAATGTCAATAAATCAAAGACCTAGTTCAATGATATGTCATTTTAGGAGGAAAGAAATCAAATCTCACCAAGCAATCCTGATTTTTTAAGCATCACCTCGACTCTTCTTGGCTCTCTTAAGTTCCCATTTATTATGCACACCTGTCTCTATGAGCTTTACTATATTATCTGTGACAAAATGGCACTTTGACGGCACTTGACACTCCAAACGAATCACTAGTTTCTTTTCCACTCTAATTAGTTACTCTGCCATTAATCAGAATGAAGAATAATATATATTCTTAGCCAATCCTAGGCTAAAAATATGAGACTGAGCTTTTATTTGTAATCAAGATATTATTCATAATCTTTTAAAGTATGTTGTTTCAGCTGCTACAGGCAGTTACTCATATTAAGTCATACTATGTATGGATTTTCCTGCTCCTAAAAGAAGCTGAATGGACTAAACATAAATGAAGTGCATTGTGGATGACATGAGAAATGCAATTCCCTGAGGCCTGCAATGAGTTGGTGATCATCTTTAAATACTACTGTCTCTCAAAATGGGCTCTAGTGAAGAGATTCCTAAAACTGCCAGGCTACTGGGGGTTGGGACAAGAGGAGCAGTGAGGAGAGGGAGGAAAAACAGTCAACAGTCTTGGAAGAGTCTTTCAGGAATGTATGAGTGGAGGACATATCTTTGCAATTAAAGGGATCTTCATGAATTCATGTCTTCCTTTTGCCTCTCAATGATAAGCTGTTAATAAAGGCTACATCTTTAGAGAGAAGAAAATAGAGAAAGAAAAACAAAATCCAAGATGAAGAAATATGAAATGTCAGATCCTCTTTTGAACACATTCTAACCTGCTGTTTTCATGTCCCACTGTTATTTTGTGGTCTACTCTTGGCCCAAAGCCCAGGAAATGCAGAGATAGGCAAGAGCCCAGTCTTCCTTTGTGTTTTGTATGGTGTTTAGGACATGCCAGTTCTCAGTAAATAACAAATCATAGCTCTTGTATTGGTGCTATGAAAGCAACTGGCAATTGGTCTTTACTAGGCTTTTCCCCTTGGATTGAAAGCATGAGATCAGTTATATAGCAGTGTGTCCTTGTTGTTGTCCTCTTTCCTACCCCCAACTTCATTTAGTTTAGTTGTCATTTGAAGTTAATATTATAACCTGGAAAACTGAAGTACCTTTTACCATTAAGAAGGTGGGAGAGTTGGCTGAAAACTTTCAGAAGGGGAGAAAGACAGGATTTTAAGCAGATGTGAGGATGCCTTACTTTAGTATCTACACAAAGGTCACTCTGGATGGATCATGTTTGCAGTCTTTCATGGCTACTAAATGGATGCTTTGAGACAGTTAGCTTTTGGAGACCTGTTCCCTAGAATTATACAGTACGAAAGGATTGAATTCAGTGGAACAGCTTGTAGCCACTATAGAGGGTGACTCTTAGCCAAGATAGGCTCAGCTCATGTCCTGGCAGTTGAGATAAGGCTTTTATTAAAGCACAGACCAGGTGAGAATAACTCATTGTCATTCCCATCAGCTTGGGGATCATGGAATGTCCTTGCACACTTCCCCATGAAAGCATAAGGATGGAGGTTTTAATCCTAGCTCCATTTTGCAATGAAGAACTCCCCAGCTGAAGAGAGTAAGGTTTAATGCTGTACCCATTGTTGAGAGACCTAGGAATTAACTTTAGGGCCTCATGAGGATTTCAGCCTCAAGGTACTTAAATTTTTAGTCTATCTCTTGACAGCATCTTATTCACAAGAAATGATCTCTTTATATCGATTAAATGTATATATTGACCTTTTCCTCTTTCCCCTTTAATTGAAGTTGGAAAAGTTCCTTCATCAAATCAAACAGTCTTGAGGATGGGGAGAGGGATCCCTTCATTGTGTTGCTTCATTCTCACGATTATTTTATCCATTAGATTCTTGATTGTCTGCAATGATGGTGCCTTACTTCATTTCTCTCTTCTTGCCCACTTCTCTGCTCAATTGCTTTTACTTTCGAGGATTTTTCCCTAATGCCTGTCTGATGGGGGTGGGTAGGCTTCCTCTCTCCAAACCCAAATAACACAATGTCAAAAAAGGGAGTTTGAGGCTAAAACGAAAATCTTTTAGTCAAAGGAAACAAGTTTTTCAATGCCAGCTGGTGAACATAATTGGTTCTCTGGTGGCATTATTCACAGCTCTTCCCCTGCGTATCTTTTTTTTTTATTTTCAGATACCTTCCATCTTGCTTGTTAAAAGCAAAGGATATTTCAGAGAATTGGAATTCATTAGTCTTCCTAACAGAGGGAGCCTATTTAGATCTAAATTGGTGGTTAGCAAATATACAGATAATTCCTCCACATTCTTATTTATCTTTCCCAGTTCCGAGAGACTATAGAAACAGATGCCTCAACGTCTGGCTGGGAGGCTCTAGTCAATGGACTGGAATACAAAGGTATCTGGGATTTGGAATTGACAAAACTCAATAGAAACAAATTGGAACTCTTCACTGTTGAGTAGATTATCTCTATAATCAGATTTCCCTAAGGTACTCATAATACCCAGATATTCTCAAACAAGACTGTAGTCTTTTATATAAACAAAACAGGAGGCACACCATCACAGGAGAAATGTGGTACAGGGATGAAAGCTGGGCCATGAGTTCTTCATTCCTAACAAAACTTATCAGCAGTTCGGCTGCATCCAGTAAGGGCTCTATTTACATTGGGAGTGGCCTTGCTTGAGGAGAGTCTGCACAGCATCAAGTCTTTTGAAGCTTTTGATAGCACTCATTTCCTGAACCAACAACTTTGGCCTTAACCTTCCAATGGGCAATGCAGATTCTTCATTATCAGATAAGCAAATAAATGAAAAGCACTTCATAAATCTTAAAGTGTTATATAAATGTGAACTACTGCCATTTCAGGACATGTTCAGAGCAACCAAGACAGACATAAAGACAATAATTGGAACTGATGGACAATTCTTCATCCATTCAGTCAATAAGTATCTATCTATTAAGTGCCTGCTTTGTGCCTGGCCCTGTGCTAAATGCTTAGAGATACTAAGAAAGGCAAAAGACATATTTTAATTGAGAGGCACCAGGGGAGATAAGACATGTGAATGACTAACTCTAACAGAGCAATATGTGAACAGAGATATAAAAATATCAGCAAAGTTCTACCATAGTTCAGACGGGAGAGAGATCACTTTAGTTTGGCCAAGAAACTCACAGTGACTTTGGAGGAGGCAGCATTTAATGATTGAGGCTTGAAAGATTGGTAGGAATTTGAAAGTTTGAAGCAAAGGAAGGAAGGGATTTCTAGGCATAGGAAATAACATTTAATTACACAGTTATTAAATGCCAACTATGTGCAAGGAACCTTACCAGATATCTTCTTGGGGTTATAATAAAGACAATGAAGAAAGTTCCTGCCCTTAAGAAGCACGTAATCACTCTTCTGTGTTGACAAGACAGGTACACTAATAGATAAGTAAAATCAAGGATTTTTTAAGGAAGGAGAGAGTAAAGGGAATACTTTTCAGGGAAAGTGATGCCAGAGCTGAACCGTGAAGGAAGATAGAGATTCCGAGGGTGCAAAGCTGAAGAGAAAGGTCATTTTAGGCATAGGGAACAAAGGTCATGGGTCAGAAGACAGAATGTTATGCTTAGGAAACCAGTAATAAAACCAGGGTTGTAGAAATATCATCTTCATGAAAGGGAATAAAATGAAATAAAGCTGGAAAGGTAGGTTGGATTCTGACTGTGCAGGGCTTTCCCTGTTGGGCTGAGCAGTTTTTACTGTATCCTAGAGGATGTAGGGCAGCACTGAAGGTGTTTGAGCAAGAAAGATAGGCAGTCAGCCTGTGTCACTGGGTGGTTCTTTTGAGAACTCTGCAAAGGATGAAGAGGGATGAGGGGAGATCAGAAACAGAGATACCAGTTAATTATTACAACAGCCCAAATAAGAAGTCAGAAGAACACAGGAACCAAAAGGAACCTGAGAGTTCATCTAGTCTAAATCTCTTGTTTTATAGATAAGGAAGAGGTTTGGAAGAGTTAAATGACTTGCCCAAAGTCACATAGAAATAAGAAGGAGGAAGGAGACAATGCAGTATTTATTAAGTATCTACTATATGCCAGGCTATGTGTTAAGTACTTTACAAATATTATCTCATTTGATTCTTACAAACATAGATGTTTTAGTTGCTAAAGGGGGGGCAGAAAAGAGCATTTGTGAAAAGAAAACTGAAAAATAGGCTGGAGAAGATATACAGATTTTCATTGAATATTGAGGAGAGATACAGGCTATTTGAGGACCTGAGAAAAAACTGCTCCTTAACCTCTCTTCCAATCAGTCCAATTCCCAGCAAAACAGCTGCAGCTCCTACCCATCATCTTCTACCAGCTCCTGTCAGCACCTGTCCTCTGTTATCTATAAACAGCTCCTCCTATCAACAACCATGCCTTCCATCCCCAAGTCCTCTGGGCTCAGCTTCCTTTTGTGTTCCTATCATCATCTGGTCATCTACTACTCCTCTTCTGCCTTCTTCTTCTTCCCCTTCTTCTGACTTTCCTTTTCCCCCTTCTGGCCTCAAATAAGGGCCTCATCATAAGCAGCTAACCACTTCTAACAAGATATCAAACTAAAAAAAAATTCCACCTTCCTATCAGGTGTGACCGCAACAGTCTTTATACAATCTTCCCATACTCCCCCAAAAGTTAATTGATTTACAGGTTATCAATGATCAATTCCAAACTCTGGAAATAGTCTCATGCTGATGGACCACAACACTTGCAGCCATCATGAGCTCAATCCGTGCAATACTTTCAAACAGATGGTCTTAGGATATTTATCTAAAGGGATATTTCTCTTTCAGGTCCTCCAAGAGGTCTCTGCTCAAGATTTTACCTGAGAGGCTATTTCTTTTCAAACTGATTTTGTCATTTCTTTCTTACACAAATATTCTTTTCCTGCCCTTTTCAGTAGCCACAATGTTCTTATACAAAAGGGGTAACTCTTTAGGCAGAATCTATAAGACTTAGCAACTGATTGACTACGGGGAATAAGGAAGAGGGGAGTGTCAAGGTTATTTCTGAGGTTGCAAACCAGGATAACTTGGAGGACAGTAGTACCCTCAGCAGAAACTGAGAAGTTTGGAAGACAGAATGATTTAGTCAGGAAAGATACTAAATTTTCCTTTTGCTCATGTTGAATTTGAAATACTGATGAAAAGGAGATGACTACTTACTGCGTAGCTGGCAATGCAAGGAACAGAGCTTGAAAGCTTGGACTATGATTACAGAGGTGTGCTTGAGCTGAAACAAACTTTTGAAAGTTAATTGTTAAATTGTTAGTGTGAGCATTTGTACCTTGGAGATCGGCAAACACTACAAATGCAGGATTTGTTGGGGCTCAAAGAGGAACAGGAGCAATTCTATCTTAGCCTAAATAGTATGAGACTAGAAAAAAGAAGAGTAGAAAAAGGAAGTCTAAATGCCTTAGCTATAGCTCTAGGGTTAGACTATGTAGTTACACAGTTTGTATGATTTTTTCCTTGGTCAAGTTGTACTGATGATCCAATCTGGTCAAATCTGTTAAATAAGGCAGTGATGACCCAGTGACAAAATTTCTAAGTAGTATCCTTTATACAGGTGAGGAAATTGTTCCTGGGAGACCAGGGCTCCAAATTTACACATAGAAAACTGTCTCAAAGGAGTTTTAATTTAGAGCTTGGTTAACGCCGGGCCTTTCTTAGGGGGCTATTAGTTGGAATTAAATTAAACATTTTTCAGATTCTTCACTTCTATTTTGTGCATGAAAAAGAGGTTGGAAAAGCCTTTCCTCCTACTACCTTCCCTTTTACTATAGAGGACAACACCATCCTCCCAGTCAGTCCCTCTGGCTCACAACCAAGGAGTCCTACTGGATTCCTCACTATCTCTTACCCGCCATATCCAAGCTGTTGCCAAGACTGTTGATTCCACCTTTGCAACATCTCTCCAGTTCACCCCCTTCTCTCCTCTGGCACTGCCACTGCTCTAGTGCAGACCCTCATCACCTTACACCTCAATTTTCACAATAACCTTCTGGTGGGTCTGCCTGCCTTAAATCTCTCTCTACCCTAATCCATCCTCTATTCATTCACCAAAGTGATTTTCTTAAAAGTGCAGACCTTACCTCCTAACTCAATAAACTCTAGTGGCTTCCTATCACCTCTGAGATCAATCAATAAACATTTGTTAAATTCCTATTATATGTCAGGCACTGTGATAAGCACTGAGGATTAAAAAAAAAAGCTAAAAAACAATTCCTGTCCTCAAGGAGTTTACAATCTAGTAGAGGAGACCGTATGCAAACAAGTATACAGAAAGCAAGCTATATACAGCATAAATAAGAAATAACTACCAGAGGGAAGGCACTATAATTAAGAGGGGTTGGGGAAAGCTTTCAGTAAAAGATGGGATTTTAGTTAGAACCCAGAGGAATATAGGGAGCTCAGTCGTAGAAGTAGTGGAGGGAAAGTGTTCCAGGTATGAGAGAGCCCCAGAAAGTGCCTGGAGCTGAAAATGGAGTGTCTTGTTTATGGAACAGCCAGGAAGCCAGTGCCACTTTATTGACAAATACCTGTTGGGGAGTAAGGTCTAAGAAGACTGGAGAGGTAGGAGAGGGCTAGATCATAAAGGGCTATGAACATCAAACAGAATTTTGTAATTGATCCTGGAGGCAAGGGATCCATTGGCATTTACTGAATAGGGGAATGGCATAGTCAGATCTTTACTTCAGGAACATCACTTTAGAGGTTGAATGGAGGATAAACTAGAGTAGGGAGAGACTTGAGACGAGCAGACCCACCATTAGGCTATTGCAGTAACCAAGGCATGAGGTGATGAAGGCCCACAGCAGGGTCAGAGGAGACAAAGGGCATATTCAAGAGATATTGCAAAAATGAATGACGGATCTTGGCCACAGATTTGATATGGGAGGGTGAGAGATAGTGAGGAATCCAGGATGACTCCTTCACTGCAAGCCTGAGGGACTGGGAGGATGGTTTTGCCCTGTACAGTAATAAAGAAGGTGGTGGTGGGGATGGTTTAGGCAAAAAATAATGAGTTCTGCTTTGGACATGTTAAATATAAGATGTCTACTGAATATCCATTTCCAGATGTCTGAAAGGGAGTCAGAGATATAAGATTGGAGGTCAGCAGAGATGTAGGGGCAGGACAGAATCAACATAAAATAAGTCTGTTTTGGCATTCATTGTGCTTTAGAACCTAGCTCCCACCTCTTCTGTCTTTTTGTACTTCACTCCCCAGACATACTCTTCAGTTCAGTGACATTAGATTCATGGACGTTCCAAGAAAAAGACATACTATCTCCTGGCTCCAAGGCATTTTTTCTGACTATCTGTTGTACCTGGAATATTTTCTCTCTTCTGCTTGCCTATGAACCTCCCTGTATTCCTTTAAATACCAACTAAGATCTCTCCTTTTACTAGAACCCTTCCCCCATCCCTCTAATTCTAGTCTTTCCTCCTGATTTCTGAGGTATCCTGTATATAGCTTGCTTTGTATGTTTTTGTTTATGCATGTTTTCTCTCCCTTTAGACTGCAAACTCTTTGACAGCAGAGATTCTTTTGCCTCTTTTTGTATCCCCAGCATTTTGCATGGTGCCTCCACATAGTGGAGTGGGTGCTCACTTGTTTTGAAAGTACAACAGAAGGAGACTTCTACTTCTTTTTTTTAATGAAACAAAACATGTCTTTTAATTGGTTTAGGGCCTTATTTAAACATGAGTGTGAAAATCTACATCAAAATTACTTGAACTAAATAACAAGTGCAACAACAAAAAATCTCTCTAACCTCTATCGTTTAAAATGCAAGTTTTGTACTTGTTTTCTCAACGATTTCAATGCTCATTATTCACCCAATAAGTCAAGATGAGGGTACTTAGGCTCAAAGCATAGCACTTAAAAGTTCACATATATCCATTAAAAATACACATAGTCTCTCATTTTAAAATAGTGATTTGGCAAAATCTACGTTTAAATTAATCTGATGTTTGAGTTATGTGGACTGCTTCCCCTTATTGTCTTGTAATTAGGAAGTCTGTGACTAAAAACAAAAACAAAAAACAAAACTCAGTCATCTCAGAATCAGCTCCACCCAGCCTTGGGCAGCATCTTAGGTAGGAGTATCTTTAAGTATTGAAACTCTTTATTCATTTTATATACATGGGATATTTCTTTCTTCATTCCTAATTTCAGAAGATCACAAGTGAATATTATCTTAATTGCATTATTACCAATAGGCAAATGCTTAAGCATTGAAAAGGAAGGCTACCTCTTGCCTTTGTAGTTCTTATCAATTCTTTTCCAAGTCAATGGTGTATGCTAAAGCTGGGGCTAGGAATTGGCAAGATGGGCAAACCCACACACAAAGTGGGGGTCATGATAAGGGATATTTTTAATATTACCTTTCAAAAATGTGTATATTTTTGGTCTAGAAAGTACTGTCCCCATACCTGGAACACTTTTCTTCTGCTGTTTCTATGACTGACCTCCCTATATTCCTCTGGGTTCTAACTAAAATCCCATCTTTTACTGAAAGCTTTCCCCAACCCCTCTTAATTATAGCGCCTTCCCTCTGGTAATTATTTCTTATTTATGCTGTTTATAGCTTATTTTGTGTATATTTGTTTGCATATGGTCTCCTCCACTAGATTGTAAAATCCCTGAGGACAGGAATTAGTTTTACAGTGTCCTGGGGCAGGTATTTTATTTTGTCATCATTCATGTCATGAATAATAGAGAAGGCTCAAAGCTTTGGGGACAACTATTGTTGTAACACAACTATTCTTTTTAGAGGTAATGGTGTGTTCATATTTTAATTATGGAAGGTGAGCATGTGTAATTTTCAAACCCTGTTCAAGGTTCTCAAAAGCCTAGCCCTAGCTTAGAGAAGCTTCTTTGTAAAGCATCTTGAATTTTTACTGGTTAATTCCTCTAAGTTGTTTGTCTCTCGGCATCACTGGGGACTTTGCCTAGTGGGAATTGTAATCCAAAGTCCTTTCTGACAAGTAACTAGTATAAAGTTTCCTTCCATTTCAAATGGAACTTCCTTTATTATGGCACCTACTATGTTAAGGTATGATTATAAGGAGCTACCAGACATAAATAAAGGTGAGATGGTCCTTACCACATCCAACACAGCGTGGACCAATAAATCCAGGTAAACAGTTGTGACCTGAGTCCAGTTATGAACGGGTCTCACTCCCTTGTGATAGTTCTGTAGTAGCTTTTGGGTCAAGTGATGAAGAGTCGAATTGCTGAGATGATGAGTATCTGTAGTTAAGATCCCTGAAAAGAAAACCTATGACCATCAGTAAGTAGTGAGAATGAGAGGCACTAGATAGAGATTTATGACCATTAGTAAGAGATGAGAATAGGAGGCACTGGATATAGATTGGTGATCAGTAAGAGGAGAATGAAGAATGCAGGAAACTTTCTGAGGGGTATTAATGGTTTCAGGATTTGATAACTCTTGGTCAAGTTGATATTTTTCCTCTACTGTTTTTGGCCTAATGCTTTTCTATGGTTAGTTATCACAAAACTATAAATTCACTGGCATTTTCCAGCTATTTGGAGTCTCAAGGTCCCCTACCCAAAGTAAGTTGGTGGCTTAAATTCCCACAGGTGAAATCTTATGGCAAAAACAATTGATTCAATTCTTCATTTCAAGGGATGAGAACTTTATTCTTATGCCAATGCTTCTAGTTTTTTGCAGGAGGCTCAGGATTATTAGTTACTGGAAATAAAATTCCTTCTCACCCTTTCAAGAATTAGGTGAAGACTGGTTATATATTGATTATTGGCACTATCCTTGGTCAATAACTAAGTACAAAGGACATCATCTTGGACCCTTCTTTCTTTTTTTTTCTTTTTTCTTTTTCTTTTATAATTAATTTATTTACTTTTAGTTTACAAGATTCAGTCCCTTGAGTTTCACATTTTCTACCCTCCCTCTTCCCCATCCCCACCCCATGGCGGCATACAATCAAGTATAGAATCTGCAAATGCTTTCACATTGGACATTAGTCTGGTTGTATAGAAGGGTTGTAACCAATGGAGAGGACAATGGGATAAAAGAAAACCAAACATGGAAAAGAGCACTAGCATGTAGATTGTTTCAGTCTCCATTTAAACTCTGTTCTTTCTAGATCTTTCTCTGAATGTAGAAATCTCCTTCTATCTTGAAACTTGTATAGTTGTCTTATAACTGTGCCTTGCTGAGAAGAGTCTGGTTTTTCAAAGTTGGTTGGACCCTTCTTTCTTACATTCATTCTTATCAGATTTTTTATTTCATATTCTATGAATTTCATTCAACAAATAAAAAAAAAACCCTAGCATGGAGAGTGCTGCCCCAATCAGGGAAGCAAGTCGATTGAAAAGTGAGAGCAAGAAGGTATAGTGGTTGTCCATGTCCATAAGGACGGTTTAGCCGTATCCATATCATATCCTGCCAACATCCATAAGCCTCCTCTGAGGCCATTGGCAGGCAGCTTATAAAGACAGAGCTATTCCAGGCCTCGAGGCTGCTATTTCCTATTCTCTAATGTACAGATAGGTGGGTAAGCAAGGTGGTCAAGTGAACCTTCACTGGCAGAGGAGTGTACTTCTTAGGAATCAAGGTTTTGTTGTTGTTGTTGAGCCTTTTCAGTCGTGTCTCACTCTTTGTGACCCTATTTGGGGTTTTCTTGGCAGAGATAATGGAGCGGTTTGCCATTTCCTTTTCCAGCTCATTTTACAGATGAGGAAGTGAAGCAAACAAGGGTAAGTGACTTGCCCAGAGTTACACAGCTAATAAGTATCTGAGACCAGATTTGAATTTGGGAAGATGAGTCTTCCTGACTTCAGGCCTGGAACTCTATCCATTGAGGTACTTAACTGCCCTGGCAATCAGGTTACCTCAGTGATTTTCCCTATAAATCTGTGTTGTATTCCCTAGTTTTTTGTTTTTTTGGGTTTTTTTGCTTCTTGGAGGGCAACTGGGGGTTAAGTGACTTGCCTAAAGTCACACGGCTAGTAAGTGTGTCAAGTGTCTGAGTCCAGATTTGAACTCAGGTCTTCCTGACTCCAAGGATGGTGCTCTACTGTGCCGCCTAGCCGCCCCTGTTCCCCAGTTTTTTAAGTGTCTATAGGAAAAGTCTTTTGCATTAGATTATATTGTAAACTGCTCAATGTCTTAGCTAGAGAACATACCAGTGAGTAGACGGTTAATGACTCTTTTATAAGGTTAGCAACAGTTACATCCTTGAAGGACCTCACATGTACTGGTTATATGACTTAACCCTGTTTCTCATTTGTAAAATGAACAGGAGAAGGAAATGGCAAACCACTCCAGTATCTTTGCCAAGAAAATCCCAAATGTGGTCACAAAGAGTCGGACCTGACTGAAGAATTACTAACTGAACCAGAACATCCTTTAAATCAGTTTCCTACTCTCTTGAATGGTGTCTATGTCAGAGGTCACAGAACCAAGGCAGCAGAGGTTGCAGGAGCCTATGAAGTAAAATTAACACCATAAATTCTACCAATCCTATAACCCTATAGGATTTGATAGTGTTTAAGATTAAAGAGGGTGGCTGCTCAGGTTGTGACACAGCAGAAGGACTCTGTATGTGTGACTGTGACTGTTTCATCAGCTCCTACAGCTATGGCATCATTGCTGTTACCCCTCTTGTGGTTTTTACAGCAGCGTGTGAAAAGAATTATCAGTGGAAAACGGTTTTTGTAGAACATTGTGGGCTTACCATTAAAGCCTCATCTTCAACAAACCCAGCAAGGATGGTTATTAGCATGGGAAAGAATGGAACGCCATCACCCTGTCCCAGATTGGAACATTTCTCTGACGGAAGAGGGCAGCTCCCTGCTGGTGAACTAGAGTGGCAGAGTTTCTGGAAGTTTGGAGGCATTCCTATCAGAAGCAGGGTGTGGGGACTCTGACAGGGAAGATGGACTTTGCTAGTCCTTTTTTAATGAATTCCCAATTGAGAGCCATTTTGGTCTAAGAGGCAGTACTGATGGAAGTGTTTCAAAAGGACATAACTTCTTAAAGTACTGTTTAGCAGGACATCCTATTGCTTGGGGATTTGGAACATAGAGCTAAATGAACACCTATAAAGACAAAAAGAAACAGACTCAGTCAGACTAAGTGGAGTTCCTGGGGTAACAGGAGAGTTCTAGTCCTGTATAGCTAGGGGGCAATCAGAGAACTAAGTCCCCAAAGAGGACTCGCTAGTACCAGATTGGTCAAGACCTCTGCTTCTAGTGTTTTTTCCCTAATAATCTAGCTTGGCAGGCAGATGAGTTCAATACAAGAATCACAGAAGGGAGGGGAGATCTAGGACTAGACAAGAAGCAGCCAGTTTGACACTTCTCTCCCAAAACTACAAGAGAAGGGCAGCAGGGATGACCCATAGCAAGAGAGTGCCAGACATGCAAGTATTAAGGTATATGATACAGACCTTTAGCAGTTTGTGCCAAATCACATTTGGGATGGTAGCTAACCAACAACCAACGGTATGTGGCCAAGGAATAGGAGGATAATGTTCTAAGTTCTTTTGGGTGTGAACCAATTTCCCCCAGATAGATAGAATAAAGCCGGGTTACCATCTTCCAACCCCCAGCCAGGGAGGTAAAGGGACCTTATGAGACCTAAATTTGGAGAATTGGGTTTGAATCTTTGCTCTGATACTTCCTAGTTATGTGATCTTAGCTAAGGCATTTCACTGGACTTCATTTGTGTGTGTGTGTGTGTGTGTGTGTGTGTATTAATTCTAAAGTCTCTACCAGCTATAAATTCTGTGATACTATTATGAGAATCAGGGAGGCAACAGTTCCTAACAAACTCTTGACAAGCCTTTCCTCTACTCTGAGTTTGCCTGAGCTAATAAAAGTAGAAATAGTCCAGACCTCTGTTGGTATTTTCTAAATTGGTCCTTATGCTGTAACCATAAAGCTGAGTGTGTTGACAGGAGGGAAAGCCAGGTTAGACTACATTGTGACTGAGCAGTGGGGCTTTAGGGAGTCTGGTTAGACTCCCTAGGCGGCTGGTTTTCCCTTCACACTTGCATTTATATTGTCCTGTGCTGTGTTTTTCCGTGCAAAGTCGTGAACTGGGTCAAACTTAAAGCTAATTGAGTCTAAGGCATAGAATATACTAACTGGCTGGACAATGATGATTCTCTCATAAGATTAGCAATAACTTTGATCTTTTGAGCTCTTCCTTACTCTCAGGTATTTCTGTGACAGTTGCTACAAAATCCTGGCAATCAGTGACTGTGGGAACCTAAAAACTTAAGGAAAATAATTCAACAGTTATTAAGTGCTTTTTTTTTTTTTTTTGCTTTTTGGAGGGCAGTTGGGGTTAAGTGACTTGTCCAAGGTCACACGGCTATTTTTTGTGTATGTGTTAAGTGTCTGAGGTCGGATTTGAACTCAGGTACTCCTGACTCCAGGGCCGGTGCTCTATTCACTGCGCCACCTAGCCGCCCTTATTAAGTGCTTTCAGTATACAAAACACTGTGCTAGATTCTGGTGGAGACAAAAAAGCATACTTAAGACATGGTCTCTGTGTTCATGAAATTTACAGTCTAATCGGGAGATAAGATACATGCACATATAATCATAATAGGGGAGTATACTTAAGTTCATCAGAGAGATACAAAACAAAGGGCTATGTAAGGTCTGAGAGGGGAAAAGGTTGTTACCAAATGGAAGGTATCAGGAAAGGCTTCATGAAGTAGGTAGTAATTGAGTTGAACTTTAAAGGATGGGTAGGGTAACTAGGTGGTCCAGTGGGTAGAGTGCTAAGCATGGAATCAAAGAAGACTCATTTTCATGAATTCAAATATGACCTCAAATATTTATAGTTGTGTGACCCTGGGTAAGTTATTTAACCCTGTTTGCCTCAGTTTCCTCCCCTGTAAAATGAGCTAGAGAAGGAAATGACAAACTACTCCAGTATCTTTGCCAAGGAAACCCCAAATGGGATCACCAAGTCTGACATGACAACAAAAGGAATTCAACAGGTAAAAAAGGAAAGGAAGAATAGTCCAAGCATAAAGAAAAGCAAGAGCCAAATCATAAAGGTTAGAGGATGTTTCAAGGATCCAAGCAGACTGATCTGAGTAGAGCACAGAATGCATGGCCAGGTAATACATGGCATGAAGAAAGACTGGAAAAGCAGGGAACAGCACACAGCACGTCTTAGAATTCATCCTTTCTTCCAATATTCCACTTAAGCACCACCTTCTACAAGAAGACTTTCTTGATTCCTCAAGTGCTAGCACCTTGTATCCTCCCAAATTACCCAGAATATGTTGCACATACTTTTATATGAACTTTCCCCCAGTTATTATTGCTGTTGTTAAAAATAATAGTGAGCATTTATATGGATCTTTAAGGTTACCAAGTGCTTTAAACATGTTACCTGATTTAATTTAATCCTTACAACAATTCTATGCCCTAGATGCTATTAATCAAAAAGCATTTATTAGATAACAGCTTTGTGCCAGGTACAGTACTAGGCACTGGAAATCCATGACAAAAATACAAGTGCTCAAGGAGTTTACATTTGATCAGGGGAGATTATATACATATGTACACATGTACACATGAAACAGATATGAAATAAATACAAGGTAATTTGGGGCAAAGAGAGGGCACTAGTAATTGGGGGAATCAGGAGAGGCTTCATGTCAAAGGCATCTCTAGATAAGTTTTGCAGGAAATAAGGGATTTTAAGAGGTAGAGGTGAAGAGGAAGTAATTTTAGGCATTTTGCATATCTACGCAAAGGCGTGGAAATGGATGAAAGAATCAGAAGACTGTCTGAAGGACAATAGAGTATGGAAAATGGGGAAATGTATACGGCTGGAATGGTAGTATGGGACTAGGTTGCAAAAGACTTTAAAGCCAAATTGAGGAGTTATACTAGAGGCAATAATGAGTCATTGGAGTTTATTGAGTAGGGGAATGACTTGGTTAGAGCTGCACTCTTGGAATATCACTCAAGCTAGTAGCTGTGCAGAAGATGGACTGGTAGTGGTGAGAGACTTGAGGCAGAAAGACCAATTAGGAGAGTACTGTAATAGTTTAGACATGATAGAGGTCTGAAATATAATTGTAGTCGGATGAGCAGAGAGAAGTTGATGGATTGGAGTGATGGTATGGAAGTAGAAATGAATACAATGTGGTAATTAGTTAGATACATGCAATGAGAGAGAGGGGTAAGATTGGGGAAAATTATGAGTGCCCCCATAGAACAAAAGTTCCTTGAGGGAAGGGATGATTCTGATTTTGTTTTTGTATTCCCAGAACCCAGCAAAATTTCCAGTGCAGAACAGGCAATTAATAAAGAAATGTTTGTTGATTGATTGATTGTGGAAATCAATGAACACAAATGAGTAAGATTGAATTAATGTGATTTTTGCTTCATACTTTTCTACTTGAAAAATCTTATCTCTTCTTCTGGCTCATTAAATAAAAATGCACTTGTCAGAAAATGTAATCTTTGTTTTGAGAAAATTCTCTCTGGTTCCGGGGGAAAAAATTGTTTCCTATGCACCAGGAATCTTGATTCGTGGAAGGGCTGGGAGGGCAATGACTGGGGATGGGGGAGGGGAAGCAAGAGAAATGAACATCAACAATTGTAAGTGACAAATTTGTGAATGCTTTCTCTGAATTGCAGAAAGATATTTTGTTCACAAGCTTTGCTAGCCCTTGGGGAACTTGAAGCTTCGCTAAGTCATTGGACTGAAGCAAATTGCACACCTCCTGCCAAAGTGCGTGAGTGAAATCTAATCTGGAGTGTCCTGGGCATGCATTCGCCTGGGCTCTCAGTGGTTTTGATGGTTATTTTGATGAGCTGCTGAAGGTATGAGGGATCCAGCAGGAAACTGTAAATGAGATATCTTCTCCCTGTGCGACAATCCTGTTTATACCCATTTCTTTATGAATGATGTCGTGTCACTTGCCGCCACAGGCAGCAATTTCTATGATTTATCAATGTCACTGTGACCAAAATGCTAACACAATTGTGCTGGAGGTACAGTTCCAGGCTCATTGTGGGCAGTAGAATATTCACCTTCATTATCATCGGAGCTAGGAATCTAATGAGCATTTTACTTTCTAACTATGCTCCCAAGAAGATGCTAAACAGCCCTATCAGCTATTCAGCTGTGCAGGCGGGGGTGGGAAAGGAGAGACTGAATGTGAGCATCATTTTTTAGGGTTATTTCGAACAGTGATTGTCAAATTGAACAGTGTATCTAGCCAGCAAAAATATTCATGGACCAGACTGTCTGATAGGATTCTTTAGATGACACTATGCTGGGGGTGAGGAATCAGGATTTCCAACGAGGCTGCTCTGATGTCCTTCCTGCTGCTTTGGCAATGGGTAGCTTACCCTTTTGCTTCATCAGGGAGATCCAAATTAAAGTTTCAGATAGGGAAACACTGACTGGTTCATATTTTAGTGTGAAGGAAAGGGTTAAAGACTGAAAAGAGATGTGGTCCTGGGGAATGAATGAGCCAGCCCATCTTTCCAACATCATTATTTTTCTTAGGATGCATTCCAGATATTCTGGGCCTGATTTGAGTAGGACACGTGTTTCCTAAAAGCTGTGAGAAAAATATCTGTATGAATTTCCAGAGAAGGATAAAAACACCAAAGTGCTTTATAAAGAGGGGAAAAAAAGGAAATAACAAAAAGAAACAAACTAGCAACAAAGAAGAAATAAAAAATGATGGTAAAAAGGTAACGAACAGTTGGGTTGCTTTTGTGTTCTAGGGGAGAAGACAAGTTTTTTAGAAAGGAGAGATAATAATTAATTACATTTCTACTATGAATGCAAATTTGCCTGAGGAGAAAGATCAATTACAAGAAAGAGATTAAGAATTTAAGTGACCATTAATTAACAGTAAATTATGCCCCCATGAAAGCTAATGTGACATTCACACAAAGTACTAAATGACCCAGAGATCAGAGATTTTTGAACAAACACTGATATTCACCATCAAGAACAAGACTAGGAAGGATTCCTAGCCCCATTGTCTCCTTGAATATTAATTTTTTTTAACTTGGAATATTTTGCTTGTCTTCAAGGAAGAATCTCCTGGAAATAAAATCTGTGAAGGAAAGAGTGTTGAAGTACTTTTAAGTATAATAGGGCACCCAAAATAAAAGAGAAATAAAATGAAATTAAGTCTTAGTTTTCCTTGTCTTGATGAATGGGCACAGCTCCATGATAAGGCGCAGTTAGCTCCCTCACAGTACTTTCCTGTTGCCCCCAGTTATAGTGTATCTTGCACCCATTTGTTATATTACTTCAACAAAGAGGCATTTCTTTATTTTAGTTGTGGCTTCTTCAGTATCATAATGAACCTAGGCCTGAGAATTGAAAGGAAAAAGACCCTAAAAATGTAGCTGATTTTGGGCAGGTTTATTGACAATACAAATGAGTGATCTTTTTAAAAAAAATTCCTATGTTAGGATAGAAAGAAGTGATCATGTGCAGAAAATTTTGGAGTTAAAGAACTACTATGTTTTCACAAGATAGTAAATATTCACTAGTAATTTGTTCAATCCTTTTGCTTTTTCAAATCAATTTTATGTTAACCCAGTAAAATCCCAAAGGAGTTCTATTACTGCAACTAAAGTTCTGTGCCCAATTTACACTGGAACCATTGTGAAACACTTTATTCTGCATTTTGTGACTTAAATTACCCATGATACAAACCACAAAAAATCAGGAAAGTAGGAAAAAGTTGTTGTTGTTGTTGTTTTTAATTTTTCCCAACTTTATTATCTTTTTGCAGAATACAAAGCTTCTGTATTCTGTCAGCCTCTACAAGTCTGTGATTTGGGATTCATAGTTGTCTGCTGTGAATCCTCTTTTTGGCATTTACATTTAAAATCTGCCTCTACTTACTTTGTCTTTTTATGCTTTAAAACTTCTACCAGTTTAAATTCAACCTTCCTGGATTCCTCACACTCCCTTTGGGGAGTAGTAAGTCTCCATTCTTTTCTTCCATCCACCACTTTAGTTGCTGACAACCTACATTATTTTTACCAGAATTTTTGGATCTAAAAATGCCTATAAGCGCCCTATCCAGACCTCTGGGATTCCTATATCCCAACTGGAAAGACAACAAAATGAACTAAGATACTTCTGGGTGATGGTGTGAAGTCAAGAGAATCCCCTAAATCCCTCTAAAATGTTTCAACTCAGTAGAATGAACATTACTAATACTAAAATAGAAACAAAAACATGTAAAGTTACTATATCATGATGGGTAACTTTTTTTAAGCTGGAGAAATGATTTTGTAGCTTCACAGTGACCTGCTTTAG
Organism: Pseudocheirus occidentalis; assembly: GCA_028646575.1. NCBI lineage: Eukaryota > Metazoa > Chordata > Mammalia > Diprotodontia > Pseudocheiridae > Pseudocheirus > Pseudocheirus occidentalis. Next base: position 104,315,794 of record CM053596.1, read on the forward strand.
AGTAATGCCCATCACCAGAACTGTGCTCTATAAAACTTGAGTTAAAGCCTGTAGAAAAGAATGTGCAAGTCTGAGCACATGGTATACCCGTGGAAAACATTTCAAGGGCTTCTAGAAGCAAGACGATTAAAAGGGGTGAGGATGTTTGCTTTTGTTTTTGTTTTTACCCAAATGTGGAAATGAATTTAAAAATAGAATATACCCAAAAGCTATCTATGAGAATAACTGCAAATAGGACTTGATTTTTAGAAAAGCAGTCACTAATTAAATCATTAAAACAATACACTTTAGATTCTTTTTCTCATCTATAATGGGTATAAAAGCATATATCTATGGGTATCTAATTAAAACTGCAAAGCCCTAAATGAATGATTGGTCTCTATATATCTTCTCAGTGCTGGCATTTTACAGATGGCTAATGAAACAAGCAATCAGGAGAGCGTGTATAGCATAGTGTATAAAAAGACAGATTGTGGTTTCTAAAGAGTTGACACACAACCAGTAAAGCCACTTACCTGAGACTGCCACCAAGACAAGTGACAACCGAGCTGCCATCACCCCCTGCCTAAGCATTCAACGGATGGTCCTCCAGAAGCAATGGAAACATTGTTTATCAGCTAGCTGAAGGATGACACAGAGCTTTTCTTTCCTAAGGAGGCTTCTCTGCACTCTGCTCTGGTCTGATCTTTTTCCATATGGTGCCTGCTTTTTGTCCAGGCTATTTTATAATCACAAAATGTGACCAAAGGCCAACACAACTATCACTTGAATATTTTGGAACTAATGCCAGCGCCACATCCCTACCTTCCTTCCATGCTTTCTCCTATGGGATCTGATCACAGGCAAGATTTTAATTTCTCTGACACAGGATAGCTAAGTGAATAATGGAATCTAAGGGGAGCCCCTAAGGAAAGGAAATTCTATTCTAATATGATTTCCTGTAGTGCTTTTACCTTAGGCTACGGTCTTGCTGACATACAAAAGGCTAATCCCATTAATAATTAAGATCCAAATAGCTACTCCAAATCAGACTTAGGCAGTAACATCTTCAGCATTTGACAATAGTTACTGGGCTCTTGAATTACTCAGGCTAATGGAAATCTGTTATTGTTTAATGAAGAACAAATGCTAACAATGCACTGGGAAAAAATGCTGTCTGCTTTTTGTCTTTCCTGCATCCTTTTCATTAAAAGGCACTGACTTTTGACAAACGGGAGAACTTCTTAAATTTTCACTTGCCCCATTTCAGAAGATAAGATAATGAGAAGCTGCTTGAATAAGAACCAAGAAGAGGCTAAAATGATTCCTCACTTTTGCTCATTTTAATGAATGGATACAGGTGTTCATAATGGAGCTCATAATCTCTGGGTTGTTGCAGAAGACCAGAACTACAGGTTGACATCTGAAAATAAGGAAAACCAAGGGTAATCAGTGGTCTTACTCTCTGTCCTTGTTTCTCTAATAGAGTTCTATGAATACCTATATCATACTACCTAAATTTGGAAAATTTGCTAATTCTAGGTTCATGAATCCCAGCCCATGTCAACCCCACCCCTCCCATGTCACACATCAAAACAAAACTACTATTGCTTGGGTAATTTTATACCACTACCCAAGGGTTAAGAGTTTTCTGGCACAAAGATCCCTGAGTTCATAACTATGGTTCTTTACCCAGTACTTTTTCTGGAATGCACCCTCCGCTATCACACACACACACACACACACTTAAGCATAAATGCTCAGTCATTTTGAGTGCAATGAGAGGGAATTTTACTACAGTGGGGGAGAATGTTGGGAGAACAGACTCTACGAAGAACAAATTACTTACAGGTGCATGGACACCAGGTTTTTATAGGCGTTTCTGGTTGACTTTCCTTATATTTCAAAGCAGTACTTATTCATACTTCATCTAATTAATTAAGCAATAAAGTCCTTTCTGCTTGGATTCTAAATCTGCCACACTCATAGGACCATAGATCAAGTAAGGCTTGGGAAGGTTAAGTGACTCACCCAAGGTCACACAGTAGTGAGAGGTAGCTAACAGAGCTAGCTTTCAAACTGAGTGCTCCCACTTGAAATCCAGTCCTCTTTCTACTATATCACATTCTTACACAAATCAGGAGAGACTATTCTCCTGAACTCTAGCTCTACAGTTTACCTGGACTCTAGCTACTTAATTTTCTTACACTAACCACACCCTTCCTTTGGTAGTTAAATCCCTTGAGCTCATGTTTATTTTAAATCATTCTCAAATTGAATATTATAAAATGACCTTCAGTGAAAAAGCAATGAAATTCTAATCTGATCTTAACTAGTTACTTTATTCAGTGCTATGAACTGTCTTATCACTGTCCCAATGTGATTTCAAAATCCTTACTTTCTCTAAAGCCCAGGGTTCTGTAAAATTTCACTTTCATGTCATTATCTAGAGTTTCCATTTTCCCAATCTGGATCTGCATATTTAATCCAGGTGAGGCAATTACCAATCTAGACATTCATTTACTGATATATTGTCTCTTCTCTCCCAAATATTGATATATATAACAACCTACCAAAATCTAACAGAAAAACACATGAGTATGGAAACCCATACATCTGGGGGCACTCACAACTCAGAATAGCAGATTTTATGTCCTTGGTCTCTTTAAAGAACAGTCTGCCCTATATCACCTGGACAAAACTGCCTTTCTGTTATCTGCTGTAATAGTAATGAAATTTGAATATCCCTTTGTATTGCCAAGCTGACAGGTACTTGGCACCTAGTTTCAAATTAAGCCTCTGTAAAGAAACAGGAGGTATGAACCCTTGTTGCTGATGTAACAGGAAGGGGCTGAACAAGGAAGAACCAATACCTATATAAGGAAGAGCCCAAGATGGACAGTCAGAACTTCTTGGGATAAGCATCATGGAGGCAGGGCAGCTGCTGCTGGACTGAATACTGAACTGAGAATTGAAAAGAACTGAGAAGAGGAATGAGAACTGAGAACTGACACAGAACTCGGACTTGTGGTGGCAAAAGTCAAACTTGTGATGGCAAGACTTCCAAGGGCCAGCTGGAGCCACCAAAGACTGAGGAAGCATGACTGTGGTGCCGGTAATTTATTCAAATGTTGTTGTGGCTTTGTTAATGTGCATTAGTGTTCCTGTGGCTTCATTAAGCCGTGTCTTCCTAGGAACAGAGACTGTGAAGGATTTGAGATGGAATGGACACTGTGAGCTCCAATGTGGAGCAGGAACTGCACAGAAAGCTGGACAAGGAACTGGGAGTTGTCTACCTTTGAACCCAGGTGACAGTTTGGTGGATCCAGGTAGGAGCTACCTGCCTTGAGTCAAGATGAAAAGACCTCTCTGTGGATACTGAGTACTGACTGATAAAATTGTCTGAGTAGTGACTGATAAAATAGGGTACTGAGTAGTGAATGAGGAAACTGTGATGTAGTTGTTACCTAGGGGTGGATGGCTTTTGCACTTTTCACTACCCCTCAAGAGGGTGCTGAGTAGTGACTGATGAAATTGTAATTTAATTACACTCCATGGGCAGAGGGCTTTGACTTTTGTGTTCCTTAAGGAGGCAAACTGTCTTAAAGATGACTGAATGATTGTACTTTGTTGAAAACTATGTGACCACTTTGGTAAAAGCTATGTGAACATTTTAGTGATAAGTTGTTGAGTTGTGACATAGTGAATCCTGTATTTTGATTTTCTGTAATGAGTTGTAACATTCTGAATGCTATACCTTGACTTTCTGTAAATATTTTGCTCTGATTTGTTATTGAATAGAGAGTTTGCTATACTGTATAATCAGAACTCTGAAAGCTGTTCACAGCAGCAATCCTCTGGAAAGCTGCTCATGCATGGCTTTACATCTGCTCCCTTTGTAATCTTAATGGCTCTTCTGGGAAAAGCTACTTCTCTGCAATTCTCAAGCTGCTGGAGCAGAGAGTCAGCAGATAGACACCTTTGAGAAGGTTCTGAGAAAGTGTTATTAATATAATATATTACTTTAACTCAGAACAGCTACAAAGCCTGACTGTTTCTTTCTTTCCCCTTTCTTAAGCTATAGAAGGCAGTAAAGGTCAACACAGGCACCCCTGAGAGGTTTCCCTCATCTCTGGATGGTGCTAGAGGTCAATAAGCCCTGAGAGCTTTCCACCTAGCAACAAGAATCATCTGTCCTCCAAGCAGATTCTTGCATTTGCTACCTCTGGGTAGCAGCTATGTGGCACAGTGAATTCCATGCTGGGACTGGAATCAGGAACACCTGAGTTCAAATTCAGTCTCAGTCACTTACTAGCTATGACTACTACACACCTACTTCCCAGGACTATTGTGAGGATCAAGTAAGATAAAAATTGTAAGGTGATGAGCACAGTGCCTGGAACATAGTAAGCAGCATATAAATCTTAACTATTATTATTATTGTCATTATCATTTTTATTATCTGACTTAAATTGGTCTTTCTCTAGAGACAATCAGCTATTAGCAAAGCAATGCCTCTCTATCAAACAACAAGGCACTCAGCAAAACAGCTGCAGGGTCTATTAGCTCAGATCCTGTTGTTTCTGTGTCTTCTATGCCCTGCTCCTGGTCTCAGCTTCTTTTATCGCTTCTGTGTTGATGTGGTCATCACCTATATTATTCTTTGGCTTCAAATGATGCAAATCAGTGCCTCATAGGCAGTGACCCATCTGTAACATGATATGAAACTCAAAAAAACCCACCTGTCAGGTATAACTTCATCAGTCCTTACATAATCTTCTCATAGTCCCCACGGTTAGTTTCTCAGCTAGATCCTTCAAAACTCTGGAAAAAGCTATATGTGAATAACCTGATTACCATATGCATCACAACTGTCTTAACTCAGTCACTGCTCTGCTTTCAAACAAACACATTTATTTGAGGGGGCAGTTTTCTCTTAGGTCTTCAGACCAGTCTGTGTTTCTCCCTAAACATTTTATGTGGGAGATTGTTTTTTCTTCTCAAACTGATTTTATCAATGTCCCTTAGACAAATGTTATTTTTCTGCTCCCTTTCAGTAACCAAATTGTCCACATAAAAAGAGGTAGTACCTTACATAAATATATTTGTATATGGTAGAAGGAAGGTGACCTTCCTGGTTCTTGAAGGTTATGTCAGCAAAGTACAAACTCTGGAGGTTTCTAGGGACCTGTAAACCTAGATTGAGACTTTTTTTTGTGCCATGGACCACATTGGCAATCTGATGAATCCCAAACCTTTTTTCAGAATAATTTTTTTAAATGCATGAAAAACAATACATGGAATTGCAAAGGAAACCAACTATATTAAAATAAAAATGTAACTTTTCCCATCCAAGTTCACAAACCTCTTGGAATCTGTCAGTGAACCCAAGGTTAAGAACCCTTGCTGCAAAGGCTATGAAGATAGGACCCATAATAGGCTACTTCTGGTGCCTGAGGACCAACACAGTCACTTTCAAAGAGGTTCATTACCAGACTGGCTTCCACCACAGCTCTCAAAAACTAACTACTGAACAACAGAGTTTGGCACCGGTGTCAATACCACCGAAGGTCCAGATCCTTTAAGACTGGACTAAGAACTAAATAGTCTGGCTTCAGTTAGATGGATGGAGAGGCTGGAGGGTGTTTTTACCACACCTAGGTGATATGAATCCAACAGGGTTTACTTTTTACTACACTTGGTTGCTCTTGTGATAGGACATCAGATCAGGTTTGATCAGCATTAGAAATGTTTCCTCTGACAACTGACTGGACCTAGAATAGTTGGCAAACCTACTTAGAAAAGTAAACATTGACAGTTACACTAACCCAGCCCATCTCCTTCAAAGCAGGTTCTGGATAAATATCTGTTTACTGATTTGTCAGAAAAATTGTAACTGGGCATATCTTCATTCCTGGCTATGCCTTCCATTAAATGCCACCCCTCTGTTTTGAAAACATCAAATAATTTATCTTTATAGCATTCCCAATTAGTGAATGAATGGCAAGGGCACAGGGAGCTGACATAATTTGGTTTGGGTCACAAAGGATAAATCAAGGAGAAAAGAAGAAGCTCTAAGTCCTAGGTTCTTGTCCTTGGTCCCAATCACACAATCATTTATGGTAGAAAGGGCAGGAGTTCAGGAGTCGGAGGACCTGGGTTCCAATTCTCCCTTTGATGCTCACCACCTACATGACCTTAAGTCACTTTACTTCCCTGGGCCTCAGTTTCCTCTTCTGTAAAATGATGGGGTTGTAATAGATCAGGGATGGGGAACCTTTGGCCTAGAGGCCACATGTGGTCCTCTAGGTCCTCAAGTGTGGTCCAGTCAAAGGAATGCACTTGAGGACCTAGAGGGCCACATGTGGCCTCAAGGCCAAAGGTTCCCTACCCTGGACTAGATGGTTTCTGGAGATCCTTCCAGCTCAAAAACTTTGGTCCTGTGATCCATTAAAATGAATGTGGTCCTTTTCCTCTTCCTCACTTTCAATCACAGTTCTGGATAGTAGGAGAGACCCAGAAGGTCCAAGGGCTTTGAAGAAAATTAGGGTGCAAAGCTGGAGGATTGGTCTACTGAAGAAGCAGAGAAAGATTAATCACTGGAAGGTAGATATAGTACCCCCTTTAGGACACCTTCCCCAACTTTGGCTCACAGTTTCGGTCTCACAGGGTGTGACTAGCCCAGGCATTATAGAGGTCTATACTCCCAAAATTATAGGTCATCTTAGTTTACCTTTGTCAGTCAGCAGAAACCATTCAAAGCAAAAACATTTACAGAAATAACAAAGCATGAAAAATAGTAACAAAACTTTCCTATAAAAAGGCATAAATAATTCCAGTGGAAAGAGTGGGCATGCATGTAGAATACACTAATAAAAGGGACAAGTATAATCTGTTGCCATGGCAATCCCTACCCCCATGGTACCAGATTGCAATGTCTTTTCTTTTTACATAGCATCCTCAAGTTGCTCCTTTTTGGCCTACCTTGAAATGTAGCTCAGCTGCATCCACTGGGTCTACTCCTATTTGCAGCTCAACTTCATACTACCAGGAAGAACATCTCTAGATTCTACAGTTCTGGGATTATTCTTTACTAAGCACAACATCTTCTACTGAATGAATTGTCCCACTGCAGTGAATCTTGCCAGTGGTGGCTGTTGTTTGTCCTTCATTCTGGAAGAGGACCATGACATCAGCGAGGTGATGCCATGACATGCAAGTGAATTGGATTTAAGTGAGGGAGGGTTGTGCAAAGTCACCAGCCTCACTTTCTCCTCTAGAGCCATCTGGGTACAGGGGCAAGATATTGATCAGGACAACTGGAGATGATCCTGGATACAGTAGGAGACTTTGGCCTTTTTAAGCTAATCTTTAACAGGTCTCAGTCTGACTGAGGCAATGCCCTTTCAGTGATTAAAGGCTAGGTAAGAGATGAGGCAGAGAATGGCCTCTTTTACCTGGTTAAAAAAAATCCACCTGGGAAAGGAAGACCTTTAAGGTTTCTGGCCAAAATAGAAACAACTACTATTTACATTCACTCTGAGCCAATCAGGGCCCAAAGGATGACCCAGTAGGGCTTGGCCAGGGCCCTACTGTGGCAGAAGGAAGGAGAAGGAAGGCAATGTTCCCTAAACCCACAGGCAAAGAACAGTTCCTTCTCAAGAGCTAGGCTCTTCTTCCACAGTACCTCCCAACTGTCAGATATCACACCACTCAGACTTTTCCCAGACTTTTCTGTATTGAGAGCTCTGTCTTGCTCTTTAAAGGTCACTAGGGACATTGCTACTTTTTTAGTCAACCAATAACTAGTGCCAAGCAAATTTATGAAGAGTTTTTTCATATCTCTTAAAGGGATAGCAAAGTATCAATACTTTTTATACTAAGCCTGTAATGCTTTGTCTATATTTTTCTGATCTTTATATTTCATAATTTTATCAGATAGACTAGGGGATTAAACTGATCAGGGATCCCCTAATTAATCATCTCATTACACATTCTTTTAACTCAGCGTTTCTAGGAAAGCTGGGATACATAGAATTTATTATAAAATGATTTGCGTTTTTTTGGAAAACTTAATTTTGCCAAGAAGGAGACCTTCCTTTAAGACTATGTGAATGAAAGTCACAATAAAGCTGAGAGTAGACAGGTCTGAATTATGTTAATGGACTCTGATAGGACCAAGTTTCAAGCAGCATATGCATATTGGATATACTTTTTATGGGTAAATTATCACATAGAAACTTCCTTTAATGCAGGTTTAATTGAGATGAAGACTACCATTTTCTTTTTTCCACGAATTGTAATAATCTATGGCTTTAAGTCACTCTATTTGGGACCTACTTTCTCCGACTTTTCTGTATGTTCTTTTAAATACTCATCTGTTACCAAGAAGGCCATTTTTTATAATTTGTAATTCAGGTACATTACAGCCTTCAAAAGCTAATGTAACAATAGGCCTGTGATCCTATCCATTATTCTTCCTTATTGGCAGATGAATCCTGCAAGGAGATGTGAGTAATTTTGTAGAAGAGATTAGTTCCAAGGAAGTTTATATCCAGTAATCTTCTGATCTCCTTTGGCATTTCTCTCTGCCTATCATCAGATGGTTCAAGCCCTTTCATTTCATAACCTTTCTGGTCCTTCTAGAAGACTTGGTTTGCTAATATATCCTGATATTCCCACTTTTAAAAAATGAGAACTGTCCCTTTGGATTTTATTCTTTAAAATATCTTTCTTACTTTAGAAGAACAAGTTGTCATTTCCCTTCCATTCCTACTTCTTTGTCTCCTTACCTTTGAGCAATCCAAAATACCACTCTTTTCTTGAACCCTTTAGGATGAAGGGCTAAAAAAAAAATGAAACCTATCAGAATCTTCCCCATATACCAGTAGATCAAGTAACACCTGTAGTTTCTGTTTTCAAGGAGTTGAGCATGAAGGCCTTTAAATAATACCACTTGGACAAGAAAGCAAAGCACTTATCTGAAATTTGAATTTGCCATCCCTTGCTTAGACATATAGGTCAGTATTAATCTAGAAGGCTTTTTTTATCTTCACAATTTGGCCCCATGCCCCACACTCTTTTCTGAAGAATCCTTTGCACTGTTTCTCCTGCATTACACGTGAGATAAAGCACCTTCTCCATTGGCCAATGTCTTTGGCTAGAGCAGGGGGAAAGGGTTTATTATGCAAACATAATAAACATAATAAGCAAGTGTTTATTATGCAAACAGCAACTGAGTTATGTGTCCTTTAAGACTACTAAATAGTTTTTAATTACTGCTATATCAGTAAATCCCATAAATATGCAAATGCAATTAGCTCACAAAATAGGCCTTAAATATCTTCATTCCTTTCCAACAAAGTTCTTTGAAGTTAATAGCTAGCAGTCTTTGTTCCCTCTCCAGCTAAAATTGACAGGAATTATGACAGATGTACAAATTCAGGGGAACCAGATTTTTCCAGCACATCTGGTCAGGCAGTGCAAAATGGAAGAGAGGAATAAATGGCAACCCCTCCAACTCTGACCTTTACCTGGGACAGTAGGATCTGAATTGACTTTTCCTCTTTAGAACTGGCACTGGCTATCACTTCAATTTCAAAGTCACAATATATTTACATTTCTTTGGGCTTAAAAATCAAATTTTCAAGTATTTTATGCATATTTTGCTCCCTGTAAAACAGCAGAAATGGTAGGATTTCGAGCTAGAAAAGGCTTTCAAAATCATTCAATCCAGCTCTCTCATTCTACAGATTGAAGAAAATGAGAGCTCAAAAGGTAAAGTGATCTGTCCAAGCTTACAGTTAACTAACTGTGCAGAGTAAGTATTAGAGTCAGATCCTAAAATTTATTTCCTTGGATTCCAAAGCCACTTTTCACTAACCCACCCTGTCTCAGCTCTGACCCTTTAATGGTCATGGTTTTCTGTCTCAGCCTCTTCTTTCCATCCATCACCTCCCACCTAATTTTAGAATCAACCACCATGTGAGCAAAAGAATATTGAGTTAGAGCACTTTTGTAAACTAAACTTATGGTTTTCACATGGATATTTATGTATGTGGATGCATATGTGTGTATATATATATATATATGTCACATACATATGCTATGTAAATATACACATATATAGTTTCATCCTCTGGTTTTTATAACCTAAATTTGAAGATATTCTCAAAGGAAAGGGAAGCACTTCTACCAATCCAAGATACATAGACCCAGAAACTTTCTGTAACTGTAATTTGTTACTTCATCACTCACAATTACATTCAATCTTCTATATCCTTTATAAGCCAGGAGAATGAGGTGTGGGCTACTAGCCTGAGCAAGTATTCCTGGTGTCAGTTCAACTTTGCTGTCAATTTTCACCCACATCATCTAGGGACAGTCAGTTGATCTTTTAATGCCTTAGTTTGCTTGACTGGAAATTGGAATATAGTCAAGGGTATGCTGTTAAAGTTTAACAACCAGAATGGGGGGGCCGAAGGAACTCGGGAGATAAATGGCACACTTTTAAGTTTAATCCACATTATTTACATTTTGTCCTTCACTTTCTTAAATCTAGACAATCAATAAAACAATCAAGTCCTGATTTGTAGCGTTTGCTGACATCTCAGGTGTAAAAAGTCATGCTGAAAATTTAACAATTGGCTCTGCTGTGCCAGTTTAAGCTGGCTCCAACATGCCCCCGGTATGCCCAACACCCACCGCACAGTACCGACAGAGCGGACCAAAAGTCTGCTGTGGTTTTAAGCTTTAATAGAGTAAAACCGGACTAAGCCTTCTGAGAAACCCTGCATTTCCACAAATTGGTGATGTAAAATGTTGGGGGAAAAAGTAGAAGGGGGCGAGCTTCTACAAAGGCTGCTGTACAAGCCTCTTCGAACGGCCCCAGCAGTCATCTGGCCGCTGCCCCTTGACTCTCCCCACTCCGCCTCGGCATCATAGAAGCTCTGAACGCCCTGGACGGGGAGCCCTTCTGAGCCCAGCGCCCGCCAGCGCCCATCCCTCCCAGACCGCCCTGTGCTGGCTCGAGATGCATTTGCTTGGCGCACGTGGTCTCCCTGCACAGACTCTAAGCACCCTGCGAGCAAGATTCCCTTTGTTGTTGTTTTATATTTGTAATCGTTGCACCTCACGTGGCGCCGGGCGCATAGTAGGGGTTCAGTTAGTCCTGGTTGACTGACTAATAAAATTCACACTATCGGTGCTCAGGGTCAAGACTTAGGACAAATAATGGCCTGCTTGAATATAGCTGGCGTGAGGTAAAGCTATGCTGCGAGCCCCAGGAGCCTGAACGCAAAGGAGCACGAGAACGCAAACCTCCAAGCCCGCAACATTTGTGGCTGATGGTTTTCTAACACAGTCCACATAGTCAGAGCGCCACCTTGTGGCACTAGTGATGTCCTTTGCTTTACACAGGTTATGATCAGCTAGGAAAAAGGCATTCTGAGCTCTTTTAATATTGTTTACACAATGTAAACACATACACAGTATTTTCTTCTTAAAGTTGGCAAAAAAACACCCCAGCAATGAATCAAAAATATTAAGCACCATACATAAACCTTTTGAAGTAAAGCACTAAAGACTTTAAACAAACTGGAGATTGCATGCCTATGCCAAGAGAAAACTAAGCAAAAAATGAGGCAAAACCTGGGCATACTAATTTGAAAGGTGACCAAGTGCTGGTGTAGGGTTTGGCAGGCTCCCTTGGCTAATGCCTACTAAAGAGTTAAATGATAACTGAGTACCTGATAGTTTAAGGTTTGACTCCTTCCAGGGATATCTGTGTCTGCATCTTAAACTGTGTGAGAGACTTCCTAACCACTATCTTTCAACTCTTTGTCCCCCTCTTTCAACTCTTGTCCCTCTTCAGTTTAAGGCTCCAGTCTTCTTCTGGGGTCTGGACTCAGGCTGCCTTGTACCTTGGTAGTACAGTAGTTTTGAATATGTTCCATCTCACTTTTTCTCGTACAAGTAAGTATGTAAAGACTTGCTAGGTTTTCTCAAAGTTTACTAATCTTTTCTCTAGTCTATTCAACACTGGCTAAAGAGTGTTGCTATTCAGTTGTTTCCGACTTTACTGACTCCATTTGGGATTTTTATAGCAAAGATACTGGAGCAGTCTGCCATTTACTTCTCTAGCTCATTTTACAGATAAAGAACTGAGGTAAACAGGAATAAGTGACTTGCCCAGGATCACACAGCTAGTCAGTGTCTGAGGCCAAATTCGAACTCAGGAAGATGAGTCTTCCTCACTGCAGGTCTGACACTATCCACTGTGCCACCTAGTTGCCCACAGTTAAAAAGTACTAGAGTTGGGGGCAGAGCCAAGATGGGGGAGTAAAAGCAGGGACTTGCATGAACTCGCCCACAAACCCCTTCAAATACCTGTAAAAATGACTCTAACTTCTAAAGCTAAAGAACCCACAACATGACAGAGTGAAGCAAACCTCCAGCACAAGATAACCTGGAAGGATGACAGGAAGAGTGCATTGCACAGGCTGGGAGCAGAGCACAGTCCAGTGTGGGTCGCACCAGCATAGACTGGGCTGGAGAAGGCCTCGTGGGACTGAATCGCTGCGGCTGGGGCAGTTTTCAGGCTTCTCAACCCACAGACTCCAAAGAGACCATACAAGGTCAGTGGGAAAACCCTGTGGGACCTGGGTGAAAGAGGAACGTGGTCCAGCTGAGGTCCAATCTCAGCCCCAGGGTGGAGGAGGTTGTGGCAGCAGCAGCAGCTGCTTCCAGAGCTTTGGGCCCACAAACGGTGGGGGATCAAGAGGCTGATACAAAACCCCTGAAGCCTGGAACAGTACACCCACCCCCACCCCCACCCCGACTAGAAGCAGAGTCCTACCCTGAAAAAGAGCTAGAAAGTCCAGTATTTGGCTGGGAAGAGTTGCAAACAGCATAAAGAAAAACCTCAGACTGTAGAATATTACTTTGGTGACAAAGAAGATTAAAAAATACAACCAGAAGAAAACAACAAAGTCAAAGCTCTTACATTAAAAGCCTCCAAGAAAAATATGAATTGGTTGCAGGCCATGGAGGAGATCAAAAAGGATTTTGAAAATCAAGTAAGAAAAATAGAGGGGGTGGCTAGGTAGCACAGTGAATGGGGTGGCTAGGTAGCACAGTGAATAGAGTACCAGCTCTGGAGTCAGGAGGACCTGAGTTCAAATCTGGCCTCAGACACTTGATACACTTACTAGCCTTGTGACCTTGGGCAAGTTACTTAACCCCAATTGCCCTCCAAAAAGCAATTTAAAAAATTTTCTAAAAAAAAAAAAAGAAAAATAGAGGAAAAACTAGGAAGAGAAATGAGAGTGATGCAAGAAGAAAATCATGAACAAAGAGTCAACAACTTGTTAAAGGAGACCCAAATACTGAAGAAAGTAACACCTTAAAAAAACCAGACTAACCCAAATGGCAAAAGAGACCCAAAAACCAATGAGAAGAATGTCTTTAAAAGCAGCATTGACCAAATGGAAAAGAAGGTCCAAAAGCTCACTGAAGAAAATAATTCCTTCAAAATTAGAATGGAGCAAATGGAAGCTAATGACTTTATGAGAAAGCAAGAAATTATAAAACAGAACCAAAAGAATGAAAAAATAGCAGACAATGTGAAATATTTCATTGGATAAACCACCAATCTGGAAAATAGATCCAAGAGAGATAATTTAAAAATTATTGAACTACCTGAAAGCCATGATCAAAAAAAGAGCCTGGACATCATCATTCAAGAAATTGTCAAGGAAAACTGCCCTGATATTCTAGAACCAGAGGGCAAAATAGAAGTTTAAAGAATCCACCAATAGCCTCTTGAAAGAGATCCCATAAAGAAAACTCCTAGGAATACTGTAGCCAATTCCCACGTTCCCACGTCAAGGAGAAAATACTGCAAGTGGTCAGGAAAAAACAATTTGAGTACTGTGGAAACAGAGTCAGGATAACATAAGACCTAGCAGTTTCTACATTAAGGGATCAAAGGGCTTGGAATATGATATTCCAGAGGTCAAAGGAGCTAGGATTAAAACCAAGAATCACCTACCCAGCAAAACTGAAGTATAATCCTTCAGGGGAAAATATGGATATTCAATGAAATAGAGGACTTTCCAGCATTCTTGATGAAAAACCAGAGCTGAACAGAAAATTTGAAATATAAGAATCAAGAGAAGCATAAAAGGTAAACAGGAAAGAGAAATCATAAGGGACTTATTAAAGTTGAACTGTTTGTATCCCTTCATGGAAAGATGATATTTGTAACCCATGAGATCTTTCTTAATATTAGGGTAATTGGAGAAAAATATATGGACAGATAGACAGATAGATAAATAGATGCTGCAGAGTGAGTTGAATATGAAGGGATGATATCTAAAAAATAAAATTCAGGGGTGAGAGAGGAGTATATTAGGAGGAAGAGAAAGGGAGAGATAGAATGGGGTAAATTATTTCATTTAAAAGAGGCAAGAAAAAGGTTTCACAATGGAGGGAAAGAAGGAGGAAGTGAAAAGGAATGAACGAACCTTACTCTCATTTGATTTGGCTTAAGGAGGGAATAACATGCACACTCAATTGGGCATCTTACCCTACAGGAAAGTAATGGGGAAGGGAATAAAGGGGGGAGATGATAGAAGGAAGGGCATATTGTGGGAGAGGGTAGTCAGAAGCAAACACTTTTGAAAAGGGATAGGGTCAAAGGTAAAAAGAAAATAAGTGGGGGGTGGGATAGGATGGAAGGAAATACAGTTAGTCTTTCACAAAATGACTACTATGGAAGTGCTTTGCATAGCTACATATGTATAACCCATATTGAACTGCTTGCCTTTTCAGTGAGGGTGGATGGGGAAGGAAGAAGGAAGAGAATTTGGAACTCAAAAGTTTTAAAAACTGCTTTTACATCCAACTGGGAAATAAGATATACAGGTAATGGGGGTATAGAAGTCTGTCTTACCCTACAAGAAAAATAAGTGGGAAGGGGACAAAAAGGGGTGTGTGATAGAAGGGAAGGCAGAGGGGGGAAGAGGTTATCAGAATGCATGCCATCATGGGGGAGGGGGTAGGGAAGAGATGAGGAGAAAATTTAGAACTCAAAATCTTGTGGAAATGAATGTTGAAAACTAAAAATAAATTAATTTAATTTTTTAAAAAAAGGAAGTGCTGTAATCTAACAAACTACACATGGTAGATTCATGGTTTCATATATAATCCTCTTTATGCCCTTCTTTGTATATTGAAATGTTTACATTTATTGATGACTGTCAATAAAGGAATTAATAAAAATAAAAATTTTTTTAAATACTAGAGTTTTGGTATAGTAAGGAATAGCTTATTCAAGAGGTCACCTCCAAATAGAGTTGGGATTCTTGGAAATCCCTAAGGATTCTTTTCACTCTTGAATACAATTAATTACCAAGATACTTAACGATCAAGTCTCTCAGAGACTAATCATAAATAACTATAATTAACTTTTTTCACATTGAAGCTACTTCTGGAAATGGAAGCTTTCACTCAACACATGGGAAAAGATTAGGTTGCCATAAGCCTACACAGACATATAATACTTGATTTGATGACAATGTTAAACACCCAGCAAATCAAAAAGCCAAGAAAATTGGATTGCATTGATTAAAGCTGTATTGATGCTCCAACTAACATTCTCCTGGGTCATGCCATCAGAACACAAGCTCAGGCAGGAGTCTAACCAACTGCAAAGGATTCACGTGTGGACCAGTTGATTGATTATATTTCTATTGAGGACAAGCCCAGCTAAGTGAGGAGAGGAAATTTATCAGACTGGTCATAAGTGATAAATTTTTCAGCCACGGCAACCCTTAAAGACTATCTACAAACTTACAGAGCAGTTGTAATATGTGTTGGTGAATAGAGAAAACAGACCGACAAAATGATATTATTTGAAGTATGAGTTATGAACGCTGCTGGCTGTTCAAGCTATTTTAAACTTCTCCTTCAACCTTTTGCACCATCTTCCCCTACTCCTAACTCCCTCAGCAAAGGATCTTGTCTCCTACTTTACTGAGAAAATATTATCATCCCCTATAAGCTCTTTCTTCCCCTCTACTCCACACCTTAAAACCCTTTCAACATCCTCTGTTCCCTCCTCCTTTGTTCTAGTTTTTTTTTTTTAAATAATGAGGAGGGCCTTCTTCTTGCTAAGGTTAACACCTACACATGTGATATTGATTCTGTTCCTTTCTTCTGCAAAACTTGCCCCTTTGACCAATTAATCAAGCAGCAAACATTTATTAAGCATTTACTATGTGCAGATTCATAGTAAACGGCAGCTAAGTGGTTCAGTGGATAAAGCCTGGGTCTAGAGTCAAGGAGACTTGAGTTCATATCTGACCTCAGCCACTTACTAGCTGTGTGACGTTGAGCAAGTCACTTAGCTTCTAATTGCCTTAATCTAGTGGAAAAGGAAAGGGCAAACCACCTCAGCATCTTTGCCAAGAAAACCCTATGCACCTCAGGGTCACATAGAGTCGGGCATGACTGAACAACAACAACAATGCACCACCAGGTGCTGTGCTAGGCACTTAGGACACAAACACAAAGAATGACCAGATTCTCTCTCTCTTATATATCTTCTTATCTACCATCTCCTTTCCTGCTGCCTCCAAATATGCCTCTATTAAAAAAAAATCCTTCATTGACTTTGCCATATTCTCAATTTATTATCCTATGTAGATCTTTTACTTTTCACAGTTAAACTCTCAGAAGAGATTTTTCCTGTTTGTTTCCTTCATTTCCTCACTTTCCCTTCACTTCTAAATCTTTTAATAATCTGGCTTTGGATCCAACGCTTAACTAAAATTGTTCTCTCCAACATGACCAAGATTCTCTTAAGTGCTAATTTCAAAGGCCTAATGCAGGAATTTGTTTTTCTTGACTATATATTTTTGTAACATGGGTTTTGTTTTTCTTTCTTTCTCAATGGGAGAGGTAAGATTTTTGTTGTTAAAAAAAAAATAGAACAAAAGTGGCGGCTAGGTGGTGCAGTGAATAGAGCACTGGCCCTGGAGTCAGGAGGAGTTCAAATCCAGCCTCAGACACTTAACACTTACTAGCCATGTGACCTTGGGCAAGTCACTTAACCTCAATTGCCCTGCCCTCCAAAAAGCAAAAAAAATAAAATAAAAAATGAAGAATTTCTCAATCTTCATAGTTCTTCACTTCTCTGTGCTGTTGACATTGCCAATCTCCCTGTCCTTTGGATAGTCTCTCACCTTTGGCTTCCATGACACACTGCTCTCTCTTGGTTTCCCTATTGAATTATTCCTTCTCAGTCTCCTCTGCCAAATAATCATATTCCTAATATAATAAAAATGGCAATTTAACATAAATTAATTTACTTATTTAGTGCCGTACCAAACTACCAAAAATTATTTTAAGGAACTAGAAAAAATAAAAACAAAATTCATCTTGGAGAACAAAAGTCCAGAATATCAAGGGAATTAAGTAAAAGAAACGCAAGGGAAGGTGGCTAGCTGTTCCAGATCTAAAATTATATTATGAAGTAGCAATCATCAAAACTACTTGGTATTGGCTAAGAAATAGAGTGGTGGATCAATGGAACAGGTTAGGTATGACAGATACTAGTCAATGACTACAGTAATCTACTTTTTGACAAGCCCAAAGGCTCCAGCTTCTGAGATAAGAAGTCACTATTTGACAAAAATTGCTGGGGAAACTGGAAAATAGTATGGCAGAAACTAGGCATAGAGCAACATCTTACACTATATACTAAGACAAAGTCAAAATGGTTGCATGATTTACACATAAAGGGTGACACTATAAACAAATCAGGAGAGCAAGGAATAGTTTACCTGTCAGATCTACAGGGAAGGGAGAATTTGTGACAAAACAAGAGATAAAGAACATTATGAAATATAAAATGGATGATTTTGATTACATTAAATTGAAAAGCTTACACAAACAAAGCCAATGCAACCAAGATTGGAAGGGAAAGAAAACTAGGAAGCAATTTTTATAGCCAATGTCTCTGATAAAAGCCTTATTTCTAAAATATAGAGAGAAATCTGTCAAATTTTTAATACTCTAAGTCATTCTCCAACTGATAAATGGTCAAATGATATGAACACGCAGTTTTCAGATGAAGAAATTAAAGCTAGCTACAGTCATATGAAAAAATGCTCTAAATCACTATTGATAAGAGAAATGCAAATTAAAACAACTCTGAGGGACCACCTCACACCTATCAGATTGACTAACATGACAAAACAGGAAAATTATAAATGTTGTAGAATGGGAAAATTGGAACACCAATGTATTATTGGTGGAGTTGTGAACTGATCCAACCATTCTGAAAAGCAATTTGGAACTATGCCCAAAGTGCTATAAACTATGCGTACCCTTTGATCCAGCAATATCACTTCTAGTTCTGTATCCCAAAGCGATCATAAAAATGAGGAAAAGACCCACATGTACAAAAATATTTATAGCAGCTCTATTTGTGGTGGTCAAGAATTGGAAATTGAGGGGATAGCCATCAATCAGGTAATGGCTGAACAAGTTGTGGTATTTGAATGCAATGGAATACTATTGTGCTATAAGAAAATATGAGCAGGCCGACTTCAGAAAAATCTAGAAAGACTTGCATGAACTGATGCTGAGTGAAGTGAGCAGAACCAGGAAAACATTGTACTTAGTAACAGTCACATTGCATGATGATCAACTTATACAGACTTAGTTCTTCTCAGCAATGAAAGTATCTAAGACAATTTCAAATGATTCATGAAAGAAAATACTATCCACATCCAAAGAAAGAACTATGGCATTTGAACATGGATCGAAACATACTATTTTCCCTTTTTTTCTGTTTTGGTTTCTTCTTTCTTGTAACTTTTCCCTCTGGTTCTAATTCTTCTTTACAACATGATTAATGTGGAAATATATTTCATATGATTGTACATGTATGGTCTATATCAGATTGCACACCATCTTGGGGGGAAGGAAATGGGAGAAAATTAAAACTCAAAATATTATAAAAGTGAATGTTGAAAGCTAAAAATATATATATTTAAAAATGAAACAAAAGATATTCATATTCCTTCTACCCACTAAATGTAGACCTCTCCCAAGGCTCTGACCTGGGCCATCCTTCTCTTCTTCTTCTTGTACGCTTTTATTAATCTCATCTCAGTATTCAATTTATGATCTCTATGCAGATTACTATTAAATCTGTATATCCAACTCTAATCTCTCTCCTGAAGAACTGCCTGTTGGACATCTCCATGTGGAAGTCTCCTAAACATCTCAAGCTCAACCTGAGGAAAAATAGAACTAATTTATATTTCCCTTAAAGCAGTCTGTCCTCTACATTTCCTAGTTTATGTTGATGCTACTATAAAATTGTGCGTACTATCCTGTCTGTCACATAAGCTCACAATCTTGGATCCATGAACTCTTCCCTCTTCCTCAATCTCCATATCCAATTAGTTGCCAAGTCTTCTCTATCCTACGTCCATAACATCTCTGGCATCTACCTCTTCTCTCTCCTCACACAGAGGAGAATTCAGAACTTCACCACAAGACCATTTCCATCTGGATGTCCTTCCTATAAGCATCTAAAACTTAACATATCCAAAAGAGAACCCATTATCTTTTCCCAAAAAATCCTTTGCTTTTCTTAACTTTTCTATCTCTGTCAAGGGCACCACCACTCTTCTAGAAATCAGGTTCTCAACCAAGGAATCAGCCTTTATGCTTTACTCTCTCTCATTCTTCAAATCCATTCAGTTGCCAAATCCTATCAACTTATCTCCACATCTCTCCTATCTGTCTCTTCTCTATTCAAATAACCACTACTTTACACTATCTCCTGAACCTACATTAGCTACTTAGTTATTCTCCCTGCATCCAGGCTCTCCCTCTAAAACATTGTCCACATACATGCTAAGTCGATATTCCTGAAATGTAGGTCTGACCAGATTAATCCCTTTCTCAAAAAGCTTCAGTGGCCCCCTATTGCTTCTGGGATAAGATAGAAATGAAAATTATAACTATAAAGTATATGCCCTATCTAGCATTCTAAGCTTTGCTTCTTCTGTCACCAATCAGTCTTTCCCAACTGATTGCATATTACTCTACCTCATAGTTTATGTTCCAGTCAAACTGGTTGACTTATTGTTTCTTGTATACAACATTCCATGTTCTGCTTCCATATCTTTGCACAGGCTATCACAATTCTTTCATTGCTCTCCCTCTTCATCTCCATTAGGGAGAGTCCCTAACAGTCATTTTAACTATTTGATTTTTCATTTTAGAAGCATTTATTTTGTCTCCCCTTATGCCCTACACCCTTGTGATTTAAATGAAAAAGGAAAGAAAAGGAAAAATATATTCATAATCAAGCAAAACAAATTTCCACATTGTCCATGTCCAGAAATACGTGTCTCAGTCTGTATCTTGAATTGATAGGTTTAAGAGAGGCGTCAAGAGGTGGACAGCAGGTTTCATCATCAGTTCTCTAGAATTATGATTGATCATTGCATTGACCAGAGGTCTTAAGTCCTTCAAATGTGTTTGTCCTTATGTTGAAGCTGCTCTTTCATAAGTTACTCACCTGCATCTGCTCACTGCTTTGCATCAGTCCTCATTTCCTTCAGAGCACATTTCAGGTACCACCTTCTACAGAGTATCTCTGTTCTATTGCCTCCAGTTGCTAGTACTCTCCCCTGGCAAAAAATGATTCTGTGTTTCCCTGCCTATATACATGTTGTTTCTATGCATTAAAATGTAAACTCTAGGAGGAAAGGAACTATTTTGTTTTTGTCTTTGTGTATCTAGCACCTATCACAACTCTTCTTATATTGTAGACATTTAATAAATGTTTGTTGAGTGACACTCAACAGGGCTTTGATATCAGGGCTTCAATAAATGCTTTTTGAATTAAGTTCAATCACTTTTTGCTCTGATTCTCAAACTTTTGGGGCTCAGGATCCCTTCACACTCTTAAAAATTATTGAGGATCCTCCCCCAAGAGTTTTTATGATGGTTTTATCTCTTGATATTTACTGTATTAGAAATTAAAATGTCTTATGATCTTGCAGACCCTCTGAAAGGACCTTGGGGATTTCCCAGGATCCCCAGAACACACACTGACGACTGCTAGCTTAAACTATTGCAATAATCTCTTGACTTGGTTTCAGTCTCTTCCCTTTCCAATCAATCTTCTCCACAGCTGTCAAATTTAAATTCCTAAAACACAGAACTAACCATATCATCCCTCTATTCAAAAATCTCCACTGATTCACTCTTGCTTCTATGATAAAATCCTAGTCTGTCATTTAAAGCCATACACAATCTGGCCCCCATCTGTCTTTCTAGATTTATTTTATATTACTCCTTTTCACTATTTCCATTCCAATCAAACCAGTTGGCTAGCTGTTCACGAGACAGGACTTTTTATCTCCTTTTTTGCCTTTGTGCAAGTGGTCCTCTCAACATTAACATGGACTTTTCTTCAATCTGGTCTCATAGAATCCCTATTTTCTTCAAAGTACAACTCACATGACACCTCCCATGTGACCAACTCTAGCGCTAGCAGATAGTAATGAACTAAACTTTAATAAAATGATATGACTCCTTGAAAGACAGAGATGTGGAAGAAGGAGAGATTTGGAGAGAGAGGACCTGGGTTTAATGTGGATTTCCCCACTTGTCACTTGTGACTCCGTTTCCCTATCTATAAAAAGGGATGCTCAGTGAAGTGACCTCAAAGATTCCTACCAGCTCTAAATCTATTATCCTATGATCCTAATGAGAAGGCAAACTATCAAGCATGTGAACTTTCTTTTTTTTGGGGGGGGGAAGGGCAGTTGGGGTTAAGTGACTTGCCCAAGGTCACACGGCTAGCTTTTGTGTGTGTGTGTGTGTGTGTAAGAAGCATGTGAACTTTCTACGAATTTTTAAACTTAAAATACTTCTATATAATTCTATAGAAATAACTTTTATATATTATTAAATTTATAATAGTAATCCTTACAATATAGATATAAATGAAAACTGCTCACTGCAGCAAATGGAACATGAATCCAAAGAGTTTTAAAATGAAGAGACTTACAGTTTCTTGTACCCATTTTGATTATATAGCTAATCCAGTATCTGAACTATAGAGAAGAAAAGGAGAAAGCCCATACACAAGATTTCTATGCCCCAAAGAGAGATATACAGTTGGGTGGCAGCCTAAAGTCAAGAAGTCCTGTGTTCAAATCCAACCTCAAACATTTATTAGCTGTGTGACCCTGGGCAAGTCATTCAACCTGTTTGCCTCAGTTTCTTCATCTGTAAAATGACCTGGAGAAGGAAATGGCAAACCACCCCAGTATCTTTGCCAAGAAAACCCCAAATGTGGTCATGGAGAGTCAGACACGACTAAACAACAATTCTTTATAACATGCTATAAAGAGCTGTGATCTTCTAGATAGGAATAGAGATTGGGGTGGTGATATGCCAGCTCTCTCAGCATGGTTTTCCAGCTTTCCCTGTTTCCTAGGAAAAAAAATCTCATCTGTGATACCTATTAAAGATACTTCTTCCTTTGGGGGTTCCAGATCATAATAGCTGGAGAACACAGTTTTATTTATGATCTCTTATTCCAGATCAGAATTTTGAAATCTTTGAATGAAGTAGTTGGTTTGGAGAAGCATGACATATGGGACTGGAATGTTTCTTCATTTACTTCAGGTCATCTAACAAGGGAAATAGTGAGGATAGATCTAATGTGCCATGATCCATTAGACCCAGATGGACTTCTCTATGAAGTTGTAATTAGGAAAACAAGGAAAACCTTGTTTTCAGGAATGAAAACAAGAATAAATTAAAACTATATAGGAACACAGGATGATATTGTTTAGTCATTTAGTCATGCCCAGCTCTTTGTGACTCTGTGGACCATATCATACCAATACTGTCCATGTGGTTTTCTTTGCAAAGATACTAAAGAGGTTTGCTATTTTCTTCTCCAGTTAATTGAGGCAAACAGAAGTTAAGTGACTTGCCCAGGGTCACACAGCTAGTAAGTATGTGAGGCCAGATTTAAATTCAGGTCTTCCTAATGCCAGGCCCAGCACTCTATCCACTGAGCTACATTGCTGCCTATACAGAATAATAGCCAATAAATATTAGCATCGATCTTCTTAGAGAATTCTAGCTCTGAAGTGTCTGACTGGTACCAGAATGGCAATATTAGAATTGTCCTCTCAGAGTGAGTTTCAAAGTGAGTATGGCTTTTTCCTTAATATTCTACAAATGAAAGCCAACTCAGATTCTTCAGGAGAGGAGAAATAAACTGCCAATGAGCAAAATTCTAACAAGGGGAAAAAGGTCTTAATTATTAATATTGATATACAATATATGAGAATTCCTGTATATATTCAATAGCAAGTAATATAAATTCATTAACATTCTCCAGAGGAAAGACGCTACTTGTGGTTATAGAATTCTAAGAAGCAAACTCATCTCTCTCTCCCTCTCTCCTTCTCTCTCTCTCTCTCTCTGTCTCTCTCTCTCTTTCTCTTCCTCCCTCCCTGTCTCTGTCTCTCTCACTCCCTCTCTCTGCATATGTACATATATGTGGGTTTGTGTGTGTGTGTTTGTAAAGGCCATAGAAATAAAAAAACCAGGCACTATGAAATTAATTGTAGAATTCATAGTCTAGGGATCCCTTTAACATACACACAAATTCTTGTAAAGAAGATGGAATTAGAATATAGTCAAGTACCTACCCTAGGCTCTAACAAACTTATTTGATGTAAGATCCTCCAGCCTAACAGCTTCAAACCTCAACTGTTATCAATTCAAATAAATCTATATTTCAAAACATACTTATTAATCTCTATTATATGCAGAGATTTGTGCTTGGTTAGGTATTAGAAAAGATACAAAATCTTTCACTTGGGTTTGAAATTTGTTCGAACTAGTGTTTTTTGTGACAAGCTGCGTCTTGCTGTAAACACCCCCCTTCCTTCCTCTTGGCATCCCTGCCTTTTTCTGGAATCTTTGCTATCTGGCAACCCCCACCCTTCATGCTATATTTAAACTGGGTTCATTAACCAATCTCTGGCATTTCCCAGTCTGTGACATCAGGGATGAAACACCAGTTAGACATACCTGAGTAGAACCCCACCCTTCTCTATCAAATCTATGACGCTTTTCTGCATTATTGATTTACCCCAGGGTGAAGAAACGAAGAATTTAGCTATCTTACTTATATAAAACTAGGAATGAGGAGAGCTTAGTATAATCTGGAGGCACCAAATCTAGAGGGCAACCTCTTCCTGTGCCATCATTGACCTTCTTCTTACTTCTCACACCCAAGGCACAACATTACTTCTTTGTATTCTTGACTGCCCTTTCCCCAGACCCTAAATATCTCAGGTTTGACCTAATACCTTCCTTTGTGGGAGTTTAAATAATGGTTGTAGTAGTGGCCTACTACTTTCAGTCTCACTAACAGGTCTGGTTCTTTTGAGAAAGCCTCTAAAATCCCCAAAATGGACCCCTCTGGGACATAGCCTAAAGTTAAGAGCCAATTTTCAAAAGAAGGGAGA
Organism: Pseudocheirus occidentalis; assembly: GCA_028646575.1. Taxonomy (NCBI): domain Eukaryota; kingdom Metazoa; phylum Chordata; class Mammalia; order Diprotodontia; family Pseudocheiridae; genus Pseudocheirus; species Pseudocheirus occidentalis. The sequence goes on from CM053596.1 coordinate 104,340,366, forward strand.
AAAGATTAGGTATTCAACAATAATTCACTATGTCCCAAGAATCACTCATCCATAAATACATATAGCATATAAATCAAGATGTTAAACATTATTAAGTTACTATGTGCACACTGACAGGAAGATTGTACACTATAGAATTGGTTTCTGGAAAACAATTTTATGAAAATTATCTGAGGGTCTTAGTGGACAGCAAACTCAGCAACAGTCAATAATTTGACACGGAAACTAAAAAATATAATGTAATCTTAGGCTGTAATATAGGGGAAATGTCCAGAATAAGAGGATGTTAGTCCTGTTGCATTATGCCCTGGTCAGACCACCTTTGAAGTATTTATTTTGATTCTGAGAACCAGATTTTAGGAATCATAATAACAAATTTTAGAGGGAGGGCGCTATGGGGAAGTATGGCAACTTCCTCAAAATGATGAGGTAGGAAACAATGCCAGAAGGGGATCAGTTAAGGAAAATTGGAATATATAGCATGAGAAGAGAGAATGTTGAACTGGGTAACTTAACAACTGTCTTCAAGTATCTGAAAGGCCATCATGGTGGAAAGGAATTCCAATTTTTTTGCTTGACCTCAGGGCACAGAGCTAGAAGTAAAGCAGAGAAGCTGCAGAGGGACAGATTTCAGTTTAATGCAAAGAAAAAACTAAAAATTCAAGTTGATCAAAAGTGAAATGTCTCAAGAGGTTTTGAGTTCCCTCTTACTAGAGGTTCCTTAAGTTGATCATTTTTCAGGAATCTTGTAGAGGGGGCTTCCATTCCAGAATAACATGGACTACGGGCCCTCAGAGGTCCTTGTGGATTTTGTCACTTAGGACAATAATCAGGGAGTTGGCCTGGAAGATTACTAATGTTCCTTACACTTCTAACATTTTATAGCTCTTTCATGTATTTGTCTATTATATCTACTTATGTACATGTCATATCCTTCCTTATAAGATTGTAAACTCTTTGAGTACAGGAACTTTTAAAAAATCTTGTCTCACTACCGCCTAGGACAATGCTTTTCACACACAAAGTGGGCACTTCATCTTTTAAATGAGGTTTATAATACCTTCTATGACTTACCTCATAGGGTTGTGACACAAAGATGAGATAATGCATGTAAAGTACTTTATAAACCTTAAAGTGCTATGTTAATCTCAGATATATTAATATAAGATATCATATTAATATCAGATATCAATATTTGTTCAATTGAATTGTTATGCTCTATGGTTTTAGTTAATATACTCCTTTCAAAATTATCCTGGCAGCCATATAACTTTTAGCAAGTCATAATGCTGTCTCTTCTCTTGTTTCTCATGCTTTCTCAATCTTAGTAATTCTTACACTTCTGCCTTAATGAAATTTTGTTTATATAAAAATATTCTATATTTCTTTTCATTAATTCCCTCCCTTCAGAGTCAGATATATCCTGCCTTCTTGTCCATATATATCCTACAAAACGTACATTCATTCCATTGGCATGGTGTCTAGAACATAGTAGTAAATGCATAGTGATTGTCTGATTATAATAGGTGCTGAAGGAGGGTTGGTGGAGGAACACGAAAGTTTAATACATAATTTCACTTTACTACATTGAAACATAATTTAAAATAATCTTAAATTATTTAAACAATTGTTTAAAGTAATTTATTTTAAATTAATTTAAATAATATATATTTTAATTATAAATGATTAAGTAATTCAAAATCACCCCATTCTACTTAAAATAAATGATAAGATGCCCTAAAGCTTAAACAAGGTGAGAACAAGACTCAATTAATCAATCTCAATCATAGGCTTTAAACTAAGTATAAAAAGTTCTTGGAATTTGATTGATATTGCAAAGAAATAGTGTTCTCATTGGTTGAAGAAATTTATTCATGCCCTAGTAGTGGTCTATAAAACAATAATGAGTTTAGAACCATGATTATCAAATATATTGGAGTGAAAGTGTAGCATTACAGTGCTTGAGGAAGAACCACTTTGGAGAGGATGGGGGAGAGGCCTCTACTTTTAGCTTCAGTCTAGGATTCCTCCCCCTTCCTCTGCTCCCCCCATTTTGTCTGGAAAAAGAATGAGTTTCAGAGTTGTGGATTTCAAAGAATCTATATAGTTTTGTGTATCTCATGGTGTCCCCAGACTAGCTGATAGCAGTGGCCACATTGGAAACCAAGGGTAGACTGAAATTCGTGGCCCCATAAGGAGGCCATAAAAGAAAGCTATACCTAAAAGAAACTTTCTGAGTATCCCATGAAAGGGAGAAAAGGACTAGGAAAAACTAGGAGCTTTTTCCATTTGTAATTTCTAAATTTCATTCATGGTATCTGGAAAGAAGAGATTTTATCTCTAAAATATTCAGAATTTCCAGTTTTCAACTAATACTCTGGGGTCTTTCTGATTCAGAGTAAGTTTAGCCCACCTTTCTTATTCCTGAAGTTTCACCAAGCTCTTTTTAATCTTTATCCTTGCCTAATTGATAATATTCTAAGAAATCTATTTCTAATAATCATTTCTGGAAATGACAGGAAAGCTCTCCAGCAGGAAGGTCATGGAAACCATGATTAAGATTGCTTTAAAGCACAGTCCAGTAGATAGAGCTTTAGACCTGGACTCAGGAAAACCTGGATTCAGATCCTACATCAGATGCCTGCTAACTGTGGGGCTCTTGGCAAGTAGACTAACTTCATAAATAAACATGGGCTACTATTACAATAGGAAAGCTGTAAGTACCATTTTAGCTGACATTCGAAAAGTGTTTTAATATTTTCCCATATGTCCTTCAGAACAACCTTGTTATATAGATACTTTAAGTATGATCTATTTTACACAACAGACCACTGAGACTTACTATGGTCACACTTAGTAAATTTTAGTCTACCTTCAAACTTAGGTTGGCTGACTCCAGTCTGTCTTGAAGTGTTTATTTGTTAGAACCTGGGCTTATTGTCCTTTTATCTATGTTTCTAGATATATAGGTTGAGGCCAGTGTGAGTGTGGTGAGAAAGAATATTTTGATGAAGAGTATTTCACTTTTACTTGTTGATTTATACATTTTCATGTTTTTGAAAATTATTTATTATAATTATATTCTTTCAATTTCAACATAAAGTTATTCACATCTGGTGAGAGATTAATGTAGGTTTGCTAATATTAAAAAGCAAACAGTGAAACAAGAACAAATAAATGTCCTGATTTTCAAAAAAGGAAAAAGGGTAGAGTCCTAAAGCTATAGACTAGTGAAACTGACCTAGATTTCTGGCAAAAATTATAGAACCTATTATAAAGAAAATGCTTTGTGAAAATTTAGAAAGGGAATACATTACCGTCTAAGAGGTAATCAAGAATAGGTCATGCCAGACTAACCTTATTACCTTTTTTGAATAGGTTACTAAACTGATAGATGAGAGGAATACTGTAGACCTATGTAATGGGAATTGGCTTAGCCTAGCCCTCACTAGCTTATTATTGGCTGGTACAATCCTCCTGACTTCAGAGCATAAACAGTTAATATTTTTTAGTCTGCTAAACAAATGGTAAAGATGTAGAATATTAATTGGCTGCTGAAATGGAATTTTGAGTGCATTTCAAAAAGCATTTTCACATTTTCCCCCTTTTTCTCTAAGAGGGATGATAAGCTACAAGGATCTGAGTGAAGACGGAAGTCTCAGGCTTTAATCTCCCTACCTGGGCACACACATGAACATAAACATAAACTTCTGTTCTTTCTCTCTTTGAATCTGTTCATTCTGGATCTTAGGTGAAGGAGTATTGGACTAAGCTGTAACCATGAGAACTTTGAAAAGTCAGGAAAGTGAGCTGTTAAAGGTCTGGGAGCTGGAGTTTATGCTGACAGATTTTGCCGACAGCTAACCCTGGTGAAGAGTGAAGACTTGAAGAGTCCTACTTAACCCAGCATAGCAGTGGATTGAAGGCAGCCAGGAGGTAGTGACAAGTGACTCTTACATCAGTTATGATGCATTTGGAAGTGAATTTAGTTTAAAAAAATGTTTAGTAGCAACTGCTTTAAGGTCGAACCCACTCTCCCCAGGAACTGAGGTTATTGGAAAGGAAGAATGTGCCCTCAGTACCTTTGTACTTTTGTTTGTGCTAGATCTTCTCAGCAAACATCCTTTTGTAAAAGCTAATTCATGTTTACTGGTTAAATTATAGAGGTACTAAATGATAATATTTAACATTGGGAAGAACACACTGGAATATGGGTTTATGTTGATGGATTAGAGAAAGAAACCCTTCAACTCCTCAGGGGTACTCCTAGAACCTTGAAGAGGAAACAAACTTATTTGGGTAAGTGAGAATTGGGATAAAGACCTACAAAGCTTATACCAGTGAGGCTTAGCAAATCATTTGGCAATGTCTCTCAATCTTTGTAGATGATATAGATAGATGTGGGCTAAATTAGATCATATAGTTGGGTGGATTCACAACTTGCTAAGTGATTGAATCCAAAGAGTACTGAAAAGTATCTGGAGGCTTTAGTGGAGTACATACCTAATATGAGTGAAGAGGGTCATATGTGGCATATTCTTCAAGGTGGGGAAGGAATAAGCAGGTTTTTTTTTTACGAAAGACATTTTATAATAGACCATAACTTTATCAACATGTAATTGACTGAAAGTGTAGATGATAAGAAGATCCTAATGTGCTTATTGTTTATTGATACTGAAAAAGAATTTGATCTGGTACAGTAAAATGTCATCTCTCTTCCAATAAGGTATCTCCCATTCATTCATTAAATTCATGACAAGATTCCTTGAAGATTTAACAGTATAGATAATTTTGTTCAATAATCCATGGCCCATACACATCAAAAAAGTCATAAAACAGGTATATGCAACTTGCCAAAGTCATTTACCACTATGATGGAGGAGATCCAGCCCAGTGTTCAACTTGGAAGGTGATTATCTTGGATAATCAGGTTCAGATGTTCTTATGTTCTTATTTATGGATAACATTGGCTGATTGCAGCAAACCCTAAAACACTGCATAACCTTCTGAAGAATTTGGCCCAACCATCCACATACTAAAGATCAAGTAGATGAAAAAATTACCATCGCCCAGATTATTACATGTAATTAGATGGACTGCATGTAGAACATATCCATTAATATTTAAATGGACAATGAGTTGTTCCCATATTGAATATGATAGGAAAAGTAAGCAGGATTAACTTCAGGAAATTACAAAACTCCTTCTACTAGAAATAAAGGTCTATCTTATTTTTTTTTAAATAATTGTGAGATATGAATCACAGCAGTGTCTGAAGAATTAAAAATGAAGATCAGAGAGGGCAATGGAGAAGCGTATGGTGAACTCAAGCAAGCTGAAACACATACCCAATAAGAAACCCTGAAGAACAACAGTAAAGGATATCATCAAGGAAATTCATGATAGAAAAAGAAGACAGACTGGTAACACAGGGGAAGGTTAAGGGATGACAGGTAGACAACCAGAATGCTCCACTGGTATTCCTACAATGAACTGGAAAAATAAAAGGAAGCAATGAAAACCTCCAATAACTTGGGTGCATTACTCTATGAAAATTTACCGAGCACAAGGATAAAAGTTGCACAGAATGGAATGAGGTGAATGTGTTTGTGGTATCCATCACTGGAAGGAATATCTAAAATAATGAGGGCACAGAACTATTTGAGTATTTAGTTTAAGAATGGAAATTAGATTCCAGAATTCTATGGCTTGAGATTTTCATAAATCATGTACAAATAATGGCAGTAATGATTTGGAGTACTTTTCTATGGTTATTGGCATTTTGTTATTGTTATTATGGTTTTTTTTAAACACTAAAGTGAGGTTAGGAAAGGAAGGCTAAAGGGAATGTTACTGAGCACCGGGTTTAAGTACTCCTAAAATAAACACATTAGCTCACTGAAAGTTATCCCAGACCTCTACAAACACTGCACTAACAAGATCCACATCAGTGAAATATGACAAATGCCATAGACATTAGAAATCTTTCAACTAGCAAAGGGAGACTTTTTGAAACTTTTTCTTGAAGTATCAAAATTTAACCTTATATCATTGGAATATCATTTTACTTTTAGAGTAATTTAAGCTAAGTACAATCAGTAACATTCCCTTTAACCCTTCTCCTTCAGTACAATGTTTAATAAGATCACAGCTTTTACACCCCAGGTAGCTTGGGAAGCAACTGTTGTGTGTCTAAGTTTCTAAGTCTGGGGTTTCTGAAATTGTTTTTTAAAAATAATTTCTGATAACTATATTTCAACATACTGTAATTGGTTTGTAATCCTATTTATTTTATACATTTGAAAATACAATTTTGAGAAGAGGTCCTTAAGCTTAACCAGACTGCCAAGTAGACCATGAAACAAAAGAGATTAAAAACCCTTGGGATCACTCTGAGAAAAATATTTCTTCAGTGGAAGAATCCAACAAGAGACACCCTCCCTCATGAGAAAATTTCAGTTTGCTCTGGTCTTGAGTTATCCAATTCAGGCAGGCAGAAGCCAGTAATAATAATGATGATGACGAGGATAATAGCTAGCATTAATATAAAACTTTAAGGCTTATAAAGTGATTTACAAATGTTGTCTCATTTGATCCTCACTACAACTCTGAGAAGTGTTATTATCTCCATTTTACAGATGAGGAAACTGCGGGTAAGAGAGAAATTAAGTGTCTTGCCTGTAGCCACACAGGTAGGAAGAAGCAAAATTTGAACTTAGGTCTTCCTGACTACAGGCCCAGTGCTGTATCTACTATGCCAGTTGCCATTTACAAAGCAAGTTGAATATAAACACAATCATACTTTTCTCTCTCCAGTTCTTTTATTTTTCCTTTTATAAAAATTTCGCTTTTTTTCCTCTCTTTTTATCCTTCTCTCTCTTCTTTTGCCCTATTACATTTACCTTCTCTAGTTTCTCATATTCTGCTTCTTCTATTTCTCCCCCCTGTCATTCTCCCTTCCAACAAATCTAAAATGGTCATTATAAGGTAATCCCAACTATGTTCTGAGTTTGATTCAGATCACAAGAAATCAAACAAATTCACTAACCTATAAAATAGAATCTTATCATTAGGACAAGCTAAAGTTAGAAAGGAAAAACAAAATGTCCTTATTCTACTCCTGAGTGTTCTGGAACCCTTATTATGCCTCTAACTTGATGCCTTACTCTGGGTTTTGTTTATTGCTCACCATTCACAATACTTTCCCCCCTAAATTATCTTGCAATGATTAAAATTCAATAATGTAATCATTCTGCAGCCATCATGTCTGGGCTTTTATACAGAGGAACAAGAAAATGATTCCCTTTGGCGACAGCAAAATGTTCCACGACATCTACTTTTGATACTTGATCACAGTGAGGATTGCCAACTAATGGCCAAGATTTGACGAGGTCTTGCTCATTAAGTTCAGGGTTGGACAGTGTGTCTCTTGCAGACTACCACAGTCAAGATTTGTAATTCTCTGAAGGAAGTTTTACCTGAGGGGGCAAGAGGAGCTTCCAATAATTTACTAGATTTAGAGCCATAGCAAGTTTAATATAAGTGAAGGAGGCTTAAATCATAACTTGGACCCATTATTTTCTCTTGAGTAACAATTCCTTTTTTTTTTTTTTGGAAGGTTTGGGTATAGGATAATATGGAAAATCTTCCCAAGGCAGGAAATTTCACGATTAAGGAAAATACAGATAGCGATACAGCCAAGCATAAGTGAATTTTGGTGGATCCATGATTTAATGTTGTGTTCCATTCACCAACGTAGATTTTGACTATTCCAGGGCTTTATATCCTGTGAAATTTTTGTACATTTCTTTTCACCATAGAAAAACCAATCAATAAGCTAGTTAAACAAAGAAAAGGTAGAAGAAATACCATAAATATACATAGCTTTAGGCAATGGAATATAGGTGTGGACTGCTAGTAAATATAGGTCAGTTTGGTAGACTGAAATGAGAAAAAGATCAATCTTTTTTGAGCAAAGACTTTGCCTCAAAAGGCAAAGAGGCAAACCCACAAATAGCAGCTCCATAAACCTAAATTGTTGGCACCAATAGAGTAAGTCTGATAAAAACCAATACAGTACCATTGATGAATGTTACTGCTATTACACTTGTGTCAATTATGCCCTCTGGCATAAGGGTTCCTCCCCATCCAGCAATTTAATTAATTAGTAGTCACTCCTCTCACTATTCCCTCTTCACCTCCATCCCCCCAACCATGGGGAACTTAGAAGCAGTTAGAATCTATTTCTTACCCAATACAGCAATATTACTCAGCACTGATTTGCACCTGTTTAGGACAAAACAAAGGAAAATGGTCATTTGTATAAGGAAAATGTCCATTTGTATACACATGTAGAAAGAAGTATTGTATTGATATTTTCAAAATTCACACAGAGCAATAAATGCTAGAAACATTACATGAATGTAATGGAACTTTATTATGGTTCTGCAAGAAAACAATGAAGGACAGTTTGGTGGCACAGTGGATAGAATGCCAGACCTGAAGTCAGGAAAACTCATCTTCCTGAGTTCAGATGTGACCTCAGACTCTTACTAGCTGGGTGACCTTGGGCAAGTAACTTAACCCTGTCTGCCTATTTCCTCATCTATAACATGAGCTGGACAAGGAAATGTTAAATCACTTCAGTACTTTTGCCAAGAAAATCCCAAATGTGATCACGAAGAGTCCAAAAAGATTGAAATGACTGAACAACAAGAAAACAATGAATGTGATGACCACTGAGATGAATGGGAAAACCTGAATTGATACAAAATGAAGAACCAGGAGAACAAGACACACAATGACTACAACAATGTAAAGAACAACAACAAAAAAACTATAAAAACTGAATGTTGTAAAATTATAATGACCAAACTTGGCCCAAGAGATGAGAAATGAAAATATACCTCCCTCCTTTCTATCCAGGAGTGGTGACTATAGGTGTGGAACACTGCATAATACCTAAGATGAGGTCTATGCATCGGTAAGTTTTGCAAATTGCTTTTGTCCAGCTCTTTCTGATTTCCTTAGGAGAGATTCTCTGGGAGCAAATGGGGAAGGTGGGGGGCAGAATACATTGGAAAATAAAGGTGATGCAAAAACAAAAGATCAATTTTGCAAAAGGAATTGTGTCAAAATCTACACGTGTGCACATGAAGTGACTATATGGATAGCAAAATTTGACACCAAAGCTGTGGCTGATAGGTCAGATCTGAAAGTATTACAGTTGTAGCAGTTTACAGGTCTAGACAAGGAATTAGAGAATCATAGGTTCTATCATTGGCTGTGCCATTTTCAATTGTGATACTAGGCAAGTAACAATTATTTTTTCTCTTAGGTGGAATGAGGTTCCTGGCAGTGTGGTACTTTGGGAAAAGCCATGTATTTGGAATCAAAGTGATCAGAGTTCAATCCTGACTTGCCATATGTGACCCTGAGCAAATCATTTGACTCTGACTCACATCCCTCTTCTATAAAATGAGAGCGTTGAACTAGAGGACCTCTAAGCCCCTTTCCAGCTCATGACCTATATTCCCCTTCTAGTAGTCTTTGATTGTTACCTTCTAAAGGAGCACAATTACCCACTGCCCTAATCTAATCCTTCAAACACAAAAGTAGTTGTCAGGGCAAACTATACTTGTGGGACTCGTGCCAGGACTGGAGGCTTCGCTACCACCTTATAATTCCCGTCGTCCGAGAACACCTTGCTTCTTGCGTTTTCACATCGTATTTCGCCCACACGTAGTCAAAGTACTATAATTTTTATATGGCTCTCAAGTTTGAAACCACACGAAAGCCTCCCAATACACGCTGGGCTATCCCAGAAGCAGCTCTTGGGGCAGCGCACCGGGAGTCAGTCAGTTACTTCTAGGGCAGGGCATGATGTACCGCTGAGCTTTTTGCCCCAGCCTAATGCCGTGTGCCTCCGTTTCCCCTTTTAGACCCAAGGGCTTCCATGTGGTTAAATGAAACAGCAGGTACTTTAAGCGCCTTCTTCAAAGGGACGATACTCATGTTTCAGCACTAACAGGGTAAAATTTAGGTTTTGGGTGAGCGTGGGGAAATAGGGGGCCAGGGGGAGCGAGATTTGAAGGACAAAGACAACTATGCTTCCCAAAACTGCTACTCAGCAGACAACGGACCCCGAACCCCAACTGCCCCGGCCGAAGCGGAGGAGAAGACGACCGTTATGAGGTTGAAGCAAAGTCACGTGAGGGGGCGTGAGGAATTGCTGGCGGGGGGGGGGGTGGTGCGGTGAGAAGAGGTGGAAGCGTCTCTCTCTGGGCCGAGCGCGCTCCCGCTCGCCTCGGCGACCCCGAGCGGGCGTGCACGCGGAGAGGCCTCGTTCTCCACCTCTCCCCCTCATGCGCACGCGCGCACGGTCCGGTGTAGGCGAAGGGGTGGGCCCGCCTGGGGCGCGCGCGCGCCCAGGTTAGGGGAGGGCGAGTGAAGGGGGCGGGGCTGGAACCGAACTCAGGAGGAGGGGGTTTGTGAGGGGGAGGCGGAGGCAGAGGCGG
>CM053596.1:104350982-104388577 GCA_028646575.1 Pseudocheirus occidentalis
TGCGGAGGGGGAGAGTGAGAGAGGGAGCGATCGAGCTAGAGGGCAGGGGGGAGGGGAGGGTGGTCCCGGCCATGACGGCGGAACTGCAGCAGGAGGACGCGGCGAGCGCGGCGGAGAGCCACGGCTCGGTGAGCCCTCCGGGGCCGGGGCAGGCGGGCGGGCAGGCGGCGGAGCCGGGAGGGCGGGGCCGGGCTGGGCTGGCGCGCGTCTGGCCCCCAAAGCAGTGTCAGAGGCGGGAGTGGAGAGGACGGGGATGAGGAGGAGGGCCCGCCAGATGGAGGCAGGGCCCTGGCCAGGCGCTGGTGCCGCAGCCGGCGCCGGGCGAGCGGGCGAAGCTGCCGGCGGTGGAGGCCGAGCGCAGCCAGCGGCTGAAAGAAGGGGTTCCTTGGAGAGCCAAGCGGGGCAGACCGGGGCTGGGAGGCGGGCAATCGATTGGCGAGCCAGGGTACTGGGGAGCTCGGGGTCCTGGATGCTCCTCGAGGGATGGCTTTCAGTGCAGCGAGGATGCTCCAGGGCTCCAAAAAGTTTGGGCAGAAAGGACCTGTTCAAACTGAAGCGACTTGGATGCTCGAGCCCCGGGATCCCCACTCCCTTGGGTGATTACTTTTCTCGGGAGAAGCCCCTTCCAGACTAGCATCCATCACCCTCTTACGGGGTTCGTGGGTGTGGGGAGAGAAGAGCTCTATTCGATCCCAAACACTTTGATTAAGAGCCTGCTGCTGTTTTGGAGGCACCACACTGGGTATACAAAGACTTGACACAGACTCAGCTCTCGAGAAGTTTAATGTCTAACGGTGGGATTGGGGGTGGGGAAGGGGTAGGAGGACTAGGACAGAAATAGCTACTCAAAGAGAGAGACTGTGATAAGTGCAAAAGCATGCAGGGAGATATTTAAAAGGGTAGCTAGTCTTGTTGGTAACAGTTTCCAATAAAAGAATAAGGAAGATAGGAAATCTGGTACAGTACCTAAGGTTTGGGAGAAAATAAGAATGTGAATGAAAAGTTAGGAAGTAGGATGCTCAAAGTAGGAAACTCATGCTTGTCATCAGGTTAGCATTCTGGAAAGCCAGAAATTGCTTTTAACTTTTTTTAAATTGTTGATACAAAAGTATATTATACCCAATTACTCTACTCTCCTCCTCCCGCCCCCTCCCCCATAGAAAGGATGAGGAGACACCGCTAAGTGGTTTTTGGAAATATTGAAAGTATACTAGGTGTCACAAGTCATATTTTGGAATTGGAAAACCTTGCTTGACTAACTAAACCACAAAACCATCAAATTTATCATATATGCACACACAAACATTAAAAAAAACGTTTTGCCTTTTATTTCTTACCTTTTGCTCATAGTTAATAACATAAAAGTTAACACTCGTTTTATTTGAAGTCTCTTTATTTGGAATTTCTTTTCAAAGAAATAAAACTCCCCATAAGGAAATAGGAGACTTTTATCTAGTTCATGTACATGTTGTTTGCAAATGACCCCTGGACACTGGGCTGAAATTGTCCCTTTTGATTTAGAAATCAGTTGTTTGTTTTGAGAACAATGACAAAAGAGAGTATTTTAGTTTTAAGACGTCTGCAATCCAGAGAAATGAAACATTTAAAAGACAGTGAGCCTTTTTTTGGTCAATTATAGCTGCGCTAGTTATTGAGACCATGTACTTATTAATGGTAATCTCATTTAGATTAACTTGGTTTTCACCCAGTCATTGCTCTCAACTTGTGTGTCCTAATCTGTTTTGGGGTACAGCTGATATTTAGGTCTTTAACAAATAGGATTGGTTAAGTCAAAACTATTTTTGGAGGGCTTGGAATCACAGTGACAGGCAAGAGTAGCTTGATCCCTGGTATCTTGTAGAGTGATGACATTTGCTATATTGTACTGATGATTTACTCTATTCAGACAAATGAAGAAGAGTGAAATGCTAGTTCATATTTTGAAGCCTCAAGTTAGCCAATCAGTTTGAACGAATCTGATGTGAAAAAAATGTGTTTTCCCAATGTGATAGATGTATCGATAATAACATCCTCTTCTTACCTATTAAAATGGACTTACACTTCGGTAGAAGTTTAGAGCATACTCATCTTCATGAGTTTAAATACTGCCTCAGACACTTACTAGCAGTGTGACCAAGTCATTTAACCCTGTTTGCCTCAATTGTTTTATCTGTAAAATGAGCTGGAGAAGGAAATTGCAAACCACCCTAGTATTTTTGCCAAGAAAACCCCAAATAGGGTCATGAAGAGTCAGACACAGCTGAGTAAGTAACACTTATGTAGAACTGGGATCTCTTCACTGTTGGAATCTCCTCCAACCTTATAAATTGAAATCCTTCCAAGCCTTCTCCCATTTGACCCTTGTCCACATTTTTCTACAAGTCCACTAAAAGTAGTTCGCCTTCCCTAGATTTCATGACATTTTGCTATACTGATCAAATAGTTTATACCTCAACTTACCTTCCTTTTTCTGATAAGGTAATTTATGCACCTTTCTTTCACTGGTAAGTTACTACTTTTTTTAAACTTCATTCTTTACATCTGTCTAGCCATTGCCTTTTGGGTGGCCTGTAATTTTAATTCTTTGAAGACTTTGGATGGTTTTCTGGGACTTATGCTTCCAAGATGCTGCTAATTAAAAAGTTCTATTACCATGTTTCCTTTACCCTCCAGAACTATTAAAACTTTATAAATTGGTCACAAGATCCTTACATAACCATTCAGTATTTTGATCAGAAAAGAATGTAGTAGTCCTGGAATAAATTGCCAAAATAACAATCTTAAGGGGAGACTTAATCATTCTTTTATCAAATTTTCCATTAATTTTGATCTGCCAGTCTTTATAATTTCATTAAACTTCAGTTCACAATATAAGAAAGCATTATGCAGAAGTTCCCGAACCTGGTTTGAACTACCACCCTCTTAAAAAAAAAAATTACTCATTGCCCCCTGGAAACCTTTCTTTAACCCTCTAGCAGTTTTTTTAAATTTGCATCATTTCAAAAAAATGCCTCCCACCCATCATCCAGCACCCCCACCAGGGGGTGGCTCCACCCACTTTTTGAACCTATGCATTATAGCAGTATTCACATGAAGACAATTTGAGATCTTGTGAAACCTGTCACCTGTTGAGGGGACATTAACCTTCTTATGTAATAACAGCCTAATCATTTCTCCAGTTTTAAAAAAGCTTATTAATTTTTCTGCAATTCTAAAAATTGGATTTCATAGCTGTTTGTTTTCTCTTGTCTTACTGACTTCATTTTACCCAGGATTTGTTGATCATTTATATTTTTTGGTACATTAATGAGCCAATTCTTGGTTTGCTTCTGCAACTCTAATGTTGCTTCCTCGGCTGCAAAGGGTGTTAGGCTAAACAATGAGTATTTATAAAACAAACTGACAAATGGCATCTTACCAGAAGAGAGCTCACCATGTGTTCTGTTTACTTATAAGGACTTTTTTTTTTTAATCAAAGAAAAGCAAGTGTTAGATTATAGCAATTATGTTTTCACCAGTACAGTCTCAAGTGATATAGTAAAAAGTTCAGTAGCTTTTAATTTGATGAGCAGTCCTCTTATTTCTATTTTACTGACTTCCCAGTGAATTCCTTACCTGTTTAAACTTCTACTTTTGTCAGACTCCTTCCCTGTCCACATCTAAGCAGATGACTTCTTTCCTCTTATTCATGAATAATTTGAGACTATCCAGCAGGGACTGAATCTTCCATCTTAGTTCCCCTTGAGTATTTCTACAATGTCTCAAAGAAGGAAATGCTCTTTAATTTTTTTTTAAAAAATTTACTTATGTATTTTGTTTGGACACAGCAATGTCTTATAATGACCACCTACCTCCTCCCACACTTAATGCATATTTCCTAAAAAAACAAACAAAACCCAGTTTATTCATTAATGGAAAGGAGGGATATGACCATTAACTTGTATTATACAGCAGTAACTTAAACTACTGTATTTGACCAAGGTTTTGTTGCCTCTTAAACTTTTTAATGAAAGGAATCTCTCCACCTCTACTACCTATGTATCTTTCCCCTCTTCTCTTAAGGGACTTATTTCTATGAATCTGTGCCAACTCTAGAATTTTCAATCTTTTCGTCTTCCTCTGTTGCCTTCAAACATACTTTAAAGTAAGTATCCCTTACTTTAAAGTTATAGCAAAGACCTTTCCATGCCTGTTGCCCTTTTCCATTTCCATTTCCTCCTTGTTCCCCCATTGTCCGGCTTCTTGGCCTTTCTCTTAAGTAGCAAGATGCTTGAGGATATAGACTGAATTTAATCTGACAGTCTCTTGCAGCACCTAGCAGAGTGTCTTTCACATGGCAGGTTCTCAATATGGGTTTGTTAAATGAATTAAATTCTTTTCTCAAAACTGCTGACACTCTAGTATGAGTCAGTTGTGTGACCTAGCAACTAAAAAAAGACAGTTTGATCATATTCCATGTTAAAGTAGGCCTAGTGACCAAGATTAGGGACCACATTTTGTGTTGTTGCATTCAGATTGGGTCACCAAGTTTTAGGTGTTGATGAAGAGGAGCAGAATCCTTTTTAGGAGAGACTGGTATTGGGACTAGAGGACCTGGCTCTGACTTTTACCATCTCTCTGTGTGATCCTCTGCAGTTAATCTCTCTCCATCTCCCTTATCTCATCTGTACAATGAAGAAGTTGGACTAATATGACTTCCAGCTCTCAGCCTGTAACCTCATAAACAGTAAATAATGGGAGCTTGACTAAGAGTCATAAAATCCTATCCTAAATGAAGGCTGAAAGCTTTGGGGTTGTTGAACCTAGAGAAGAAAAGGTGTATATGGAAGGAAGGGAGAAGACATGACAGGTCTTTGAAGCTGTTGTATGGATGAGACATTAGATGTGTAATAAGTACCATTTCTGTAACACTTTAAGATTTGCAAGGCAGGCACTTTATATTCTCTCATTTGATTTCACAACAACTCTCTAAAGGAGATATTGTTCTTATCCCCACTGTGTAGATGAGGAAGCCGAGGGAGTATATAGGGTGTATAAAGGTATGTATACATTTTATTAATACAAAATAATTTAAGGAAAAAGAGCACTGGTAACTAGGGCATCAGATCACAGCTATGCCCATTACTGAGTAATCCTGGCAAAACTCCTTTGAGCCTTGCTTCCATTACCTATAAAATGATGCATTTAGCTGAATGGTCTACACAGGCCTTTCCAGCTTCAAAATTCTTTGATCTTGTAATCTCCACCTTGGTGTCCAAATTGCATTTCAAACTGAACAAAATGAAAACAAAACTTAACTTTTTTTTTCTTTTTGCTTCTTTCCCATGTGAAATTGGATGGAAAACAGTTGATTGAAAACATTTTGGCATCAAGTTTGTCTGATAAAAGTCTCATATTCAAGATATGTAAGGAACTGATTAAAACTTCTAAGAACAAGAATCATTCCCCAATAGATAAATTTCTGTAAGTCAGCCAGTAAACAAAGAGGTGATGGACTGGAGGTACAGAATGAGAAATACATTGAAAACAGAGTCACTGTAGGAATTTATTTTGCTTGACTGTAACTATATGTATTTGCAAAAAGGGTTGTTTTATTTTCCTTTTCAACAGGGGAAGGGGGGGTAATGAAAAGAGATTATGGAAGAATATTTTTTAAAGCATAGAAGAGAACAGGAGGAATTATAGATAAGTAGGGCAGCTTTGAAAGTTACATGTTGAATTTATATATACTCGGAGGGAAAAGCAAGACATATTACAGTTTCATGTACAATTCTTTTTGTGTTCTCTTTTCAGTATAAAAATGTGAATTTTGATTGAAATTGGTTAAATTCAAAATTTTAAATTCTCAGTTCAAAAAATAATTGCTATAGTCAGTTGTATTAGGTGCTGAAGACATTTAATATGTGTGTGAAGGAGACAAATTCCCTTTCTTTTAGTCTACTTCTTGCCTGGATTATTATGTTCCCTCCCTCCTCACAATACCTTTATTATATTTATCTGTATGCATGTTGTATCTCCTCTGCCCCTAACCTCCAACCCCACCCCACAGTAGAATGTAAATTCAAGTCTGTGAGTATTTAATTTGTGTCCTTGTATCACTGACCCCTAGCAGTGCCTTGAACTTAGTAGGTACTGAATAAATGTTAACTTGAATTATTACAGTAGCTCATAGCTAAATTCCTATCTTTATCCATTTGCCCAAATAATGTGTTTTCCTTGAGTCCTAATAGCATTATTACTTTCTTTGGTAACTATTGTTTTTAAAACTAGAAATATGCAGCACTGATTTTTCGGGCCATTTTAAAAGACATTTCCTTTTATAGTGAAAGAATAGGCTTTTACATTGATTGTTTAATAATTTAAAATTGAGAAACATTACGGAGCATAAAAAAATGTCAGGCTTGCAGACAGGTAAGAAGAACAATGAAGTATTTGAATGGAGCTTTAAAGTCTCTTCTCTACAGGAAATCTACTTTCCTGACAAGAGAAAGGGTTTAGGTGGTAGTTTTAAGGTCATGACTCTTCACCAGCTGTTTAAACTGATCCTAGCAGTTTTCCTAATCCACTGTAAATTAAATACTCATAGTATGAATCTAGACCAATTTGTATTTGCATATATCCTGTCTATCAAGGTTGATTCTTGACTGTTTATGGTTCCTTGTGAAGTGACAATTATTCTTCTCTTTACCCAGGAAAACTTGGGCCCATAAAGCTGAAGGAGCTTTCATAAAACCATTGAGCTTTGTGGAAGTCAAAAAGCCTGAGTTTCTTCACTGATGGTTTGTGTATAAGTGTTTATTTTCTTTGCCTCTAGGGCTAGAAATGAAGAGTTCTTTGTTTTGAAAACTGTATACTTGGCAAAAGGGTTGTACATAGGTTATAACTAGTGTTACATCCTAACAGGTCTTGGCCTGCCCATATGCAGTAGGTAGTAGTAAGATTAGTGCTGAATGAAGTATGTAAATTTACATTGAGAAAACAAGCCCAGAAGTCCTGAAGAAGCTGGGATGTGAATCTCAACAGGTCTGATAGCTTTGTTATATTTTATAGGATGTCAGAACTTAAAGGGACCTTAGAGGTCAACTGATCCAACTTTTGTAGGTGGAGAAACTGATTTTCAGAGAGGTTAAGGTACACGCGAGCCAAAAGTCACTTGAAGCTGAATATAAAGACCCTCACTCAGTTCAGAAGCTTTTGCATTGCCTTATACTCCCATCTATATATAATTGTTACAATTTTGGGGTATTTGATTTGGCTTGTGGTGTAATTAGATGGATAGAATCACAAACCATGTTATTACAGGGTTTGATCTAATGTATACATTAGATTATTTTGAAATTAATGAAATTAATTTTTCAAATGGCCATTGTCATTTTATTTAATTTAGCAATTATTGAACTGCATATTGCTGTGAGGTTATAACCTAAGCCTGTGATTTTGGTTCTTGTCATAGTTTTATAGATTTAGAACTAGAAGGGATCCTTAGAGATTATTGATGCTAATCCTCTCATTTTAATGGTGAGGAAACTGAAAACCACAAAGGTAGTATAGTATAGGAGAAAGAGCACATAGTATATGCAGTTGGACAACTTGGGTTCAAATTCTGCCTCTGACTTTCAGCAAGTCATTCAAAGTCTGAGCTTCTTCATCAGTCAAACACTGAGAGTTGAACTAATTAATTTCCAACTCCAAATCCCTTTCCACTACACCAGGCCAGTCAGGAAGTTTACAGTGTAGTCAGAGACAAAATTCACATCTCTTACACTAGATGTGATTTATTCCTTCTCCCTACCTTTCATATATCTTTAAGTGAACTTTTAGTGTCTTTAAATCACCCCCCCTCCCGTAGTTTACAGCTAGTCATCTCTCAAATGAAATATATACGGCTTTAAGGATTGAAAAATGCATTTACAAATATTATCTCACTTTATCCTCACAACACCCCTGGGAGGTAGGTATTTTTTACAGGTGAAAAAAAAACTGAGGCAAAGGTTAAATGACTTGTCCAAGTCATACAGCTAGTAAATGTCTGAGGCCAGATTTGAATTCAGGTCTTCTTTGACTTCAGGCCTAGTGCTCAGTCCACTGATCACCATGGCAGTTTATTGACCAAGTGGAGGAGGAGGTGAAATTAGATGAGACAAGAGAACAGAATGAACAAAAGTGCCAAGGCAGGTGGGAATGGACATGTAGGAAAGGAAGATGTTGGGGAAACTAGATAGATGGCAACAATTAAGACAGATGAGGTAGAGCTAGACTTGTGAGAACATACAGTGCCCTCTAAAGAGTTTAGATTGAAATTAACTAGTTGGGAATGGTATTTTTCACATAGTCTTAAATAGTCATTGTTGTGTGGTTTAAATAGCATGGGTACTAAATTCAGCCTTGAGGCCAGGTCACAGATCTTGCTCCCAGATATTCATTTGTGTGGCACTAAATAAGCTGACTTAAATTGCCTGGACTCAGGAAGATCTGAGTTCAAATTCAGCCTCAGACAATAGCAGTGTGACCCTGGGCAAATCACTTAACCCTGTTTACCTAAGTTTCCTTTCTTACCTATAAAATGAGCTGGAGAAGGAAATGGCAAACCATTCCAGTATCTTTGCCAAGAAAACCCCAAATGGGGTCATAAAGTGTCAGATGTGATTGACATAACTGAGCAACAATTGTATTTTCAACAAATGTCTAGCACATAATAGGTGTTTAATAAATGCCTTTTGGATTTATAAGACCTGCCTCTGATATGAGGTAATGTTTGCTAAAATTATGTATTTGGCAACTTTTTAAAGACTTTTAAGTTTTTAAAATGAGTTTGATTGATGTCTTTTTTTTTACTTGACCAAAATTTTCTTTAGTTTTCCTTTTCCCTTTACCATTTAGACAACTGTATTGTATAACATAATGTTTTTAAAGACAAAAACAAAAAAAAATCAGCAGAATTGATCAAAACATGAAAAAAGTAAAAAAGTACAGTGTACCATATTCCTGAACCTTCTATCTCTGCAAAGTGGTAGATTGGGGGTGTCTTCTCATACATAATTTTTGGAGACATGCTTGTTCTTTGTAATTTTGCAGATTCATTTTTGATTTTTTTTGGTGGTGATTGTTACCATTTACATTGTTGTATTTATGTGCATATACACACACACATATACCCCCCCCTCTTTTTTCTTGACTCTGCTAACTTTGCTCTATTATCAGTTTATGTAGCTTTTCCCATGCTCTTCTGTATTCATCAGTCCTTATAGCATAGTAATATTCCATTACATTCATGTACCACAATTTGCTTCCAGGTTGTTTTTTGTTATTGTTGTTGCTGGTTTGTTTTTTTTTTTTTAAAGAGGTGCTATAAAATTTTGGTGTATGTAAAGACTTTTTTTTAATGAATGGCCTCCTGGTACAATCTAGTCTTGGAATCTCTTTGAACAAGGGTATAGACTTTATTTGAGTATGTATTTTTAGTCTCCTTATTTGTGTAATTTCAAATTACTTCCCCAAATGATTGTCCTGATTCACAGCTACACCAGCAATACACGAGTGTGCTCACTATTTTCCCACAGCATTGACGATTCCGATCTTTTGTCATCTTTGCTAATTTGCCCGGTGCAGAGTAAACCTCAGGGTTGTTTTTATTTGCATTTCTTTTATTATTAGTATTTTGGAGTATTTCATATAGTTACTAATAGCTTGAAATTCTTGAGAACTGTTTGTTCATATCTCTTGACCACTTATCTATTGAGGGATGACTTTTGGTCTTGGTGTATATATTAATTGTTTATATATTTTTGGAGACCAAACTTTATCAGAGAAATTTAATAAAAAGAAGTCATTCCCCGCCCCCCCATGGCTTTCCTTCCTATGCTAGGTACATTAATTTTGTTTGTGAAGAAGTTTTTCTGTTTCATGTAATTAAAATGATCTCTTTTATCTTTTGTAATTGCTTCTGCTCTTGTTTGGCTAAGAATGTATCTCCTACTCATAGCTGTGGAAGGTATGTGATCTACTTCTTTTCTGATATTTTGTGGTATGATCTTTACTATTATGGTCTTATGTCCATAGAACATAATGTGGAATATGGTGTAAGCTATTGGTATAAGATTAATTTCTGCCAGATTGGTTTCCAGTTTTCCCAGAAGTTTTTAACAAATGGGGAGTTCTTTCCTAAATATAAGAATATAAACTTTAAAGCTGTTGCCAAGGCATATTGGTAAAGGGAGTTTCCTCACTGGATTTATACTGTTGAAATCATCTGTCCAGACCATAAAAAATGAACTTAAAAAAAATTACATTTTATTTAATCAGCAACATAGGTGCACCCTCTGTCTCCTTGCTAATTGAGAATGAAAGAAAAACAAAAACCTTGTTTACAAATATGTAGTAAGCTAAAAAAAAATTCACATTGGCTAAGTCTTGAACAAAAATATTTAAGTGTTTGTGTGAGTATATACCCATAGACACATACCCACAGCTGTCTTATTTTGCACTCTTGAGTTTTTCACTTCTATCAGGTCACAATGTTTCATCATGAGTCTTCTGAAGTCACAGTTGGTCATTCTGATTAGAGTGCCCAAGTCTTTCAAAGCTGTTTTCTTCAAGGTATTGTTGTCATTGTGTAAGTTATTGTCCTGTTTCTGCTATCTCAGTCTGCAGCATTTCATACAAATTTCCTCTGGTTTCTCCACAACCATCTCTTCCTTCATTTCTTAAAGCACAATAGCATTCCATCACATTTATATACTATAATTTGTCCAGCTATTGATGGGTATCCCCTCAGTTTCCAATTCTTGTCATGGAAAAAGCAACTATTTTAAAATATTTGTTTTTTCAACTACATGTAAAAATAATTCTTGCAATTCATATTTTAAAATGTTGGCTTCCAAATTCTCCCTTCTTCTTTCTCATTGAGATGACTGGCAATTTGATATTGGTTATATGTGTGCAGTTATGCAAAACATTTCCATATTAGTTATGTTGTAAAAGAAAACACAGACCAAAAAATCATGAAAATCATAAAGTAAAAAATAGTGTGCTTCTGTTTGCATTCAGACTCCCATCAGTTCTTTCTTTGAAGGTGGATAGCATTTTTTATCATAAGTCCTTCAGAATTATCTTGGATTCTTGTATTGCTGAGAATAGCTAAGTCATTCACAGGTGATCATTGTATATATTGCTGTTACTGTATACACTGTTCTTCTGGTTCTGCTTACTTCACTTTGCATCAATTCATGTAAGTCTTTTCAGGTTTTCTCAAAAAACACTACTTGTTATTTCTTATAGAACAATAGTATTCCATCACAATCAACCTAGTTTGTTAAGCCATTCCTTAATTGATAATTTCCAGTACTTTGCCACCACAAAAAGAGCTGCTATAAATATTTTTGTACATATTGATTCTTTTATTTTTTAAGAAATCTTTGGGGAAAAAAACTGTCTGGCATACAGACCTAGTAATGGTATTTCTGGGTCAAAGAGTATGCACAGTTTGGTAGCCCTTTGAGCATAGCTCCAAATTGTTCTCCAGAATGGTTAGATCAGTTCACAGCTCCACCATCAGTGCATTGGTGTCTCAATTTTCCCACATCCCCTTCAATATTTATAATTTTCCTTTTTTGTCATATTAGCCAGTCTGATAGGTATGAGGTGAAAAACAGCCATCTTTTTTGTATGTCCTTATTTGGAGTTTGTTTTGCTTGGGACTAATCACTCCCTTAATCTACCTTCCCTCTAATTCCACTTTCTCCCATTTCTCTCCTATTACCCTGTATCCATGTACAAGATATGTGTTTTATATGTAAATCTGTACTCAAATGTATGTGTTTATTATCTCCTTTGACTAATTCAGGTGAGAAGCTCAAGTGGCAACTACTCCCTCCCTTTTCTGTTTGTATAGACTTCTAACCTTTCCCCTCTAGCCAACCATCCCCCCTCCCCCCATGTATTCTTCTTTTCTTCTCTTTCATTCCTCTTTAAAGATCAAGACTCCCTCTATGATCCCTGATGATAAAGTTTAGAAGGAAATATATATATCATCTCCGCATGTTAGAATGTAAGCATTTTATCCTTATTTAGTCCTTTATAATTTTTTTTGTTCACGTTTACCTTTATATATTTCTCTAAACTTCTTTGAACTTTAAACTTTATGTGCAGCTCAGGTAATTTCATCAGGAATGCCTAGAAATCTTCTGTTTCATTAAAGGTACATTTCCCCCCTGTATAATTATACTTAGTTTTGCTGAGTTAGTTAATCTTGGTTGTAAACCTTCCGTAATCTATTCTAAACTCTCTGATTCTGTATCATGCTGGCTGCTGAATTGTGTGTGATTCTGACTGTGGATCTTTAGGACTTGAATTCTTTCTTTGTAACTGCTTGACGCATTTTTTCTTTAATCTGGAAGCTCAGGATTTTGGCTATATGCTATTTCTTGGAGTTTTTATTTTAGCGTTTCTTTCAGGAATGATGAGAGGGTTTTTTCAATTTCTCCCTTTTCATCTTATTTTAAGAGAACTGAGCAGTTTTCTTTGATGATTTCTACAAGTATGATATTTTGTCCCTTTTTTGGTCATGGTTTTTAGGTAGTCCAAAGATACCTTAATTTCCAGGTTATTTGTTTTTCTTAGGGGATACTTTAACATTTTCTTTTCTTTTTTTAATCTTTTGATTCTGCTTCAGTATTTTTTTGTTTTCTCATAACTACTTGCCTTTATTTGACCAATTTTAATTTTCAGTCAGTTTGTTGCTTGGCCAAGGTTTTGTACCTCCTTTGCCAAGGTGTTAAATCCCTTTCAAATTCTTTCTTCCATAGTTCTTTCTTTTCCACTATTTTTCTTTTAGTGTACTCATTTGGCTTTTAAAATAATTTTTAGCTCTTTTTTTTTTTAAAACTATTCCTCCATTTCTTTTAGGAATTCTAATTGGACACGTACTGAAGTTTCATTTTTCTTTGAGGTTTTGCTTTTAGGCGTTTTGGAGTCATTCTCTTCTTCTTGATTTGTGAATTGAACAGCCCTATCATCTTAATAATTCTTCATCATGGTGATATTATTATTGCTTTTTTTTTTGGAGGGCAATTGGCATTAAATGACTTGCCCAAGGTCACATGGCTAGTTTTTTGTGTTAAGTGTCTGAGGCCGGATTTGAACTCAGGTACTCCTGACTCCAGGGCCAGTGCTCTATTCACTGTGCCACCTAGCCGCCCCTGGTGATATTATTATTATTGTTATTTTGCACATTCTTCTAGACTCTCCTAACTTTGGACTTTGTTAGGGCCAGGCTCTGTGCACTTTTGGAGGAAAGGTCTGAGCTGGTCCTGTTGGCTGCTTTGTTGAGGTTATGTGTTGTGTGATTACAGGCTGTCAGGGATCAGTTCAGGCTAGGGGGCTTAGTGCTTCAAACTAGTCTGAAATAGGACAACGTCTTATTGCTGCCCCCTTGGTCTGAGCTTTGAAAGTTCCTGACTTGAGTTTGGGCCTGAGCAACAGTAGATTGCTGCTGGACTTTGCCTCTTTCGGCCAGTTAGAAAGCTCTTCTGGTTTAGAATGACTGTAGACTTGCCTTTAGTTTAGTATTACTACCCTGATTATTCCTCTGCAGGCTTCAGATTGGGCTAGAAGCTGGAACTCAAATCCTGCTTGGCTTCTGAGATCTGAGCCATATTGCTGCTGCTTGTTTCTGAGCTTCCTCCTTTCTTGACTCCTCACACCTGAGTACAGGTCCCTTCCTCAGTCTAACTTGAATCTGTAACTGGGAACTGGGTAGTGGCAACAAAGTTGTCACTCCCATACCCTGCATTAGGTTGTGTACTTGGGCATGGTCCTGGAGTGCTGGAATGCCTCAATCCCTTGCCCCATTTCCACAGACCTCTCTGTCTCTTTGTACTGACCTGGCTGGACAAATGACTCACTGTGATTTTTTTTCTTGGAATTCTGATTATGATTCAGTTAAGTGCATCTTCTAGATGTCTTTAGAGCAGTTTTGGGTGGGGAGCTCACTGGGAGCTTCTTTCTGTTACTCCGCCATATTGACTCCACCCTCAAAAAAGAGAACTTTTAATAGGAGGACGAGATGTACAAATAAGTATTTGCATAATTTAGAGAGTTGGATTTTTTTTTTGTTAATTGTAGAATTCCTTTTATTTTTTTCTGTTTCAACAAATTAGGGCTTCATGGTTTGTTTGTTTTTTTAGTTTATATAGTTTTGTTTTTATAAAACTTTTTATTGATATCTTTTGGTTTTGTGTCATTTAAATTTTCAAAATGTATACAAATTGACCTTAGAGATTTAGGCTTAGTCTTTTGAAAGCTCTTCATGAAACGTCTATGAGGATAATATAGTATAAATGGTATTAGGACAAATGAATAAGTTAATAAATACATCACTGACATCACTGGCTTATGTTTTTCAACTTCTACCCATGCTAAATCTAGGGATTCTCTAGACACTCTCCTACTCCTTAGGCAAATAGCTCTTTTTTACTACTACGTGATTCATGCACCTTCTAATACTGCTGGTCTCAACAGTATGTGGTTTCATTTCTATCCTGTAACTAGAGCAAAAGGTTGTTGGTGTCACTCTGATGAATGTAAGGTTGTTGTCGTCATTGTTTAGAGTCATTGGTAGATATGTTTAGGACATCAGGCAGCTCTGTCGAACAAAGTTATTTCCAGTTGTGTGATACTTTTATAGTAAGTATTGGAATCTCATCTGAACAAATGGCAGTAAATATAAATTAATTGTGAAATTAGTCTTGCTAAAACTTTTATTCTATTGATTTGGTAAAACGACTCATTCACCAGCCTCTTCGTTTGAGGATAAGCAGTACAAATGGTTCATCCTCTCACTGGACTACTTTGGAAATCCCTTGATAGTTACACTAAAGATCTTGTTCCCTAAGTCAAGCTGGCAAATTTAATCTTATTAAGGGATATTTTGTGATTGCTCTTTCTGCAAAAACCTAGTTCTCATGACCCTCCTTCCCCTACCCTCTTAGCTGAGAATCTTGACTCATATATTTCATTGAAAAATTGCGACCATTCTTGAAGAGCTCCCTCTTCTCCTTTTCTCTTCATCTCACGTCAATCAGATGCTGTCCATCACTATCTTCTCATTCACCTCTGTCCCTTCTCCTTGCTAAGACAAATCCCTCTACATGCACAAGGGATCCTTTTTCATCTTGTCTTCTCTAATCATATTACCCCCTCTATCACGATAACTCATTAATCTTCAACTTCTCCCTGTCCACTTGCTATTATCTTCCTAAAAAATGGATCTGACCATGTCGCACTCCTATTCAGTAAACTACAAGGCCTCCTCATTAACTTCAAGATCAAGTATCAAGTTGCTTTTTAAAGTACTTCATAACCTGGCCCCTTTCTACCATTCCAGTCTTCTTATACTTTACTCTGCTCTGTTTCTTGAGATTCACTGATATTGTCCTCATTGCTGTTTCCAACCCAAGATGCTTCATCTCCCTACTCTACTTTTTCACTGAATGTTCCCCATTTCCAGAATGCTCTCCCTTCTCATCTCTAACTCCTGGCATCTCTGGTCTCCCTGACTTCCTTCAAGTCACAGCTACAATTCCATTTTCTGAAAAAAGTCTCTTCCTGTACCTAATTGTAGTTCCTTCCTTCTGAGGTTATCTATAATTTAATCTGTATATAGTTGTTTTGCATAGGAGTCTCCCCTATGAGAGTGCAAATTTCTTAACAGTGGGGCTGTTTTTTGCTTTTCTTTGTATCTCCTTCACATAGTGCCTGGCACATAGTAGGCCCTTAATAAATACTTATTTACTGAATGACTGAAAAAGATTGTAAACAGGTCTTATTATTGACAAGGAATTATTAAATTGTTTGCTGACAGTTTGCTGATGAGGGGGAGGGAATTCCTTAGGGTTTTTTTTATTGGGTTGTTTGGAATTCAGAAATAGTTTTATCTTTATCTTTATTTTATTTTATTTTTTTACTCCTAAGCAGCTAGCACTCTAGTTTTAAGCAGTTACTGATCGTGTCTGTAACTGACAGCATATTTGGAAGCTAAGAAATGAAAAATGACACACAACCAAATGGTATGTTCAGCCAAGTTTAAAATAGACTATCCTCATGCCCATGCACATTCCTTGGACTCCTTATATGTCTTCATGTTGTTGCTTATTGGATCAAGAAGTACCTGGGCACTTTAAGCTTCATCAGGGATAGCATTCTTTTTCTGTCTCTTAATAGCTCTCTGACCTTTGCAAGTCACTTTACCTCTGTGGGACTCAGTTTCCTCACCTCTAAATTGGAGCTGAGCTAGTTGATTTTCACGGTTCCCTTCTTCCTCTTAATACTTTTATGACTTTGAATGACTCTTAAATGTATTTTCACTTGTATTGTTTGCATGTATTTTTTGTCAGTATCCAAAATTTTGATTCATTAGTAAACTGTTAAGGAATTGTTCTGTACTCTGGGTTTATGTAGTAGGTCTGATTGGACAGTTAAGTATCTTGTTGCTTTCTGCTTTCTCTTAAGAAATGTGAGTTCATAAATTGGTTCACTCAAATTATATTATTGCAATCCTTGAAGTTTATCCAGGTTTGCCCCCATTCTGACATTGCTCTTTTTTCCCCCCAAATGTAGAGTTGCCAAATGCTATTAAATCAACTGAGGGAAATCACTGGAATCCAGGACCCTTCCTTTCTTCATGAAGCTTTGAAGGTTAGTTTAAAGACTCTTTTTAGCAAAGACTTTTGGAGAAGTCATTGTCCATACTTTAATTTTATCAGCAGAGCTATGTAGAAATTAAACCTTGGCAACATTCTGTTAAGGGAGGAGGGAGGGTGGGTGGTAATTTGTTTGCTGATCAGCACTTTCATACAGTATATCTGAAAAGATTCTTTGTCAGGGAATCATGAAGACACTACTTCCATCCCCAGAACCCCTCTGGGCAATTAATGTGTGGCTGCTAAACCTATGCTGCCTTCTCCAAAGCAACTAGCACTTACCCAACATCATTTTTGTCACATTTCTGCCCTTCTACTTCCTGCCTCATTTCAAAAAGTTTCCAATTACTGTTATAGGTATTCTATATTGGAATTAGAGCACCTGGATAATTTAGCTGACTGTTTAAGTCTATTATAAGCAAATACATCTATATGTGTTAGGTTCTTTGACTTGCCATTTTCCCTTCTGTTGAACCTAAGGAAAATAGTTGAACTAGAATAAAAACAACTTGCTAACCAGACAGTTCTTTGATCAGTCTGTCCTTGACTCTAATGCTTTATTACAGAGATTCCCATTTATTTTCTAGGCTAGTAATGGTGATATAACCCAAGCAGTAAGCCTTCTCACTGATGAAAGGGTTAAAGAACCAAGCCAAGACACCATTGCTGCAGAGCCATCAGAAGGAGAAGGGAGTGCTGCCAACAAAGTAGTGCCAACAAGTAGGTAGACCTGGTTATGTTCTTGTCTGTGCTAGCAGAAATGAAGGGCTTTGTGGGTCGAGTCCTTTGCGAAGCATAATTGTTCTAAAAGAATTGTGTGGGATGGTCAGTAGTACTTTGTAAAAGTTAACTTATTTTGAAGGTTTTAGCTAAAATCGACTTTAGCTAGTTTTAGAGGTTATCCAGCCGAAAGTATTTCTGTCAAGCCAATGTAAGTATAAGTATGATGCTCATCTCCTAAAGGAACAAAGTACTATTGTCTAAATGTTGAAAAACTAATTGAACTGCCGAGGAACTTTTATAGATGGCAAGTATTATTTCTATAGAGGCATAATCTTTATAAAGCCCATACAATTCTAAGTA
The DNA here is from genome assembly GCA_028646575.1 of Pseudocheirus occidentalis. NCBI lineage: Eukaryota > Metazoa > Chordata > Mammalia > Diprotodontia > Pseudocheiridae > Pseudocheirus > Pseudocheirus occidentalis. The sequence continues at coordinate 104,368,763 of CM053596.1, forward strand.
GGAGTTTAATTGAAAAGTAATTCAGTTATTACATACATTTTGAACTTGACTACATGTTAAATAATTGGAATGAGTGAATTACTATTTTATTTCCATTAAATACCATCAGGTATTAGATAACTTGGCATTCTAGGCCTTCTGCTCTCTGGCTGCATGCTGTCCTTAATAAATGCTTTGTAATTAATTCATTCTGCTGTTTCCCTTCATGAAAGCTTTATTCTAGTCAGATTGAGCCCCAGTTATGCCATGATCATTTCTTCCTTTGTATTTCGCTTATGCTGTTCACCCTTGCCTAAAGTGCCCCCCCAACCTAGTTCCTACTCATTTAATTCATTTATCAGATGTTTATGTGCAAATCACTGCTAGATTTTGGGAGAGAGACGTAAAGGTAACTGAGACATAGTTTGGCTTAAAGCAGTAACCAGGTCTTATAAAGTCTAGCTAGTGGGAAACATTAGATATATAACTATACAATACTATTTAACAACTGCAGAAGAGAATATAATAAGAACATATGACAGGTATAGAGTACTCTGGAAGGTAAAAGGAAGGAAAAATCATTTCTAACTGGAGAGTTTAAGGAAGGCTTCCTAGAAAAAATAACATTGGGGTTGGGTATTAAAAAATAGGTGGGAATTAAAAAGGTAGAAGTAATGGAGAAAACATAAAAGGCATAGGGATCAGCATGATTGATAGCATAGAAACTAGAAGATGCTGTGTTTAGGATCATAGATTTAGAGCTGGAAGGGCCCTTAGAGGCCATCTAATCCATCTCCTTAATTTTACAGATGTGAGGAAACTGAGACTTAGCAAGGCTAAGTGACTTGCCCATCATCATGCAGGTAGTAAGTGACAAAGCTGGGATCTGAGCTCAGGTCTTCTGACTCCAAGTCCAGCATTATTTTCACTGTACCAGGGGCAGTGAATAGGCCTGTTTGGCTCAAGTGTGGCTCTTGGAAAAGACTGATTTGAGGTAAGATTAGAAATATAGTGGGGTGCCAGGTTATACAGGGCCATGAAGTCAAGATGAAGACACAGGATAAGGAGGACTAGTAAGGAGCCATTGAAGAGTTATTAGTCGAGGAATAACATGACCTAGTTCTTGATAATAAGGAAAATTGATCTGGCATTGGTATAAAGGGTGAATTTCTGGGGAAAGTGGTGGAGGGGAGAGGCTAGAGGAAAGAAAATAATTCAGGCTGTTGTAACCTCAGTGGATACTGAAGTGGTAGTAGTGGGAATAGAGATGCACAGATCCAAGACATCAAAGGTAGAACTGTCAAGGTCTAGTAAGTGAATGGATACAGGAAGTGAGGGAGAGGGAAGACTTGAAGAAGAGGTTTGCAGTATGGGTGTCTGAGTAAATTGTGGTGTTATTGGCAGATAGGAGGAAGCCTTAGAAAGCAAGCAGCCTGGTCACTGCTGCTGGCACTACAGCCTCTGCCACTGTTACCCAGAAAAGAAAGGTCTTATCATCAGAATCCAGGCTTGGTTTTATCAAATCATTCAACATAAGGAACTAATAGAGTTTGACCTTGAAGAAGGAGGCATTGCTGTCTGATTGACCGCTACTCCCTGAAGATCACGGGACCTTCCCATATGATGTGCAACCGAAACCTTGTGTGTCATCTCCTCCAGTAGAACAGGAACTCCTGGAGAGCAGAGACCATCTGACTTCTCTGTTTGTATCCCTAGCCCTTAGTGCATAGTAAGTATTTAAGAAATGCTTCATTCAAGTCAAAATAGTGAATTTGTTTTGTAGGAGAGAAGAATTGTACTTTGTACAAACTGAGCTTGAGATGCCATAATAGATATATCTAATTTGAGGTGTCCAGTAATCAGTTTGAAAGTTGGATCATGTATTTGAAATTGAACCTATAGTTTTGGATTTTGTAACCCTAATGCCAGTTTAATGAAACAAATGACCATTTGGTGTTTGCCATCAGTAGAGTTCTTGGTATGAGGAAGAAGGAAAGATAAATAGAGCTTGATCCCTGCTCACAAGAAGCCTACAGTTTTGTAGGGAAAGAAGACTCTCAGATGTCATGCAGAAATAGACAAGGCTATTGGGTAGGAGCTGATGTTGCTCTAGTATTCTTTTCCAGGATGGGAAGTTTCTCATTTAACATGAGAATTTTTCTGTGGTTAGTTTGCAGAAACAGGAATTGTATTTTTTTTTTTAAATTGGATCTAGAGGGCTGAACAAGGAGCATGAACAAGGTAGATGTTGCAGGGAGTCAAAATTAGTATTGATTTAAAGGAAAATATACTGACAAATCATTATTCTGAAGCAGAATGGACTATTTTGGGAAGTAGTGGGTTTCCTCTTATTGGGGGTCTTCAAGCAGAGCCTGAGTGGCTGCTTGTTGGAGATTTCGTAGAAGAGACTTAATGTGTGTTGTCCAGATCCTTGAGGTTTCTTCTAGTTCTGAGATTCTGTGAAAATATTATGAGTTTTAGTCAAAAGGAGAAGTTAATTCTAGCTGCAGAGAAAATAGTGTTTAAACTTGGGCTTATTTTTTAAATACCTTTGAGATCTGGTACTGTTGTCTTATATTTTCTTTTTGCTGTGTGTTTGACTTCTTTCCTAAAATTAGATTTGATACCTTGAGAAGCAGTCTGCTCTACTTCTTTGTATCTCTCCCCTTCATCACCCTCTGTCCCGTCTCCCCCCTCCCCCTTGCCCCAGATCTGTTAGTAGAGTTGTAGACTTAATATATAACTTAAATATATGTTGAATGAATGAATGATAAGGTGAAGCATGTTTCTCATTATCTGATCTATGTCAGAGTTTCAAATGATGACTTCTCTTGCCTTCTAGTAAATAGCTTACATTTTCTGTACCTTACTTTGGCTAAAATCAGTCACAATTTGCACATATGAACAAAACTTTCTAGGCTAGACCTATTGCATTAATGATTTTTCATAATCATAAATAGATAGAGTGCTGGGGCTGCAGTCAGGAGGACCTGAGTTCAAATGTGGCCTCAAGACACTTGCTAGCTTTGTGACTCTGGGCAAGTTATTTAACCCTGTTTGCCTTAGTTCCTCATATGTAAAATGAGTGGAAGAAGGAAATGGCAAACCATTCCAGCATCTTTGCCAAGAAAACACCAAATTGGGTCATGGAGAGTCAGACATGACTGAACCAACTCAACAACAACAAACATACACACATACCTTTATATAATGCATATACACATATGTAGTTATTGTTCCTTTTACTGATCCTCTGAGGTGTGGATGATAGTGTAGCTGTTTTTAACTCCATTTTATAGATGAGAAAACCAAAACAGAGAGAGATTGTGTAGTGGTACAGTGGTAAGTCATCTTAAACTTGGAGTCATGTTTTTGAACTCTAAAATGAGGGAGTTGAACTAGATTAGTTGTTTTAACCTTTAAGCATAAAAGCTGCTAGTTCACTCTTCCCTCTCCCCAAATTTGGGAACATTTTCCCCCTTCTCCCACCCCCACCACATACACATAATGATAATTGTAGACTTACTATTCATTGACTGAGAAAATAATGACAAAGCTCCAGTGAATTTTGCAGTGCTTTTAAATGAATTTGCAATTTGTGAAATATAGCAGTATTTCAGTTTTAATAATTAATACATGTATGTGCAAAACGTGCTAAGTCTACTAAGAATATGTTTCCTAAATGATGATTAAAAACAATAGTATTTTTGGCACAGGGAACAAGTAAGAAGTTAGCTAAATTTTTTGGGGGGTGGCACAAAAGGTCAATTTTTAAACTGTCTGAAGTTTAAGAAAGTATTGGTGGTTTTAAAAAATTAATTTTAAATTAAATTTTTTTTGTTACATTTTAAGTCCCGAACTGTCTCCCTCCCCATCTGCACTAAGAGGACCATCATCATCATCATCATCATCTCTCTCTCTCTCTCTCTCTCTCTCTTTCCCTCCCTCCCTCCTTTCCTCTCATTCACACACACACACACACACACACATACCCTCTCACAGACACATGAGTAAAACCACGCTATACATACATCTATATCAGTTCTTTCTCTGGAGGTAGATAGCTTCTTCTTTCATAAGTCCTTGTTGATTTGAGTATAGTACTCAGAATAATTTAGTCATTCACAATTGTTCTTCTAACAGTATTGCTGTTACTATATGCAGTGTGCTCTTGGTTCTGCTCATTTTGTTCATTTTTATTTCATGCAATCTTTCCATGTTTTTTTAAAATCAACCTGTTCATTATATTCATTATATTCTGTCACAGTCATATATGACAACTTGTTGAGTCATTCTCAAGTTGGGCATCCCATCAATTTTCAGTCTTTGCCTCCACAAAGAGAGCTTCTATAAATATTTTAGAATATATGGCAGAATATATGGGTTCTTTTCTTTTTTCCCTGATTACCTTGGGAAATAGACCTAGTAGTGGTATTGCTAGGTCAAAGGGTATATATGGTTTTGTAACTCTTTGGGCACGATTCCAGATTGCTCTCCAGAGTGGTTGATCAGTTGAGAGTTCCACCGGCAATATTATTAATGTCTCAGTTTTTCCACATCCCCTCCGATGTGTCTTTTTACTTTTCTATCATTTTAGCTAATCTGATGTGTATGAGATATCTCAAAGTTGTTTTAATTTGTATTTCTCTAATCAATAATGATGTAGATCATTTTTGCAATGACTATATATAAATTTTATATAAATGACTTTGATTTCTTCATTGAAAAACTACCTCTTCATTATCCTTTGACCATTTATCAATTGGAGAATGACATGTTCTCATAAATTTGACATGATTCTCTACATATTTGAGATATGAGACTTGAGAAACTATAAAATTTTTTTCCAATTTTCTTTCCTTCCAATCTTGTCTACATTGGTTTTATTTGTATAAAACCTTTTAAATTTAGTATAATAAAAATTATCAATTTTACGTCTCCTATTCATTTTAATAGTATTTTTCCCTAATTGAATGTCAAGAAACTTTTTTACTACTTTAGTATTCATTTGTACAAGATTCTGAGTTCTAATTTTTTCTCCTTCCTTCCCCTACCCCTTCCATAATGGTAGGCAATCTGATATCAGTAATACATGTACTGTCATGTAAAATGCATTTCTATATTAGTCAAATTTGTGAAAGAAGAAACAGATCAAAAGGAAAAAAAACTATGAAAATGAAGTAAGTAAAAAAAATACTTTGATTTGCATTCAGCATCCATCAGTTTTTTATCTGGATGTGGATAACATTTTCCTTCTTGAGTCCTTTGTACTTCTCTTAGGTCATTGTGTGTCTGAGAAGAGCTGAGTCATTTGTAGTTGATCAGTTGACAGTGTTGCTGATAACTGTGTACAGTGTTTTCCTGGTTCTGCTCATTTCACTTTGCATCAGTTTGTATAAGTGTTGCCAGGTTTTTCCAAAATACGCTTGTTCATTATTTTTTATTGCTCAGTAGTATTCCATTACATTCATATACCACAGCTTGTTCAGCCATTCCCCAGTTCATGGGTATCCCCTCAATTTCTAATATTTTGCCACCACAAAAAGGACTGCTATAAATATTTTTGCACATGTAGGTACTTTTCTCTTTTTTTATGATGTTTTTGGGATATGGACCTAGTAGTGGTATTGCTGGATCAAAAGATATGCACAATTTGGCTACCCCTTGGGCATAGTTCCAGATTGCTCTCCAGAATGGTTCGCTCAGTTCACAACTCCACCCACCGTTCGTTAGTGTCCCAATTTTCCCACATCCTCTCCAACATTTATTATTTCCAGTTTTTGTCATATTAGCCAATCTGATAGGTGTGAAGTGGTACTTTAGAGTTGTTTTAATTTGCATTTCTCTAATCAATAGTGACTTAGAGCATTTTTATATGCCTATAGATAGCTTTGATTTCTTCATCTGAAAACTGCTTGTTCATATCCTTTGACCATTTATCAATTGGGAAATGACTTGTATTCTTATAAATTAGACTTCTCTATATATTTGAGAAATGAGGCCTTTATCGGAGATACTTGCTTTGAAGATTTTTTCCCAGCTTTTTGTTTTCCTTCTAATCTTGGTTGCATTGGTTTTGTTTATACAAAAGCTTTTTAATTTAATATAATCAAAATTATTTTACATTTTGTAATGCTTTCTATCTCTTCTTTGTTCAAAATTTCTTCCCTTTCCCATAGATCTGATAGGTAGACTGTTCCTTGCTCCTCTAATTTGCTTATGGTGTCACCCTTTATGTCTGAATTAATACATCCATTTTGACATTATCTTGATATACCTTGTGAGGTGTTGGTCTATATCTAGTATGTATCCTGTTTTCTAGTTTTCTCAGCAGTTTTTGTTAGTGAGTTCTTATCCCAAAAGCTGGGGTCTTTGGGTTTGTCAAACACTAGGTTACTATGGTTACTATGGTCACTGTGTCTTATGTACTTAATAAATTCCACTCATTCTATTTGTTAGCCAGCACCAGATAGTTTTGATAATTACTGCTTTATAATATAGTTTGAGATCTGGTCTTGCTAGGCTACCATCCCTTGTATTTTTTTTTGTTAGTTATTTTTTTTCTAGCTCTATCAAATACTTTTTGGTAATTTGGTATGACACTGAATAACTAAATTAGTTTAAGCAGAATTGTCATTTTTCTTTTATTACCTTAGCCTACCTATAAGCAATTGATATTTTTCCAGTTGGTTACATCTGACTTTATTTGTGTGAAAAGTGTTTTCTAATTGTATTCATATAGTCCCTAGGTTTGTCATGGTAGGTAGACTCCCAAGTATTTTATATTGTTTGCAGTTATTTTAAATAGAATTTCTCTTCCTATCTCTTGCTGATGGGCTATGTTGGTCATGTAAAGAAATGTTAATGATTTATGTGGGTTTATCTTATATCCCACAACTTTGCTAAAGTTGTTAATTATTTCAAGTATTTTTTTAGTTGATTCTCTAGGGTTCTCTAAGTATACCATCATATCATCTCTAAAGAATAATAGTTTTGTTTCCTCATTGCCTATTCTAATTCCTTTGATTTCTTTTTCCTCTCTTATTGTTATAACTAATATTTCTAGTACTATATTGAATAATATTGGTGCTAATGGGCATCCTTGCTTGACCCCTAATCTTTTTGGAAAGGCTTCTAGCTTATCTTCATTATAGATAATTCTTGCTGATGGTTTTAGATGGACATTGCATATCATTTTAAGGGAGAGTCCCTTTGCCTCTCTAGGGTTTCTAACAAGAATGGGTACTGTGTTTTGTTAAAAGCTTTTTTAGCATCTTTTGAGATAATCATATGTTTTCTTTTGGTTTTGTTTTTGATGTGGTCAGTTATGTTGATAGTTTTCCTAATTCATATTGTCATATTGTCTAATCCTCGTGATATATTGCTGGAATAACATTGCTGGTATTTTGTTGAACATTTTTGCATCGATATTCATTAGGGAAATTAGTCTATAATTTTCTTTTTGTTTTAACCTTTCCTGGTTTAGGTATTAGCACTCTATGTCACAAAAGGAGTTTGGTAGGATTTTTCACCTATTTTTCCAAATAGTTTATATAGTAGTAGAATTAATTGTTCTTTAAATAGTTGATAGATTTCACTTGTATAGTCTCCTCTTTGAAAGTATTTGATGTTTCATTTGTTCTGTTCATTCCTCCTTTCCTCAGTTGCCTCTGATATTCTAGCTTTGGTAAACTGTTCAGTTATGTTTTTAGTCAGACGTCAGCAAAGAGGTCTTCAAAACTATGCTGTTTGTTTTTCAAGCTATTGGGGTGTAGAGAGTAGGGGAGGGAGGCAAAAAGAAAGTCAAGTTTTGGATTATTTTTCTAATGTTTGCCAATAAGAAAAAAATTCCCATATCCTAGTTGTTCATAAACCCTTATAAGTAATATTAAGTATTTTGTTCTTTTTTGCCATAAACACTAAGGTATTATTGGCATGAAATTTAATGTTAAAGAAGAGTTTGTAAACTGCTCCTTGCTAGTTAAAATCACTGAAAGTGAGGCACTGATTTTTCAGTTTTAGGAGCTGAGGTTTGTGTGTTTTCTGAGGCCTGTAAGTAAAAAAAGGACCTCTTTTTTGGGGGGGGAAGGGGGGTTGGCAGGGCAATTGAGGTTAAGTGACTTGTCCAAGATTACACAGCTAGTAAGTGTTAAGTGTCTGAGGTCAGATTTGAACTCAGGTCCTCCTGACTCCAGGGTCAATACTCTATTCACTATGCCACCTAGCTACCCCAAGAAAATAACTCTCAATGTAGAAAATAGAGTTGATATATTGACTGCTTATAGACTGAAACTCCTTTTTGTGATTTGATAGTTTATGGATCATGAAATCCAGCTGCATACTGTCTGCTAGTTACAAGGTCACTAAGAGCCAAGAATACCTAAATTACATGTAGATATATGCTTTATCTATACTCTAGATTTATTTTTTTTTAAATAAGTATTTACACAGAGCTAGCTTAATGGGTTTATTAGCCTGATTCTAGAGATGGGAGTAATGGAAAAATTAAGTTTCCTCATCTGTAAAATAAATTGATTGCACTAGAAGTCTTCTGACCTTTTCCAAGTCTAGGTCTATGATCCTCTGAACTCAGGATAATTTTCATGTGGCTAACCTTTTAATTGAAGGCTTTTTTCTTAAAGTATCATTGATTTATTCCTAAGAATTGTGTAAGTATAATTTAAAAAATTAAATTATTATGTTTTAAATGTCCCAGTTACTATATCAGTGACTTATTACTATTTAATTTATCCATTTTAAAAAAATGATGGTCATAGTTCAGCAAACATTTCTTAAGTGCCTATTTGCCAGGCACTGTGTCTAAGGACTTACAAATAAGAAAAAAGAGGACATGTCCATTGTTAAATAAACAGAACCAAAAGGATTTCCACATAACTGTTTTAGTAGACTTTCAGATCTGTTTCTGCGGACTTGCTTTTGGGAGGGAAGCAGGCAGGGCAATTGAAAAAAGCTATTAGGCTTACTATCTTCATAAAATACTACTTTTATCTTAAGATAGCCCAGCAAAAACTCTTCAGAAAATTACCTGGAAGTGATGCAAAGACTGGTTTCCTTAAATTATTGAAAATTATCATATATTTATTTATGTGGAATATCTACTTTAATGAAATTTTCTGACTTGAAGAGGGTGAGAGGGAGTAACCAGGCAGTTGAAAAAGTTCCAAAGAAATTCTGAGTTTCTAGACTCAAAGCATTGGAACAAACCAGGAGCCATGAAAGGACTTTGAGATCTTCAGAGGAAGGAGCCACTGACTGAGGAGAGTCCTAAGTCAGGGGGGATCCAGGTTGAAGAAAACTCTCAAAAAAGGAATATAGATGCTATCATAGTGGTCCAAAGTCTCTAATAGGAGACCACCTTCAGTATCTCTCTGACATTCTTTTCCAAGTCTGTTAACCTTGTCTATGGGCTCAGCTTTTGCCAGTTTTCTGTGCCCATGAGCAAAGAAGAAGGGATCACACATTTCTCTTATCCTGAATGAAAAGAAATCAGTGTGTTCCTGTTAAAGCTGACTGCCATCTGCAAGAATCTCAACCCTTAGAACCCACAGAACCTTGTGGGACAAAGCCATTGTCAAAAGCATCAGCAAGTTCTCAAACTCTTAAGGAAGATCTCCCTCTGTATCACCTGTATTAAAGTTCAGGAACATGCAGCCTGCACCCCGTCTGAAGGGTGGCTGAAGAGAACTACAAAAGAAGAGCCTGCTGAGAACTACAGGAGGAAACTCCAGGACACTGCCTCATTTGAGAAAGAAGAACAAGGAACTGAAGACACTTAATGCTTCAAAGAAGGATAGATAAGTTAAGTGAGAAAGCTGATTAAAGGAGAATATGGGAGAATACACTGCTTCTTGTATAAAGAAGAGTGCAGATGCTTAGATTTAGTGACATGTGATGGATCAGTGACTTTCCAGCTAATGGACAACTACTGCAATAGAATGTATCAGCATTTTTAAAAAGTGGAGGATACTACACAAGAGATGGATGGAATAAGTCATGACAAGATTGAGCTCCTTGAGTAAAGCAAAGCAGTGTTGCAAATGAATGATCCACTGCTTCTGAAAGGCCAAAGTCTGAGGCATAGGAGAAAATATGCTTGGTTGGAAATTGGGAATGAGTGATTAACAACTTCTTCCCTCCAGGGACTAAGAGATGTTCATTATTTGAGTTCATCTGCAGGGTTAGAGATAGTGGACCAGATTTCTTTTGACAGCAATTCAGAGATCCTTGGACAAGGATACCTTGTTGGTTTAAAGATATGGTATCCACCCACATCCCTTAAGGATAACAGATTTCCTTGAGTCAAGAAAAGAACAGTGATTAGCAGGAGTACTGGGTTTCTAAACTTAACTCATTACAGACTAGCTGAATTTCTGAACTAAGTTCAAAGATGAACTGTGACATGCAGAAATTGGACAAAATCAATTAATTGTAAATATGATCCATTTTTTAAAAACTACAGAATCAGTCTGATCATTGTGCTTCCCCTTTTGATCGATGTCTCTCATAGATCATTTATATATAGGCTAATTTTATAAGTTTGTTTAGAATTACATGTCACCAAGATAACCAAGGAAATCAAGCAAACAGATACTGTGAAACAAGAAGCCAAAGTAGTACAATAATGATCATCAGTTTTAACTAACATCAAGTTTCCTTGTAGTTTGGTGATGATCTACTTCCAGTGTTCATTTAGTGTCTGGTCTCTGGAAACATCTTCTCTTGGACATCCTAAAATAGGTCTCATTCTCAGTAACTTTGATGGGGGCTCCTCATCAGTAGATTTTCTTCTCTGGTTCCATATCACTTGTAGAGAATCTTAGATGTTTCTGCTAAAATCTTTTTGCAAAACAGATCGCAATACAACTTAGTACTCCTTTTTAAATTTTACTTCTCTACCAACTACTTCTTGTGGTGAAAACCAGCTCAAAAATGTGTGGCTCTGATCTTATTAACAGAGCTATAAAAAGGACATCAGATGAGGAACCCATAGTTCACTTTACACTTCAGAAAATTTCAGTTCTTAAATGCCCTTTACTAGTTCTGTTTTTATCTAACCTATACCTGAAATAGACACTGCCTTTTGCCAACAAAAGACTAAAGAATCTTTAATAAAATCAATGAGGATCTGACCTGTAAAATGAGCCCTTCTGATTAATGATTTAATATTGACCAATTTAGACCTGAAAACTAGGGTTAAAAGTACTCTTCTAGATTAGCATTGACTACATTATCATTTAATTTCTTGTGATATGTCAGCAAATTATATTGATATGTGTGTGAATATGTTGAAGTACCACAGAAGTCAGAACTCCAAAAACCTTATGTAATTACATATATAATTGTCTGATCTTGTTGCTTTTTGAAATTTTTCCACTCTAGTTAATTTTCCAATTTAATTATTTAGAACTCCAATTAATTCCAATTCTCCCGTTAGGAGATTTAATCCTTACAGGAACACATAGGTAAGAATACTTTGTAAGTAGATGACCTCTATTACACAAATGAATTCACTTAAAGGATGGGATGTGTAAATATGCTAATTAATTCCAAATTGTATACAAAGAACAGTGTATATCTCAAATGAGCAGTCTATATGTAAATTGCTTGTACTTCAGGAAGTGCTCTACACATAGATGTTAATCCCAAATTAATAATGAACCTAAGTAAAAATGGATTCTTCTTTGAGGTAGCACAAGATAGTCTATAAATTACTCTCCTCCAAGATAACTGATTGCACTGATAAACTTTTCCTTGAATAGATGTTTCTAATCTTAATCTTACTAATTAATAAATTTATATCTTGGTCCAACAAACTTCTGTTCAATCATCTAATTATTCCTTTAACATTCTGAGATGTCTTTTTTTTTGAGGGGGAAAGGTAGGGCAATTGGGGTTGCCCAGGGCCAAATGGCTAGTTTTGTGTTAAGTGTCTGAGGCTGGATTTGAACTCAGGTCCTCCTGACTCCAAGGCTGGTGTTGTATTCACTGTGCCACCTAGCTGCCCCTATTTTGAGATATTTCAAGACCCTTGTACATGAATATATAACTGTTAACAGGTAAATGACAAGACCAAGTATTTTTCTACTTAATTGTTTAGGATATAGAAATAACTGTAATTTCAGATTGAAGATGGTAAGATCTTACATATTTGCATCCTACATAAGTGCTAAAGTATTGCAACAAGAAGATTCATTATATTAGAAAAAAATTACAACTTTGAAGGGAAGATGCAGGGAAATGATTATAGCAGTATCATATAACCTGGTCTTCCAGGTTTTCCCCTGCTTGAAGCCTGGGAATTTCAAGTTGCAATTTTTGTTACTATAATTCCATAAAATAAACATTTTATATTTTATAAAATATTTCATTGAAACAAAAAACCTCCCTCAAAACTTTCTATCACTTCCTACATTTCTTTCTGTGTTCCTCCAGTGGTCTTGAAAACAATACCTTTCTTATTCATATTCTTCTCCTAAACTTTCTTTCATTTGCTCAGTTGCTAATTTCTTTATATTTCAATTATATCCCAGACTATCTATAGAACTAATCTTCACTTGACTGAATTTCTCCTTTATAATTTCAGCACACAAAATTAAACAAAACCTGTGACTTACTAAAAAACTCTTACTCCTAAGGTTGCACAGTTTATTTCAACTCAGGTAACTTTGTCATTAATTTACCTATAATAATTAAACTGATGAATTATTGCTAATTAGCTATGATTCTGTTACTCTCTAAGAGATGAAAACACCTCATCTTTTTCTTACTCTTCCAGAAGAGTGGTTTATTCTGCACAACACTATTCCGAATCCTGACTGCAAACTATCAAAAATCCATTAAGATGTTCTTAGCAATTATAAAAAACTTTTAACAGCTTACAAAAGCTTGGTCTATTCAAATAACAATGAAGTTGTTATATTATTCACAGAAGTAATACAAAACATTTTTCCAAATTAAATTTCGCTCATATCCAAGTTACTCCCTTTAATAAGTTTCTCTATTTTGTGGGCAGAAAGCAAGACAGTTCTTTAAAAATTCAAATTGTAAATTTGCTTTAAAAGTTAGCCCAGAGTGACTTCCCTTTCTTTTTCCTTTCTCTCATATATGTCTGTGTTGATGTTCCTAAGTTCATTTTTACCTTTTTCATGTCCCCTAGGGTAAAAAATATAGATATGCCACTTAATTCCTATCAGGTATTTATTAGCAAAATCAGAGTTAATTTCTGTATCACATGGTTTGAATAGATCTGACCCTGAATCTACATAATACTTCCATATAATCTGTTACAAAAATGGATAGGTTTCATTTTCTTCTTGACAAAGTGTCTAAAATCTATTCCAGTTAATTTCTGTTCTCAAATTGAATCCAATATCATGTACAGCAAAGTTTCTAAGTTACTCAGCTTAAATTGGTAAAAACTCCCAGATTAAAGTTTCTCATTTCAAAATACACCAGTTCAAAAAAAAATCCTTTCTAAATTGATTGGTACTTAGCTTTATTTTGTAAAACTCCCAAGTATCTAATTAGATATTCCAATAAAACTTACCTCCTTTTTGGATGTTTCCTGATTTACATAAACTTTTCTCTTTTTTGTGAGCTAGGAAGGAGTTGATAATAGGCAGGTAGTTCCTAAATGCCACACCTGTTTAAAATGTAAGCTGTAACCTATTTTTTTTCCTTTGCTCTGAAACTTCATTGGCATTAGTTTTCAAACCAGCTTCTTTCTAATCATTGGAATGACCACCTCTCTTAGGTATAAAATGAAAAATTTGTTACTTGGCAGCCAAAGAATAAGAGACCTAAGTGTTAAATTCCCTCTAACTTTCACAATTATGTTCTCAATTTCCTTAAAATAAGTTCTAAAGAATGGTAACCCAAAACTCACTAGAGTATTTCACCATTTATAAAAACAACAAACCAGAAAACACACCTAAACCACAATTTGGAAATCGATAGAGTACTTACATTTTAGTCTCTGGCTAGTTTATAATGCCCAAACCCTGCAAAGTGAGGAAAAGATCTTGCCTGTCTTATCTGTGTTGCCTGTTTGTTTACTAACTTGGCATAGACATAGGTATGTAGACACAATTGTAAACACTCTGGTACAGAGAAACAAAACCACAACTCTGAGATAGTGGCTACAGTATTTCCTTACTGTATCAGTGTGAAGCTTCAGTAGCAGCCTTCCAAATTTTACTTCTTTGTTAAGTACTTCCTCTGCTTAAATCTTTTTACTGGTTCTATTTAACTAAATGTCACTGACAGCCCTTATATCTAAAAAGCAGGAACACAAGTGTGTTATTCTCAGTTTGGCCACTAGATGGCTCCAGAGGCCCACTGTCTCACCCTCCCCAGGCTGATGAGACCACAGGGAGAAAAAAATTCATTCAGAAATCAATTTGCTCTGTATTTTAGATATTCCCCTAGAATCCTTGCTAGGAGAGTTGGTTATAATATTTCACCAGGTTTCCTCAATTCTCCTAAACAAAAACAACCCAATAGCAGTCACATAGACTGCCTGGCAAGAAATATTAAGTTCTCAATTCCTCCTAAATTTTGAAGAACACCACTGGAAGGAATTAGGATCCACTTTTGCAGAAGAAATTATAGGACTTTCTCTGTTTTTCAAGCTTGTGGAATGTCAGTATGGTCCATCTGTCTGATTACCTCACCCCCTTCAACTTCAGAGGTGTTCTTGAAGGCAGACTTCCTTCAGTGGATTATATCTTAATCCTATTTGGAACTTTTCTTTGAGGGATCAGTTCCCTTCAAAGGATTCCATTAATTATTCAGAGAACATACCCAGGTTATTTGTCAATTTTTTTCTAATATATAAGTTATAAGTTTTAACATAAAATGAGACACAAAACAAATTCCAACAGGGTACTTACCTTCTTGTCCTGAGATCTGTTGTGAGTGTTGAGGGGAAGAGTCAATTCATAGCTACAGATTCCCTAACAGAAAATTCTCCTTTTGTAGAAAGTTTTACCAGGGCCCTAAAATAGGTAGAGGTCCTGATAAGGGGCCTAGGTGAAGCTCTTTTGCCTGATTCCATTGCTGTTACCAAACTGTCTTGAGTGAAATTCAACAAGGTAGACTGAGGCATGTTTTCTCAGGGCAAATTAACAGTTCATTAGCAGCTCCTTTTTATAAGCATAGAACAAAGCACAGAACAGGGTAGGTGAAGAAATAATAATTGGTTATAGGGTTGGCAGTAGCATGGGGACAAGGACAGCACATTTGATTACAGAACTGAGGCACAGGTGACAATATGATTCATTGGGAACGAGGGCTTAGCAACAACCTCCTCCTGCCCTCTAGTAACTAAGAGAAATATTCATTGTTTTGCTTCACCTGTAATGTTAGAGATAGTGGACTGTAATGGCAATGGAATTTGGAGATGCCCCTGAATTGTCTTGGTTTTTAGGTTGAGTGTTAAAACCCAGAGCTTGTGAATCCCACTTGTGGGATAGACTTGTTGACGTGAAGAGAGAGGGCTGAACTGGGAGGAGCTGTGAATTGGAAGAGAGGCCCAAGCCCAGAGAAGGCCAGAAGGACTTTTGGGAGAGCAGTATCCAGTATCATGGAGCCTGAGTTGCTAAGAGAAAGACTGCTGAGAGCCCATTGGAGCTGCCCAGGACTTTTGAGAACTGCCACCTGGAGCTGCTAAGAACTGAGGAGGTATGGCTTTGATGCCAGTGTTTTTTCTGTTTGTTTTGATGTTGTTTTGCCACATGCACCTGATCGTGAAGAACAGTGCTGCTGTTGTAGAGGTCCTGGAACCTGGCTGTTCGTTCAGAAGCCCTGAAGGAGGATTTTCTTGTGGTACCTTGACAGAAATCCTGGAAGAGGGCCTTGCTGATGTTTTCAGGGGTTCTGGGAATTCTCTACAGGCAGAGAGTGACTTAATGAGGACACTGGCTATGGCTTTGTTGAGCCTTGTCTCCTCAGGAACTGGGATTGCTGAGGGTTTGCCTCTAATGAAGATGAAAGAACGCCCTTTCCTTGGGTTTTCAGTGCTGACATGATATCTTAACCTCATTAAGGCTTAAGGGTGGATGGCCTTTTGTGCTCTCCTGCTCCCTTTTGAGAAAGTGCTTGGTGTTAATGGATGGTATTGTAATTACTTTGTGTCCAGGGGTGGGAAACCTTTGGCCTTTTTGTGTTCTGTGATTGACCAAATGAATGTACTTTGTTTATGATTGGTAACTGTTCTCCATTTGAGAAGAGACTTTGACTAACTAAATGAATGTACTGTCTAGGGGTGGAGTAGTACCTGGATTGAATCGAGAACTTACTTGTAAAATGTATGAGTTATACTGTATTTTGACTTTCTCTGTTCTGTGAATGTTTGTTGAATAAATGGGGTTTGCTGTGCTGGTAATCCAAACCTTGGAAGTTGCCTTTGCTTGGCTTTACATGGACCAGACTTTTGATAGCAAACCAGATTTCATTGAACAAGGATAATTTGGTGATGTAAAGCTACTAGGTACTGGATCAACCTCCCTGGTTTCCATCCAAAGAAAACAGATTTCCTTGAGGCAGGAGTAGGACAGTGATTAGCAGGAGTACTGGTTTATAAACTTAACACATTACAGACCAGCTGAATTTCTGAACTAAGTTCAGAGATGGAGAACCATGACTTAGGCAGAAACCGGACAAAATCAATTAATTGTGAATAGGATCAATTTTAAAGAGACACAGAATCAGTCTGGTCATTTTACTATGTTATGATTGAACAGACAAGGTTCTTTCAGAATGATATGAGTGAAGTAGAAAGTATTTACTTGTTTTGGGGAAATCAGAGAAGAATTGGCACTGGAGATGGCCCTTAATGAGAGGGAAAGACTTTCCGAAGGCAATGATATTATCAAGGCCATTCAAGGATGATGGAAATAGCCAAAGGCATAGAGATAGGAAAAGGCAGGATGAGAACCAGAGTACTTTATTTTTGGTAGAGTATGGAGTGAATGGAGGGAAGTAATATAAGAAGTTTTTAAAGTTGTTTTGGAGCTAGATTGTGGAGGTGCCAGGCTAAGGAGTTTGGATTTAATTCAGTAAGCATTAAATCCTTAAAGGTTTTGAACAATATAATCAGATATGCATCAGGAAGGTTATTTGGACATCCATGAATGATTAGAGGGAGGCAAAAGAGACTGCAAAAGTAAGGGAGACCAATTGGGAGATCATTGTAACAGTTTAGTTGAGAAGTAATGGAGACCTGAAGTAGGATAGTGGCAGTGGCATGTCAAAGGAGAAAAAGGAATTAGATATGAGAAGTTATAAAGGTAAAAACAGTAAGATTTGGTAACTAACTGGAAATGGGGAATGTTAGGAAGGGAATAGTCAAGGATAATTCATTGCAACCCTGGATGATTAAAATAAATGTCATCCAACACAAATAGAACTCTAAAGAAGAGCAGATTTCATAGGTTGGGAGAGATGAGGTCATTTTTGGCATGCTGAATTTGAGATACTGATGGGATATCCAGCAATTGACACTGTAGGAATGGAATTCAGCAGGAGACTAACAAAATGAAAGTCACATAAAAGTTCCTTCTCTCAAGTAGTTTAGGTTCTACTTGAGGGTAACGTATGGTTGGTTGGTTGGTTGTTATCCTTTGTTTTCAAAAGTTCTCTTCAAAACAACATCACTGTTAGAGTCAAGTTACAGTGTTTCTGGCTATGGCTGATCAGACCAACAGGAGCTGGGAAGGCTATACCGCAGGTCAGGCACAAATCGTCCATGGTGGACATTTGAGGTGGATTCTCTAAATTTACACATCTTGCATTTCTTTTAAGCTACTTCATTTCTACTTTGCTCATACCTTCTCTGATAAGTCCACACCGTGCTGGGCAGCCCTATGCCAGTATTTCCCATGTCACTCAATCAATTCCAAAGTTATTAGAGAGACCTTGAGAGTGGTCTTGTATCGATTTTTTTTTCTGACCACCATGTGACGTCTTTTTGCCAAGTGTATGTTTGGCATTCATAGAACATGGCCAGCCCATTGGAGTTGCAGTAGAATTTGAATGCTTGGCAGTTTATTTCAAGAAAGGACCTCACTGTCTGGTATGTTATCCTGCCAGGTGATCTTCAGAATCTTCCTTAGATGATTCAAGTGGAAGTGGTTCAGTTTTCTTGTATAGTGGCTTACAACAATGAAATCAGTACAATGGCTTGAATGATCAACATAAAGAGGGAAGTTAAGAGAAAGGGCAACTTTTGTAGGGGAAGCTACTGAATTCAGTTTTGGGTATAGCACCATAGGCTCCTTGGCCTGACATTTAAAGACCCTTGGGGGCAGAGCCAAGATGGAGGTGTAGAAGCAACAAGATTCCGCAACTTCCACATAGCCACCTCAAATACCCATAAAATATGACTCTAAACAAATTTTAGGGCTCCAAAACTCAAAAAAATTACAGAAAAACACATCTCCCACTGAAGGCAGCTCAGGAGGAAGGGCTCATTGCAGCACGTTGGGAGCTGAACCAGCCCAGCCTGAAATTGCAACTTGCCCCCCCCATTCCCCCGGGGCGTCCAGGATGAGCTGCAGCTGGAGCCTCCTGGAGAGTAGATCAGCAGCAGCTGTGGCAGTTTCAAGAATTATCAAGCCATAAGAAACAAGGACAAAGTGAAAAGACAGTGGAACTCAGCTAAATTTGGGGGAGAAAAGTGGTCTGGCCGAACTGACTCCAGGGCAAGGAAGCAGCAGAAGCGACGACCCTGCAGCAGCTTTCACATGGCTGCTTCAGAGCTCCTGGCCTGCAGACTGCAGGGGGGCCAACCGATCATTCAGAAGCTCTTACATTCAAGTGCTCTTGCATTGAGCAGCCTGGATCTTGATCGTGGTCTTGGGTGGTGGTCCTGGGGTGCATTTTCAGTGAGCCAAAGCTGGTGGGAACTGCAGCGGCCTCCCAATAGCTCCGGCATCTGCGAAAACCCCAGTGATTTGGGGCAGAGCTTTCCTCTCTTGGAGCAGCCACAGAGCTAAAAACTCAAGTAATTTACTGGCCAACATGAGCAGGCAAAGGAAGCAAAGTAAGAACGGCAACTGAGCTTTAGATTCCTTCTTTGGGGACAAAAAGGATCAAAGCATGGAACAGGAGGAAGACAATACAGTCAGAACTCCCACACCAAAAGCTTCCAAGAAACATGAAGACTGCCTGCAAGCCATAGGTCAGCTTAAGAAGGATTTTGAAAACCAAATAAGAGAAGTAGAGGGAAAATTGGGAGGAGAAATGAGAATGATGTAAGAAAATCATGAAAAGAGAGTCAATATCCTGACTGAGGAAAATAACACCTTAAAAAAATAGATTAACTCAAATGGCAAAAGAGGCCCAAAAAGCCAGTGAGGAGAAGAATGCCTTAAAAAGTCGAATGTTCCAGATGGGAAAAGAATCTCAAAAGTTTCTGACGAGAATAATTTCTTCAGAATTAGAGTGGAGGAAATGGAAGCAAATGACTTTATGAGAAATCAAGATACTATTAAACAGAGCCAAACAAATGATAAAATAGAAGGCAGTGTGAAATACCTCCTTGAAAAAGCCACTGACCTGGAAAATAGATCCAGGAGAGACAATTTAAAAATTATTGGACTACCTGAAAGCCATGATCAAAAAAAGAACTAAGAAAGCATCCTTCAAGAAATTCTCAAGGAAAATTGCCCTGATATTTTAGAACCAGAGGGTAAAATAGAACCTGAAAGAATTTACTGATCACCCCTTGAAAAAGATCCCAAAAAGAAAACTCCTAGGAATGTTATAGCCAGGTTCCGGAGTCCCCAGATCAAGGAGAAAATATTACAAGCTGCC
>CM053596.1:104389077-104432688 GCA_028646575.1 Pseudocheirus occidentalis
GAAAAGAACAAGAGGGGGGAGGGATAAGAAGGAGGGGCATATGATCACTGTCACAATATGTCCACTATGAAGATATCCTGTATAATTACACATCCACAGCCTGTATTGAATTGCTTGTCCTTCTAGTGGGGGTGGGTGACAAGGGAGGAATCAAAAGAATCTAGAATTTAAAGCTCTGCAATTCATGCAACTTGGAATTAAGATATACCGGGGCTTGGCTAGGGAGACCCTCCCTGCCCTACCAGAAAGGTAGAGAGCAGATCAGGGGAGGGTCTTTACAGTGGGATTGCTGTTTTGGGATTGGAGTAGGGGAAAGATGGGGAGAAAATTCGTAATTCAAAAATCTCATGAAAATGAATGATGTAAACAAGAAAACAAATAAAAAATTTATTTAAAAAATACTACAACACATGAATCTTTTTCTGGGGAATGCAAGGATGCTTATTTTGCCTTCCCTTAAAAAAACCCTATACACAGTCTCCTTCAGTAGGGGAAGCAATGTAGGGGAAACAATGGTAAAAGGGTATTAGGCCAGGTAATGGCAGTACAAATCATGACATTTGTGATACAAGGAAACCTATGACTCGATTTCCCCATCACTGGGTTTTAAAGAAAAGGAAGGAACTGAAGGAAATATTTCAGTTCAGTCTTAGAACTTCTGAGCAATCTGGAACTATGCCTAAAGGGTTATAAAACTGCATCCCATTTGACCGAGCAATACCACTTCTGGGGCTGTATCCCAAAGAGATCATAAAAAAGGGAAAGGGTCCACATGTACAAAAATATTTATAGCAGCTCTTTTTGTGGTGTCCAAGAACTGGAAACTGAGGGGATGCCCATCAATTGAGGAATGGCTGAACAAGTTGTGATATATGAATATAATTAAATACTATTGTGCTGGAAGAAATGAGGAGCAGGAAGACTTTAGAAAAACCTGGAAAGACTTATATGAACTCATGCTGAGTAAAGTGAGGAGAACCGGAACATTGTACACAGTAACAGTGACACTGTGTGATGATCAACTATGATAAGACTTTTAGCTCTTCTCAGCAATAAAATGATCCAAGACAATTCCAAAAGACCCATGATGGAAAATGCTATCTCCTTCCAGAGAAAATGATGGAGTCTGAATGCAGATTGAAGCATACTATTTTCACTTTTTTTGTTTTTTCTCTCTGGTGGTTTTTCCTTTTGTTCTGATTCTTCTCTCACAACATGACTTATGTGGAAATATGTTTAACATGATTGTCTATGTATAACCTGTATCAGATTGCTTGCTGTCTTGGGGAGGATGGAGGGAAGGGAAGAAAAGAAGAAAAATTTGGGAACTCAAAATCTTACAGAAATGTTGAAAACTATCTTTACATGTAATTGGAAAAAATAAAATACTATTAGGTAAAAAATCAATGAACTGTTAAGTAAAGTCTCATGTAATGTTCACTAAACTGAGAAATGGCTTGTGGAATCAGCCTCAAGTAGGAAACTGTGTTGTAACACAGAGAGTATGGGATTGGAATCAAAAATTGATTCTAGTCTCAGCATTATAGAAAACCTATGAAAAAGAGACTAGCAAATTAGTACTCTGGTTACCCTCTGGTGGTAGGATGTGTGTATATATGGGATACAAAGAGAATGCCTAAATTCAAAGTTCACTATGGATGCACCAAGAACGTTCAAACAGGTAACCATCTCCAGCTTCTTCCAACAGTAGGGTCAAGAAATCACCGTTTTATGGAAAAGATTCATTATAGAATTCCTTATTCTTCTCTAAGTTGAAAACAAATGGTGAAATAGTGGGTTTAATATAAAGAATGGTTCAAAGAGAAAGGCAAAGTAAGATAAGAAGATCGATCAATTACTATGAAAAATCTGCTTGATAATGAGCTTTAAAACAACACCATGACCTGTCTATGTGGTGAATGGCCTACAATTACTTTGGTGACCAGCTGGAAAGCACTATTAGAAAACTCAGCTGTGAGAGCTGTCAGAAATCAACACATTCAAAAAAATAGACAAGAGAATAAAGCTGAGGAGATTCAAGATGGTAGGTGCTGGTGTTTTCTTCAAAGGAACTGGTTTCCCCTTATGTCTCCTATATGACCTGGATTCCCACCAAATCAATCTTTTTCCTCTTAATTTTCTTGATGCTTGAAAAGGGGAGAAAGCTAATTGAAATATAAGTAAAAATACTTACTGAGTCCTTAGAACATGGCAATCCAGACCACATCTATGTTAGAGATTCTCAAAGTATGGTCTAGGAACCTCTGGGGTCCCTGAGATGTTATCAGGAGGTTCTCAAGGTCAAAATTATTTTCATAATAATACTAAAGTATTTTAATTTCTAATACAGTAAATAATGGTAGATATAATTCACATAAACAAAAACAGATTTTTTGTAATCTAAGACAATTCCAAAAGACTTATGATGTCAGCTACTATCCACAACAAGAGATAGAACTATGCGGTCTGAGTGCAGATCAAAGCACACTGTTCTCATTTTATTTAGTTTTTTTCTTTCTCTTGGTTTTTTACCCTTTGTTCTGATTCTTCTTTCATGATATCAGTAGTGTGAAAATGTTTAATATGACTGTATATAGATAACCTGTATCAGACTGCTTGCCATCATGTGAGGGAGGAGGAGGAGGAAGGAGAAAAAAATTTGGAACTCAAAATCTTATAAAAGTGAATACTGAAAACTTTCTTTTCTTGTAATTGAAAAAAAATAACTATTAAAAAGAGAAAATAATAAAATTAAAAAGAACAAAGAAAATGTATTTTTTAAAAAAATAACACTATTGGGGATTGTCATTCAGGAAAAAGACTGTGGGGGATTTGAAGATGTAAATGTAATTCTTGAGAGAAATCTGAAGATACATTTTGAGAGAAGTGATTTTTGCTTTTATTCTGTGGGAATTCCCTCTTAATTTAAACTTCTGTCTTGAAAGAGCTCAATCTAGCATGTTGAAGGAGTCAGAAGTTAAAGTTGTTGGTATGAAGTGATATTGGTTATGACCTTTCTCATTGCCAATACACTGCTGAAATGCTATACTTTTGTTTGTATTAATAGTTACTTTTAATAAACTTTATGGCTAGTAAAAAAACATTTTTGGAAGGGTGGGGAGGTAGGATTCCTCAATAATTTTTAAGAGTGTAAAGGATTGTGAGACCCAAAAGCTGGAGAGCTGCTGAACTCTACATTCAAAAAAGCAAACATTACACACTAGAAGTAAAACAAATGCTTTTATTGCACCTTTATAAAATCTGCATAGTTGTATCAAGTGTTCTTCCCTCCCATCTCTTAGCCATTTATCCTTACAATTTGGTTAAAACACAATACCCAAACAGGGGACTTTAAAAAATGGTCAACTAGGAATTATTTCTTCCACAATCCCTATCCTTTAGAAAAAAAAAAAGATAAAAATGTTCATTTGTGCTTGCATCCACCCTGGACATCTACTATTGATATCAGTAAAATATTTCCAGATGCTAGAAAATCTCTAAATGGTAAACTATCATCCAAATACTATCGTGGGTAGACAAGCTTTAAATGCTGTTCAACATACAGTCATCAATGCTTTTGTCTCTTTCACTCAATCAGAGCCAAGTGTGAGGTTTTCTGACTTATTTCAGAAAATTTTTAAAAAGGGAAAAAATAAGGAGGCACCCTCCCTTTCTGACTTTCCAGTAATCTCAGTGACATGCACAGTAGCTCCATGTACTACCCTACAGGGGTAGTACCTAGAGGCCAACGGCAACCCCATTCTGACATCTCCTGTCAGAACACTGGCGTGTGTTTATTTCTATCTCTTGCAATTAAGAACTTTAAAAGGTGTCTACTGTGCATATTTGATAAAATAACTGGTAGCTGCTCATCTGAGTTAGGCTCTGAATCACTCTTCTACTCTGCTGTCAAAAATGTTTATTATGCCTGGAGGACATTAAAAAAAAAGTGGCAAGTGGCTTAGACAAGCCCAAGCATTTTTGTACGTATAAGAGGCATGTGAAGTCCCCCATAAGAAGCTGTGACCTTACTAGTGGCTCCTGTCCCTTGCTGTAGAATAGCTCTTAAAACTGTGTACCTAAAAGTGCAATATTGCTTTTAATCCTCTACACACACAGTACAGTTGGGTTTGGATCCAAATCTCACTTGTCCAACTATTTCCCTCCCTGAGGTGAAAACTGTGACAACATGATTCTGTGCAGCAGCTGGGTGACCAGAGACCATATTGGGCCATGAGCAATAAGAGGCTTACTTCACCGTCACAGCTGAAGCCCCCTGGATGGACTCCATGACTGCAGCAAACCTGCTGCAGAGGTCATAGGGGGAGTTGGGGCGGATGGTTGGAGGCTCTTTCAAGACTATGATTTCCGCAGAGGGATCTAAAAGCCTGGGGAGAAACTCCCCAAGCCTCAGCTGGAGGTTTTCTGTGGAGGAAGAGTTGGTGGTTAAATCAACAGCCAAAAAAAAGTAACTCTGATGGGGAGTCAATAGACTAGTGCAGGGATGGGGAACCTGCGGCCTCCAGGTCACACGTGACCTTCTAGGTCCTTGGTTGAGGCCTTTTGACTGAGTTCAGGTTTTACAGAACAAATCCTTTTATTAAAGGGGCATATTCTGTGAAGTTTAGATGCAAAGGGCCACATATAAGTATCTAGAGGGCCTGGAAGTCACAGGTTCTCTACTGCTACACTAGTGACTTTCCCATGAGATCTTGAAAGAACCAGTAACACCACAAGCATGAAGTCAAAGCTCCAAATGTTTTGCTTTTTGGAAGGGAGCAGCTGACTCTCTGAAATTAAATAATAACTACCTTGGGCCAACCTCAGAGCAAAAACTTGTTTTCCAACCACAAAAGAACCAAACTTAATGCTTCCCCCTCCCCCAACTCCCAGAAATACACCCCTATTTTACAACCTGTCTTATAGACAAGATCCCTCATTCCTTATTTTGCAGTCTAATGGATTTTGTATTCTATACTATAAATATGTCATATAGTACTGTCTTCTTTCAAATTATTAGAATATATCATTGTATATCCATTCACACAAAGAAACCTAAGTTATATCACATGATTTGAACAAAATCTGAAAGCACGGGAAAGAAATAGTTTCTAATCATTATAATTCACAAAAAGATACTTTCATATAACTGATGAGGCCAATTCAATGCCTTTTACATTTACAAAAGAGCATCAAATTTGGTGAGCCTTTTCCCCCTATATATGAATCTTCCCTCTGCTAAAGATGGCAAAATTTCTGCCCTCTCTCTAAAACTTCATGATAGAATTAATTCAGGGAAGGGGAGAGTCCTTTTACTAATTCATTCTTCTTGAACTCATCAAAGTAGGAACTGATTTAAGTTGTTAACTTCTGGGTAATGTAACCAAACACAGGTACCTGTAACCTCTGGGGCCAAGTTCATGTATTATACTTTAATATCCTTTATAGTTGATCTATGGAACATTTAATTTACAGAGCTATTAAATTTCAGAGGAGTTGAGACCCTGGTAATTAGATACTTGAAAACAAACCTGGTATTCTCTTGCTAAGGGTGAACAAAGGTCATCTCACTGACCTTTGGAGGCCTCAATTGCTTCCAGAAATCAAATGAGGAGCAAAAATTAACCTACCAGCAATATCCTGCCCAAGGTAAGAGCACCAGTGGTTCCTCATGATCTCAATAGCAGCTAAGTCATCCTTTGAGATGTCATTATTTATGATGAGATGAATGCAGGGAATAATCAACTCATTCATGACATTGATGCCTTCAGTCACATTGAGCTCCTCATTGGTTTCAAACAGAGAAGCTGCCATACTGTTCAGTTTCTACAGTTAAAAGAGAAGACAGGAAGAAGTTAAACATCAGTGAAGAAAAGTCTAAACTGCCTCTTCAAGGCCTCAAATCACCAAATGTACCACACAGAGAGAAAAGGTAGCCTTTTAGTGTGGAAGGCTCAGGCAGACAAACATTTACATTACAGGCCTGAGAAAAAAGACTGCACCTCTTTAAAATTCAGATCTACTAGTTCAACAAAGACCTGCACCTCAGCTTCAAAGTGGTCAAACAGTAGCTACACTGGATTCAGAAATTCAAGTAAAATCAGAAAGCTCAATGAATGGAGAGTTCTCACCACTTAATATGCTCTTTAATTTATTCACAAGGCAGCATCAGAAGGCTAAGAAAAAAAATCTGCCACAGTACTAGAAAATGCAACTGAGTTGAGAACAAGCAATTAGCAAGCATTTTTAGATTTCTCTTAATGACAAGCACCCGTTTGGGGAAAAGGGGAAATGTTTCTTTACAACTATTGAATTCAAAAGTACCCTGGACTAGAGATGACACAGATGAAGCAGCACGACTAATTTTAGAGTTTAACACTTCCATACAGTCACTACAATTCACCCTAGAACAATGATTCTCAAGCTTTTTGGTCTCAGGACCCCTTTATATTTTTTTCTTAAGTTTTACTAATATGCTTTGTGTTTTAAATCACCATATACTACTCCAATCTTTCCCCCATCCAAGAAAGCCATACCACATAACAGTATTTTTTAAAGTAAGGAAAAGAAAAACGAAAAAATTTAGCATAGCTCCCCATAGATCAAAAAGTCTGAAAGTATGTGTGATGCAAAACACTTGTAGGTCTCTTACTTCTGTGAAGGTGACCCCATTACACTCTGAAGTATTACTGAGGACACCTCAAAGAGTTTTTGTTAAATAGGTTATGTCTCCCAGTATTTACCACATTAGAAGTGAAAACACCTTAGCATTGTTATTATTATTATAAAAACATTTTCGACTTTGAGGACCCCCAAAAGAGTCTTAGGAACTGAACTCCTAGGGATCTCAAGATCACACTTTGAGACCTCTTGCTGTAGTCCAGTGGTTCTCAACCTTCCTAATGCCACAACCCTTTAATACAGTTCCTCATGTTGTGGTGATCCCCAACCATAAAATTATTTTCGTTGCTACTTCATAACTGTAATCTTGCTACTGTTATGAATCATAATGTAAATATTTGATATGCAGGATGTATTTAAACTGAACATAACCCACAGGATGGGAACCGCTGCTCTAGTCCAATGTGCACTATCATGACCATGTTGTTACGGGAGACATCTAAAAAGAGGGAAGTAGCCCAGGAGCAATCCTTTCAGTCATTTCAATAAATTGTCAACATATCAACAAGCATTTATTAATCACTTATGTGCTAAGCATTGTGCAAAGCACTGGGGATACAAAGAAAGATCAAAAAAAAAGTCCTTGCTAATGAGCTCATGATACAATGGGGGAAACAACATGCAGACAACTATGAACACATAAGATACAGAAAGGATACATTAGAGATCATTTCAGAGGAAAGGCATGGAGATTAAGAGGGATCAGGAAAGCCTTCTTATACAAACTGGGATTTTAGTGGGGACTTGAAACAAACCAGGAAAACCAAGAGGTAGAGATGAGTTAGTTACAGGCATGGGGGCAGGAAGCAAAAACTCTCAGTATTGGGAGTATTTTGTGAGAGGAACAGCATGAGGGCAGTGTCACTGCATCACAGAGAATATGAAAGAGAGGAGGGTGTAAGGAGAACGGAAAGGAAGGTAGGAAGGAGCTAGGTTATGAAGGGCTTTAAAAAACAAATATAGAATTTTATATTTGATCTTGGAGGTAAAAAGGAATTAGTAGAGTTGGTTGAATACAGACAGCAACATGGTCAAGCTTAAACTTGACAAAGATATAAATTAAACACCTGAATGGAAGATGGATCAGAGTGTGGAAAGCCTTGAGGCAGGCAGATCAACTAGCAGGCTACTGCAACAGTTCAAGTACGAGGTGATGAGAACCTGCACCAAGGTGGTGGTAGTAAAAGGAAAAAAAGGAAGCCTGCTCCAGAGATGTTATGAAAGTAGAAACTACTGGACTTGACAAACGATTGGATACAGGGAGGTAAGCACGAGGAGCTGAGGACCATACCTAGATCGCAAGCCTAGGTGACTGAGAAGATGGGAGTACCTTTGACAGGAAGAGGGGAGGATTTTGCAGGGAAAGATAATGAGTTCAGTTTTGGATATGTTGAACTGAAGATGCCTAAAAGAAATCTAGTTGGAGATATTCAATAAGGAGTTGTGAGGAGACTGGGAGAGTAGTTAGGGCAGGACAAGTAGGTCTATGAGTCATCCACATAAAGATGATAATTGAAACAAACGGAGCTGATGAGATCAACAAGTGAAATACAACAGAGGGATAAGATGGTACAGAATTGCATTCTGCAGGATCATCCATCAATTTAAAGATACAGCTAAGGAGATTAGAAAAGGAGCAGTGGGACAGGTAGGAGAACCAAAGGAAAGCATTGTCATGAAACCCTAAACAGAAGACAATGTCAAGGAGAAGAGTGTCAAAGGCTGCAGAGAGGTTAAGAAAAGTGGGGACTGAGAAAAGGCTACTAAATTGACACGTATGAAGTGTACTCTCATCCTGTCTTAAGTACAGAGGGATGATAGAAAAGCAAATCTGAACACAAAAATAAATTGCTTCTTCTGTAGAGATAATGCCTTGAGAAAGTCTAAAATCTATTAGGAAGACAGTTGTTATTTTATAATACCTTTTTTTTGCTGCAGGGAAAAGAAATATGTAAAGTTAAAAAAAATAATCTCAAAGCCTTACAACCCAAAATAATACAAACCAGAAGGCATTTTCTTCGATACAAAGCGATCACTGACTCCTCTACTCCTCTGCTAGGCCCCTTCATTAGCAGGGCTGCGTTACTCTGGTATGCATACACCAAGTAGGAAAGGGCTTCATGGCACCTAGAAGATGATGGAGAACTAATGACTGACATGTTCAATGCTCCCTTACTGAAAACTTAAACTTTACAAAAACTCACATAAATGACCAGCTTTTTTGGTTTTGTTTTGGGTTTTTTGGAGGACGGAAGAGCAGTTAAGAAGGGAAACAACATGGAGTAAAAGGAAATAACACTGGACTAGGAGTCAAAAGACCTGGTTCCTAGCTCTGGCTCTGCCACAAAGTAGCAAAAATCTTAAGAAAATCACAGCCCTTTAGTTTCTTCTTTTGTAAAATGGAGGACTTTGACTCGGTCATCTCTAAGGTCTTATTTAGATATAGCATTTTATGATCTGCTTTCCAAGTTTACTTTCAGTCATTACAAAGAAAGCCTGGGATGTATCACAGCCAGTTTGATAAGTTAGTGAAGGCAAAGTGAGTCCAGCCTTATCTACTAATACGTGAGGAGAGAGCATTTGTGATTTGCTGCGTGGTTTCTGAAATCCAGAATTAAGAGACCAAAGGTGCCAGTGTCGCCTAGAATGCGAAAGAGATGCAGAGCATCACTATCATTCATCAATCAGCAAGTCTGTATTAACTGTCTGCTTTGTGCCAGACATTGTGCCGGGTGCTAGGGGTACAAGTACAAAGAATGCTAAATAAAAAGGGAACATACTTTCCATTCTGATAGAGCTCCAGGCCTGTCAAAAGATACACAGATACTTTGCGAAACAAACTGTAATCTTCATGCCATTTCTGTAAAGGAGAGGAGAGCATTTCTATAATTTCCAGTGTGGCAACAGTAAAAAACAAAAAATCGCTCAGGCAAAAATCTTCAAATTTAGAAAAAAAGCTTAGTTTGAGCATTTTTGAAAACAATTCCTGTTTCTCCCACCGATGACTGCTGAACAGTTCACAAGGAACACCAGGTAGTACAAAGCCTCTTAACACCTTGCAAGGTGGTTCAATTCACCTTAGCAATGTGAATTTTAGCCATGAAAATGGTCCTAGAGATAATGTAGTCCAGTTCCTACAGCTCCTCAATTTGATAAATGAATAAAATGAGGCCTAATAAGATTAAGTGACTTGTCGAATGCTATACGATTGGTGTGCAACAGAGCTTCAGATTTTATTTCCTTAACTTCCAATAACAGATAAGCACATCCAGCATTGGATTCAGGAGTGGATTTTAAAATTCTGGCATCAAATTATTTAGCAGTAGGGAAGATGTCAGGATGTGAGAACTCCTGGTCATTCATAAAATACTCATTCAGCTTTAGCTAATCAAGGGAAGAGATTAATGTGTGACCGGATAGTGGCCAAATCAAGTAAACCTCAGCAGGAGTCTATTCTTTAGTTGGATGAAATTACCTCTGGAATACAGAATTGAGAGCTATAGTGAAATAAGATTTCTCTGTGGGTCACCATCTGAAAAATAAATGGGCTAATAACCTCATTACCAAAAATTATTTTAAATCACAGTATTTTTTTTATTTATTAAAGCTTAACATTTTACAGCTCATCAGAAGGCTCTTGCCAGAAATCTAGACCATTAAAATGAGTTCAGGTTCACAGAAGGTGTAGATTAACAGAAGTGCTGTTCTGTTAGGATATAAAACCTTAGAAATCTAATCTAACTATCAACTAACTTTATGAATGAAGGAATGAAGGCTCAGAGAAATGAAATGACTTTGTCCAAGTATACACAACAGTAAGAGGCAGAGATGGAACCAAAACTGCTATTTCCTACCCTTAGTAAAAACTTAAGATTTCATCTGGGAAAATCAAATGAAGAAAAAAAAGCAGTGGTTCTCAACCTGTGGGTTATGTTCAATCTGTAACAATGAAAATACATCCTGCATATCAGATATTTACATTACTATTCATAACTGTAGCAAAATTACAGATATGAAGTAGCAATGAAAATACTTTTATGGTTGGGGGTCACCACAACATGAGGAACCGTATTAAAGGGTCGCAGCATTAAGAAGGTTGAGAACCACTGAGTTAGAGGGAAGATGGAGGCCTTTCTGAGTTCAGATCAGGTCTTTCTCAGTTACCATTAAGAGTTCTGGTTTACAAATACCCTGGGTAGAAGACTTTACCTTGTATTCTTCCATATTCATGTCATCTGGGCCAATCTCCTTTAGTTTAGCTTGAGCCACCTTCATGATACTAATTGATCTGTTTTGATGGAGAATAGAGAAATGAGAAAGTAAAGTGCAAACTAACCAGTCACCCCAAGAAACTGCAAGTCACTCGAGGGGCAGGTGATGCTTCTCCTATGCACCCTCTCACCTTTCATCATAGCTGAGGTTTTTATCTGCAAACTGTTCTAGAAGAGTCCGTTCCACAACTCGTTTAGGAGCTTCGTTTTGGAAAAAATATACAAGGACATGCTGAAGCCGAGGGTCGTTGTGAGGAGTAGGGGTCTCTTTGGCCAGTTGATACAGCCTGGAATACTCTTCATGGAATGCCTGCAAAAACAGGACAGGCTTTTAGCAGAATGTCCACCACAGATCTGAGCACAGAAATGTGAATCCAATAAGGGTTTTTTATGAGTAAAGAACAGATTAACCATGAATGATTATAAATGTGACAATGTTCAGTATGAAATGTGTAAGCTATTTGGTTTTGGTAGGTCATAATAAAGAAGTATAATTCTCAAGTATTATCAAAAAGAATTCTAAGGAACTAATCTTTTTCACAAAGTCCTTTGAACTGCAAATGTTTGGTTTAAAATGCTTTGGGGCAAGCACCAAGCTCCCTCAGATTTTTAAAAAATGTTATTGTTTATGCTTCAGTTTTATCCACTTCCTTTAAGAAATTGTGCCCGTTACTGACCTAAACATCCATACACTAAAGATCTATAATGTACTTTCACATGGGAGGCCTTTTGAGTTCATCTACATTGAAATGCACCATAATCCAACTATAACTTGTTTTAAAGGGTTGCCTGAGGCACAAAGAGGTCAAATCACAGAGTTACGTATGTATCAGGGTCACATTTGAACCCAGATCGTCTTGACTCCTTAAGTCTAGCACTTCTATCCACGGTGTTGCTCACTCTTTTATCTACTCTATGTCCCTCAAATTACTTAGAAATGTTAAGATGTGGGGAAAAAAATCTATTTTATAGGTCAAACAAATGGATTTCCCTTAGGTTTAACATAGTGTGGCACTGTTCGATCAGTAGCTTTAATGAAACTACATTAATGCAAGTAAAGGAAAGATCACTATCATCTGTAAGCTTGATCATTAGTTGGTCAGAGAAGGTACAAAGACATTTGTAATTAGAACTTCTTTTGCTTTACACTGCTGTGTAAACACCATACTGGTTGAATGTTAAAGATTAGAATTAAAAAGCAGAGATACCTTAATAAGCCCTGCTTCAGACCCATCTCGATCAAAGGCCTGACGGGCTTTAGCTATGGCCAGGATGACCCCCTGCATGGCGGGGCTCAGCATCACCTGGCACAAGAAGGCACAAAACAAAGAAAGAAAGAGGGCAGAAGAAAAGTTCAAAAGAATACTTGTAAAAGAAAGCTGAACAGAGACCTGAATCAAAGTAGAGCAATTTAAATGAATTCTACTACAAGTTGCACACACAATTGCCATATCCATATACATCCCTGTCATGCACTGCCCCCATCTCTTCAAACAATATCAAGCCTTTGCCAAAGTCACACTAGCTACTCCTACATACCCCCCTAATTTAGAAGTGCAAGAGAAGATGTACAATACTAAAATAATCCCCAACATAGAATTGTTAGGGAATCAGACAAAATTATAGCTTCACAGAAGGGGAAGTATCTGAGGCAACCATTCCAATTTGGTACTCTTAAGTCTGGGTATGTGACATGAATACTCCAAGATTACAAAGTCCAATAAGATAAATACATCATTTACAACAACCTGGAGACTAATAGGAGGCTACACAAAAGATGTCCCTGAAAAATAAAACCAAAGCCTTCCAAAGATTAGGAAAAAACACGACTCAAAAACCTCCTTTCACAAGATAATGGAACTCTGAAGGCTAGAATTGTATATCTGAGTGCAGTTTTGATTGAAAAGGAGATCAAAGATGAATATCATGGCATTCTTTGTCCTTACTGGAGTTCATAAGACACCTAACATTACATATATATTTCCCTTTTGTTTTTGATTCTGGGCATCTGGGGAGAAAAAAATCAAGCTTTCACTCTGGAGGAATAAAAGTGGAATAACACCATCACCAAGAACAAAAATCCTTCACTCAAGAGGATTTTTGTTCATTCTGTCCAAGACAATGTGATCAAATTATCTTTCTACAAGCTATCAGGATGATACAGGGGACTTATATGTACCCTTATGTGCTCTGACATACATAAGAAGACACAAGTAAAGAAGGAAGCTGGTCATCAGTTATTTCAGTTACAACTGCATGTTATAATTTGCGATTATTATTATTACAGGCAAAACCAGGTTAGTCTTCTATCTGTATCTGCACTAAGGAAAGGCAAATTATTTTCTTTCTAAAATCCTTAAAGATAAACACAGTCAGCCACACAAGAACAGAAATGTAGTAAAAACCAAGGAGAGACAACAGCTGAGGCCTGCACTCATCTTGTGTACCTCCTCATCATATCCATCTGCATCAGATCTAACCAGAATCTTTCCCACACTGGGAATCTCGACTTCAGAGACCTGAGAATTAGGCTGGCCAGCAGACTCAGTCCCATTAGCCTCTTGGAGCTGCTCTGACTGATCTGCAGGGTTTGTTTCCTGGGGGTTGGCCTTCTTGGGCTCAGCTTCCTTAAGCTGTGGCAGCAGAAAAGGAAGAAAAAGAATGAGAAAATACAGGAGGGCAGATGGGAGGAAACAGAAAGTGGTTAAGGATGGCAAAGAGATGAATCTACAGATGTATGAGAAAACAAAGGTCTTAACTTATAAAAAGCAGGAATGTGCTGGACAACACTAAGTACTGCAGCAGGGATGCATTTCTAATACACATTTACCTCTGACAAAGCTGCTTCCACGCCACTTTTCTCATAGGCATATGCTGTGTTGGCAATAGCCTGGGCTGTCTGGTCCTTTGCAATCACAGCATGCTCAGATGACAAGCACCGAACACCATGGGAGGGGGTCAGGGATGGTTCTGATGAGAAATTTGTAAAAAGATATAAGCACTAAATAACAAATGAAGTCAAGAAGTCTTTTGATAAAACCAAGTAGGATCAGAACCTAATTAACAATCTACTTCCCAAACCTTCCTACATCTGAACAGATGTCCCCCTGGGAACTAGTAAGGAGAAAATTATTTACTTCAGAGTCCCCATGGGCAGATTTTTTAAAAGTACTCAACACTGTGGAGTCATACTTCTCAAGACATCACCGGGAAGAGATCACCTTTTGAAAATAGCGTTCCTAATCCACAGCTATTAAACCTATTTAGTTTTTACTACAGTTTGAGTTAGAGAAGTACTAACCACAGAAAACCTAGGTAGTTAAGTCTTTTGCTACAAGTTCTCTTTCAGAGACTATACTCTGGTACCGGGATTTATATTTAATGAAGTTAATGTGCAAGAAGGAAAAGTTATCTCTCTGTAGGACTTATGCCATATGAGTTTCATCATCTCTGAACTAGCATACTATGAAATGAGCAACAAAATGCAAAACAGCATCAAAATGTCTGTGGCACCATTCAGTTAATGGAAGGTCGGAGGTCCAGCTTACTGCATTAGACTATCAGGCATTAAAATATGACTGGTATTGACAATTTTCTCAGGCACCTTGTGAAGTATCTGAGAAATCCTGTGACTCAGAAGTGGTAGAGGATTCGATCTGAGGGATCTTGCAGGACTGCTGCTCCTCCCATTCCTCAACTTCTTGCTCAAATCTCCAGTTATCTTCTTGGATATAATGCTTAAGCTCTATGGACAAGGCTTCCACCTCTTTCAGCATCTGGTCTGGCTCAGTCGCTGCTGCTTCTGAGGGAGAACAAAATGAAGTCAGTGTGAGACAGCTTTACTGACAAAAGAAGGTCATCAGGAAAACAAGAAGTCTTAATTGCAAGATACAGCAAACTGCTAAGAA
Organism: Pseudocheirus occidentalis; assembly: GCA_028646575.1. Classification (NCBI taxonomy): domain Eukaryota; kingdom Metazoa; phylum Chordata; class Mammalia; order Diprotodontia; family Pseudocheiridae; genus Pseudocheirus; species Pseudocheirus occidentalis. The sequence goes on from CM053596.1 coordinate 104,403,938, forward strand.
GACAAGAAAAGAAGAAATTATTTTTTCCTTTAAGTACAAAACTTAAAATTTACTCCTTTTGCCACTAATACCACCAAGCAAAAGTGATGAGAAAGAAAGAGCTTCAAATAGATACCCTGGGCTGGCAATGTAGTAAGAATATTACAAGCACTAGGAATCAAGAATTTATTAAGCCATCCTATAGTGTCTGACCAGAACTTCCATGCTGAAAGGTTTCTCTACTTTAATCAGTGCTTATACAGGTCAAAATTAATATGTGCAATAATAAAAAATTATGTAATGACTATTCATACTTAAAATAAATTAAAAACCAATAAATTATTTGTATTGCTTTCAATTTGAGACAAGTGCTACCAGAAACATAATGGCTAGAGACTAAACAATTACAAACTCACCAAAATCCAAATATGGTAAATGATGACACCAAGAACCCATAGGATCACATGTCTAAAGCTAGAAGGGACTTCAGAAGTCATCTAATCCAAGCCCTTTAGTTTTAAAACGAAGAAACTGAAGCCCACAGAAATTAAGTAACTTGCCCAAAGTCATTCAGGAAGCAAACATGAGAAGTAGGATTCAAACTAAGGTCCTGACTCCAGACATGCTCTTTTCACACCATGCTATACATAATGTGAAAAAAGCCGACATGGAACCAACTCCCTCCAGCTGCTTACTACTGATTACTGTCTACAATAAGCAGAAAGAGTTTTTGTTTTGTTTTCTTCCATAGTATCAAAATAAATCACACACGTAATTATAAATCTCACTTTCTTTCTAGATCTTCATCCAGGTCACATCTGTCAATCATGGGTGATACCCAAGGCTCTGTGCTAAGTGTAGCAGTAACCACACTGGCATGCCCAGGATGGCTGCTAGCATAGGTTCTTAGATCTGTTTTACTAGAAAATATAGTTGTTTGAGGGGTCAATCAACAATCTTTTAAAATTACATTCACTAGTTAAGGGGAAAAGACAATACCCTGAACTTCAGAGAAAATTCAAACAGAAAATACAAGCAGAGAAATAAAGACCGAACAGACAGGGCTCTGACTGCCTGAATCAACTATATACTTTACATACATCCCTGGATTGAGAGAGCCTTTACATCTGAGCAATCAAGGGGCTCTGAACATATGGCTACTCAGAATTTCAACCAGAGAATCACAAGATCCTTCTCTTAAGCAAGCCCCAAAAGCAAAATACCAACTCAGAGTATATATACACTTCTCAGAGCCAGAAAGCAGCACAACTCTTGTGACTCAGTGTCTAATTAGAAATCAGCCAAAGGCATGAAAGCCTTCTTACAAGCAAGCTTACCCTAAGCAAGTTTCTCTTTAAGCAAGTTCCTCCCCCAATGGCTCTATGTGATTCAGGATGTATCACAGCTGAGAACATAGGCCTATTAATGGGTCAGGAAGATCTTCTATCCCATTAACATTACACTACCCCTATATATTATTTTCACTTGGTGATATCAGCTCCCATGTTTTCATTTTGTCTAATAATTGATTCTGAGATCTATTTTTCTCTCCTGATTGCCAGCTTTATATCTCCAACTGCCTATGATACCTTACACTCAACAACATGTCCAAAATTTAAATCATTTTCCTTCATTCCCCCAATCCTCCCTTCTTCTTCACTTCCGCTGAAGGTACTACAATCCTCCCTGTCACCAAGGTTCATAACTTAGGAGACAATCATCATTCTAACTCTATTTGAAATCCCAACATCCTCCATTCAAAGTGATCTTCCTAAAGTGAAAGTTTGATCATGTTACTCTACCTATTCAATAAGCTTCAATGATCCTCTTTTACTTCCAGAATCAAATATAAAATCCCCTCTTTCCCTTTTAAAGACCTTCAGAATCTGGCTCCTATCATTCTAGTCTTCTTACTCCTTATTTCCCTCAATCCAGTGACACTGGTCTCCTTGCTGTTCCTCTCACAAGACACCCCATCTCCCACTATGAGAGACTGTCCCCTATGTCTAGAACTCTCTTTCCTCCAAATGGCTTCTCTGGCCTCCTTCAAGGCTCAGCAAAATTCTCATTTTCTACAAGAAGTCCTGTCCAGTCCTCCTTTATATTAGTACCTTCCCTCTATTGATGATCTCCAACTTATCTTGTATAGAACTCGTTCATACATAGCTGCTTGCATGCTGTCACCCCCATTGGATTGAGCTCCTTGAGAGCAACATGCTTGGCACATAGGAGGCACTTAATAAATGCCTGTTGACTTCACTTAATATATTAACAGCTATGATGAGTTATTTATACAATAATTCTTACCAGTAGCTATTTATACCTTCATAATGTAATTGTAATTACAAAGATCTGTTGATTTCTGTCAGTGTCCATCCTGTCCACCTTTCATATCTTTTTTACACAGGTAACTCAAAGAGGCCAATATTACGTGTAAGCAAAATGCTCCCCACATATGTACAGTACATGAAAAGGTTTCCAGCAAATGCAGGAAAACAAAACTCAAATATGTTATAGAAATGTGTCTTATGATCTCAAAAGTGAAATGTTCACCACAACAAGACTTTGTCAGATAAAAGGGTAAAGAAGGCCACAGACCAAACCTGTTTCCCTCCCCTAGGCAATGTAACTTATGGCACTTTGCTGACTGGTGTTACCTGCAGTGAAGTGGGGCAGCTTGTCATTAATGTACATCAGGCAGTAAGCACTAACATTTCTCAGGCCTCCATAGGAGTCCCTCTCAAGTTCTTCCCAGGAAGATTCAGTTACAGAGATGTCATTGTACTTGAGCCAAATATTTCGTGGTCGATTATAAATGTAGGCCCAGTAATGTCCAGCATTTGCCTGTCCTTCATGAACCAGAACTGCATGCAAGCGGTAAGGCACCTGAAAAGCAAAAGCCAGACTCTTGGGTAATTTTAAGCAGACTTTCCTATCTTCTAATAGGGTTATTAAAATCCAAAGGAACATTCCTAGTTGCTAGACATGTTCCTTAATGTTTCAATATGAAAGTTACATTTACCTATCTTCTTGGCTAAAAACGAACAGACAAAAAAAAAGTCTACATCTCATGGAATATCCAAAATTGAAAATCTATCCTAGATCTATCTGTCTACTGCTCTTCATTACTGTGAGCTCTGGCCTTTATCCTGAGAACATAGGATGATACCTACTTCCTCATACCAGGAAAACTCTTAGGAGAGATGTAGCAAATTCACGTATAGTCTTGATCCTGTTCCTCTTTTTCAGGTTACTAGAATTCACTCTGAGCCAGCTATGTAATCTCTGAATTTCTTCTCAAAGTAGAGGGAGAAACCCTCACATTTGAATGGAACAGTTCACAATTAGTGGAACTGAGGTAATGCTCCTTCACTGAAGTCCTTCACTAATCCTGCTATGGGAGTGACCTGGAATTGTTGGAAGATTATGTCAGGGTAATGTGAGCTCTCAAGGTCCTACCAAGAGTTTTAAGTGTAGATCCAGTAATACCTACTGTTTGAAAATCAGGATCAGCATAATTAGATTAAGAAAGGCACAAAGGGCTGGCTACCAAGAAATTAACATTTTCGGCCACACCAATTCATTAAATTATTCATTAAGATCAAATCAGTAGAGGGAGTATATACTGGCAAAATTACTCATCTTTTCATGTATTCAGGATAACTACAGTCATACAAAGGTCAAGTGTTTAAAGAGATTAACAGAGAACCAAATTAAGTTTCAATCTAGCAATTCAATGAATTGCCAAATATTTATGGAGCCATCAATATAGTGTGAAGAACTATCAGTGGGAACAGTGAAAATGGATTTCCCTCAACACATGGTACTCAAGTCTAAAGCTACACAAGCTCTGCAAACACTAAGTTCCCTGGTAGAAGAATTATTCCTCTGACAGGAGAAAATGTAGGAGTGGGGAAAAAGGGAGGTTTTTTCCTTTCAATTTACTCCAGAGAGTAAATTGATACTTTAATGGTAGTGAATAAGAAGGTGAGAACAAAATGTAGTTATGACAGTCTCTGTCTTTGAGTCTTTTAAAATTAATTTAACTTGAGATATCATTTCATGAGAGAAATCAAAGTATATAATACTTGCCAGAAATCTTTTGTTTTAAGATAACACCATATGACTGAACTGATATATCAGTTTTGAAACATGCAATATCAAATTAAAAACACATTAATAAATCTTTTTTTGTAGCTGCCAAATGCACCAAGTTCTCACATAATCTTATTTTTCTATTTAGTCTTATCCTACCTGGTGAAGTAGGGGATCAGAGTACATTTGCTCAATGGTTTGGGTAGTATTTGCAATACAGTTCTTTAGGTCTGTTGAAAAAAAAAGGCATAATTCAATATTCAAAGTTAAATATAGTTCATTCCATCTCATATTAACTGTATCATTTTTTTCTATGAAAACAGTGATTAGTAATCCATAATGTGGGTTCTTTCAATCCAAAATGCTCTCTCCAAAGTGACCAATGATCTCTTAATTGACAAATACAATGGCCTTTTTTCAATCTTCATCTTTCTTGACCTCTGCATCCTTTAATACTGTTGATTATGCTCTTTTCCTTCATACTCTTCTCTCTAAGACTTCTGAACACTAACTCTCTACTGGTTCTCTTCCACCTATATGATCTTCTCGGTCTCCTTAGTTGGATCTTCATCCAGGTCACCTTCACTAACCATGGATGACAACTAAGGCTCTTTACTGGGCCATCTTCTCTTACCCCTGCATACTATTTTACTTGGTGATCTCATCAGTTCCCATGGTTTCAACTATCACATTCAGTTGATTCTGACATCTATTTCTCCAGCCCTAACCTCTCTCTTGATTCCTAATCTTACATCTTCAACTGTCTGTTGGATATTTTGAACTGAATGCCTTGTAAACCAACTCAACATGTTGAAAAAATAAACCCATCTTTCCCTCTCATCTCTAAACCTTCCCCTCTTCCTCACTTCCCTATCACTATTGAGGGTGACATCAAGGCTCATAACCTAGGGGGTCATCCTTCACTACCTGCTCTCTCTCAACTCCTTTAACCCCATCCAATCAGTTGTTAAGTCTTGTAGTTTCTACTTTACTAACATTTCTCCTATATGTCCCCTTCTTTCCTCTGACACTACTATCACTTTGCTACCAGGCCTCTTCACCTCACATCTGGACTATTTCAAGAGCCTCCTGGTTAATCTCCCTGACTCAATTCTTTTCTCATCCCAGTCCATTCTCTGCTCAGCTGTCAAACTGATCTTTCTAAAATGAAAGTTTGATCATGTTTCCCTTCCTATTCAATAAACTCCAGTGATTCCTTTTTACCTCCAGGATCAAAACTAAAATTCTCTATTTGGCTTTTAAAGCCCTTTAAAACACGACCCCTTCCTACCTCTCCAGTTTTCTTTACATACTCTGAGATCCAATGACAGGCCCTCTTACTGATACTCATACTAGACACTCCATCTCCAGATTCTGGGCATTTTTACTGGCTGTTCTGCATACCTGGAATTTTCTCATTTCTACCTTCTGATTTTCCTGGCTTCCTTCAAATCTTAGTTAAAATCTCACCTCCTTTAAGAAGCCTTTCCAAATCCCCTTTATATTAGTGCCTTCCTTCTGCTGATTATCTCCAATTTATCTCTTGTGTGTCCATAGCTATTTACAAGTTGTCTCCCCCATTAGATTGTAAGCTCCTTGAGATCAGGAACTGTCTTTTACCCTTTTCGTATACCCATAACTCGGCACAGTGCCTGGAACATAGCAGGAACTTAGTAAATGCTTGTTGTCTGACTAGGCTCTGTTTATATTAGATCCACTAACTGGTAAGTTCCATGAACCTTGAGGGGATAGAGTATCATTACAAATCTGGGAGCCATTTGAGTCAGAGAGACCTTTTTTTTAAAAAACAATTTGAGAAATTTCTTTTTTTTTTTCTTTTTTTTTTTGGAGGGCAGTTGGGGTTAAGTGACTTGCCCAAGGTCACATGGCTAGTTTTTGTGTTAAGTGTCTGAGGCTGGATTTGAACTCTGGTCCTCCTGACTCCAGGGCCGGTGCTCTATTCACTGCGCCACCTAGACGCCCCCAATTTGAGAAATTTCACAAGGGAAGGACAAAATAAAAACCAGCCCAACTTAAACTGCAGAAAGAATCTCAAATGCAAAGGTACTACAGAAAACAACTTTGACTAATGTAAGTTGATTAAGTTTTAAAAATTCTTATTTAAAATACACTACATCTAGAAAGAAACCAAAGAATAAGAGGGTTAGACATTCAGAACAACAAAAATTATGCAGTAAAGACAAGAGTATAGAGAGGAAGTATATCTTAAATGTGTAACCTCAAATTATCTTCTTCCTTCTACCTTAAAAAAAAATTTTAAGCCAACAAAAAATTAACCGCTTAGCAAATTGTAAAACAGTCAACCTTGTATATCTTGTTCAATCTCACTCCTCCATCTCTGAAGACAGGTCTTAACAAAGTTCATTTCTTCCTCAGTGATTGTTCGTGGAGCTGGGTGCTCAGGCATTTTCACTGAAGGTCGGGAAGATGTAAATGGCTTATTTATCAGATCAGTTTGCAGTAAATTGTCTTTTTCCAAAGAGGACAGAGGAACTTCGACTTTGCCAGAAAATTCTTCTGCTCTAATACTAAAAGAAAAAAAAGGATCAGACTACCAAAACTCCTTCTCAAGGAGTGGTTTTGAACTAAAATAAGCTATTCAGGGAGTAACATTGCAGCTTTCTTTTCCTATTAAGACTACTTCATGGAATATTCAGAGAATCAACTGGAAAGCTTCAAAGATTCAGCTTTCTAAAGTGGACTTTTCTTTTAGACCAAATTATATAAAAGCTTGTAAACTCAAGTATTCGCCCAACACAGGATCAGAGGCTAAAATCAAATTTCCCTTGGCAGTCTGATATATATATACTGCTCACAGTATATAAATACAAATTTATAGATATTTTTTAAAATGCAGTTTCTCATTACTGCTGGGGATTGCGAGCAATAACTAGTTAGATAATATTAATTTCCTTTAGCTTCAGCATTAAGAAATACTACCAAAGGCTAAAAATTGGAAATAGAGGGGATGATCATCAAATGGGGAATGGCTGAACAAATTGTGATATATGATTGTAAAGGAATAATACTATTGTGCTATAAGAAATGATGAGCAGGATGCTTTCAGAAAAACCTGGAAAGACTTACATGAACTGATTGCAGTAAAGTGAGCAGAACCAGGAGAATACTGTACACAGTAAGATGACCAACTGTAAATGACTTAGTTATTCTCAGCAATACAACTATCCATGACAATCCCAAAGGACTCATGATGAAACATTCTATCCACTTCAGAGAAAGAACTGATGGTGTCTGAATACAGGCCAAAGCATACTATTTTTCATTTTTTTCATGTTCCTCCATAAAATGACTACTATGTAAATATTTTACATGATTGCACATGTATAACCTATTATCAAATTGCTTGCCTTCTCAGTAAGAGGGGAAAGGAAGAAGAGAGCGGCAGAATTTGGAAATTAAAACTTTGAAAAAGTAACAAGTGTTTAAAACTTTTTCCATGTAATTGGGAGAAAAATAAAATATTGAAAAAACAAAAATGAATAAAAATACTATCAAACATGAGTGGAAAAACCTTTCAGTCTTCTTTCCCCCAGGAGAATATACTAAAGGTACTAAATCAGACATCAGTGAACTCCAGTCTGAGACCTGTTTTTATACAGCCCACAAGCTTACAATAGTCCTTATATTTTTGAATGGTTGAAAAAAAAATCAAAGAAAGAATAATATTATATATAACATGTAAAAAACATGTTACATTCAAATTCCAGGCTCCACAAATAAAGTTTTACTGAAACAATGTCATGCTTGTTTGTCTACATATTATCTATGGCAGAGCCATATAACATAGACCGCATGGGGTGCTCTCAATTCTTCACACTGCTTCTGAGCACACTACAAATAGCAATGACAATTATAATGCCACAGTACTGAATGTCATACCTACTGTAATGTAGTGTTTGCGTGTGTGTGTTTTGTCATCAGTGTGTACCCATTATATCAAAGAAGAAGAAAAAAAGGTTTATTACAACTGTTTGAACTTGGGGCCGAGACTGAAATTTTTCTGAGTAAGAAGTGCCTTAAACATTATTAGAACACTGAATGGCTTTGGAAATTAGCTTCTGCTGCAGATCCTGATAATGTTACTTAACAAATTCAACCCTAAATTATAAGGCAAAACAGCACTTATATATGAAATTTGTACCAAAGAAAAGTTAATTTGGCAGCAATAACTAATATTGTCTGAATGAAAATAATGTCAAGCTGCTTGACACTTCCCATCCAGATAAAAATTAAAATAAGAAGCAAGACCTTCATTCCCACACAAATTTTATGTATTTTTTCCAAGGTTGACCTACACTTCCAGCAGTGCTTTTTAGACCCTGATGTAACTGCAAAAGAAATTTCTACATTTGGGCATCCACTGAACTGTGCAATTGAGGAATTTCTACCTAACCTTCAATTGGAATTAATCTGAAATGTAATTACACATTAAAAGCAAGCACCAAGAGAAGAATCTAATAGAATTCTAAAAATGCCTTCAAAGTGACGAACAGACTTCAATTAAAATTATATACTCATGGACTGATATCAGTATGTGGCAGTACTTATCTGTGGGAAAAGATATTTTTAAAGATGGAATAAGTTAATATTTCATTACAGATCAGCATTAACTGATGAACATTTGCAACTGATTTTGATGCTCAGGAATACTAATATCAAACCCCAAATGAAATGTTATTGCATCCCCCCACCAAATTCCATTCTTCTCATCAGCAGATCTGTTTCTTAAAAATCATGCTCAATTTATTATTATATTTTGAATTTCATCAATAAAAATTTGTGGAAATTAGTTTTCTCTCTTGTACCTACAGAAGTATCTACACAATAATCTTGATTTTGCCTCCTGGCCTGCAAAGCCTAAAATATTATTATCTTGCCCTTTCAGAAAAAGTCTGCCAACCCCCATATAATAGATACTAAAGAGGAAGCTAAGTATCAGAGTGGGCATGGAGTCAAGAAGTTTTACGTTCAAATCTAGCCTCTAAATTCAGAGTATTTACTAACTATATGACCTAGGGTCAGGCACTCAATCTCTGCCAACCTCAGTTTCCTCAACTATAAAATGAGAATAATAATAGCGCCTACCTCCTGGAGTAGTTGTGAAGAACAAATGAGAAAATATTTGTAAAGTGGTTGGCACACAGCAAGTGCTAGATAAATGCTCGTTCTCTCCACCCACAGAGCACATTATAAGTTTTAAAAGGCCTGGCCAATCATGATCTCTTTGAGTCCTCACAACAGTCCTTTTGAGACAGGCTGGGTCAATCATTTCCCCCATGTTTCATAGACAGAGAAACAGACTCAGATGAGACAACTGGCACAAGGTCAGCCAGCCATGCCATGGGAGCAGCTGCTTCCCTCCATCTTTTCCAGATATTCATATGGCACTCACAAGCATTATCTCATTTGACCCTCACCCCACATGGATAGATGCCAGGAGTGATCCATGGCTCAGGTTCATGGCCACATGACTAGACTTTGGGAGGATCAGAACATGTAGGAGCTCTGGAACTCCAAGCCTAAAGCTGTGTTCAGTCACCTATGATACAGCTTCTGAATTATTCAATAGTAACAGCCCATCCTACCCACAAGAAGTCCAATCACCTCTTCTTGGCCGTCAGGTCAGAAATAGGGCAGTGGAGAGATGAGGCACAACCTGAGGGAGGTTCTTCCTCAGCAGGCTTGGTGCTGGCAAACTCAAGGACATACTGCAACATATCAGGGAGGGGGAATCGAGCTGGGCCAGAGCCATACTTCACATACCTAGGAAACAACACAAACATGCTCTGAGAGCCAAAGTTGCTGCTGTGTTTTCTGAAACAAATTCAGGACTGTTACTGTGGAGACCCAATAGAAAGGCTCACACCAAAGCAGAACGAATATCTGGAGGACACAGACAGAAGCCTGAGAAAAATTCCGCAGCATCCAAATGGAGAGCTATTCTGAAGGACAAGATCATGATGACCAACACAATTTTTTATATATTTCATAGATGAGTTCAGAAATTCAGAGTATTTCAAGCGGCCTCTTAACTTTGTAAGTAACTACGTCAGCTGTCCCACGTTGCTGGCACAGTACAATGTGGTTCTAGGCTGATGGGAGGGAGCTAAATATCTCAAAGGGAAATAAAAATTTCATTAGAGTTGCCAGAAAAGGCAAAACAATGAAGCTGGCCTGGAGTAAGAATGCAATGATGTGACAGTGCCAATGATAACTGAACCCAATGCAAAACAGAGTTAAGATTATGTCTTAATTTGAAGGATTTTTTCAATCTTACTTACTCTTTCTATTATTTATACCTGTTTTCATTTCAATGGCAAATCCTGATTGTTATTCAGTCAGCAAATTTCAGGGTTTAATAATTATGGGATGGGGATGGGTAGATATGGCGTGGGGTGATCCAGCTGTCTTGAGCTTTTGTCTTGCTTGTACAAGTAGGAGTAAAGAAACTAGGAGACCTGGGTTCTAGTTCCAGCTGTGCCACTAACATTTTGTGTGACTTTAGGCCAATCACTTACCCTGAGACTCATTTTCCTCACCTGTACAGTGAAAGGGATAGGGTTTAGATTCTCTCTCTCTTCTAACTCTGAAAATATTATGTCTATTTATAATTTCTTTTCTTGACCATTCTGTAAAAATGGGGGGGGTGTTCAAAGACATTTAACTCTGCATTAACTTTTTTCTTCTGTAAAATTTTAAACCACACTTAAAATTCTTAACCTTATTAATTGTGGGGAAAAACATCCAACATAGTCAGGAGCTATTTTTGATGTTATATAGCAATACAAAAAAACTATCTACACTAAGCCTGGTAATGTAACCTAACAGTTCATAAATGCTATTTATTCTACTTTTTATCATTTAAAGTGTTTACATTCCTGAGTTTTAAGCTACAGATGACTTACCTTTCTAATTTTTGCTGCAGAACTTTAACTTCCTCTTTCAATTTCCGAATATGTTCTCTCTTAGTTCGAATAAGCTCTTTGCTGCTATACATAAACCTATCAAAATTATAATGTATAACTTAAGAAAATAATAATCTCACAAATATGCTTCATATCAATATTTTAAAATTCCTCTAAGTGGTTATTCTTTTTAGGAAATAAAAAGAAGTATTTTGAGTACATGCACATGCTACCTTGGCTTTCACCTTTACCTGCTTCTTTTCCCCTTCCCAAATGTATTAAGAACCCTTCACTTAAAGTATATTTACTTCTAAAGCTGGAATTCAACACAAAGGTAGTCTGCAACACAGTAAATGACAAATGAATAGAGAGCCTCACCTATCCATATAAATAATCTGAGGAAATTCCAGCTTATTGTGAATTTTCTCTGGTTGACCTAAGGATTGATTGAACTCAAATCTGGAGAGTTCAAATGTCAGCACCGGAGGTAGCTTTGTAAACCATCGCTGTCAGAAATTAAAAGGAAAAGAAAAATCAATTTCAGAAAAGAGCAATGCTCATATTTAACATCAACAGTTACATACCTCCAAAAACTTTCTTCTATAAAACTAAAGAACTCCTGCTAAAGAGACATATGAAAGGGATCTTCTTCTTCCTCAAAAATCCAAGGAAATGGTCTCTTATAATGGAACTCACTCAATGAAGAAATTAGTTAAATATTTCACAAAACAAAGAATTTACTCTAAGTTCCATTTTATGCTGGTTATCATTTGCTCCAATATAACTAGGGGATAGATGAACTGGAATGGATTCATTCCAAGATAAGGAATGTATACAAAGTAGCTAAGGCTAGTTTGTAAAGCAGCAGGCATTCAAGAAGTATCAGACACTGATATAAATGGAAGTCACTGTCTCTCAACAGGATAAAGAGGGAAATATTGGGAATGTATTGTGAAAATAGGCATAATTTAATTATTATTTTTCACTGTTCAAATTTCCGGCAATTCTTTAAATTCCTATAGTGTTATCTGATGGTGGTGGTGGGAGACACTTAATTTATCAAAATTATTAAAAAAAATATTTGGTGAGTGCCCTGTGTTCATATAACAGGAATGACTTATTACAAAAAGGGCATGTTTATTTAATGTACTATGTAGCAAGTCACAGCTTCATTTGATTAATAACTGAGCAAGAAGTTACTGTGTTCCCTTCAGGTACTTTTTTCTTAAACAAAACATTGAATCTAGGCAATATAAGGATTCTATAATCATCATAGAACTAAACTTCAGCATTCTGGAGAATTTTTCTAGTCATTTAAGAATACCTACATCCCTGAATGAAAGGTCTCCAAACAGCTTAACATCTTAAGAACAGTATTTTCAATTGTTTCCAAGGACATAAAGACTATACAGATGGTATAAGCCACAAAGAATCTCAGAACAACATGTCCTCATCCGGAATTTGGAAATATTTTTCTGAAAAATCTAGGGAGGTAAATGTTCCAAGAGTCCTGGGACTGGCATTCCATCCTTAAGGCTTTGTTGTGGATTTCCCTATACTATGTCAAGAAAGCTTCCTTTTCTTTCCTACAGTAATTGAGTTGGACTCTTCAATAGTGTGGATAAATAAATAAAAAGTGCTATTCACTGCTGGCACTGGAAGCTTCATTTGAGGTCTTGAATTTCCCTCATGCTTCTTACCACTACCTCCTCCCTCTCTTTCATTACCTATCACCTAAAAAATAATAATGTTAAAAAATACAGGCAAGACAACTTAATATTTTAAAAAGTGATAGGAAAAATATTCTAAATGCCACATTAAAGAGTTAAGCAGTGTTGTACTTTTTTACCCTACAAAAATATGGAGGCAATAGGTTCCCCCTATTTAGGTATACATTGACTTCAAAAGAAAAACTGGATCACAACAAAAGCATGAGATGTATTATAGGATTTTTTAAATGGCTAAGGTTCACTGGCTCAAATGTATGACTTCTGCTCAAACCCCATTAAGTGTCCAGCAAAAAGATAGATTTTTATTAAGTGATAGGAAAGAGTCCCCTGCCAAAGGCCTCAGCCTTATTTAACTGACACTTTGTCCTTTGTAGAGCAAACAAAAACATAAAACTAACCTCTTGTCCATATTTCACTGAATGGTCAGGAGGAAGCATCTCAATCTCCCCCTCCACCATGGCTCCTTCCAAACATTCATCCAAGTTCCGATAACCATTTACCTGAAGGGGATACTGGCCAAAGGTTTCATTGTTGCAAAAGGTCTTACCTAAAAGAAAATATGGCATGAAAAAAATAAACAAACCACCCTACCTCTACTATTGGTCTTCTGGTCCCCCAAACACTATTTTATAGTATCTTTCTAGAATTGTAACAATTTCTGGCAAATTGGGAAGCAGAAGTCACTTAATATTTTGTAGCAAGCATGCAGCTTAAATAAACTCCCCAGTGGAAGACATTAACAATTTTCTCAAAGCAGAAGTGCCTTTATAAACCTGTCCTTCCCAGGACAGTGTGGCTTTGTATATGACTAAAACCTCTGAGGATTCAATATTAAAGAAATAAAAAGAGCAAAAACTATAATAAAAGGAAAGATGTTCTTAACCAGATAAATTGCACGTAGAACCTGCAATAATATATTCCAGATCAGAAGTGACAACCAATCAGAATACAGTATTTACCTTCATGAACCCCTTCAGTCAGGAAAGTGCCATAGAAAAGTTGCACCATTGGGTTTTCGGATTTATTCCTGGGACTGCTGTTTTCAAAAAGGTAGAGAATTCTGCATCATATGGTCCATAACATTAAGCCCTCCCACTATTTAAAGGTGGAAGTCATTTAATTTCTACCAATCCCAAAAGAGCAACATATATTCTAAAATAAGTAACATATCACTTTTGGGAAGCCTTGCAAACATATCTTTTTCCCCAGCTGCCTTCTATCTCAATGGCACACAGGATACAAAATGTAAACCAGACTCCTTTCTACCTGCCTAGCTTAAATTGTTACTGGTAAGTAAGTGGCTATTTGTAAAGCTGCTTTTATAATACACAGATGTTTTCACCTATAGGGAGTCAAAGCACTTTGGGGATCAGTTTCCTAGTATCTGGATAAGGTAGGTACATCTGTTACCTGTCAGGAATTTCATTTCTGTCAAAAGTGAAATGGCTAACGTTGTGACCACCCTCATCCATCTCTACCCAATACAAATAACCTCAAAATAGTCACATATTAAAAATTAATGTCTAATTAAATTAATGTCTAACTTACTGTCTTGAACTATAATTAATGCTACTATATTCACACCACAGATTAATCTGTGTGCAACATGGATGGTAGCTGTTTTAAAGTAGTAGCCAGAGACCATCAAGTCAAAGAATTACAGAATGGAATAGAGCCATCATCTCTGAGAGAAGAAGAAAGGCAAAAATCTAATTGCCACTCTCCATAAATCTGTGGGAAGTAAAATCTATAAGATTTGGTGAAAATCATTTATTTCTCTAAGAAAGCAACCAGAATAAGTTGTTAAGATATCCAATTACATAAAAATTTTAAATTCTCTAGGGGGAAACTAGAGGTGAAAGAAAGAAAAGGATAGAAAGTCAAATTCTTAAAACTCACTTGACATTAACAGCAAGCTGGAATGCATCCTCCAGCCAATCTAGGAGCTTATGGGTGAATTCACTCACATCTTGCTGCAAGAGGCAAGAATGTCACGGATATTAGATACATTATTATAGGGAATAAATTTTTTCCTTTTGCCCACAAAATAGTAAGAAAACTCTTAATAAGCACACTGGAAAATGAACCTTCTTTAGAAAAATTAATTATAAATGAGTTCAATTTTACTGATCAAACACTTATTAAATGCTCACTCTGTGCTAAGCACTTTGCTAAGTGCTGAGGATACAATGAAAGGCAAAGACACTAAAGCATGAGGTGTAGGACAAGGGGGACAAGACACTGGATTCAGCTGGGGAAGAGAAGGGTAAGCAACCTAAGACACTGAAAGCTGAAAGTAAGTTCAAAAGCCCTTATGGGTGAAACTTGCCCTCCTTACCAAATGCAATTCTAGCCAAAAGAGCTGTACCCCTCAAAAAAAGAGGGGTATCTGAGAGTAACAAAGACCAACAAACTCAAAACGTAATTTAGTTATATAGATGCTAAAGATTATCCTTGAGGAAAGCTAATAAGGGTCAGGAAGCATGTATCTGAAAATGCTAATTTTCTAGGAGTACTGAAGTCACAGGATAAGGAAAGTGGGATCTTTGCTGTGGGAGCAAAATTAGAAAGTCTTGGGGCTTTTAAAGAAACCAGTGGAGCAGAAAGCAAGAAGTGGCTTTGGAAATACAATCAGAGGAGAATAGCTAATTAGATTCAATAAATCAGTCATGTTATTTTGTACAAGGCATATACTAGATGCTGAGGATATGAAGACAAAACAGAAAGCGATCACTACCCTCAAGGAGCTTGTCTATTTGGGGGGGGGGGGTTGTATGGATGCAACATATACAGGTAAGTAAATGCAAGACTGAGAAATAAAAGAGCCCAAACTGGGGTTTCAAGAAAGACTTCTCCCAGAAGGCAGCACCTAAACTGAGTCTTGAAAGAAGCTAAAGATTCTAAGAGGTGGAGGTAAAAAGGGAGAGTAATCCAGGTCTGGGGGTGCAGTCTACACAAAAGCAGAGGTGAAAGAGGAAAGAACAAGTTGGGAAGAGAACCTGGTACAGTGGAAAGACAGACTAATGGCTTACAAAGAACCTAGACTCAACTCTGCCTCTTATCCTTAGTGCCTGTGTCCTCCTGGTGACCCATTTCACTCTCTAGGCCTCAGTTTCCCCCTCTATAGAATGAGCAGGTTGGGCTAGATGGCCTCTGGTGTCCCTTTCAGCTGCAAGTCTAGGAGCAGACGCTTTAGGAAGGCCAAACTATGAAAAGCAGAAGTGCTGGAAGTCTCTTTTGGAGGCCACAGGGAACCTCTGAAGATTCCTGAACAGGAATGACATGGTACACAGATAATATGATCCTTTTAGATGCCAGAAAAACTGCTGAAGTGGGAATCAGGGGCTGTAACGTAAAGAGAGCAGTCTTGGGCTGGGACTAAAAAGGCACTGAGGCCCAAACAGAAAGGAGTTTGTTTTCACAGTGAACAAGAGAAATGAAGACGCTCTGGGCCTTAGACAAGAATGCTGGAATAAAGGCTGCATAAATGAGCATGAAAGCCTCCGTTATCTGTGTACCTATAACTACCTAAGTGGTCTAGTTTGTGCCCTCAAATTCCCTCACACTCACTAATATACTGAGCCGAATGATTTAAATGGCTGAGGGTTAGATAAAGTGGATGATGCCTGGCACATAACAGGCACCTAGCAAATATTTCTGCTGAGTTGAAATTAAGTAAAAGGCCCATATATCCAAGGGAAAATTCTTTCCCTTCATAAAAGGGGGGCAGCAACAAAATCTTCTGCACAGCCTCATAGTTGGGAGACTACCCTGAGCTGGTCCACTGTGTTCACCCTATCTATCTATTGGACTGCAATCTAGCCCAACTGGTCTTCTCTTTGTTCCTGATTCACAGCACTTAATCTCCCATCTCCATACCTTTGTACAGGTTGGTTCCCATGCATAAAACATGTTTCCTCTTCACATTTGCCTCCCTGAATCCCTTTCTTTCTTTAAGATGAAGCTCAGGCACCATTTTTTAAATGAAACCTTTCCTGATCTCCCTTCAAATGCCAGTACCCTCCTTTCCATAGTATTGTGGATTTAGCTACTTTGAGTGCTATATGTACAAATATATAAATATATGTGTATGATTATATATCTATTAACTATATGTACTCAGAATGTAAGCTCATTAGGAGTAGGAAGTATTTTACTCTTTGTCTTACATATCCAATGCTTAGCACAGTGTGGAATACATAATAAATACATGTTACTGATTGACCATGACACTTGCTTATTTTTCTCCCTATTTTCTTCTTCCTCCTTGACTGACTATGCTTTAAGGCTGTCCATAACTGACATAAGCACCTATATTAAAGACTCATTTTTTGAAGCTAAAGCAGATGCTGATCCTTGGGATAAAGCAAAGTCAGTGGAGCATCAACAAAGGATAACTGAAAGAACTCTTTTTCAGGATGTTTTGGAGCAAAAAGAATTACTTCTCTGTACCTGTTGTTCATCAGCTGATCGGAATGCTCCCTTTAAGAGATCCAGGGCTGCTGAAGGGTCTACAAATTTACGGTTTGATCCCATCATTAAAGCAAACAGATACTGAAGCTCCTGCATAAATACAATATTTCTTTTCTCCTGTGAGAAACACAATAGATAAGATAGTTATCACTTGATAACTAGGGAATTAAGTATTCCACAACAAAAAAGTGTCAGTGACCACTTCTACAGTGTATTCAATCTAATTCAGGAAAGAGCCAGGTCCTAAACTATAGAACAGAGACTATTAAGGCCTGTGTGATTACTGCTAAACTTAGTGAGGTTTAAGTGGGAGTGACAGTCTTGGCTAAGGACCAACCGTATGATCATTCTCTGAAGCAGCTGTCAGGGAAATACATAACCAGGAGAAATCTAGAGAGGCATTAGACTCCTGGTATGGCTAGGCCACCTTCCCCAACATTTCTTTTCATTCATTGCCTTGCTATTCTGGACTTTGAAGGCTCAGTCCTCTGATAAGAATAGATTACTTTCTCTATTTCAGGAATGTCAAGGCCTCTGGAGAATTTGGGTTGAACAGCTACTGAAGTCTCACTGAGGGATGTCCCAAAATAGAACAAATGTTTTTAAATCCTCTATTCACATACACTATTCACAAAGGCAAAGAGATATTGAAGGTTTTGGTGACAAGGTAACTTTTAAAACTAGCATTCCTTGAATTCTTTCCTTCACATAATTCTTACCATAAATTTAAAATCCTATGTAATTTTTAAGAATATGCTTTATGTCACAAGAGAAGAAAACACTCAGAAGAGAAAATAAGTGCTAAGACAAATCAAAGAAGATCAGAGCCAGAACACTGAAAGAAGCCAAAAGCTTAAAACTCTCTAAGCTGAAAGGAACTCAGTCATTAATTATGGAAATCACTCAGTACCAACTTACAGTGTGGCTTCTGCAATTTTCAAGTATATTTTGTGGAAGACTGTAGCCAAGAACAAGCCTTCGAAATTCAGATAGTTGAAAAAGAGACTAAAAAAAAAAAGTACAGCTTATAATTTTCCACTCAAACTATATCAAAAAATAACATCCGTCATATATTTATGTATCCACATTTCATATACACTTTAAAAGAGAAGAAAGCATTGTCTTCATTAACATTAAATAAGAACCCATTATATATAAATGAGAATCTTGTTAATTTACTCAGTCTAATAATGTTTATGAAGAACGTTGTACTGTTTATTAAGAGTTCTGTACCTATTCATTAACTGATCAGAATGCTCCTTCAAAAGATCAGAGTTGGAGCAACAAGCTGGTGCAGTGAATAGAGCATTGGCCCTGGAGTCAGGAGGACCTAAGTTCAAATCCAGCCTCACACACTTAACACTTACTAGCCATAAGACCAACTTGGGCAAGTCACTTAACCCTAATTGTCCCTCAAAAAAAAAAAAAGGAAAAACATCACTAGAGTGTAAGGCTCTGAGGATACAAAAACCAACTTCTGGCCCTTAAAGAATACTAGGGGGAGGGAGAGCCCCAGGCACTTAAATGGTTCATTCTTCCCCAAGACTGCTGTCAACCTTAAGAAGGTAGGTAGACATAGATTCTAAATCTGAAATAAGTGGAGCATCTTTATCTCTGCAGATACACTCAGTATAATAGAAAGTTATCGATCCTAACTTTCACTTCAGGGAACTTTAGTTCATCGTGAATGGGCCCCTCCCAAGTAACACTACAGAAAACAGATCCAAAAAGAAACTTAAGATCTCACACAGTAAATAAATCATTAAGTTGATCTGGTAAAATTTCAAACTGATAACAACTCACCAACTGGAATCTGATCAACAAAATGCTATGTTGAAAGTGAGTATTTAGACCTGGAAAGGAAGTCTCTAAGGTCATCTAGGTTATCTCCATTTTAAAGACAGAAAACTGAGGACTATTTACCCAAGGTTACTGAGGTAGTGTCAAAAGTTATACCAAAAAATTTAGTTGAGTCACTTTTTAAATCCAGTTTAAGAAATAAAGAAAGGATTCTGTCATTATCCTGGAGATAAAATTGCAAAATGCCCACAAACAAATATAACTTATATTTATCTTCCTAGAGATTTCTGTCTTTATCTGATTTAGTCCCTAGGATATCTGGGCTCCTAAACTCCCAAAAGAAACCAATTTTGACAAAATCCAGTGACACATGAAAAAAGACTTGCTAATTATTTTAGATCATTATTCTAGTTTCAAACATATATTAGTCATATTTAAGTCTGGTGATATATATATATATATACTGTGTGCATAAAATTTTCTAAAAAAAAACAAAACTGGAGAGTACACTACCTGTATAACGGCACTAAACCAACAAGTATTGCCAACATTTTTAAGTCCAACTGGCCAACCATCCACTCTCCTCCAATCATTGGGGTTAGGGTTTTCTCCCCAGACTTCACAGCGCTTCCTCTTTGAACGTTTATTTTCAATAGTAGTTGCTTCATGAGGCCTGTGTTGTTCCAATATATATATATATATATATATAAATATATACACATAAAATCAAGAGCTGAACTTGGCAAAATAGTAGTTGACATTTACATAGTGTTTTATAGTTTATAAACTGCTTTCTTAACCTTATTTCATTTGTAAACCATGTGGTAAATTTCAATGGCCTTCTGTAAAGAGATCTAAGTTTAAAAGAACGATATAATCTCTGGTTATATATGAAACAGAATCATATTCTTGGTAAAAAAAAATCAAGGAATAGGTTTTACTAATACACATATATTCTTAGCTAAAAAAAAAAAATCAAACAATTTACTAACTCATGAAATTGAGAATACTGATTCTAACATAGTCCATCACAGTTTTGACCCTGAATACTGGATTATTTGATAATTATTAGATGAAAGAATTTGGGATTATCAGAAGGCATCACTATCACAAAAGAAATTCCTTAGATCACATTCCTAGGTGAAACTCAAGCTGTCTTATACTATCTGGAAATAAATAATATTTACATAACATTTTTGAGGTTTACAGTGGGTTTCAAATATAGTCTCATTGTTGCTTTTAATAATTCATACTAAGTGGAGATTTAAATTTGTAAATTAATTCAATGACCTGCTGTGATCCCTTCCATCAGCTTGAATTTTTGGTGACTCTAGTAGACTCAAAGCAATGGCTGCCTGAAGATCATCTTTATTATCATGTGTTGGATCAATTACTTCTGTAAAACAAACAAAAATGTTTCTTCGTTTCTTTGTACATTTGCATAAGACACAGCATGTTCATTTGAATTGGAAGAAGAAAAATTAAAGACATTCATTCACACATTCCGCAATACACAATAGATAGGATATACTAAGTTATTATCACATCAGTTAGACCAGAGAAGCAAATTAATAATTTACAGGTGAGATATAATCTTCAACCATTCCCAGAACCAACAAGCTGTGGGATTGTAGATGAATAAACCTCCTACTTCATAGAGTCTTTCCAAAGAGTCAAACATTTTCCTCATATCCTCATAAGTTAAATTTTCTCCATATGGCTTAATTTGAACATTACTTAAAAGTACTTAATACTTAAGAGTACTACTTAAGAGTACAATGTTCCAAATTTCCCAACCTCCTTTTGGACACAAACCACTTCTGGCTGCCAAAACTAACAAAACTACCTACAGGTTGGATCCACAAAAACTATACTTCCTTCCCCTCCCTCCCCCAGAAAAAAAGGGGATATCAGGCAGATAAATGGTTAACTGAAAAAGTTCTATCACCAGACTAAGTGATTTCCATTTGAGAACTTTACTAACAATTTTCCCATAAAATAACTGTTCTCACATGTGGTCGGGGGACTCATGGGGGGACCCTTTTAGAGGATCTATGAGGGCAAAACTATTTTCACAATAATTCCAAAATGTTTCAATCTCTAATACAGCAAATATTGACAGATACAATCTACCTATCAATTCTGTAAGAGTGTAAATGGGTCCTGAGACCAAAAAGTTTAAGAACCACTTGGCTAGGACAATTAGATTGCTTAAAAACATTGGAAGATCTAGTTTAATATAAAAGGGCTGAAAGGACTCGATAAGTGCTATTTCATTTTATAGTAATGCTGTAAATTTCAGAAATTTTATGGAGATAGGTATCCTCCCAGATCATGATTTGAATTTCTAGAACTGGTATGATGTGTTAGGAACCAGGCTCCTAACTGGAGGATTCAGTATTGTTTATAATGGACCTAACACAAATACCGGTAACAGAGCATGCATACAAAGAGCTTCCTACTAAAAGAGGAATGTTCTACTGAGAAAGAAGTACATCTGCTTCTAACAGAAGTGCCAAAATAAAATAACACATCATGAAGTAAAACCTATCTTATACATTATTCATAACTTCAGAATTCCCATTTTAAACCACAGTTTTCTAATTATCTTTTCCACATGACTGTACTTTCAATCTATGAATCCCAGTTCTAAGCTACCTCAAGAGTCATCTAGCCTGTTTTATACTGAGTTCATTCAACCTTCTCCTGAAGACCTTTAGTGAAGGAGAGGAATCCACAACTTTCCTCCTCCCAGGCAATCCATTCTATTTTTGTAAATTAATTGCTAGAATTTTTTTTTCTCTGTAGCAGGCCTACCTCTCTACAATTTCTGATTACTACCTCTAGATTCTGTCCTCTGAGGCCAAGGAAAATAAGTTTAATTCATCTTACAAAAAGACAGACCTTCAAATAATTAAAAGACAGTTATCATGTGTACCCTGTCTTTTTCCCCCCCGGGCAAAATACTCCTAGTTCAATACTTATATTACATGAGTTCAAAGCCCTTTACTTTCCCTATCACCCTTCTCTAGATACTCCAGTTTATAAATAGCCTTCCCAAAATGTGACCTAAATTCTACAGGAAATGTAAGCCCAGGAGGGATGAGAAGCACTCAAGAATAAAATTCTTAAGTCACAAAAAGAAACACTTTTGATTAGCAAGTGAAGGGGATATTCAGACAAAAATGAAATGTTAAGGAAAGACGATATGCTTCCAGAGTAAGAGGACTGATGTTCAAATCTCACTTCTGATACTACCTGTATAACCTTGAACAACTTTGAACCTTGCTTTCCTCATCTGTAAAGGGGAAGAGTTGGAAAAGCCCACTAATAATTCTTAGTTTTCTAATGTTTTTCTAAAGAAATTGACATGGATGCATACAAAACTGTTCAATCAATTTGAATTTATAAAAAACATGCAGATGGACTCTTTGACGGTTGGTGTTGAGGAAGGGATGGCTGAGGAGAAGGATCTCACTTTTGAGGAAGATAATGAAGATGTGGGAAGAGAAGTAGATGGTGGACATGGTAAAAAGAAATGACTTTTCTCTAAAGAATTAAAGTATATGATGTATGGCTTTGAGGATGACCAAATCCTTACACTGAGTCAGGAGATATTCTGGAAGACCCTGTTATAGAATTCATCATTGAAATGACTCACAAAGCAATGTCTATTGGACAACAAGGTCAAATGCAGGTTGAACATATTGTCTTTTTGATTCAAAAGGACCCAAGCAAGTTTGCTAGAGTTAAAGACTTGCTTACTATGAATGAAGAACTAAAATGGGCTAAAAAAGCATTTGATGAAGCGAACTATGGATCCTGACATCTTTTATGTTCTCCAAAGTTCCTCTATCATTTAGGACAAGTGTGTGTATACTGGAACTATGCATTTTTCACCTTGCTAAAAATGAAAGGTCCTGACATAATTTAAATATTTCTTACAATTACCTTATTACCTGCATCTAGTTGACCCTATAAACAAGAAATGTAACAATACTTCACTGCTGCCTTTACTTTGACTTTGTGAATTCCAAAAGTGGTATTCAGGTATTGAATTGCCTGCCTCTCTTTGTTTTAGTTGAAATTGCTTGTTGGTTTTAACAACAGGATGGAAGAAGCTAAAATACCCTGCAAACCACACAGGTCACCCTGTCTTTTTGAGGTGATATTATGGTAGTTTGATACATGAAATCTAAATATTAGCCTTTTTGGTTTTGCAATTCATAAAACAAATTTCCTGGCTACTTTCAATCTCTCAAACAAATAATGGTTTTATGGATTGCCACATGCTCTGTATTGGGTTATATTCTTAAAGTGTTATCAGTTTCTCTTAAGGAAAAAAAGGAAAAGGGTTCCATATTCTTTTGCATAAAGATTAGATTCTTTTGTGTAAGATTAGATTTCTTAAAAGAATGTTTTCTTTTCTTTCACTGGATATCAAAACCAATTTTTTTTTCTTAAAATTCCTGTTCCCTTTCAAAGTTCCTCAAGAAAGTCACAAGTAGTGACTCAGAGGAAAAAGTGGATTTTCCAAAAGGACTGAATACGTAGAACTGATAATAATTTAATATCAATTTAATAAACCTCAATAAAGGCCTGAACTAATCAACCAGAAGAGGAGCCTGGACCTAACAGCTTCTTTGTTCTCTGAGTAAACTCAGAGAATACCTCTTCCTATGTCAACAAAGCCAGATGGGGTTTATTTTACCGCCCTTAAGGATGAGACCGTTAACCCGCAGTACTAACTCGAGTAACTGGACTTTTTCTTAATATTTTTTGAACATACACTATGTTATGGAATGTTAATGGCAAAGAAAACACAGATATCCTAAGTCATAATTTCAACTGACACTTTCTCAACTCTCTTATTTTATTGTATTTAACATTTATTCCAATAAGAAAATTCTTTTCTCATACAATGATTAAACATTGATGGAGATCATAAATTTGTGTGACACAGTCACCTTGAATTGAGATGGTTCTAAAAGGTATTTAAGCTTTCTCATTCTTTTGTTCAGGAGTCAGAACTTAGCTTCTGGCTCCCTGTACATACAAGTATGCTAGCTCCATCTAGCACGCACACACACACAATTTCTTTCTCTCTCTCTCTCTCTCTCTCTCTCTCTCTCTCTCTCTCTCTCTCTCTCTCACCTGGAAAAAAGAAGTAATCTAAGGACCTTGTGAAAAAAACATGATTAAAAATGAAAAAAAGCCTGGATATGTATTTCAAAAAATCATAAATAATATTTTTAGAAATCATTAATCATAAATGATAACTGTCCATATCTATTAACCAGAGGTCAAAATGAGGACAGAAAGAATTCAATAATCATCTCCTGAGAGAAACCCTAAAAGAAAGCCCCAGGGGGGTGAAGCCAAGATGGCAGAGTAGAGGCAGGAACTTGGCTGAACTCTACTCCAACCACCTCCAATACCTGTAAAATATGACTCTAAACAAATTTTAGAGCTACAGAACCCACAAAGTTTCAGAGAGAAACAAAAGAAGGTCCCAAGGATGTCATAGCCAAAACTAAGAGTTGTAAAATCAAATAAAATTAAATACTGCAAGTATAGTTATCCCTTCCACATCATGGGGGTAGGAGCACAGGATCTTAACAATCTGGAAAATAGTCTGGCCCTCCTTTTGTACTAGAGAAAAAGGCTGAACTTTTTGTTTTATGGGTTGTTTACGTTATTAAAAATATACTGATATTATACAATACTATGCATTTATTTTATGCATTTCTGAGCTTCTAAACTTTTTCTGTATTATCTACTGGCCTCTGCGTGTCATCTATGGATTCCACAAAACTCCCCCAAAATTCCCATTAAATTTCTTATGCCGACCCACAATATATCTAAACTGCAATGGGGAAAGTCATGATGTAGAGGCAATAACTGTATTCAGAAAGTAACAGTTCAAAACAGGAGACTTAAGAGCTACCACTAAAAACTCTCAGGCACTTCCAAGGTTACCACCCTGGGGTTTTCTGACTACCTTAGGCTTTCTCAAGTGAGCTCTCCAGTCTTCTTGTCTCAGGACACTAGAGACTTGTAGGCTACCAGTGAATGTCTCTTGAGTTGGTATTAGGGCCCCCTTTTCATACTGTCTATAGGTCAAATCAAGTCATGAAGAATTTATGAAGTGCTTACAATGTGCTAAACACTAGGAATACAAATATAAGCAGAAAATGCCTGCCCCCAAGGAGCTTATATTCTAATAAGGGAAGACTACACATAAAAGGGAACTTTAAAAAGGGTGAAGACAGCACTTACAAAGGAACTGAAAAGGGGAAAAGAGCACATAGTGAAGAAAGTCAGGGGAGACAGAAGGAACTTGGGGAGGATGAAGACATGGCTGACTTGGGCACTTTCCTTAAAATGGAAGTTTTGACAGGTATCAGCTGATCAGAAGAATGGATCCCAGGGGCAGAGAGTCCTTTGAGTGTGAGAAATCCAGGGGTAGAATGAACTTTCAGGGTAAGGAAGCCTCTGTGGCATGATAGAGAAAGTCTGGAGAGTTAGGAGTGAGGACTTCTGACTGACCTCTTGGCAGTACAGGGGTGGAAGAAGGCACATATACCTCCATGTTTCTCACAGAGTTTCTTAATCATTATTGGGTTTGGTGTAGAATTGAGTGTTTTGCTAGCATAGTCACACGGGAGCTCAGCAACCTGCCTACTGTCAGGCAGTCATCTTGGCAGCAAGTTTCCCATGGTGATTTCTCAGGGTCTCATAGAATATATTTTATTTTTCAGTTTCAGAGATTTTTTTTTACTAATTTTCCTTCACTGTGAAGTACTTAATGTACTGCCTCTAGACTGCATACTATCCTCTGTCAGCTTTTATAGGTCTTTCCGATGGTTTTTCTAGGGTGCCCTTTATCTATCTGTGCTTCTATCAATCTCTTTCATTTACCCTAGAGAGGGGTAGA
This sequence comes from Pseudocheirus occidentalis, assembly GCA_028646575.1. NCBI lineage: Eukaryota > Metazoa > Chordata > Mammalia > Diprotodontia > Pseudocheiridae > Pseudocheirus > Pseudocheirus occidentalis. The sequence continues at coordinate 104,429,899 of CM053596.1, forward strand.
AGAGAGACCCGGTGATGCTGTGTTGTGCCCCCAACCTCTGCTGCCCATTCTCTATTCTCTCCTAGTGATCCACCTCAGAACCTAATACAGTTGGGCAAGATCTGTAGCCCTCATGAACTGGGTGATTACTTGGGTCACTGCAACGGCAAGCAAAGACATAGTTAAAGCCTTGTTTCAGCTATTTAATTATTTAGCATCTTGTTTCAATTCAAGTTTCTTTTAAGCCTTGCCCATGATTATATCAAGTCTTTGAAGTTGTGAACCCCTGTTGCTGATGCAACAGTAAGGGGCAGAACAGGGAGGAGCGGAATGACCATATATAAGGAGAAGCCCAGGCTAGGAGAGAGCAGAACTGAGAGAGCACTTGTGGTTGCAGATTTTGGGAAGGGAACATTTGTGGTGGCAGTGCTCTATTTGTCTCTTCTGTCTGTGTTGATTTTTGTTTGTGATGTGTGTTGAGTTCCCAAACCTTGTTGGTGGGTCTCTGATGATTTCACAGGCAGACCGTGAACTGATGATGCCAGCAACATGTATGAATATTATTGTGGCTTTGTTAAAGCTTTGTCTTCCCAGGAACAGAAACTGTGAAGGACTTGAGGTGGACTGGACACCATGAGCTTCAATATGAAACAGGAACTGAACAAAGAGCTGGAGGAGGAGTTGGGAGCTGCCTGCCTTTGAACCCAGATGACAGTTGGGTGGATTCTAGGAGCTGGATCCATGGAAGAGGAACCATAGAAGCTGAGAGCCAGCCTCAAGTCAAGATGAAAAGACCTCTTCTTGGGTATCTAATGCTGACTGAGAAGATTATGGTTTACTGTGACCTATGGGTGTAGAATTTGACCTTTGTTCCCTAAGGAGGCCTGTTCCGTAAGGATGATTGAGGTAAGGACTTACTAAATGATTGTACTTTATTTAAAACTATGTGACCACTTTGGTGAAGACTATGTGGCCATGTTAGTGATAACTTGTTATGCTATAACATTGTGAATGCTGTACTTTGGTTTCTGTCAATATTTTGTCTTAGTTTATTACTGAATAAATAGAGAGTTCACTATACTATGTAATCAGAACCTTGAAGCTGTTCACAGCAACAGTCCTCTAGAAAGCTGCTCATGCTTGGCTTTACAATCACTGCTGCAGGAAGGCTGTGAAAAGCTACTATGTGGGTTTATCCACTTTTTTGTCAGCCCCACTCACTTGGGTTATGTCCTACTCCCAGCAACTAACTTTATTCTATCTATAGATCCTTAGGCTGATGGAACTCATTGGCCAACACCCTGACTCCCTTCTCCACTTTTCTTTTAATTCTTCTATCCCATTTATTTTCCTCTAGTTTCAGAAAGTTCTAGCACCATCTGAAGTGCCCCCCATTTTTCTATGGTCAATAACTTTCTTTCCTATCCCTAGCTTGTCCACAGAGCAAATTGATTAAATGACCTGAAAAACTGAAAAGCCCCTGAAAGACTTAGGTAAGATACAGGGGGCACTGAGGAAGTACAATCAGGGCACTGAAAGGGAAGAGAATCAGGGGATATTCAAGTTATGTCTTTCTTCTACTTGGACTCCACAACTGTGGCCTATGAGGTACATTTTTAAAATTTTATTTCTCTGTAAGAATTAATTGGGGGCGGGGCAGAGCCAAGATGGCGGCATAGAAGCAGCAAGGTTCTGCAGCTCCCACACAGCCACCCTAAATACCCATAAAATATGACCCCAAACAAATTCGAAGGCTCTCAAACTCACAAAAATACAGAAAACACATCTCTTGCTGAAGGCAGCTCAGTAGAAGGGGCTCATCACGGCAGGAAGGGAGCCAAGGCCAGCCTAGCCTGAAACCAAAACGCAGCCAGGCCCCAGGGCAATTGGGAGGAGCCGAGCTGAGCCGCAGCCAGTCTACAAGAGAGAAGATCCACAGCATCTCCAGAAACTCCACATCTACCAAGGCATAAAAAATAAGGATTAGAGAAAGGTAGTTCAGCAGGAGGGGCTCATCATGCAGGCTGCCAGGCCAGGAGCGAAGACCAGCCCAGCCTGAAACTGAAAAGTGGCCAGGCCCCAGGGTGGTTGGGAGGAGCCAAGACTCCCAAGCCACAGCTTGAGTCTACTTCAGAGAAAATCTACTGCACCTGGAGGAATCTTCACATTTAGCAAGCCAGGATTAGAGAAGGTCAGTGAAAGTAAAACTTCGAATCTGATTTTGCGGGAGGAAAAGAAATTTGGCCAATCTGCCCCAAGGGCAAGGAAGCAGTGGGGGAAGGGCAGGAACTGCTGTAACCCACAGCTGCCCCCACGGGGCTGCTTCAGAGCCCCTGGCCTGTGGACCCGCAGGGGGGCTGAGTTGATTGATCAGGGCCAAGTGCTCTTGTGTTGAGCGGCCTGGATCCAGATCATGGTCTTGAGTGGTGGTCCTGGGGTGCACTCTCAGCAAGCCAATGCTGGGGGGTGGCTGCAACACCCCCCTAATAGCTCCGGCAGCTGGGAAAACCCAAGCAATTTGGAACAGAGCTTTCCCCCCTTGAAGCAGAGTTACACAAAGCTAAAAAAAAAAACCAATTAATTGACTGGCCAACATGAGGAAAAGGAAGCAAAATAAGAACAGCAATAAAACTCTAGAATCCTTTTTTGTGGACAAAAAGGATCAAAGCATGGAACGGGAGGAAGACAATACAGTCAGAACCCCCACACCAAATGCTTCCAAGACACTTGAAGAATGCCTAGAAGCTATAGATCAACTGAAAAAGGACTTTGAAAACCAAATAAGAGAAGTGGAGGAAAAACTGGATAGAG
>CM053596.1:104442948-104536695 GCA_028646575.1 Pseudocheirus occidentalis
CCATTTTATACCATATAGTCCCATTGTTTAGAGGTGTAAGTAAGTTGCTGAGGCAAGGGAGTTTGTGATTACAGGGCATAATGACAGAACATGAAGAAGAATGAACAATAGGAACATCTTTAGATAGGGGATTGGAGGGTAAGCAGAGAGGGGTATGGGGCATGATGACCTGAGCACATAGGAGAAGAAAAATGAAGACCTAGATTGGTTCCCACACCGCAGCCTGGCCCATAGGCAGGTTCGTTGTCTTCTAACTTGCTGATTTCTAATTTCACAAAGTATTACTTAACTATTTCCTGGCTACTTCATTCTTAAGTCCATGAAGTTTCTACTTAACTAGTTCCTGACCACTTCATTAGTAGTAGTGGTGGTGGTGGTATTAGTAGTAGTATTCTGGATAGTAGTAGTATTATTCTACATGTAGTATTGAATTAGTAGTAGTATTCAACATGTATTGAAGTATATACAAAGTATTTTCAAGAGGGGGACAGAACTAAAAACCTAGGAAGATCAGGAAAGGACTCTGTATAAGAGCCGGCACATGAGCAGTGAGTGCTTCAAAGGAAATTAGGGATTCTGTGAAGTGGAAATGAGGAGGAAATGTATTCAAGACATGGGGAACTAACCACTTGTCACTTAGCACAGAGGTGGAAGATGTAAAGTTATATGTGGGAAACAGCTAGCAGGCTGCTTTGACTACAGTGGAGGGATCAGGAATGGAAGTAGTGATATGGCCATTGGGAAGCGTGTGAATACTCTGCAATGTATCATATGGGAAATATGAAATAAGGCTTGAGAGGTAGATGACAGATTATGAAGGGCTTTAAATACTAGGTTGAGGAGTCTGCATTCTAGACTAACATCCCTTGTGTGAGAGCTTGCTGAAGGGTGAGGGAGAAGTGGAAAGTCAATACATTAAGGGGATTTCAGAATTCTTGAACATGAAAGTGCTTTTCTAGGTGTTAGCAAGATTAAGGGTATAATCATCTTTGTGTACAACTGAGTAGGTCAAGCAGATGAGTGGTTAGGATGTTTGAAGGTCTATGAATACTGAAGTCCCCTAGTATAAGATTAGGAGTTGGAGAGGAGAGAAAAATTTTGAGCCATGTACTGAACTTGTTGAGGAAGGAAAGGGAATGATTTGGAGGTCTGTAGACAACAGCCACCATGATTTTGATAGGAATCACATGAACCTCAAAGGAGTAGTGGTCACTGAGTGATGGAGACAGAAGGAGAACATGGAAGGGGCAATAGGTAGCAAAGAGTTTTTCTAACTCCTCCACCTTGACCAGTGAGCCAAGGAGAATGGGTGAAGGTTTAGCCAGTACTAAAAGGATGGGAAAGACAGAGAAACTGTGTCCTGGGGGGAGGGGGGTAGGATTCAAATTTTGGTGATTGCTAGAAGATAGAAGGAGTGGGAGAGGAAAAGATTTAGAATGAAATGAAGTTTACTGCCTATGAAACGGGAAGTAAGAGGTGGGTGGCTGTTTAATTTTGTTGGAACTTTGGAATGAGAGGGTTGAGGGGAATGAGAATGATAAATTGAGTACTAGGAGACAGAAAGTGGGGTTTAGATGATGATCCACAAGGGATCAGAATTATTGGAATGTGTAGGGTATGATCAGGTCTGAGAAAAGTCGTCATTGGGTGGTGAAGGCACTACTCCTCTTTCCTTTACAGGCAGAAGAACAGGAAGGAGATGGCAGCAGGACACTGAAGTTGAACCTGTATAGCAGGAAAAAGAAGTCCTGTTCTCTACTGACTTTCCTCTTTTTCCCTCAATATTTAGGTGCAGCAGGATATGGAAGGCCTGAGGTCAAAGGGAAGGTCGTTCCTCTTAGACCTGGAGGCTCTCCAAAAATACCTGTAGAAGATTAGGCTCTTATCAGGAGGCAGAAGTTGTTCTGCATTGGTACAGATCTCTAGTATCCTTTCCTCAGTGAACACACTCATCAGGAAAATGATTAAGGCTTCTCTTGTCACCTGAATCTGTAAAAACGAAATATATAAATAAACATGTATTTTTCTTTTTGAAGGGGGAAAGGCAAGGCAGTTGGGGTTAAATCACAGCTAGTTAGGTGTCAAGTGTCTGAGGTCAGATTTGAACTCAGGTCCTCCTGACTTCAGGGCTGGTGCTCTATTCACTGGGCCACCTAGTTGCCCCAATGCATTTTTTTTTTTAAGAAAAAGAACAGGAAGAATGAACGTACTGCAAGCTCAGTATATCATTGGTGTAACATGACAGCCAAATTCAACAATTCAATTCAGTAAACATTTGTTAAACACTTATTTTGTATAAAGCACTTTACTAAGTTATGAATATTAGGCTACATTAAAAAATATAATATCTGGGACTAAGAAGCTGATAGTCTCATTGTACTCTGCCTATGTGCAAATTCTAGATGCCACATTTTAAGGACTGTGACAAAGTGAAGAGGGTCAAGACAGGGGAAATTGGGATGGTTAGGGAACCAGAATCACCTGAAAAAACCAAGAATGGTTAGCCGGGAGAAGATAAGAAGGAACCTAATGACTATCTTGAGAATTTGAAGGGATCATGAGATGCACAGATTTAAAGACATCTCCACTCTAAATGCTCACGTGGATTATTTGTGCCTGACCTGTGGTAGAGTCTTCTGAACTCCTGCTGGTCTCATCCGCCACAGTCAGACACATTGTGCCTTAACCCCAGCATAGTGATGTCATTTTGGTCCTCTTTCAGAACAAAGGACAACAACCAACCAGCCATTTGAAGGACTGTTGTAAAGGAAGGACTAGCTTTGTGCTTGAGTGTGTAGGAGAATTGGGAGCAATGAGTGGTAGCTGCAGCAGATTTCAGCCTAATATGTGAAAAAAAAACTCTAACATTCAAAGCTACCCACAGAAGGAATGAGTTGCATTAATAAATAATGAATTTCTTCTTCCTCTGAGTCTTCAAGTGTAGTCTGGAGGACTTGCTGCTTCTCTGGTGTAATTGAAGAACCAGTTCCTGTTCAGGTGTGGTGTAGGTTAGGTGGCCTTTGAGGTCCCTTCAAGGTCTGAGATTCTGGACTTCTGTGACAGCAGATTCTAGATAAGTATGTATTTTAAAGATGTTCTGGGGTAGAGTGATTTGCATTTAAGACAACAGTTCTGGAAAAAGGAAACCCTATTAGATCTAGAATTCTAATGGATCTTAGATGCCAATTGACTTCCCTTTAAAAAAATTAAATTTGGGGTGGCTAGGTGGCACAGTGAATAGAGCACTGGCCCTGGGAGTCAGGAGGACCTGAGTTCAAATCCGGCCTCAGACACTTAACACTTACTAGCTGTGTGACCTTGGGCAAGTCATTTAACCCCAATTGCCCCTACAAAAAAGAAATGTTTTTTTTTCAATTTGCAAAAATACTTTCCCTCCCACTATCCCCTCTCCCCATTAAAAAGGAAAACAAAACTCTTGTAACAAATATGAGTCATGCCCTAAAACATATGTCTCATTCTGCACCCTGAGTCCATTACCTCTCTTCTAGGAGGGGGCAAATATGCTTCATTCCTCTGGGGTCATTGTTGGTCACTGCACTGATCAGTTTTTCAAAGTCATTTGTTATTACAGTGTAAATTGTTCTGGTTCAGCTCACTCCACCTTACCTCAGTTCATGTAAGTCTTTGCAAGTTTCCCTGAAATTGCTCCTTTTGTTGTTTCTTTTCATTATTACTACTAGTAGCAACAACAACAGCAGCAGCAACTGTTATCATCATCATCATTATTATGGAGATTGTGTCTTCCCCTATCTTGTCCAGGATAGAAGTACAACTGCCCCTCATAGGTCCAGTCCCATTGCTGATTGGTCAAAATCTTTGACTTGCTCTATTTCAGACCTGTCCATGTTTACTTCTCCTTATGTAGCCTGGGATGCAACCTTTCCCTTCCTAATAAATTTGGGGCTTCGTGTGGACACCAGATCAGCTTTAGCCCTACAGCAGCTCAAAACTCTGGAGCCCAAGCGATCCGCCAGCCTCAGCCTCTCTGCCAACAAGAATTATAAGCCTGTGCCAAAACACTTGGTCTCTTTGTTATTTCTTACAGAACAATAGTATTCTATACAAAAAAGAGCATTACATTTTATTTACATACCATAATTTGTTCAATCATTTTCTACTTCATGGTACATCCTTAGTTTTCAGTTCTTTTCCATTACATACATATATATGTATACACACACACATATGAAGCTGTCATAGATATTTTTTGCACATATAGGTCTCTTCCATCATTCTTTGATCTCTTTTGGGTATAGGTCTAATAATGGTATTTCTAGGTCAAAAGGTATGGACAGTTTGTTAACTTTTTTCGAAATTCCTGTTTTCTTGGAGTGATTACCAGGTTCTGGAAATTAATCATTTTTTCAGGTAGGAGATTCTAGCTCCCTCTCCTGGTCACTCAGAGGTGCTGCGTTATAAGCACAAACCTTAGATGAAAAAGTATATGTGTAGCAGTAATAATGATGATGATGATGATGATGATGATGATGATGATTTCAGAGCCTGAAGTGGCAATCTAGTCTACTTCTCTCATTTTACAGGTAAAGAAAATGGTCCCCAGGAAGATGAAGTAATTTTTTAAGGTCAGAGTCAATATTCGAATTTAGTCCTTTTGTTCCAAGTCCAGCCCTTTTCCCTCTGTGCCATGCTTTTTATATGCAGATGTGTTCTATGATGGACCAAGCAAAAGCAGGGTCAAATTCAAATTCAGAGGTAGAAAAGAGAGAAAAGTTATCTGGGGCTAGGCCTAGCTTTATAAGAACATGCGTCCAAACAGACTATTGTGATTTCTTAAGGAAGCTTAATCAGTTCAGATCAATACATCTACCCATCAGCCACCCATTGCTGAAGAGCAGAATCTCAGAGTGGGAGGGCACCTCCCAGGCTATAGAATCTAAACCCATACCAGGGACAAGAGTCCTCTCTATGCCATTTTAGTTGTTTTCGGTCATGTCCAACCCTCTGTGACCCCATTTGGAGTTTTCTTGGCAGAGATACTAGAGCAGTTTGCCATTTCCTTTTCCAACTCATTTTACAGATGAGGAAACTGAGGCAAATGGGTTCAGTGACTTGCCCAGGATCACACATCTGCATTTGAACTCAGGCCTCTGACTACTGCGCCACCTGGCTGATCTCCTTTACAAAACAAGTGGTCTTCCAGCTTTTGCTTAAAGACCTTCAAGGAGAGGCAACAAATTGTCTCCCAAGGCAGCCTGTTGCACTCTTGGATTGCTCTGTTAGAAAGTTTTTTCTTTCACTAAGACTAAATTTGTCTCTAAAAATTCTACCTGTTGCTCCTTTTGTTTCCCTCTGGAACCACACCAAGTGAGTCTATTCTCTCTTCCATCTGTCCTATTTCTTCTCTCCTTCAGGGTAAGCATCGTCATTCCTTTTATCTGATCCTTATTGACATGAACTCAAGGTCTGTTCTAAACAATGTTTCCCAGAAGACTATAGCATTATAGTTATGCATCAACTGAAGAGTATAAAGAATATATATTCCACTATGCTTTTGTTTGTTGAGATTTAAAAATGTCTATTTGGTAAAAGCAAAATACTCTTAAAGGTGGTCTTCCAATAAATGGTCTCCTACACATATATCAATATCATACAAGATTCTTTGAAAGATGTAGAGACAAAGTAACTTCATTTGACAACCTCTTGATTATTATTATCAAACAAGATATAAAAGAAAGAGATGTATATTCTCCAAACATCTATAAAATGTGCTGGAGGAGGAAATGACAAACCACTCCAGTATATTTGCCAAGAAAACTGGGCCATAAAGAGTTGGACACGGGGTGGCTAGGTGGCTCAGTCAATACAGCACTGGCCTTGGAGTCAGAAGGACCTGAGTTCAAATCTGGCTTCAGACACTCTACCCAAAACAACTAGCCATGTGACCTTGGGCAAGTCACTTAACCCCAACTGCCCTCCAAAAAAAAAAATAAAAAAAAATTAAAAAATTAAAAAAAAAGGAGTTGGACACAACCAAACAATGACAGCAACAACAATATTCTCTCCAAATGTTTGCCACGATTATGGAGGATGTATTCTACTTGTGATGGTATATGATGGTGAGTCACAAAACACTACAGTCTTTAAATCTGAAGATAAGCATTATCCAGGGGTTAATGGAGAGGTACAGTGAACAGTCTGCCACACAGTGCAAATGAGGAATGTTGTACATTCTGTCAAAGAAGTGCATGATTAAGGACAATGGGCTGGATGCTTGATTAGAGTGAAGGATGGCCAATGGACAGTCTGCCTGTGTGGTCTGTTGGCATTCTCTCAATGTCAAGGGAACTTAAGGAAGGTCTTCAGAACATTGGGCAGACTCCCTATGCTTTTTGTACCTCCTATGCCTCATTCCCTCACACCCATCCATATCTTCCCTATCCCAGATGTCTCTTTCTTACTCTACTCTATTTTTTCATTGTGCCCAAAGGAATCCCCATTCTACACTGTTGGTATCATCTTAAAATTGGGCTTGGATTCAGCCTTATTTTATCTACTACAGAAAATGCATAAGACATAAGGGACTCAGAAGGAATAGATGTGGCGATAGTGAGACATAAAGTACTCAAACAGCCCCTTAGAATACCCGCAAAGGTAGGATATTTGGGAAGATTACTGAATAAATACTCCCTACTCACCTCACACCTGTATAGTCTATTCAGTTCATGGCAAGAGTAGAGTTGGCTAGGTCCGCACAATCAACACTCATTTATTAAGTGTCTACTATGTGTACTGTGCCAAGTGCTCCACATGCATACAAAAAAAGACAAAAACAGTCCGTGCCCTCCAAGACCCCACATTGGGGAGACAACATGGTGAAATGGAGGAGAAATACAGTGAAAATGGGACATAATCCCAAAAGGAAGGCTCTGGAGGTGGGAGTAGGGGCAGAAAAGCCCCTTGCAGAAGGATTTTAGCTGAGACTTAAAGGAAACCACGGAAGCTTGGAGGTAGAGGTGAGAAAGGAGAGCATTCCAGACATGTCACAGCCAAGGAAAGGGCATGGAGTGGGGATGAACGGCAAGAAGGCTTATGTCCAATGTAGAGCTCCTGGGGCAGTGGAGAGAGTGCTGAGTCTGAATTGGAGAAGAGTTCTCTTCCTGAATTCAATCTGGTCTCAGATACTTACTAGCTGTGACTCTGGGCAAGTCACTTAACCCTGTTTGCCTCAGTTTCCTCATCTGTAAAATGACTGGAGAAGGAAATGGCAAACTGCTCCAGTATCTTTGCTAAGAAAATTCCCAAATGCGTCCACGCAGGCTTCGACACTACTGAACAACAGCAGAACTCACAAAGCGGAGTAAAACGTAAAAAGAGTGGAATGGACCTTCGACAGGAAAGGAGTTTCCCATCACTGGAACTTTTAAAGAAGAGGCTGGATGACCACTGCACTGAATAGGAGCTGTCAACTGTCAAAGAGATTATTGTTTACGGGTTGTACTAGACAACTTTCAAGGTACTTTTCAACTTTCAGATTTAGTAAAATAATGGATATTTAACGAAAATTGAAGAGGTGTGTCTTCCAAGGTAGGTGGTTTGCTTAGGGTTTTAGGAAATAATTGCATTTGGGTTTGGTATTAGCTAAATCACAATTCTTTTTTTTTCTTTTGGAAAAAGGAAGGGAACTGCTCGAGTTTTAAAAGAAATTGACGGGAGAAAAAGTAAATGCAACGCGTCCCTCTGCTATTTGACTGCAACAGGACACCGTGAAGCCGGAAAGAGCCCGGTGGCGCGTTGCTTCTCGGGAGTTGTAGTGCAGCTCCGTCCCTGGGCATAGCGAGCTTTGCGCGTAGGAAACTTACTTTCCCAGAAGGCTGTGCGTGGCGGCCAAGCGGCGGGACCCGGGCTGTGGCGCTGGCGCGGGAGGCGGTGGCGTTAGCTGTGGCTTTGCCGGGCTATTGAGGTCTGGCTTCCTGAGTAGAGACAATGTCTTCGTTTGTGACTGAAGTGTTGGCGCACTCAGGGCGACTGGAGAAGGAGGATCTAGGCACCCGGATTGGTCGCTTGACCAGGAGGGTGGAGGAGATCAAGGTGAGGACCGGGCGTGGGTGGGGGTGAGGACTCACCGTGCTGAGGGTGAGGGGGGGGGTACTGACCTGGTAGGAGGGGACAGTATTTGGGGTGGAGGGACGGGGGTGGGGTGGGAGAAAAAGTGGAGATTAGGCAGGGGAATTGGATAAAAACGAGGCTGGACGTAGGTGAAGGGGGAGGTGGAATCGAATGTCAAGTCAAGCTGATACGCATTTATTAAGCACTTACTGTGTTTATCCTATATATATTTCTTTGGGTGGTGTCTTGCTCATTAAGTTTTAAAGTCTTTGAGGGCAGGGACTCCTTTGGCCTCTTTTTGTATTTCCAGCGCTCAGGGCAGTGCCCATATATATTGTAGTTGTCAGTCTTTTCAGACTCTCCCTGACCCCATTTGGGGTTTTCTTGGCAAAGATACTGGAGTCGTTTGTCATTGCCTTCTCCAGCCCATTTTACAGATGAGCAAACTGAGGCAGACGGCGTTCAATGACTTACCCAGGGTCACACAGCTAGGATGTGTCCAGGGTGAGATTTGACCTCAGGAGGAGGAGTCTTCCTGGCCTGGCACTCAGTCCACTGTTCCTTGTAGCCGTCCTGTAGGCACTTTAAATAAGTGTATAAGGACTGATTGTTGGGAGGTTTCTAAAAATAAGTTTTCCGTATAGTCAGATAAAGAAAGCGTGCTTCTCGCACCTTCTGGAGCGGCCACAGTCAGCTCGTCCCGGTTTTATCGGACACCCCTCTGATATCTCAGCCCCTCCTTTAATTTAGCATGACATGTACTTAATGAAACCATTCTACCTCTTTATGATTACTGTTTCCCATTGTAAATGCTCACTAGTCACCTCTTTAATAATATATTCAAGAGTTTTGTCAGGAATTAAAGTCAAGCTCACTAACCTATATTTTGAAGATTCTGCCCTCTCTTCCATTAAAAAAAAATTGGAGGGCGGCTAGGTGGCGCAGTGTATAGAGCACCCGCCCTGAATTCAGGAGTCCTTGAGTTCAAATGTGACCTCAGACACTTAACAGAAAAAAAAAAACAACCTAGCAGTGTGACCCTGGGCAAGTCACTTAACCCGATTGCCGTCCAAAAAAAAAAAAGGCAAAAAAACCCAAACTGGGACGTTTAATTATAAACAGTCCTCTGGTTCCACTCCTGTTTACTGACAGGCTCAGCAATCACATCTATCGTTTCTTTTGGTATACTCTATGTACCCTAGGGTATGGTTTACCTGGGGACTTTTGACTTAAAATCCAGGACAAATTGAAATGCTTTCTTACTATCTTTTTGCTTATCTTGGGGTTTAACTCTTTGTTTACATTTTTTTCTGTATATGTCCCACTTGGAGGGTTATTCTTTTTGATCAAGAAAACAAATTTAAAAAAAGCAAATTGAATAGTTCTGTCTGTTACTATCATTCTATTTGTTGAACAGACTTTCTGGCCTCTCTTTGATTTTTCTCTTGCCTTCAACAGTTAAAAAAGCCTTTTTTGTTGTCTTCAGCATTTATCATTAGTCTTGGTTCATTTTGAATTTTAGTATTCTGGATACTGTCTGTTGTGAAACTTTTCCTGCTAGCTCCCATCTTTATGGCTTACCCTTAGTTTTCCTTGTGTCCTATATGTTTGTGTATGTGTTATTTCTCCTTGATTAAAATTTAAGTTACTTAGGGGAATGGTCTGTGTTTTTGTCTTTTTATCCCCAGTGCCTGGCACAGTACCTTGCTCATGTTACGTCCTAAATAAGTATTTGTTAGAATTGAAGAAAACTGAAATTAGAATCAGGAATACTCTTGGAATTGGAGAGGAACTCAGAAGTCATTTAGTCTAATGGCAATAGACTAGGAATTTCCCTCTAGAATGTTACCCAGGATCAATCACCCAGATTCCATTTGAAGAAGGGGAAATGGATAAGTATTTCTATAGCTCCCTCCTGTGTGCCAGGCACAGGATAAAGTGCTTCCAGATTTTACTACCTTTTGGTCACCTCTACTGATAAGGACTCAGTGTGTCCTGTGAGTACCCCTTCTGTTTTTGGGCAGCTTGAACTGGTATAGCTTTAATTATTAGGAAATTTTTCCTTGTATAGACATAAAAATATGCCTGTAAACAACTTCGTGTTTTTGCAAAGGTTTTATGGAGCAACAGAACTCAAACTACTGCTGATGAACATTAATACCATAATGTAAAAAATATATGTATACACACACACATATACACACACATACATATAAACATATAGACATACATACACACCTGTTTTTGTATAATGATAGTCATCTCTGGGGGGGAGGGGAGGGAAGAAATAAAAGAAATTTACATGATAATTTTGTTGGATATTTGAAAGGAATAACAAGTTGTGCTTAGTAGATTTGTAGTTTTGTGTATAATATTTTTTTTATCGTACTGTGTTATGGAAATGCTTGTTTTATTCCATAAATTAAAAAAGAAAAAAGAAAAGAAAAAAGCTTCATAACTCTGTACTTCCTCTTATATGTTTGATTATGTTTCATGAATAAAACTTTATGCATTTCAGAATATTTTTCTTGTGTTTATTGTAAGACACCATATTTTCACAGAGAAAACTTTAAAAAAAACTGTTTGGCCTCATCTCTCTTACTTCTGCAGTTGATTTTTGAACTAATATAATACTTTCCATATTTCCTTTTTGCATGTCATTTTATTAAATTTGTCCCAGTTCTAACTTTTGGAGATCTTGTTGGATCTCAGATCTATCATCAGCATATTAGTTATACTCCCAGCCTGTCATCATTTGGGTAGACGATGAGTATGACATCTATACTTTTGTCCAAGTTGTTGATAAAAAGTGTTGAACAGAATAGACCTAGGGACAGAGCCCTGTGACATTTCATCCTCAAGTTGATCTTGATCCCTCAGTCAGCACTCTGGGTCTAGTTTTTCAAACAGCTCTAAATCCACCTATTTCCTATCTCCTAGCCCACATCTTTCCATCTCATACAGAAGTATATAAAGAAATTTTGTCAAATGCTGTGCTAAAATCTGGATATACTTGGTATGCTGCATTCCAGTAGCCTTGTCAAAGGAAATGAGGTTAGTCAGGTATGACCTGTTCTTATAAATGCATCTTGATGCATCATGTCATTTTCTACATGCTCAGAAACCATTCCTTTAGTGATACATTCCAGAATTTTGCCTGGAATTGAAGTTACACTCACTAACATGTGGTGTGCGGATTCTGCTCTCTTACTCTTTTTTATTTTTAAGTTGAGGCATTTGCTCTTATCCAGTCTGGTATCCCCTCTTTTTCCTCCATGACTTTTTTTTAAAGATGCTTGATAACAACCTAGCAGTTTCATGTTTTAAGTTTTCTCAGTATGCTGGGACATAGACAACTGGAAATGGTAAGTTGAACTCTTTGAGAGCTTCTACTCTACCACCCCTTCTGTTTAGTCTTTTCTTTTCAAATGAGATACACCTTTTACCCTTCTGAGCCTCAGTTTTTTAATCTGTAAAATGGGAATAACAATAATTGTGCTATTTATTTCGTGGGGTTGTGAGGCAAACACTTTCTAAGTGGCAAACATACAGTTATTTGTGTATTCACTTTTACATGAACACATGCATAATTGAAAATTGGTTTTAATTGAACTTAATTCAAAATGAGGCCACTTGAATCTGGTTCTCTGGTTTTGCCCCTTCTCCAAATGTTTAAATAACTTCTGGGCAACATTAAGGGTCAGGGACCTTTTGGGGCAATAATGAGGTTCAGTGATTCCATCTATCCTGTTAGTTTGTCCTGGAAGCTTTAAGCTTGGAAGAGCTCAGACCGTGGTCCAAAAAAAGAAACGTGTACTTGTTTGTCTGGAAGTCTCCAGGATGAGAGAGACCTTGGTAGAAGATAATTTTTATAGAAATCCTAAACCCGCAGTAATCCACAGTGATCTTCTCATTTTGAATTACAGGGTGAGGTCTGCAGCATGATCAATAAGAAGTACAATGAATTCTTGCCTAGCATGCAGAGTGCCCAGGACCTGGTAACACAGGTAGATGAGCTATGTGGTGACATTGATCTGCTGAAATCCAGGGTGGAGAGTGAGGTAAGGACAGTAAGTACACCAGGCTGACGCTTGGTTATTTGGGGAGGGCAGAGTATTCTCACTTAAGGTTTATTAGAGCAGCCAGCTGCTCCACACCAAACTGTGGCCACTCTGTATCTCAGTTTCTTCATCTGTAATTAAAATGAAAGATTTGCAAGAAATTATCCCTTCCATCCTAAACTTCTCTTAATATTCTGTGAAATCCTTGTCCAAAGTGAAAAATGAATAAACGAATGAAAGAAAGCATTTGTTAAGTGTTTACTATGTACTAAGTATTGGAAAGAAAAAGAAAAGCCAGACAGTCCTTGCTCTCAGAGAACTCATTCTAATGGAGGCAACACATCTGGAAAGTTTTAGTTTCCTGTCTGATGGACAAGTCTCCTGGTCCTTGGGGTACAGCAGCAAAGTAGGTGGTAATACCTCTTCTTTAGTTATCATTTCCACTGATAAAATCATATCAGTTTCTGATGCTGAACCATTTGATGGAACCAAGGGCTTTGGTGGCGAGACCTTTCTTTTCTGGGTCTTCAATAGCTGGGGCTTAAGCACCTGCAGGAACAGTGGCCAGGCAGCATCTCTGCAAGGTGTTGCTTTCCAAGGTGATGGCTGATGGCACCAGGCTGGAAGCATTGCTGTTCCCAAGGCTCACGGTTGGAGGGGAAACGACTGTTAAGGTGGTAGTGGTCATTTGACCTGCCTGGTACCTGTTGCTGCTTCTTTCTCCTTCAGGGTATCCTGCTAAAATTTTTTAAATGGTATGCAGAAAAAAATAATTGTTCCATTGGGTCAAGGAAAAGTCTAGTTTTATTTCTTTGTCTTAGAGCTCTTGGGTGGTGCAGTGGCAGTGGATAAAGTACTAGACCTGTTACTGTAGTAAGGATGGATCAGCTTCAGGCACTTCTAGGCTGTGTGACCCTAGGCAAGTCTCCTTGGGCTGCCTTACTTTCCTGAACGATAACAATGGGGATAATGGAGGATCAAATTTGGTAATAATTGTAAGACCCTTAGCATAATGAGTAGTACATAGTAGGTGCTTAAATCCTTCTTTCATTTAAGGATAAAAAGTGCTTCTGTTGCTTTCTCTAAACAAGTTTGGAAGGGGAATAAATAATATTTTGTACTTATGTGGTACTTTCACTTTTCAAAATACTTTTACATGAATTATTTTTGACTTCAAGGAGAAATAGGCAGAGAACAAGAAACTAAATAAAGAATCTCTCAGGGTTGAGACATGTTCTGCAGTCAGTGTAGATTAACAGAAGGACAGCTCTCTTGAGTTGAAAGGGACCTCAGACAAACTCATACAGTATTGAAGAGCAGTGTATCCAATAAGTGCGTTGCATTTGCTTGGAGACCCCTTGCAAGAAGGCACACACCACTATCCAAGGCAGTCCATTTTACTTTTGGTTAGTTCTGAGGATCAGCAGGTTTTCCCTTCACACCTTTATCCTTTATTCTTAGTTCTTCCCTATTGGGGTAAGCAAAACAAGCCTAATCCTGACCAGCACTTCAAGGCAGCTATTATGCTCTTCACTAAAGCCTGTCTTCTCCAGCCCCTTTCCTTCCGACTAATGCTCTTAGTATGATCTTCTGGTCCTTCACCCTCCTGGTTGCCACCTTCTGGATACTCTTTCACCTTTCAATCACAGAGTGTCTTCTAGATGTCATCTTACCAGGGTAGAATACTACAGGACCATCACATCTCTAGTCTGTTCTCCTTTTAATGTAACCTAAGATCTTACTAGCTTTTTGGGCTGCGATAGTGTACTGTTGATGCACACTGAGCTTATAGCCTATGCAGCCCCTGAGTCTTTTTCTTTTTGGCAAGGCAATTGGGGTTAAATGACTTGTCCAAGGTCACACAGCTAGTAAGTGTGTCAAGTGTCTGAAGCCGGATTTGAACTCAGGTCCACCTGACTCCAGGGGTGGTGCTTTGTTCACTTCATCACCTAGTTGTCCCAACCCCCCCAGGTCTTTTGCAGGGAAAGTGCTGTGTAGCCACAGGGATTTTGTACTTGTGGAGTTTATTTATTTATTTTTTTTGGAGCCTAAGGTTAAGATTTTACATTCATTCTTTTACATTTCATTTCATTAGATTTGGCGTGGTGTCCTAACCTTTCCAGATCTTGTGGGATTTTGATTGTCCTATCCAACATGTTTGCAAAGCCTCCCAATTTAATGTTATGTGCGGATTTGATAAACATACCTACTTTGTCTTTATCCAAGAACTGATACACGTTAAATGGCACTGGGCAAGTCTAAGCACAGATCCCTAGGATACTCATCTAGAGACCCCCTTCCAGGTTGATTAATGATACAGGGTTTAGTCCTTTGAAGTTAATTAGGTCCTTATGAAGTTTTGGGCAAGAAACTGAAGACCTATGGAGCATAGCCAGTCAATTCTGAATCTGCTTAACTATGCTGTTGTCTGGCTGATAGCTCCCTTTTTGGTCAACAGGAATAGTATGAGATACCGTGTCAAATGCTTAGCTGAAATTTAGGCAAACAGTATGTTCTGTGTTCCCTTAATTAACCAGTCGAGTAACAATTTCTAAGAAGAAAATGGTCTTAGTCTGGCTGTGCTTGAGGGAACTGTGCTGGCTCGTTATGATAAGTACTTACTTTGTATTTTTTTTATTCACTAATCATACTTTTAATAGTATCATTTATTATTTTTTTAAACCAGGAATCAAAATCATATTTTCCTATAGTTTGCAGTTTCTGTTCTATTCTTTTTGAAAATTGGCACATGTCTTTCTTCCATTATTTATATTCCATATTATAACTACTTGTATTCATCATTTTTCAAAGACTATTAGCAGTAGCTAAAGCTTAACCACTAAGCAATCCCATTTGGCAGTTTCTTTTAGTATCCTAGGACGTGATTTTTCTGGGACTGGAGACTTGCACTCATCAAGAGCAGCTAGGTACTGTATCACCATACAGTTAGCAAACATTTATTAAGTGTCTCTGTTGTGCCAGGCACTGAGCCTTGTTTTGGGGATACAGAAACTGAAGGAAAAATAGTCCTGGCCTTCAAGGATCTCATATCCTGAAGTGAGAGACAGAGTACAAAAACACTCATGAGTGCCAGATGATCTGAGGAGGGAGAGAGCACTCAGTTAGGAGATTGGGTGAGGCTTTGTCTAGGATGTGGTATCTGAGTTGATTCTTGGAGGGAAACTCCAGGCCTGGTGGAGAACCTGGGCAGAGGGATAGTGTTGAGGTCAGGGAAGAGCAGGGTTTTCCATTCTCTTTTAGAACATAGGAGTTTAACTATAATTTCCCATCCCAGCATTCTCCTTGGAAGAAAAAACAGAAGCAAAGAGTTGAGTGGCATTGCTTTCACTCTCATTCATGATCATTGGGTGATGTCTCCACTCCAGGCTGTAATCCTGTCCCTCCCTTGATGCTCCCCTTTCCCCAGTCCTGTCCCTCTCTAGATCCTCCCATTCCCCCTGTATCCCTTCCCTACACTCTTTTTGACTTTTAACATTCTCTGATAGCCTTCCTTCCTTCTGTACTTTCACCCTCCTGACACTTCCTAAAGGACAGTGCTTTGTTCATCTGCAGCTTTTGCTTCCAGTTGTCAGTAATTATACAAAGCATCATCTGTACCCCTAAGGTCTTTAGTTTCTTGCCCCAGACTTCATAATCTTTGGCAATGCTTTCTAGATTCCTCATGATATAGTATCATTTTTATCCTAGTAGTGAGTTACCAGAAGTGGGTAGTTGTTATCTAAGTAAGCCTTGGCGGGGTTCTTTGTCACCTCTTAGCTATATACCCTGAGGAGACAAGATCCTTTTCTTGTAACAGCTTGACAAATAGCTGCCTTCATAGCTCACAGTCAGAAGACTCAAACCACTACAACTTATTTCTTTTTATTCTGAGCCTTTCTGGATTATGTCTCACTTGAGCTCACCTGTGGATCCATATTATTATTCTTCAGAAGACAAAGAGCTGCTTTCTCCTCAGAGAGTCCAGGGCCCTCTTTGGGAGCTGCTTCATAGCTATTACTTAGCTGCAAGAGTTCAGTGCTCTTTTTCTCTTTCTTTTCTGTGTGCCATTTCCCTACCCTGTATCCTCCTGAAACAGGTCAGAATCCTGCCTAGCCTCTTCAGATACCTTTTTTTGTTTTTATATTGATGTCCTCATTTCATTTTAAAAAGTCATTCTCTTTGAAAATCCAAAGAGAAGATGATAGGTCTTCCCTGAGCTCCTTTACTTTGTTCTCCTAGGAAGGAGACCCAACTGCATTCTGAGTTCTGAATTAGTCATTTGATTGTGGTAGACATCCAGACACTGTAAACCCTATTCAGAAATTGCTCAAAAATTATCTCTGTTCTCCATGATTAAACTTTTCAGCCCTTTGTTGTTCTAGCTAGTGGCTCTGCTGAAAGATTCCTTGTGAAGCTCTTCTATTCTAAACTTGTTGCCACCTGGACAGCCACATCTAACAGCCTTTCCCTTGCCTTACACTAACTTATTTTAGCCTCCGAGTTTCCTTCTAGTCTTCCTCCTGGAATCCTTTTTTCTTTTCCCTTTATCATGAATCCTTTTCTTTAGCTTCCCCTCAGATCTTCTTGGGCAGCTAGGTAGTGCAGTGAATAGAGTCCTGGGCCTGCAGTCACGAAGCCTCATCTTCCTGAGTTCAAATGTCGCCTCAGAAACTTATTAGCTCTGTGACCCTGGGCTAGTCACTTAACTCTGTTTGCCTCAGTTTCCTCATATGTAAAATGGCAAAACACTCCACTATCTTTGCCAAGAAAACCCAAAATGGGGGAGTTGAACATGATTGAAAACAAGTTCTTCTGTCTTCTTCAACTCACATCCTTTTCTAATCCAGTGTTATATACAGTGAAATTTAATAGGCTTAAATATAAAGTCCTTTAGTTTGGCTTAATAATAACCTTTATATAGTGCTTTGGGGTTTGCAAAATACTTAACAAATATATTAATAGCTCACATCTTATAGTGCTTACTCTGTGTCAGATACTGTGATAAGTGCTTTGCAATTATTATCTCATTTGATCCTTACAACAACCCTGGGAAGTAGGTGCTGTTATTTGAGAAAATTGAGGCTGATGCAGACAGAGGTTAAGTGACTTGCCCAAGGTTACACAGCTAGGAAGTGGCTGAGGCTACAGTTAGAACTCAGGTCTTCCTGACTCTAGGCCCAGCATTATATCCACTGTGCCATTGTGCATGTTAGTGTAAAACCAAGCATGAGTAGCTCTCCAGAGGACTGCTGCTGTGAATAGCCTTAAGGTTCTGATCATACAGTGTAGTGAACTCTATTTATTCAGCAATAAACTAAGGTAAAACATTCATAGAGACCAAAATACAGCATTCACAAGGATATAACATAACAGCTTACCACTAGAGTGGCCTCATAGTTTTAAAGAAAAGATATCATTCAGTATGTCCTTAACTCAATTGTCCTTAAGGAGCAGTCCTTCTTAAGGGACACAAAGTACAAAGGTCAAAGTTTTCCCACTCCTAGACACATTGTCTTAATCTCTCAGAAAGTCTTCTTCCTTTTTTATTGGAGATTAGTTTCCTTATCATCCTTAACTTAAAATCATCCTTAAGGGTTACAAGGTACAAAGTACGAAGTTCTCCCATCCTTAGGCCACAGTAAATCATGATCTTCTCTGTCAGCACTCTTAGACCCAAGGAATGGTCTTTTCATCTTGGCTCGAGGTTGGCTCCCAGATTCCATGGTTCCTCTTCCCTGGGTCCAACTCTTGCCTGAATATACCCAACTGTTACCTGGATTCGCAGGCAGGCAGCTCTCAGCTCCTCATCCAGCTCCTTGTCCAGTTCTTCGTCCAGTTCCTATTCCGTGTTGAAGCTCATAGAGCCAAAACAGCGTTCACACGCATTGCCAGCACCATCATCCATTCACTATTTGCTTGTGAAATCAACACAGACCCATAAACAAGGTCTGAAAACTCAACTCAAATTGTCAGTATAGTCCCAGGACCTCTGAAATCCTTCTCCGGGACTTTTGTAAACAGACAAGAGAATCCTCTTTCAGGGCTTCCAGTAAGGTCCAGGGCTTCTGTACAAAGTATTACAAACACAGATCAATACACATAGAACAGACAGAGTGCTGGCCACCATGAGTGTTCTCTTTTCAGTTCAGCTCTCTCCCAGCTTGTGCTTTTGCTTTTTTATGGTCATTAGCTCCTTCCTGTTCCACCCACCTCTTATGTCCTTCCTGTTTCTGTCTTTGGCAAGTACCTCCCAAAAGTTGTTTCTTAACAAAGACTTGATATAATCATGGGCAAGGCTCAATTGAAACAAAGTGCTAAGTACTTGTTTACTTGCCATTACAGTTAGCTTTCCTAAAAAATTAGCTGTACAAGTACCAGATTGGAGAGATGAAGCTAAAAGAAATTAATGTTGTATTAGACTGCTTTATTAGAAGCATAATATGTAGAGTGAGGAAGGCCAGAATCTCTCTGTATAATGTGATGCTGCTTTAACCAGTATTGTTCTGGGTAAAAAAGTTTTTTTAAAATAAATTTTATTTTTATTCTGAATTTAACAAACATCAAATAAAATGAACGTTTACATAGTAAAATAGAAAAAGAATGTACACAAAGCTGCATATATCTGTTAAGTATAGTTTGCTTTCTAAGTGTATGATAAATTCTTGTAATTTTTTATTTTTAGAGGGAGGAGGGCAGGGCAGTTGGGGTTAAGTGACTTGCCCAAGGCTAGTAAGTGTTAAGTGTCTGAGGCCAGGTAAGTATAAAATAAATTCATCCTCTAGCTTTCAAAACTGTCCTACTTGTCTGGGCCTCCTTTTGCTTTTCCTTTTGTTCTCTTTTCTATGTTTTTTTTAAAAAATGCCTTAATCATCTTTTCTTGTTTTCCTTTTTGCTACCCTATCCTTATCTCCCCTTTCCCACTGACCCCTACTACTTTTGGCAAAACCAAAACCAAACACACACAAAATCCTTGAAACAGATGTTCATAGTGAAGCAAAACAATCCCATTTCCTTTAAAAAATGTATGGCCTTTTGTATCTTGAGTTTATCACCTATCTGTCAAGACAGATAGCACATTTTGAAAGTATATTGATAGGTTGGAGAGTTTCTAGACAAGGGAAATCAGCTTAGAATGGGACTCAAATTGTTGTTATAAGAGGATTATTGAAGTACCTGGAGAAGAGAGTTGTTGGGGCTTGGGGTGGAGAGGCATGATAGCTATCTTCATGTTTTTGAAAGGTTACCATCATAAAAGCAGAGCGTTTTTTTTTTTTTAATTTGAAAGGAGAGAGAAGAACTAGAAGCAATGGTGGGGATTACTGAAAAATGAGTTTTGGCTTAGTATGAGTATGACTTCTTGACAGAGTTGCCCAAAATGGAATGGTCTGCCCTTAAGTGATTCCCTCATCCCTGAAGGTAGTCAAGAAGAAGCTAGATATTCACATATCCAGGCTTTTGTAGAGAGAATTCATGCTTGAAGTAGAGCTTGGATTAGATGATCTCTGATGTCCTTTCAAGTTCTAATATTCTATAATTGTGTATTTATTTAAAAATCATTGATGATCAAAATTTTTACCTTGAGATACTAAAGAATATGTAGTCTCTTAAGAGGTTAGTTATATTATTCTATATTTTGCATAACAGGAAATGGAACTAATATATTTTAGATTTTCAGCAAACATTTTTGAAACAAATATATTTTTTGATAAGTCGACTAATCAGAAAATTGATTTCACAATACCTTATTCAGCAAACTTTCATCAATGCTTCCAAAAGATCTGGGAATTCATTTATGTGAGTATTTTCTTTATCAGTGCAATATAATAGTCTTCTGTGCTTTAATAGACAATTTCATGCATTGCTGTGGCCAAAAATAGTAGCTATTCCTTGGTCATGTTTCTGATGCTTAGCCACTCCAAAGATAGCTGAGCGAGTCTTTTAACTTACGGACATGCAGTCCGCTGGGCTTCTTGAAGGCTTTCCAATTTGGTAGGATGGGTAATTGCTTCTGCTCAGCTGGCATGCCTTCAAAAGCTCAGATTCATCACCATATCATCAGAAAGCATCAACATTAGATTTACTGGTTAAAATTAATTTTTAATCAAGTGTAGACTATTGTGTAATCCTGCCACAATTCAGGTAATGTTACTGAAGTGCATTTCCCCGTACCTGCCTTATTAAAAGGGTCAACATTAATAATGTTTGCATTACGAATTAGTTAAGCTGCTTTAAAACATTTCTTGTGTGTTATGTTACTTGGGGGATGACACAGTATAATAGGATGTTTATTTTTGATATGCTGATTAGGTACAACAGGACCTTCATGTATCCATTGCGGAATTTACCCAACTGAAGCAGCAGCTGGAAAGAGATACGGTTGTCCTGAGCATGCTTAAACAGCTTCAAGAGGTCAGCACAGGTCAACTCTGAATTTGGGGGAGGGTAGAGGCATTCCTTCATTCAGTGAGCCTCATTGTTGAAGGAACCTTTTTAGTGTTTTGAATTTTTTCCTGTAAAACTAAAATGTAAGTCTTTTCTTCTCTCAGTTTTCCACTGCCATTGAAGAATATAATTGTGCCTTATCAGAGAAGAAGTATGTTGCTGCTGCTCAGCACCTGAAAAAGGTAAGAAAGGGTTTCTCCCTAAAATGGGCCAGTAATGTTGTACTTTTTGCTCTGTTTTCTCAGTAAAAAAAATATTTTAACTTCTCAAAGCCTGTCTGTTTAAAAACCTTTTAACCATGGTATCCATTTTACCACCAGGCACAGAACTGCTTGAAGTTGTTAAAATCCAGGAAAGGTTTTGAATTACAGATTTTCAAATCCCTCAGTGTGGAGCTCACAATCCAGAAGCAGAACATACTCTACCACCTTGGGGAGGAGTGGCAGAAGCTGGCTTCATGGAAGCTTCCTACATCCAAAGGTGATGTTCCTCTTCCAGGCTGGCTTTGCTGCCCATTTGCCATGGGAATGTGCTCTGTGTTTTTTATATTAGAGGCAGAGAAATGTTTTTCCTTCATCTAAGGTGTTGATTGAGTGCTTAGTCTGTGTTTAACCCCCGGTACTGAGGGGGAGGCCAGAGAGCTCTGGATTGGAATTGGACAGTCTGGGTTACGGTCCCAGCTCTGCCATTTGCTAGCTGTGTGCCCATGGGCAGTTACTCTTCTCTGAGCCTCTGGATGCTCCTCTGCAGTGCTCACTCTTCCTACTTGACAGGATTATCTTCAGGATCAAAGGAGATAAATTAGGCAGAGGTACTTTGGACTGTAAAGCACCCTATACTATGAGTTTTGTGTGAAAGAAATTGCAGCCCTCCATTCTCTACCCATTTCTCTCGCTTCCCTTTGAAAGAGGCTCACTGTTGAACTGAGCAGACCAGGAAAGTCCATAGGAAAGGGTTAAGTGATCACATAGGGGCATTTTTGTTGTTGTTCAGGCATTTTGGTCATTTGAGGTTTTCTTGGCAAAAATATTGAAGTGGTTTTCACGCACTTCTCCAGCTCATTTTACAGATGAGGAAATTGAGCCAAGCAAGGTTAAGTGACCCACCCAGGATCACTCAGCTAGTAAGTGTCTGAGGCCAGATTTGAACTCAAGTCTTCTTGACTGTAGGCCCAGCACTCTATCCATTGTGTCACCTAATTGCCCAATCAGCAAATTAGTCAATAAGTGGTTAGTGATCAAGGCATTGGTTTATTTTCAAGGCAATATAGGCACAACTAGAGATCCCTGCTGGTGAGAAGCTTATTGCATAGTTTGGGGGATAATCCAGTAGACAATTTAATACCCTGAATGGAAAGTACACAAAGTGAGGACCATAAGAGTCCATGGAAGGGAGAGATTACAGAGATCAAATGAGATCATGTATAAAGTTCATTTAAAACCTTAAAAGTACTATGTAGATATCATTAGCTAATAGCTTTGTAGATTGGATCAGTTAATAGAATCCCTCATGGAGGAGACTGATCTTGAGCTGACCTTTGAAGAATGGGAAGGATTTGGGCAGAGTGGAGATGGAATGATATTCCTTCTGGGGGCAATGGTATAAACAAATGCTTATGTGGGGATGATCATAGGATCATTTAACTGGAGCTGGAAGGGATTTAGATATAATTTAGTCCATATCCCACATTTTATAGTTGAGGAAGCTGAGGCCTAGGGAAGCTAAGTTCATGCCCAAGATCCTATGAATAGTTAGTAGGGGAGCTGGGATTGAACTCCCATGATAATAATAAAAGCCTTATCACTTTTCTTTGCAGCATGCTCTCTTTGGGGTGTTTAGAGATGGGCCTGGTTGTGGTAGAGGGATCCTAAGGAGGATAATAAGAAATAGGTTGGATAGAGAGAATTGTGGTAAATTATGGGGAGCCTAGAGTGCCAGGCAGAGGAGGGTTTTGAGCTGGAGAATACCAGTGAAATGGACATTTTAGAAAACTGGAGGAAGAGATAATGTGGTACAGTGGAAGAAGTACAGTGAAAGAAGTACTAGGTTGGTCACCTCTGATGATATAACATGTGTGACCTTGGACAAGTCACCAGACTTTGTTGGTTCTGAAGTTTCCTGCTCTTGACTTGGTTGGACTAGATGGTCCATTCAGCTATAGGTCTATTATCCTTTGATTTAAGGAAAGGAATACTAGATTCGAAGAGACTGATAGTAGTTCAGTAGATAGTAGGGTCATAGCAAGTTACAGGATTTAGAGTTTCAAGGGATTTTAAAGTTCTTTTCCATCACCTTTTACACATGAGAAAACTGAGTCCCAAAGATTCTCAGTGACACATCCAGAATCAGGTAGTAAGTAACAGTGCCAGGTCTTTATCATTTGTTAATAGTAAGTAGAGATTGGAGTCAGATTGTGAATCATTTCACAGCTTTTTAAATAGGACTTGAGGTTTTATATAAAAACTCCTATACATAAATGAGGCATATGAAAGGACATTCATTCTACTGCAACATTTTCCTGCATCTAAGTTATTTATATTAAATTAAGTCGTCATTCTTTAGAGGAAATATCACTATTTTTCATACTATTGGTCACTCCAAAGTGTTTCCCATTTAGTTTACATCAGGTATTTTGAAGGAAGAGTGCCTTGTAGGTTTTTAGGTCTCATCTGCTAAGCAGACTCAGCTCATCTGAAGATACGATGACAGCTGGGTTGAGTTCTTTGTCAGTTACACACCTTACCAGCATGGTCTTGTTTTATAGGCTGTAAGTACAAGGTAGGGGACAACATAAAGGAGATATCAAAGAAAAATTGAGGCTTAGATAACGTTCCATTTTCTTCATTCAACAGCATTTACAAGTATCTGTTGTATACGTGGCTTCATCTTTCAGCTCGCAGTTAATGTCATAAAGTCACTGTTTGAAATGGTGTCAGAAATCTGAGGCATTCTGATATCACAAGAACAGAATGATCACCCTTGTATTTCTTAACTCTGTTTTGTGGCCCTCTGCCATTCCAGACAGATCAGTACTGATCCAAAAAGTGAGCACCAGTAGTGGTTCTCAGTAGTGTGTAACTTAGGATCCCTTTGGATTTTGCTACTAGAAGGATGATTACTGATCATTTAGTCCAGTGTTTCTCAACTTTCCTAATGCCATGACCCTTTTGACCCTTTAATACTAGTATGTGGGTGTATCTGCATGTGGGTGGACCTGCCTGAAGATGGATAGAGGAGTGGTGTCTCCATAGCAAGGACCATCGGAAGTATGTGTTTTCCAAAGTCTTAGGCAACCCTATTTGACCCCCAAAGGGGTTGCGACCCACAGATTGAGAACCACTGATTTAGTCCAATGTGATAAGTTGTTATAGAGAAAGGAATTGAGGCTCTGCAAAGTTAAAATACCTTGCCTTGGTCATACAGCTAGTCAGTGAAAGAGCTAGGACCTTGACCCCTTTTCAGTGATCTTTGTGTTATATTGTTCTCCTTTCTGCCTTGTTGTGGTACAAGTTCACACTTACTCAGTCTCCTATTTACATGACAAGAAGGAGCCACATTAGTATGTCTTACTCTTCCCCTCTGGGGAGCGCAGCCTGGAAATATTTGGTAGTTGCATCTATGTAATAGCTGTTTTTGTTTTGCTTTTTCCTTTGAAGTTAGCAGTTTGGAATCTGCCCTACAGACAGAACTTCACTTGTGTACGGAACCATCCCAGAAAGAAGACAAGGCCCCTTCCCCACCTATCAGTTCTGTACTATTGGCATTTGCTCTTGTTGGCGAGCTGCACACCAAACTTAAGTCCTTCAGTAAGTTGGCTACCTTTTTTCTCATGAATGGAATCTCAGAAAGCCTTAACAGAAGAAAGAAGATGGTAGAAACTGAAAGAAATTCTCTATGTTGGTTCTTCTCTGTGGATGATGGGCTTTGGACCTGGGTTTCATCCATGTAGAATTGCCCCGTATTGATCATCTCTTTCATTGAGGCAGCCTAGTGCTTTTGTTCCTACAGATTGGTTTAATTGGTTATCAGAGTGTTTATACCTTAAATAATACTCCATGTGTATGATTTAATCAGTTTGGGTAATCCATCCACTGATACAGACTGCCAGCCCACCACGCTTTTGTGGACTTAAAGTTTAGTGAGCTGTAGGTATCAAAACAATTCATTGCCAAGTATCTCTCTGGCAGTGAGCTTCTCTGTAGATGCTGATGCATAGTTTTTCATGAGGTCTTTACTCAGAGCATTGCCAGGTTGATATTGGACCTGCCAGAGCTTGTGCTTTATTAATATAATCTTTGTGAAAACCTGGTCACTTCCAGGTCCATTGGACCCAGAGTCAGGAAGATCTGAGTTCAAATCTGGCCTCAGATACTTAATAGCTGTGTGACTTTCGGCAAGTTACTTAAACTCTGTCCCCCTTAGTTTTTTCATCCTTAATATGACACCTTCCTCAAATGGTGGATGTAAGAAGCAAATGAGATAACATGTACAGTGCTTTTTACTCCTTAAAGTACTAAATGCTAGCTATTATTATTATTAAATAAAAATCAGTAGATAGCCTAGGAAACTCCACAAGGTATTACAGCATCCTGTAATAATAGAGGATTATTGCATATATGTCTTTATATAACTTTAGATCCCTCTTTGGTGAAATGCTGATTTTTATAAATCTCTTTTAGTAATTTAAAAATTTAGTGACTTTTAAAACCTTTTGTGGTGTTTTTTAGGCCAGTTGCTGCTGAAGCACATCATCAAGCCCCTGGTATCTTATCCATCCCTCTGTGCCCTGATTGACACCCATCCTGATACAGTTGTCTTTCGATTTGAATCTGTGGCAACTGACTTAGAACATTCATCTCCACTTGAGGTTTTTACAAAGATCAGGATGGTGCTGGAAGTTCTTCAGAAACATCTACTGGGTATGTAACCTGGAAACATTATCTCTTTACTTTGGAGCAGTGATACATTGGGTCAGTGGATCAAGTGCCAGACCTGTGGTCAAGAAGACCCGAGTTCAAACCTGGCCTCAGACACTGCAATTTGTCCAAGTAGAAGTGCCTTGAGTTTTTTTTTTTTTACCTTTTTTTTTTTATTGAGCTAGCCCTGTTCTTTGATGATTAACTCCTGAAGATTAGTTAGTTTTAGTTTAGTTAGTTATCATGGCAGGGTTTGATTATAATTACATTCATGATGTTATTTCTAAACCACATTGGTTGGGGTAATGTTATGTGGAAAATACTATTCTATTTGCTATTGTCCTTTGATGTTAGAGAGAATTTAACACCCTCAGGCTTGTAACTAATTTATCATAGTCCAAGACTCCTGTTTTAACTACAGGGAAAACAGGAAATGAAGTGTCCACAATAATGGGATAAATAAATCGAATGTTTCAGTGAGGGAAAACGCCATCACATTAACAGCTATGTACCTAGAACACAGAAAGCCAGTCAGTCTGTAAGCTTGTTTTCATATCGGCAACACTGGTTTATCACTGTAATTATGTCTGTAACCTAGATTTCACATGGTGTAGTTCAGTAGCACACTTGAAACATCTCCTGCCATTTGACATGTGTTCTGGTCACTGTTCTGCCAAAACAGTTTTTCTTTGGGAGGTTTTGCTTTCGAGCTCTCATCTTCTTTCTTACCTTGCTTTTGTCTTTTTTTTTTTTTAAACTTTTCTTTATGCTTTCTTGTTGAATAATCAAACACTTTTAGTTATGGATTGAAAAGAATAAAAAACAGACAGGTGATATATTTAGAATTTGCCTTCTTGGAAGTCATGAACTATGAGATCTTGTGAAAAACAATATCTTTATAAGGAGCCTGTCCTATAGTCTTGCAAGTATGCAAAAGGAAAAAAATATTGAGAAATTGCAAGTCAGTCTCTCTGTGAGCTTTCCTTGTCTTCATTGTTGGAGAGGGGAGGGTAAGGCAGTTGGGGTTAAGTGACTAAGTGCCCAAGGTCACATGGCTAGTAAGTGTTAGGTATCTGAGCCTGGATTTGAACTCAGATCCTCCTGACTCCAGGGCTGGTGCTCTATTCACTGTGCTGCCTAGCTGCCCCACATTATCCACTCTTAAAAAGAGAAGAGCATATCTTCATCTATAAAAATAGGAACCACTCTTTTCCCACATGAATTTCTCCTTGATGGATTTTTTGCAACATTGCTATTTCTTGGTTTTACTCCAGTTTGTCTATTTTACCTCAGTCTCCTTTTTGAATTGTCATCCAGATCCTATCCCCTAACTGTGAATATATTCCAGGGCTCTGTCTTGGGCCTTCTTCTCTCTTTTCACTCTCATCAGTTCCCACAGATTTCACTGTCATTCCTATGCAGGTGACTCCCAAATCCAGCCATGAATTCCAGTCCTATATCATCTACCAATAATCATCTACCACCCACTGGACATTTTCAAATTCGGCATTTCAATAAATATCCCATCAGCATTTCAGATTCACCATGTTCAAAACAGAATTCATCATCTTTCCACCCAAAACTTATTCCTCATCTGACTTCTGTTTTCTGTTAAAGACACTGCCTTTTTTCTGGTCTTTCAGGTTCACAGCTGTGGAGTTATTGTGAAGCCTTGCTTTTCTTCACTTCACATATCCAGTCATTTGTCATCTTGCTTTTTTTTAATGTCCACAACGTTTGTCTCCTCTTTTCTCACACTGCTCAATTATGGCTAGGCCCTAAATACCTCTTATTTAATTGTTGCAGTAGATCCTTAATTTGTATCCCTCTTTCAAGCTTTCTTCTCTAGTCCTTCTTCCACACAATTGCCAAAGTGATTTTTGTAAAGCCTAGGCCTGACCAGGTCATTCTGCTACTTATCATTGCCCTCCTCCACTGTCTCCCTTCCCCATCCCAGTTACCTCTGTGATCAAACACATACTCATTTTTGGCATCTAAAGCCCTTTACAGATCGATTTTAGACCCATCTTTCCAGCTTTATTTTACATTATTCTCCTTCACGCTGTGGCCTAGCAAACTGACTTTTTTGCTGTTCTTCGCACAGGGCACTCTCCTCTCAGTTACCTATGCCTAAAATGTCCTCTCAACTCAACTCAACTCAACTCAACTATTACTTTCTATGTGAGGCCTTTCTATGTGAGGCCTTTCCTGTAACCTCCCTTTCCCCTGGGCCCTGTTCTAGTGTTTTTCCCCTTCATATTTTCTTTATTTGTGTTGAATATACTTGTATATTTTGGGTATGTATACATATGCATATATGCCCATGTATCCGTTTACATATGTGTACACACACGCATGCTTATGTGAGTATGCATTTAGTCTCGTATGATAAAATATTAACTCCTTGAGGAAAAAGACTGTTTCTTTTTTGTCTTTGTAGTCACAATGCTTGGCACATAGTATGTGCTTAATCAGTACTTGTTGTTTGATTACATGGACAGCAATGAATTGCCACTACAGCTCCATCATCAGATTTTCTGGAAAGGGGTCTGTAAATGCAAAACATAAATACAGGAAACTGTCCAGGGGAAAAAGTGGTTCAAAGCAGCCATCTTTGTATATTTTGTTGTTTTTATTTTAAGGGATACTTTTAAGGGACATATAGTATTTTCAGGTACGTATTTTTCATGTTATAACTTGTTAGAGTTTCCCTTCTGAAATAAGTGATTCTAGTAGCTTGCTGCAGTCTTAAGTGCAAATATAATTATTAAAATTATGTCTTGAAAGTATTTTAAAATTAGGGACAATTTTTCTGAGATTATAGTATGAGGTAATAGAAAACATGTTTAAAGAAATTTGAACCGCATTAATAATTCACATTTATTTGGTATTTTAAAATTTATGTGAGAAAACAGTTCTATGATGGAGGCAGTGCAAGTTATTTTTCTTTATTATTTATCAACTTGAAAAACATAATGAAACATTCATATTTTCCTATACAAAGATGATCAGACTACATATAAAGCTGTGAATCTCTACTACATATGGATTTGTTTGAATATTTCATATTTAACATAGTAATTCTAGCAGTTTTTTATTATCTTTATCCCCTTCTGAACTTTCTGCTATTCTCTTCTGTTTATTTTAAAAATGATTTATTGATTCTCTTTTCTTTCTTTTCATATTTTATTATCACTGTCTTTCCCCTGAAAAAAAAAGAAAAAAGAAAAAAAGCTCTTCATGATGACACGTAAGTGTAGTCACGCACAACAGAAACCAATCCTGCGTTGTCCCTGTCTGAAAATAGAGTTCTTTTTCTCTTCTAGTTCATCATCTCTGCTAAAATATCGTAAACATGATTCATTTGAGTCTTCTGGAGTCCTGACTGGTCATTGCATTGATCATAATTTTTAAGTCTTTCACAACTGTGTTAGTCATTGTTCATACACTTCCTCCCATGTTTCTTTGAATCTGTCCCTTTAAATCATAATATTTCATTACATTTCTGTACCATCATTTGTCCAGCCATTCTCCAGTTTTTGGACATTTACTTTGTTCCTAGTTCTTTGCTACAAGAAAAAAGTTTATTAATGTGTTTGTGCATATGGGTTCTTTTCTCTTCCTTTGGTCTCTTTGTGGTCTAAATCTGGGTCAGAGTCACAATTTAGTGATTTTTTGGGTAGTTCCAAATTGCTTTCCAGATGGTCGCATTACTTCATAGCACCAGCAGTATTGCATTAGTATATCTGTCCTTCCCATAGCCCCTCTAGCAATTGTCATTTAAGTTTTTGCTATCTTTGACAACCAGATATGAAGTAAAATCTCTGAATTGTTTTATCTTGCATTTTTTTTTGTTGTTGTTGCTCTTTGGAAGGTAGGGCAATTGGGATTAAGTGACTTGCCCAAGGTCACACAGCTAGCTAGTTTTGTGTTAAGTGTCTGAGGTTGGATTTGAACCCAGGTTCTCCTGACTCGAGGGCCTGTGCTCTATTTACTGCGCCACCTAGCCACTCCCAACCTTGCACATTTCTTATTAGTATTTTGTAGCATTTTTAAAGTCTAGTTGTTTTGAAAGCTTGCCTTCAGAAAATTCCTCTTTGTATCTTTTGATAATTTTTCTATTGAGGAATGGAGCTTTTTCTAATGTATTTGTATCTATTACCATGTGTATATATGGACCTCAGACCTTTTTCAGAGAAATTTGCTGCAAAGATTTTTTTCCCCCTAATTAATGGTTTCCCTTCCAGTTTTAATTACATTGATTTATTTGTATAAAAATTTTTCAGTTTTATGTAATACCAATTGTCTGTTTTATCTTGTGATCATTTTGTTTGGTCAATAACTCTTTCCCATCTATATAATTATCATCATCATTTTAGATAAGGAAACTGAGACTCAGAAAGATTAAGTGACTTGGCAGTGGTTACGCAGCTAGTAAATGCACTCATTAAATGGTGGAGCAAGGATTGGAGCCCAATCCTAGTAATATAACAACAGGTATTTACAGAGCTGTCTTTAAAAAAAATTTTTTTTGGAGGGGATAAGGTAGGGCAATTGGGGTTAAGTGACTTGCTCAAGTATTTGTGTTGTGTCTGAGGCCGGATTTGAACTCCGGTCCTCCTGACTCCAGGGCTGGGTACTCTATTTACTGTGCCACCTAGCCACCCCATACAGAGTTCTTTAAAGTTCTCCTAGCATTTTAATACATCTTTCACTACAACTTTATAAGCTAGGTGCTATAGATAAATATTTTCTCCATTTTTTTCAAATGAGGAAATGGAACCTTAGAAAAG
Source organism: Pseudocheirus occidentalis (assembly GCA_028646575.1). Classification (NCBI taxonomy): domain Eukaryota; kingdom Metazoa; phylum Chordata; class Mammalia; order Diprotodontia; family Pseudocheiridae; genus Pseudocheirus; species Pseudocheirus occidentalis. Next base: position 104,473,249 of record CM053596.1, read on the forward strand.
TTGGAGTGACATGACTAGTCATGCAGCTAGCAGTTGTCAGAGGCAATATTCAGAACCAAGTCTTCTTGACTTGAATCCCCTCTCCATTACACCACAGTGTGTTTCCCGAGGAAGATGGCAGTACACAGGAGTTCTTTGCACTGTATCACGTAACTGCTGTATTTATGCATAGCTCTTTAGCAACACATCTGTTTCAGAGAATGAAGAACCATTATTGTTCTTTTTTTAAAATTAAATTGTAATTATTTATTTTTAAACAAAAGATCCACCTTCTCTCCCTCACATTTCTTTTATTGTCTTTATAATATTATTGTTAGTGTATAAATTGTTTACTTGGTTCTGCTCTACATTAGTTCATATAAAATGTTTCCAGATTTTTCTGAAACTGCCTCTCACATAATTTCTTTTTTCTAATATTTTATTTATAATTTTTGCATCTATATTCATTAGGAAAATTGTCTGTAATTTCCTGTTTTGACCCTTCCCAGTTTTAAGTATCAATACCATATTTGTGTCATAAAAAGAATTTGGTAGGAATCTTTCTTTACCTGTTTTCCCAAGTAGTCTGTATAGTATTGGAATATATTTTTCTTTAAATGTTTGATAGAATTCACTTGTAAATTCATTTGACCCTAGAGATTTTTTTCCTAGGGAGTTCATTGATGACTTGCCCAATTTATTTTTCTGGAATGGAGTTATTTAAATATTTTATTTCTTCTTCTAATATTTATCTGTTTCACTAAGATTGTCAAATTTTTTGGCATACAGTTGGGCAAAATGGTTCCTAATTATTTTAATTTCCTCTTCATTGGTGGTGAATTCACCCTTTTCATTTTTGATACTGATAATTTGGTTTTCTTCTTTCTTTTAATCAAATTAGCCAAAGATTTTTCTGTTTTATGGTTTTTTTTCATAAAACCAGTTATTAGTTTTATTTGTTAGTTCAATAGTTTTCTTAATTTCCATTTTATTAATCCCTCTTTTGGTTTTCACTATTTCTGATTTGGTATTTAATTGGAGATTTTTAGTTTGTTATTTTTCTAGCTTTTTTATTTGAATGCCCAATTCATTGATCTCCTCTTTTTCTAATTTATTGCTGTAAGCATTTAGAAATATAGAAACTTCTCCTAGGATCTGCTTTCATTGCATCCTGCAAGTTTGGGTGTATTGTCTCATTATTGTCATTCTCTTGGATGAAGTTATTGATTGTTTCTATGATTTATTGTTTGGCCCATTCATTCTTTAGGATTAAATTAGTTAGTTTTCAATTAATTTTTAGTCTGTCTTTCCATGGCCCTTTATTACATCATGATTGGCATTTAATATTTTTCTCTTTCTGCATTGGATTGTGAGGTTTATATGCCTGGTCAGTTTTTGGGTAGGTTCTGTGTATCACTGAGAAAAAGGTATATTCCTTTCTGTCCACACTTCAGTTTTCTCCAGAGGTCTACCATATTTAACTTTTCTAAAGTTTTATTCACCTTCTTAACTTCTTTCGTGTTTATTTTGTGGTTATATTTATTTATTAGTTTTGCTATCTATCTCTTCCTGTACTTCCTTGAACTTCTCTAAGAATTTGGATTCTGTACCACTTGGTGTATATATGTTTAGTGATGATACTGTGTCATTGTCTATGGTGCCTTTTAGCAGGATGTAGTTTCCTTCCTTAACTCTTTTAATGAGACCTATTTTTGCTTTTACTTTGAGATCAGGATTACTACCCCTGCCTTTTTTTTGCTTCAGCTGAAGCATAATATATTCTTCAAATTTTTATCTTTATCCTCTGTGTATCCCCCTGTTTTAGATGTGTTTCTTGTAAACAACATAATGTAGGATTATGGTTTTTAATCCATTCTGCTATCTGCTTCTGCTTCTGCTTCACATGATTTCTTAAAGCACATTAATATTCCATCACATTTATATACCATAACTTATTTAGCCATTCTCCAGTTGATGGGTACCCTCTCAATTTCCAGTTCTTTACCACCACCAAAAGAGCTGCTATAAAAATTTTTGTACGTATAGGTCCTTTTCCTCTTATTTTGCTCTCTTTGTGGTATTGATGTAGTATTTCAATGAACATCGTTTAATACTCACTCATTATTGGAACTGATTCTAAATAATCAAAATAAATTTAAAACCAGATAATACTGCATATGGTCTTATGGTGAAACATGAGAATGAATACCATATTTGCTCCACATTGACATTTTGAAACTCTTTGTAAATTTTCAGTATTTAAAACAGTTCCATAAGCTGTTGAAAATTCCTGGAGCCATTAAGAGTGATGTATAAATAAATAGATCTCTGAATGGATTAATTCACTCAGTAAATGTTTATTTAGTGCTTACTACAAAAACATTTCAGAGCTTAATAAAAATTGTAATTGTTATTATTCCTACTTATGTATGATACTGTGCTAGTTACTTGGTGAGATCCAAAATCTAGCCCAGAGGATCATCATAAGAGTTACTGAACAAATGCAAGTCAGTACATCTAGTGAAAGGACATGTCAGTGTGACCAATAGGTAGAGGCTCAGAAAAGATAAAATGATTGGAGGTATAATACAGGAGGTAGAACAGAAATAGCTAGGTTTACTGTGATTAAGAAGGATTAATCACACAAAAGTTAAGAGAAAGCTTATAAAACCACTCAGTTTTGGCATGAAAGGAATAATAAAAAGTAAAATAAGTAGCTCCAGCAAGATTAAGGCAAAGAATGTATTTGTAGTTCCACTTTTTAGTTTCTTGCTATTATGAAATTATATAAACCTAAATGTATGTAACATCAAATGTTGGTTAATGACCAAGTACTGTTAGGTGCAATAAAAAGGGAGTAGTTTTCTTTGTACATCCTCCTCCGCCCCCTCCAGTTTTGAGAAGAAAATGAAGAAAATTAATATCCTGCTTATACGCACCCCCTCATGGCACACATACCTTTTATTCTACTTCTAAAGAGCAGTTCCTACTTGAGGTAGGCTACTTTAAGCAAAAAGAGCTTTGTTGTTGCCTGGGCAAGATTGAAAGATAGGAGGCTACTCTGGTTAGAAGAATGGCAAACGTATCCAGTATATATTCTTTTTATCATCTTGTTTATCTTTGCATGTTAGAATCAGACCAGGGCTAGGAATGTAGGACTTTGGCCCTTCCCTGTTATACCTCCTGTGTACCTCCTGACCATTCTGCTCTTGTGACATATAAATTGGAAAGGAGAGAACATCTTAAACATAGTCAACAGTCAATGTCAATAAACAGAAGTACCCACTGAGCCAGGCACTGCGCTGAACACTGGGTATACAAATACAAAAAAGAAAGATGGTCCCATCCATCCATTTATAATCTAATGGGAGAAGACAGCACACAAGAAAGCTGAAAAGTGTAGTGGGCTAAGTAGGGCAAACAGATATTATGGAAGATTGTCATGCAGAAGAAGGATTAGATTTGTTTGATTCTGAAAGATAGTTTAGCAGGTGAATGGAAGTTAGCAGGAGACAGATTTCTGTACAATATAATGAAAAACATCACCACCTCATGAGGGTGGTGAACTCCCTGTGATTGAATGCCTTCAAGCTGGATGGTGGCTTGTTGTGAATGTTATAGAGGAGATCCCATGCTTTTTGTAGGGGTTGGAGTCCTGAGGCTCCTTCCAACTCTGATGTATGATTTCAGCCCCTTTTATGTTCAAATCTTATACCTCTTGCATTGTGTACAGTAGGTGCTAAATAATGTTCATTGAGAATTCTCTGGAGGCATTCAGAGGCTACATAGCCATGGGCCAGGGATGTTGTAGAAAACACTGGAGATGGGGATAAGAGGTTGGACTTAATTTCCAAGGTTATTTCTGTCTCTCACTCCCTCATCTCCTACTCAGATTATGGAATGATTCATAAGCTCATAACCCTCTCATTTTACAGAAGAAGAAACTGATGTTTATTAAAAATCTTCCCAAGATCACAAGTAGCAAGTGGGAGATCTGGGATTTGAACTTATATCTCCTGATTTTAAATCTAGCGCACTTTCCACTGTACCATGCTCTATCCTTCTTTATTTCTGCCCATGCAGAACTTCACAAACAATAATATTTTGCTCTAAAATGAATAATTGCTATAGAAAAGGGAGAAATATTAGGAGATTTAGGTTATTTTTCCTCCTCTTAATGTGGATCTGGTATTTCTTAGTAAATGACGATGAAAATCTCAAAGAATAGTGAGGATTGCTAAGGATATTAACCATATTGGGACCTAGTTGCTTACATAGTGACATTTTCCTCTTCCCTCTCACTAAGTATTGGAAGAAGTTATATGAATAAATGATAAAATGCATGCCTATAATTTTCCTTGGGAATTTTTAAAAACTTACCAAGGATTACTTTTGCAGTAAATTAGGTTGCAAGGTTTATAAATTAATCATTTAAAAAAAACCCAACTTTTTTTTTTTACTGTTGTAAAATAGTATCTTGGAATACTGTAGTGTATATATTGTAGCATCTTGGCTTGAGATACTATGGTATATACCCCAATAGAAAAGGTTCTTGTGATAAAAAAAATTAAAATTCAGACTGGCAAATAGGTCATGTGGTACCCCTCCGCATCATTTTAACCAAATTGTCTAATTGATGGCCTATAAGGATTTTTTTTTTTTTTGCCTAAAACTTATGTTTATTGTAGCAATTTAAAATTGAGTGATTAAATCTTATCACTCTCACCTGGACTATTGCAATAGTTTCCTTTTTGGTCTCCCTGCCTCAGATCTTCACTGTTCAGACCTTCTTCAATGCAGTTGTCCCCATTTATCATTCCTGAACTCCTTAAACTTCAGTAGCTCCCTGTTGTCACTAGGCTAAAATATAAATTTCTTTGGGCTTTAAAGCCCATCGCAACCTGACTTCAATCTGCCTTTTCAACTTCACTGTTTATCATTCCCTTTCATGGGTGACCTGATCTGGGAAGATATATCTGAGTGTCTCATTAAAGATTGTTTGGCTTATTTCTTTCCAACAAACAGTAAACAAGTTAGAACAGTATAAAGCGAAGAGAACAGATATACCAAAGAAGTTGCAGTAGACTGTTAGTCCCCTTCCCGCATGCTAATGTTTAGTCAAGCTGGCTTTCCACTTCATGTCTTGTTCATGACACCCCATGTTACATTTGTGTACTTTTGTTGTGAGTGCCACCGGAGCCTGTCATCTACTTCCTTTTCATCTCTTTTTTTTTTTGGAGGGCAGTTGGGGTTAAGTGACTTGCCCACGGTCACACGGCTAGGTTTTTTTTATGTTAAGTGTCTGAGGCCGGATTTGAACTCAGGTTCTCCTGACTCCAGGGCCGGTGCTCTATTCACTGCGCCACCTAGCCGCCCCTTCATCTCTCTTTTTAAAGAATCCCTTGTTTCCTTCAAGACTTACATCTTTTACACAGTGCCCTTCCTGATCTGCCCAGTTGCTAGTGCCCTCTCTCACTAAACAATTTTCACTTTATTTTAAATATGTTTTGTATGTACTTCTTCATATATATACACACACACACACATATTATCTCTCCTGATAGAATATAAGATTTTGTATTTCTATCTCTGGCACAATGCCTACCACATAGAAGGTTTGCTTTTAAAATCCTTGTTGATTCCTTATCACAGTATACATGATGAAGGCTTGATTTGCCTTTGTAGCTGATGTGTGGCATCTAGTGAAACAATAGATCTAGGATCAGTTATTTAATTTTTTAGTTCTAAGTAGGGACAAGTAAGAGACTCTTGGCAGGATGAATAAAAAATGGGAATGGGAATGGTATGAAAAAAAGACAGAGAAAATAAATAGGTAGATTTGGTATAGAGTTGAAAAACTTTATTGATGATACTTTTAGACATTATGAAGTACCCTGGAACTCATGAAATTTGAAGATGCACTCATTGCTTCCAAGCCCAATAATGCTGCAAAGATGGTATGTTGTATATTAACCATTTAGCCCCCAAATGTAGGTTAAAAGATTAACACTATAATAGATGTAAGAAGGCAAGAATATTGGTAAATAGCCATTAAAAGAGTTATTGGGATAGAGTTAAAATAGAGTAGGTGAACGGATTCTGTTCAATTAACTTGATATTGTGCTTTTGACAAATTAACAAAAAAGTGATGCTTGTAGATTACCTCAAGAAACCGTTTAGAGGGGTAGATGAGCAACAGCTTTGGCAGAGGTGCTGAAATGGATGTGGAAATTGAAGGACATTTTGATAAATAAAATTTATCATCTTAGCAACTGGAGAGCAAATGTCATCAAGTACTTGGGTGTCAACTTAAATAGCAGCACTTATATACACTTGTGGAACCAAATTACAGTTCAGGAATGGATGATTATAATGTTGTTGGCTAATGCCTTATTTTTAGTTATGCTGTTTGAAGAACAGATTTCTCTGAGTAGCAAAAATATAATAATAGTAATCATGGAGAATACATTGTCCGCCACAGTCGGTTTTGATGGTGGTAGAGTTGTCTGAACTGTTTCCTTCTGTGTTCACCCTCCCACCATCTTAACTTAGAAAATTCTAGAAGACTGAAGGAGAGGGTTTATAGGAAAGAAAACCCAACAATGCAGGAATATGAGATAATTTCTTGCCTTGAAGTTTGCTTGTAAAAACAAACCTTTTTCTTTTGAATTCAGACTTGCCTCTTGGTGATGATTTGGAAGATGAAAATGTATCTCAGATTGTATTGGCAGAGATTGTTGGTGACATGATCTGGGAAGACATGTCTGAGTGTCTCATTAAAGATTGTTTGGTTTATTCCATTCCAACAAACAGCAGCAAGTTAGAACAGTATGAGGAGGTAAGAACAGAGATGTGAAATAGATTTCAGTAGACTGTTAGTTGCTATACATATATTTTTTTCCTTCATAATTTGTTATAAATTAAGAGGATATTTAAATGAATTAAATGATTATGAGCAGAGTGAAATTCCTTATATTTTTCCCCACATGGTTTTTCCTACCCCTTTTGGACATATATTTTCCTAGTTATAGAGTTATTAATTAAAGCCTTTTAAATACTGATCACTTTTAATGCCTTCCAGTTATGAAAAATATATTGATTTCATTATTTCCTAGAATACCAAAATGTACCCGTGCATTTTATAGACCTTTGCAACCTTGAAACTACTTAGAAATTTCAATCAAGGATGTTCACATATAGTTTAATTCTGGAAAAAAAGGTTCTAAAATAAACAGACCTATGAGTTCACACATTCTCTCCATGTGCAGGAGAGTTTTGAATGAAATTTTTCTTTGTTTTGCTTTTTCATTTTTCAGCCTTCCTCTATTTCTTTTTCTTTGTCTTAGGTGATACAGTCCACTGAAGAGTTTGAAAATGCCCTTAAGAGTATGAGATTTTTAAAAGGAGATACTACTGATTTGTTGAAATATGCCCGAAATATCAATTCTCATTTTGCTAACAAGAAGTGCCAAGATGTGATTGTGGCAGCAAGAAACCTAATGACTTCAGAGATTCACAACACTGTAAAGGTGCCAGTGTTAGTTTTTATGGTATATTTGGGAAGCAGCTAATTGGTGAAAGAAGTCAGTTTATAGTTCTTAAGGTTTTGCTCAGGCTGGTATGATATTTAGAAATTTATTTCAGTATACACATGTGACAGATTTGCATAGGCCTTATACAGTTATGAAGTCCCTTGATTACAGCATTTTGAAATAAACAAGCCCCATCAGCACTTAGGTTTATGACTGTTAAAAAGGAAATCTTTGTGGTTTTTGTATGTGTGGTACTAAAAATGACCCTGAAAGAGCCTTAAAAAGTATAACTTAACATTCAAGATCACTTAGCTCCTTCACATCCTGCACATTTTTTTCCTTCAGTTTTAATTTCTCAATCAGATATCTGTTGAGTGGCTATTATGTGCTGGGTACTTCTTAAAGCCAATTTTGTTAAAGACACAGCTTAGGATAAAGAGGAGTTTCTTTGGTTAGATTTATTTTCATTGGATTAGTTTTTATTTCCACCATATATGTGGTAGAGGTCTTCTGCATGATCTGCTTCAGTCTTTCCTTCCCACTTTTTTGTTACTACTCTCTCATTGTTCCTCTCTAGCATAAAATACTCAGTAAGCTATTTAAATTATTTTACTATAGTTTGAAGGCATGAATTATTTTTTTAAAGTTTATTTATTTAAGTTTTTAACATTCAGTACCACAAGCTTTTGAGTTTTAAATTTTCTCCCTCTCCTCTTCCCTTTCCCTGAGACAGTGTGCAGTCGGATACAGGCTCTACACGTACATTCATATTAAACATGTTTTCATATTAGTCATGTTGTAAAGAAGAATTATAACCAGTGGAATGAAACACAAGAAAGAAGAAACAAAACAAAACAAATAAAACAGAGAGCAAATAGTATGCTTTGATCTGCACTCAGACTCGATAATTCTTTCTCTGGATGTAGATAGCGTTTTCCATCATGAATCTTTTGGAACTGTCTTAAAACCTTGCATTGCTGAGCAGAGCCAAATCTATCAAAGTTAGGTGTTGCACAGCGTGGCTGTAACTGTATACAGTGTTCTCCTGGTTCTGCTTTCTTTACTCAACATCAGTTCGTATAAGTCTTTCCAGGTTTTTCTGGAGTCTGCTTGTGTGTCATTTCTTTTGATGTAATAGTGTTCCATTACATTCATATAGAGGGTATGAATTATAGAAAGAACAGGATAGATTGCAGATATGAAACTGTGTTACTTTAGCTTGACATATGTATTCATGTAGGTGAGGTTTTTAAAGTGGTTTTACTTGGTCACAAAAAATAAGGTTATTTCTTTTCTGGACCTCCAGTCTACCCTTCAGTCCTAGGTCAAAACTGCTATCCTCGAAAGCTGCTCTAAATTCCTCTGACCTGGGTTACATTGAACTGGGTTGTCTTTTCTCTGGGGATAGAGAATAATTATAGATCCCCAAAGTTGATTCCATTGCAGTAATTCTTCATCCTTTATAAACTTCTTCTATGTTTCTGTCTTTCATGACCTTGCTCTACAACAGTTTCCCTTTTCTATCTCCAATTTCCCTGAAAAATTTGTTCAGAGCTCAACTCCATGTTCATCACCTCCTGGAGTTCCCATTCTCAAATCCCTTAATGAACCGCCCCTCTAGCTTCCTCAGACTCATCTTTTTCAGCTGTATACCTTCTAATCTAGTTTTTCTCTTCAAACAAGAATTTTTGCAACTTAAATCATATTTCATTTACTCTAGCTCTGCTTGTATTTGAGTTTCTTGAACTACATATTATTTAAGGGTGGAATAGTGCAAATAAGTAAACTTTTCAGATGAAACTAGCATACAGTTGAGGAATAGTCCATGTAAATATTTTGGACGATTAATGCCATATTATAAGATGATAATGAATAAAACATTAGGCCAACTGTAGCTTTAATGATATAGCAAGATGATTCCTGAAGATTCTGTCCTTATGTAGGGACAGAATATCCTTCATGAAAAGCTGGGCCAGTTTCATAGCTTTACATTCCTAAATCATTACGGATAAGAATGTCTGTATTCTATACTATTAAGGGGGTTTGCTTGTTTCATAATGACAGCTTCAGCCCCGTGATTGATAGTCATTAAGACCCAAGTGTACTTATTCAGATTGAAAATTACCTTATAGAAACCATGACTTTTTCACCTGCAGGGTATCCTGCCACATTGTATGCTTGTTTTTGAATTACTTTGTAGACACTGAATATTTTATATTTCAATCTTAGATCAGTCCAGAGTCTAAGATAACTTTGCCAGAATTACCAGCCCTTGATGAGGGTAACAAGCTCAAAATGCAAAACGTCTCCAAAAGTCTGCACAATGAAATGATGAATTTAGGCACTGAAAATAAACTGGGTGAGCATTCTTTCTCTTTGCCAACATGCCGGATCAGTGAATCTGTGGAGAAACTGATGGAGCTGGCCTATCAGACTTTATTGGAAGCAACAAGCAGTAGTGATCAATGGTAAGAGTTCTGAATTTTTTTCAGAAGTTTTTGACTTGTTTGAAACTGATATCTAAATTAGAAGTGTATTAAAAAGAAAGTTATTTGGAGTTTTATACTTGGGGCAAGACAGAAGTCTCTTCCTTACTTAAGATTAGCCTTCTGGGCCCCCCAGCCAGTGACCACACGAAGCCCCAGCCAGTGACCACATGAACTTCCTTCTCTTTGCCATTGCTTAGGATTTCTACCTTAAGGGAAAATTTTACTTGTTCCCACCCAGTCATGTCAGTATTCCCAGTCTCCCATCTGTCTCCTTTCTCTGGTCCCCTTTATCCCAGAGCATCTAGGAGAGAAGAAAGATGGTGTGGTGACCTACAACCTCATCATGACTAGAAAGTGACTCCATACTGGCCAGGGTGTCCATCCCTCTGTAGCTATCCACCAAGCAGTTGATGGCACAGTTGGATATAATGCTGGGCCCTGAATCAGGAAAACTTGAGTTCAAATGTGACTTGAAATACTTAATAACTGTGGGTCTGGGCAAATCACTTAACCTTTCTTTGCTTCAGTATCCTCACTTGTAAAATGGGAATCAAAATCTTTTTGTGAGGATCAGATGAGATAATAATTTTAAAATTTCTCAGCGCTGTGCCTGGCTCATAATAGGTGCTTAAGAAATGTTTATTGAGTTGAATTGAGATAATGAGTTCAGTTCCATTTCTATCCTTACTCTGTGGACACAAGGTTGGCACATGAATGCGCTATGGTTGTTTCTGAGCTATTAGCGTACTTTTAAAAGTACATTTTAAAAGCAGTAAATTTTGAGCGATCAGGTTAAAGAGCAAGAGAGACATAGACCTTGTTGTCTAGGGCCCATTATTCTCTATTCAGCGCGTCCTAAAATGTGTTCCACATTTACCACAGAACTTCTTAGTTTTTTTCTACTCTCCTAGCTAAAGAAAAGAAATGGTTCCTCTTAGACCAGATTGAATTACAGGCTAAGTTTGCAAAAGCTTGGATCTATGTGTTCTAGTTATTGTTGTTTTGTATGCAAATAGTAACAATCCATTTTGATTAAGGTTCAGTTTTGATTAGGGTTTGACTTTGTCAATCTGTTGTTATCCCTGGATTTCTATTTCAGATACTTTTGTACACTGGCCTTCTTTAATCTTGAGCTTCTCTAGAATGCACACTCATACCAAGGTGTAGGCAATTAATTGTTAATTAGCTCTGTTCTGCTCCAGTTTGGCAGGTAGGGAAGGGACAGCTATTCTGTCCACATATCAGAGCATATTTATTGACATTTCTTTAGTTTAATCATGGCTGTCGTATCCTTAGACCTCTCTAGAATCTGCAGTATCTGGCTTGTTGGAAAGGAGGGAGGTGCGGAGGTTGGTGTTCTGATCTGGTAGTATACACAAAGCTGAACGTTGCCCTTTTATGAATTTTAATAATGGCTTGAAATTGGAGAGAAGATGCTTCAGAGTCCATATTGGAAATGTTAGTTCATCCTTTTGCATTGTGGGATGAGGGAGAACGCTGGATGCTGAAAGTCAGACTGCTACTGAAAGAGCCAAACGAATGCCTTTATTGATGCTTTGCCCTTTACAGTTAGCGTCAGTGGGAAGGTGACATTTGCTTGAGGCTTAGCTCCATTTGTTACTGAAAAGATACTTACTCTGGGTGCCGGAGGACACAGAATGATGGAGAGAAAGGAGGTTTGGGGTCTCTAATGCATCCATCGAAATTGTTAGCAAGTTGAGGTTAGTTAGCAAGTTGTGACTGGCAATTTATATCTAGCTAGGTTAGCCGTGCTCCCAAGCAGTATCCAGTCAACTATGCTTTGCAATTGGAGTCTCCCCTGGGCCGATGACTGTTGGTTCAGATACGCTTTATTGCAATTAAAAAAAAAATTTCAACACATCATTAGGAATGAGCAGATTCCATTTTCCCTGAAATGATTGCATTTGGAAAAACTGCCTTTCATTTAAATCATTCTTTTCTCTCTCCAGTGCCGTTCAGCTTTTCTACTCAGTGAGGAATATCTTTCATTTGTTTCATGATGTTGTGCCAACATATCACAAGTAAGTACGGAAGAGGAAGAGAATCTTGTGCCTTGTGCTGCATCCTAAGTGTACCCCTGAAAAGTTTCTGTAAATCTCTTTCTGTCAGGTCATGCTTTCCCTTTTCTCCTTGACACGTTGGTTCAGGTATTTGTTCTCATGGACGAGATCTTGGTTCCAGGGCTTTATTAAAAAAAAAAATCATACTTAAGAAAAGCAAGCCCTTTAAAAGCACACACACTGAAAGGAAAAGTGATCAGCCTCAGTACATGCCTGAGAGTTTCAGGCATCACACACATGGGTTGTTCAGGCTCCTTACCTCTTCTTCCATTTGTGCTGTGCCCATTTCATGGCCATTTCTTGGCTCCTACTGCATTCACTTCCATCACTGGGAGGATATAGGGAGAAAAGGAAAACCCAGGTCTCAGATACTGCTTGTATATATATATATATATATATATATATATATAGTTCTTTGTATATATATATATAGTTCTTTGTATTCCTCTAGTGTCATTTTCTATGCAATTCAAAGTATTTTCTGTTTGTTCCTGAGAAAGTTGCTCTCCCCTACTTTGGGGAGAGCAACATTATATAAAAATACTCATTTACATTTATTGCTATGAATAAGAAGTAATGTTTCAGAATGTATTTGGATTTTTAGGAACACTGGCTGGTTATATCCTGCCAATTAAGTTTTATTCTGAGCCTCAGTTTCTTTTTCTGTAAAATGTTGGGGTTGGACTAAATTTTTTTCAAGGTCCTTTCTAGTTTTAAATCTGTATGTGGGAGATGTGCCAGTTGAGTGAGGCTGGGTAACCACTTTTAAGGAATGTCGTTAACTTAGACTCATGATTTTGGTACAAGGTGAACTAGATGACCTGTGAAATCTCTTTCTATCTTGGATTCTCTGATTTAAAAAAAAATTAATAATACAGTTCTAAAATCTTTCAGTTCATGTGGTGAAGCATCTTGAAGAGGTCAAAGGATAATGTCTCTGAAAGCAATTGTTGGTTTGAAGATTCTCAGTAAATGCAAGTTAGGGATGTCTGTGAAAAAGTGGGAAGGTACAGGGAAAAGAACACTAGCTGTGGAGCCAGAAGACTAGGATTCAGCCCCAATTCTGACACCTCTTTACTTTGAAGTAACAGGGAAAGCATTTAATTTTGCTGAGGCTCAGTTTCCTCATCTGTAGAATGGACATTGCTTGCATGACCTAGCTAATAGATTTATTGTAGGTAAGGTACTTTGTAAACCTCTAAGCTCTTATATAATAAATGGGGACTGTTATTATTGTCAGTAATAATTTTGAGGTTTTTTTGATGTCTCATTACTCTCATTCCATCCTTCATTATTTCTTCCATCAGTCTGTAGAGGGCACCACCTACCTTCTAGTTTACAGATTTACAACTTTAGATTCCTCCTTCCTCTTCTTTCTCCTTCAGTCCTCTGTCTCTAATCGTGTGCCAAATCTAGTCTGTTCTCCCTGCACAAGGCCTCTTGCATTGATGCCCTTATTTCCAGTTACACAGCTGTCCCCATAATTCAGGTCCTTCATGCCTCCTGACCAGACTCTTGTGATCATTCTCCCTTGCACTCCCTACCTCAAATCTTCCCCTTCCCCAGCCTGTCTTCCACATGGCTTTGAGAGTGGCATTATTCAGGCTCAGGCCTGGTCATGTAACTTGCCTGCTGAAAAAACTTCAGTGGCTTGTCATTATCTCTGTGATAAAATCCTAGTTCCTCTGCTTGGCATTTAAAGTCCTTCACATCATGATTTCACTCTTTTCAGACTAATCTGACTGTGTTCCACCCCTCCTGGCCTTTAATGTTGCTTGATACCATTCCCTCTCTTCTCTTTGTGCACAGACTGCCTCCCATGCCTCAGTTTCTGTCTCTCTCAACATCTTCCTGTAATCCTTAACTGCCTTCAAGGCTTAGCTCAGGTTCCATTTCTTATGCCAACTCTCTTCTCTTGTTCTCAGTTGTTAGTTCTCTCTCCTCCTTAAGTGATTTTACATTTATACACACAAAGAGATGTGGAGCTTGAAGGACTGTAGAGGCCATTTAGAACAACATCCTTCCAATTTACAGATGTAACTTGGGCCCCATAAGTTAAGTGACTTGTCCAGGGTTTACAGGAAGTAATTGATGGTGACAGAATTTGAGTCCCATGTTGTCTGACTTTATAAATAGTGATTCCTTTCATTTTTACCCATGGTAGATAGCCTCAGGTTTCAGCTTTAATCCTGGCCAGCTTCCTTGGAAAGTTTCTGTGGAGGCTGGAGGATTAGGGAGCTGGTACTTTAAGTTTAGGACCTCTGGGGGAGGAACTGGCTACAGTTTGTGTGTGTGTGTGTGTGTGTGTGTATCTATATATTTATATCTGTCTACCTGTCTACTTATCTCTATCTATCTCTTATCTCTATACATATATTGAGTATGTCTACTTGTGTACATGTTATATCCTTCCAGGAGAATGTAAGCTTCCTAAGAGCAGGATCTTTTATTGTCTTTGTTCCCCCAGCACAACACCAAGACACATTGCTGTGACTTGTAAGTAAGTGCTTAAAAACTACTCACTGGGTTGAATAATGCCCAGTAAATGCATTGCATTTTCCCTTTGAGGATTTTTTTTCCCCCCACTGTCTTGTATATTCATTATTTTAAGACCTTTCTTGGAAACTTGCCAGATTCACCCTCCCACTTTTCTTCGCAGTTGTCTCAGTATGTTTTTAACTGTGTAAACAAACCATTCCTGTTTATCTGTTTAAAGATTGACTCTCCAGTAAAGTATCTGCAGCATAAATTAAAAAAAACAAACTAAAAATCCTCTCCCTTTTAGTCTTTGGATTTAATGACGTGTCAATAAAACTACTTCAAGCTCCTTAGAAAGAAGAATCATTTTGTAATGTAAGGAATTTGTAAGCCTGTATATCACTAAAAGGGGTGGTTCTAAAACAAGCATACCTGTTGTCTTACTGCAGAGGAGAAAATCTGTTTACCTTTAATTTTTGTCATATTTGCTTGAGTTTGAAGTTCTCATTGTGTCAGTCACTTAATCATTTGAATGAAAAGATAGGAAAGCCTTTGTCAGAGCCCAGATATTTATCTAGACATTTGATCTTGGTAGTATTTCTGTGGCTAGGAATATTCTTCACTCTTTAAATGCATTAAATTTCTCCTGGCTTTACTTGGAACATTTCCTAGATGTCTGACTACTGACTCTTAAGCTTTAATGTACTCTAAACTTAGAGTCAATTGAGAATTAATTCATTAAGTGTCTGCTGTTGTGGAAAATACAGTAAAAGTTTAATATCAGTTCTTGCCCTCAGGAAGCCAAAAATCTAGTTGAAGGGACAAGAAACAATTATTGACCAATTAAATGTTAAAGCCCTGTTAAACTGCCCATAATTGAAAAAGAGTTTAGAGAAGAGAGATGTCAACTTGTGTTAACAACTACATTTGCTTTATTAAATTGTAAAGGCCATCTTGTGCAACTTCACTGCATTCTTTTTAATGTAAATTTTTTTTCAATAAATATAAATCTACCTTTCCCTCCCATCTTTCTCTTCACCATTGAAAAAGAAAGAAAAATAAAATCTTTGTAGGAAATGTGCATAGTTGAGCAATAAATATTCCTATATTGTCCATGTCCAAAATACATACGTCTCAGTGTACATTTATTCCATCTCTTTCAGGAGGAGAGCAGCATATTAGGATTCCTCTGGAATTGTGGTTGATAGTTGTATTGATGAGAATTCTTAAGTCTTTCAGAGTTGTTTGCCTTTATGGTATGGTTATTATATAAATAACTCTGTTCTCCTGGTTCTTCTCACTTTACATTAGTGTCTACAGATCTTCCTAGGTTTCTCTGATCCATTTATCATTTCTTATAGCACAGTAGTATTCCATTACATTCATATACCACAGCTTATTCAGCCACTCCCCAACTGATGGACAGATCCCCTTAGTTTCCAGTTCTTTGCCATTACACAAGGAACTGCTGTAAATATATATCTCTCTCTCTTGCTGTCTGTTGATATATATTTTACATATGGGTCCCTTAACATATGGGTCTCTTTGGGATGTAATTCTAGTAGTATTGCTGGTCAGAGGGTATACACAGTTTAGTAACTTTGGGGCTTAGTTCCAGATTGCTTCACAGCATGGCCAAACCAGTTCATAGCTCCACCATTACTACACTAAAGTAGGTGTTTCCCCCAGACCTGCTAGCATTTATAATTTTTCTGTTTTTTAAGTCAATTCTGCCAATCTGATGGGTGTGATAGAACTTCAGAGTTGTCTTAATTTTCATTTCTCTAGTTATTGGTGATTTAGAGCATTTAAACTTCCAGTTCATGTCCTTTGACCATTTGTCAGTTGGAAACTCACTGCGCTCTTTGTGCAGAGCAGTCTAAGGATTTGTTTTCCTTATCATTTACTCTTATGTGACTAATGGTTGGTTTCTTTCCTCTCCCCACCTTCTTTCACTCAGGGAGAACCTTCAAAAACTTCCTCAGCTGGCTGCTATTCATCACAACAACTGCATGTACATTGCTCATCACTTACTGACTCTTGGGCATCAGTTCAGGTTGCGCCTTGCCCCTGTTCTTTGTGATGGCACAACTACTTTTGTGGACCTTGTACCAGGCTTCAGGAGACTGGGTAATTTAAACCTTTAATATCTTGAAGGCATGATTGATGGCATCAAACCTCAGCCTACCATCTTCGTAAATTACGAATGAGAGGGTTGGAAATGGGGTGGTGGTCCTGAGCTACATTAGAGAGTATATGGTGATTTAATTTGCAAGTGCGAATGGTTATTTAATTTTACAAAGTGAAGGCAGCCTTTGTAGCAGCATACTTTTCATGACATGATTTCATGGTACATTAGAGTTCCCAACTGCATTGCAGGCGTGCAGTGAATATACCAGATCAGAGTTATGTCAGCAGAATGACATGTAATGAAATTTGTATTGTGACAATTCCGTTAGCATTGTTGGTAATGGCATTCTAATGTCAGAGCTTGTTCTACTGCAAAACCCAGGAGAGCTTTCCCCCCCACCCCCTTAAGCTGTTCTTGAGATTATTAAAAATCAAAGGAAATGAAATGTGGTATAAACTAATATATTTGCTATAATGATAGCCTGACAAAAGCAGAAAATCTATACAGATCACTTAGTCTTTCAATTCCTGACTTTTCCCTTAGGTGGTGTAGAGATATCAGAATAATATATAGCCTCCCCTGATGTAGAAGGGGGGACTTGAGTAGCGATTTTTCTTTGATGATTCTGTCTGTGGGCAAACTAGTACAGATGGATTCTTTATTATACTGGGAGACAGTGGTTAATGCATTAGAAGTTAATTTTTGGTGAACTTCTTGGTAGATTTATGATGTTGTCTAGTGTTTGTCTTCAGATACACAGGGCAGGTCCTTAGCTTCTCTTCCCTCCCAGTTTGTTTTGCAACATGCAGTTAAGCAGCTTCCTCCTTTGTGTATTCTTTCTCATCACAGGGACAGAATGTTTTCTGGCCCAGATGAGGGCACAAAAGGGAGAGCTTCTGGAACGACTGTCAAGTGCAAGGAACTTTTCAAACATGGATGATGAAAATAATTATTTTGCAGCAAGCAGAGCAGTTCGGCAGGTGGGAGACCCCATAGCTAGCTTCTTTCTTACCCTCAGGGGGCCTTTTTTTATGTAACAGAAGATGAGAAAACCATATTCATTGGTGAATCTTCGTGTTTTTTATGACCACATTTAAGCCCTCTCCCTTTATTTTGTGGTCCTGTAGGGCCAATGGGATGGGATAATTTCTTTTTATCCAGGAGGGTGATTTATATGTATAAATTGGTAACTGTGAGTAATTGAAGGTCACATCAAGGTTTGGGGAGACTAGAATCAATAACTTCCAATTATGATTCATCTTCTCCTTCCTGCCCTATTCCAGGGACTTAAGGTTTCTTTTGTAATTTTTCCATCTATGATACAGGGCAGAAGTACATCAAGGTTAAGTATTTAAGAAATATGAGTTCTTGATTACATCTTTCTCTAGCTATGTGGAAGTGAGGCTTTAGAATATATTTTAAATTTGGATCTGAAAAAATTACTGAACCCCAAAGTAAATAAATGTGTCCTGCTACAGGTACTACATCAGTTAAAAAGACTTGGAGTTGTGTGGCAAGATGTGCTTCCAGTAAATATATATTGCAAAGCTATGGGGACCTTACTTAACACTGCCGTTGCTGAGATCATTGGCAGAATCACTGCCCTAGAGGTAAGTGCCATGCTATGGCTCACCAGGCGTCCAGATGAAGTGAGCTTTCCCTCCTTATTCATTTTGCCAAGGATAACGAGCAACATTTCTAGATTCTACCATCAGTAAAAATGACTGCATGCAATGTCTTGCATCTGCCCACATAGGTGATCTTTTCCTTTGTTTTAATTTTAAATTTGGCCCTCAATCTCCAAAAGATGCCTGTTCCATTCAGTTAGAATCATGTGTATATATCTATGGGGAAAATGATTAGGCTCTGCCAGCTGATGCCATTGAAGCATAAATTGCCTGAACACTTATTTGTAGTGTTCCCCACTCTGCAGCAAGCTGCGCCACATTCTACTAAAGAAATAGGCTTTTTCAAGTAGGCAAAATAAATTGCTGACAATCTGTTGAAACATATTTACATGTCATTCTAACTTAGGAATAGTGTCAGGAAGCTGATGAAACCTAGTGTCTGCAATGGTGTGCTAAAATTGGTTGGAATGATGTATTGTTTCAGTTAACGTACTTGGCTGACTGTGTCCACCAAAGATTCATCAAACCTTTTTCTCCACCTTCAGTGACCCACTTCTTTCCTTCTTCTTTATATTCCCTTTTTGTTCAATGCCAGGACATTTCTACCCAAGATGGCGACAGGTTGTACTCTTTGTGCAGAACAATAGTGGAAGAAGGACCGCAGGTGTTTGCACCATTACCTGAAGAAAATGAAAATAAGAAATTTCAAGAAGAGGTTCCTGTCTATGTGCCAAAATGGATGTCATTCAAAGAGTTGATGCTGCTGCTACAGGCAAGCTTGCAAGAAATTGGAGATCGGTATGTGTGACTTTTCTCTGGAGGCATGTACCCCCTTGTATTAATACCATTAAGCCATAGTGATTTGCTTTGCTCTTTGACTTTATCAAGACTTGAAAGCTTTTCCTTTTAAATAATAGTAGTTGAGTTCTTTCCTTTGGTCAGTTGTGTCCAACATCTCCTTACTGTTGCAGCCACCATCTTAGATTAGGTAATATGCAAAGCCATCTTTGATATTCTTTTGGTCCCTCTTAAATATTTGAGGATCTGACATGTGTAGGTAACGGGCAAGATCTTTACTACAGTCTTTTGGAACTTGAATGAACATGACTACTCCTTTGAATTAATTAAAAGGACTTCTCACTGTCATGAATATGAGTTATGTGTATGCAGTGTGTAAATTGCCTACCAGAGACTGCTGGACAATTTTTCTGCATGAGGTTCAATAAATTTCTAGAAGTAAGCACTGGATAGGTACCCTTCTACAAAAGGATTCACTGTTTATTTAATACTGAGAAAGACATTAGCAAAAGACAACTTCCTCTGTTGTTTGCTGTTCACCACCATTATTTAGTCTTGGTTATGTCCACTGAGTGTGTAGAGTGCAGCGTATGTTGTTATACAGTAGTTATGGTCCATTTACAAAGCCACAAATGCTTTTGCTGTCTTCTTGGCAGTCGCTCTCTAGGTATGTGTGTTACATACCTCTGCTGCTAAGACAACATATTGACTATCTTCAGAGGCTACTTCTCTGTTGGTTTAGGTGGGATGTATCTTGTGATTTGAGTTAGTCTTAGATTCTTCTTTCTTTGTAACCACCTTGGTGACTCATCTCCTTTTATGTGGCTATGGCAGACCAGTAAGCTTAGTTGTATCTGAACTAATTTCCTTAGATTCTCTATCATAGAAACATGTAAACAAAATTCCTACTTACTGTGTTAATGAACTTCTGATTAAACACTTACTAATTAGCAAAAGGTTTTGACCTACAAGTTTCTTTTGTTATTTACCAGACCGCTGTGGAAGGGAAAGATGACTTGGGAGGGACACAAGCTCCTATAGACCTTTAGGGGCATAAAACTGTTTGACAGCATCCGAAAAGCCAGTATTTTAGATCCTCTAGATCAGTGGTTCTCAACCTTCCTGATGCTGTGACCCTTTAATACTCATATGTGCGCATATCTGCATGTGGGGGGACCCTCCTGGAGATGGATAGAGGAGCGGTGTCTCGGTTCCTAAGATCATTGGAAATATGTGTTTTCTGATGGTCTTAGGCGACCCCCGTGAAAGGGTCGTTCGACCCCCAAAGGGGTTGCCATCCACAGGTTGAGAACTGCTGCTCTAGACCAAAGAAATGGAAGTATTTCTTGGATATTTTAGAAAAGCATTGTTTTTATCAGAAGAGTAGCAAAGACTTTTCCCCTCTTGACAACTTTTCTCCTTACTCTTGCTGTATTCGTTATGTTTCTGCAAAATTTTTATTATATAATCAAAATTGTTTTGTTTTTGCAGTCTCCTCTGTCCTTTAGTTAAACTCATTCTTCCTCTGACCATAGTTATTAAAGGTTTATCTCTTTCCATTCTCCTAATTTTTTTTTTCTGATATGACCTTTTACTAATAAGTGATTATCCATTTAGTATTTATTGTGGTATATGGTGTATACTTCTGGTCTAAGCCTACTTTCTGCCATACTGTTTTATACTTTTTAGTAATCCTTGTCTTGTGTTCTTGAGCTTATTAAACACTGAATTACTACATTCATTTGCTTCTAGGTTTCCTGTTGCTAGCCATGAGAGTTATCATAAACAAGGTCAGACAGAGTGATTTCTAAAGGAAAACAGACTGCCTCAGCTACATAATTTGTTGGCCTCTGTTCTCTTTCTCTAGTGACATCCTTATTTGCTTTATGCCCCTTTGCTTTTGACCCTCTTTAGAAATGCTTAGGGAGATCACAAGATACTCCTGTTTCTGGTTAAAACATGCACAGAACAGAACAAAGAAACCATTTCTGGTTGTTCCAATCTTGTGCATCCAGGAGGAAATTATTTTATCTTTTGTTTTCCAGGTGGGCTGATGGGAAGGGACCCTTGGCAACTGCCTTCTCCTCTGGTGAGGTGAAAGCTTTGATCCGGGCCTTATTCCAGAACACAGAAAGAAGAGCAGCTGCCCTTGCTAAAATTAAATAGCCTCGTCTTTCTGTGAAAGCCACACCATCATTGTAAGGAATCTTCTTCTGGCATCGTTACTTATGCCATTCGATGGAAATGCCTATTAATTTCGATGAACTTCCTGCCAGAATATCATGAAGTTTGACTTTATATAAAGACTGTCCTACGTCCATGGCCTGAATGAGATTTGGCAGAAAATGTGCCACATCAGCAGGACAAGAAATGGAGTGGAGCAGGGTGCCTCAGGAGACTTTCTGTTATCTGTGGGAAAATATTATTTTCTTCTGCTTCCAGGGCCTTTTGGGAGCTGTGTCCCAGGAGGAAGTGGCCCCTGATTCCAGACCAAGAAATCAGGGACACTGACTTAGTGGGGAACTGGCATCCACTTCCCTGTGGGAAGGATATTTTTTGAAGGGAGTTCCCAGCACCTTAGTTGGCCTAACAGTTATTAGGTGGACTTCCTGTGTATCACCTATATATATGTATATATACATCACCTTTCCAATAAATGACACTTTTCAGAATCATGGGCCTGTTGTGTTTGATACCAGGGAACCTCTGAAGAGAAGGACCAATAGGCTTTCTCAGGCATTACAGAAAGGTAATCCT
Organism: Pseudocheirus occidentalis; assembly: GCA_028646575.1. NCBI lineage: Eukaryota > Metazoa > Chordata > Mammalia > Diprotodontia > Pseudocheiridae > Pseudocheirus > Pseudocheirus occidentalis. Next base: position 104,495,122 of record CM053596.1, read on the forward strand.
TTATTAAAGTAGAGGAGCCACACTAGTATACTGGATGATCTCTTCACTTATGCTTATTGGGGACCCTGTTATGCTTTAAGCTGTCCAGCAAGGCATGTTGAGAACTATACATTTCTTTAATTTGTTTTTCCCCCTCTTAAGCATCATTAGCCATTGTTTTTTAGAAGCATTCCATCCTATCCTAGGAATTTTGGTTGAGTTCTGAATGTTTACACAGTGGGAGCCTAAGAAAGCTAGGCTTTAGGACTTGACCCTTGTTCCTATGAAGCTCAATTGTATTTCATCTCATTTTTCTCCCTGCCATGTTTTAGGGGGGTCATTGGCATCCATCTAGAAATCAACCGGGATGGTAAGGGGATTCAGGACCTAGGAGAATTCAGCTGAAAGAACTAGGGAACCTTATAGCACCAGAGAGGTCTTAGTGAGGACATAGTAGCTATTTTCAAATATCTGTAGAGTTTCTGTGTGAAAGAAGGATTAGACATAGCATGATTCCAAAGGGAGAATTGTAACAATAGTTAAAACTTTCTGGACTTGGAATGGCCTGTGTTGTAAGGCAAGTGAGTTCCCCATCCCTGGAGGTGTACAAGTAGGATGAGCACTTCTGGGGATGTTGTAGAGGAGATTTCTTCACTGGGTGGGAGGTATGACTAGGTGAGCTACTTTCCAACTCTGAAATTCTGTGATTGTATCACAAAGTTGAACCTTTGTAGTCCAGGAATTTTTATTTATTTCATGACCAGGAATATGTTAGCAAGATATTAACAAACTTCTCTAGGATCTAATTTTGTTCACCCTCTTCTCTTGTGTGCAGAAGAAAAATTGGGTTTTATTTCTCATCTTGAAGCTGAGATATGCAGAAAATGAAAAATCTTCTTACTTCCCTCACTCCTCCTCCACTTAGTGCTTGCTTGGCTCAGTGTCCAGCAGTGGTAGTTGCTTAATAAACACTTTTGGACTTGATTTCTGCTATTTGGTGGTACTTGGGTATTTATTACTGTAATTGGCCCTTTCTTACATTGTCCCACAACTATTTTCTCGGTTCCTTAGCACAAAGGACTCCCTCTTTTGTCTTCCCTTTGTCCTCCTGTGTAGGGCCAGCCTTCCCTCTTAAGACCAACCTTCCCTCACAGGCCTGGCTCAGTCCTTTTGACCCAGTCATTCTGACTACTTTTCTTGCTTTCTTTTCTTACTCAAGGGTCAGAGAGGAACCAGAAGAGATGATCTGATTTCTCATTGGAAGAGTAGTAACCAGTTGTAATTAACTAAGGATACTACTCAGGACCACTTGTCTAATTGTGAGACTGTTGCAACTCAAAGAAAGAAAAAAATTCTCTCGACTTAGTACCTCACAAGCATTCTAGCCATTATTTTAAGGAGAAAGAAAAGGTCAGTTTCACATTTTGGGAAAATGCCTTTTTTGAAAATTAAACATCATTTCAGGAAGTATTATTATCTAAGAGACTTAAAGAAAGGGTCATCACCAAGAGCAGAAAATAAATGCCTCTCAAGCCTGTTGCATAGAACAGTGATTTATTTTGTTCAGAAGTGATTTCTGTTATCTGACAGGGATGGTGCTTTGGAGGAGGAATCCCTTATGGCTGAGAAACACACTCTACCTCCTTGTATCTTACGGTGCATAGGATAGGCAAGACTTACACTTTGTCTCCCCTTTTTTTTGTAGCTAAAGTGGATGATTTGACAGCTGGCAAGATGTCTATTAATCTTGATAAGGTAGCCTGTGAATTGCAACAAATAGAAGTTTTAGTTTACTAGCAGCCAGAAGAGGAACCTACCATGAGGGACTTTTCTGATTGAATGTCTTTGAAGGAAGGATTGGAACCCAGATCTATAAACAGGATTACTAAGGGGAAGAAAAATCTTTAAAAGAGGTTTGAGTTACGCAATGCTTTGAGAAGAAATCAGACCCCATACAGAGAGTGAACTTGATTGGAGGGTTTGAGAAAGGGTATTTAAGGAAAGGAAGAAAGACAAAAGGAATGTAGTAAAATTAATCTGGATTTGGGAATCAGGAGACCTGGGTTCCACCTGCTCTTAACTTACCTTGAACAAGCCTATTCAGTTCACTTCTCTATATCTTGATCATCTCTATATGTTTGTTCATCTGTAAAATGAAGAGGTTAGATAAAATGGCCTTTTGGGGTTCTTTCCAGCTCTTGATTTTGAGACTGGGATCCCCAGAAATGTGGCACTTATGCTTTGATTTAAGAATGTGCCAGTCTACAATTCAAATAAATAAAATAACTTTTGAAGAAAGATCTTATCAGTCTTGCTCTTGAGCTCTGAATCTGTCCCCTGGAGGTACACTATAATTGCAGAGTAGCAAGGCCCAGTTAAATTTGAATGCTCCTAGATTTCTAGGAGACACCATTCAGAAATTGAGCGTTTTGGTGCACAAGTGGCAGCCTCCAGGTGGCACTGTTTCCTCAGATCTGTAAACCCTCTGCAACACCCCATCCCCAGCTCTACAGATACAACAGGCCTAGCTCTGGCTTATGGAGCTAGGCCCCAAGCTCTCTTTTACCCCCAACTTGAATGTATTTTTCCTGTACACACAGATATTGGAAGTAGTCCAAGAAGAGGTTACTTGGCTAACTGAATGCTGTTGGGCTGTTTTTGGAAATTTACTTAAATAATTCTCCCTGATCCCTTGTAGAAAAGTTATTTTAAGCAATGATTTTCAGATTGAGGACATTGTTAGCCCATTTGATTGCCGTGTGTGTGTCTGTATAATTAGCCTCTACTGATGTCCAGCTCAGGTGTATCATTGTGGCATGGCTGTGACTGAGTCCTTGAAGGCCCAGCCACTCTAGAAGCCAGAAAACCAGTCTATAAAGCCAGTTTGGTGTAGGTCTGGTGGCAAGATGTCCTTGTTGTTAAAAGACTGACCTAGTTAAGAGGCCCGTCAGCTGATGGGTGGCTGTCCAGTGATGAATTTTGGCTATGGCAACTCATAAAACTGCTTCCTGAGGCACTGAAGGATTGCAGTCTGCACCAGTGGATGCCCTTAGGAAATCAGCTTTTGAAGCATTGGAGTGGATGAAAGAGCATTTATATTAAGTACTTTCTAGGTGCTGGTCAGTATGTTAAATGCTAGAGATGCAGATAGAAAAGTGAGGCCCTATCCTCAAGGAGCTCATTCTGTTTGGAAGGAACACACATGTAGAAAGGTTCAGTGACAGGGCTTATTGAAAGGCCTAAGGGGTCCAGCAAAAGGGTAGATAAAAAGGTGAAAAGGACCTAGCAGTCCTTAGAGTGCATCAGCTAGGCTTTTGGCAATTCTGGGGGACCGTGAGTCTGGAGGCAGGGCAAATGGTAAGTCTGGTGAGACTGTAGGGCAGAGGTGGTCCTTTGTCCTACTGAAAGGATTTTAGTTTACTGACTCCTGCATATCTAAGAGGTGTGTGTAATTAGGTGGTTAGAACTAGAAGGCCCTTAGAGATCATTAATCCTAACTCCTCATTTTACAGATGAGAAAACAGGCCCAGATTTGGTAAGAGACTTCCCCAAACCACAGAGGTAAAGTTAGTGGCACAAATAAGAAAAAAGTAGCCATGAGAATTACTTACCTAAAGTACCTGGAAGAATTAGCTGGCATATCACAGGTAGCTAAATGACTGCTAAACTTCCCCTAGTTAGGATTAAGAAATATAGGAAGAAGCCTGTTGGAAAATGCCCCATGCCCAAAGCGTCAAGGCATGAAGTAGTTTTCCAAATTGGATTTTGAAGCTCAGATTCCCCTTATAGAATTAGTTTCTCAAAAATTACCTTTTGACATTGAAAACATGCCTTGTCAAAATTCTTTTCTAAAGCTGTTACTTGGCAAAAGTCTACCTTTGGCCACTTTATTTAGGTAAAATTAATTTTGTTCTGAGGTGGAGTGGGCTTTTTTTTGAGGGTTGGGGGAAATGAGAATCCCATTGGCAGGATTGGCACTGGGTGTTAGAAAAGAAAACCTATTCCATAAGATGTTGGGAAAAAGAAATGATTGTGCCCTAACTCTCTCCTGTCTTACAGCCCAACTAGATAAAAAATGTGCTAGAGTCAGCACTTTTGGCACTTCTCCTCCCCTCCCCTCCCCTCTTCCCCTCCCCTCCCCCTCTCACTTTCCAGCTTCTTGACTTCAGACCTCAGTACTCTGCTATCTCCAAATTTACTCTTACTTGCCTATTCCAGTGACCTTTACCCCTGTGCCTATCCTTCTCAATCTAACTGCAGCATTTGGTGCTGCTGACCACCTCTTTTAGATATTGTCCCCTATTTGTGTTTTCCTGCCACTGCTCTCTTCTTCCTGGAAGCTCCTCACTCTATTTTTGTATCATTCATGTCCCATTTCCTAAATAGGAGTGCCTGAGTGCCTGTCCTAAGTCCCTTTGCTCTACATATCCTCTCTGTATCCTGTCATGGGACTGAGTTATTTCCATGCAGATGACTTCCAATATATATTAGAACACCCACATGGCATCGATACACATATGTGTGTATGCATGTATGTATATGTATACATGCATGCCTGTATGCACACCCGTCCAATCCTGTATCTACATTTCCAGATACATGTCTTCTAGGTATCTCAAACACAATATATCTCAAACAAACTCATGATATCCTCCCCCCAAAACAAAAAAAAAAACCATTCCCGCTCCTAACTTATTTCTATCAAAGGCACTGTGTTAGGTGCTGAGGTGACAGGTAGAAGGCCCTGCTCTCAAGGTGCTCACAGTCTAACAGACGGTGTATACAGTCTGTTATATAACCATGTGTATACAGCTATAGTGAAAACAAGGAATGTGCCAAGTAAATGCAAGATTGTTTGGGGAGTGGGGGGCACTAGAAAGCTGGGGGGGGGATCAGGAAAGGCCTCACATAGGAAGCAGAACCTGAGCTGAGCTTTGAAGGGAGCTAGAGATTTTATGAAGTGAAGATGAAGAGGAAGCACATTCAAGGTACAGGAGGAAAGCGTGTACCAAGGTGGAGACTGGAAAGGGAATATCATGAATGACTGATGTGTTTCCCCCAGTAGAATGTAAGTTTCTTTGAGGACGGAGACTCTTCATTTTTACTTTCATCCCCATCAACCTAGCACAGTGCCTGGAACATGGGAGATGTTTAATCAGTGCTCGTTGATTGATTGATTTAATTGGGTGTAAGCTTTGGACTCATTTATAGGAATCTAGAATCCTGGCTATCTTGGCTAACGTTTAGGATAAGGGGCTAGCAGCAGCTGGATGAATACTTGTCTTACGTCTTTGAGCATCTGACACCATTTGAGGAGACCCAGTAGCCCAGAGACAGAGATTCTGGTACTAACCTAGGATCATAGGTCTCGATACCATAGCCTCCTTGATATTAGTGTTACAGATATGTTTCATTCTTTCATACTCACGCTTTGTTAGGAATCCTCTAGCCCTCTGAACCTGCCCTTTAAATAATCTCTTCAGGATTTTTTGTGCAGATAAATTTGTGTATTTTGATCATAGGATCAGAGATTAGAAGATGGAAAGGACTTTAATGGTTTTCAAATCCACCCCCTCATTTTTTAGGTGAGGAAACTGAACCCTAAAACAGTCAAGTGACTGGTCTAAGGGATGTTAGAGGCTGTGACTTGAGTCCACTCTGATTTTACAGATAAGCAAAAAGCACCAGGCAGAGTAAGTAACTTTCCCAAAGTCACATACGGGTCATAAGCAGAGGAACTTGAACTCATATCCTCTAACAACAAATCTAGTACTTTTCCCACTATAGTACACGTCTTTCTGAGTTTTGTTTGTTTCCATGCTACAGGGTTTATTTACAATTTTTGAAAATGAGAATGAACTCTGTTCAGAAGCCATCTGTTTACTAATCCCTTCTAGAATTTTGCTGGGGATTGACGTCAAGCTCACTGGTTGGTTATTTCCATGTATGTAGCTTTTTCTCCTTTGTGAAGATCAGGACATTTCCTTATCTTCAGTCTTCCCTGAATCTTTCTTCTCTTCTCTGCAGTTTCTCAATCACTGTCAGTGTTTCAGCAGTCACGCCTGCACATTCTTCTGGAACATGGGAATGTAAATTCATTTGAGCTTAGAGACTTAAACTAATGGAAAGGAGCTGGGGCTTAGTCTCTTACTATTTCCTTACTCACCTTGAAGTCTGGTTTCCTCTTCACCATGTTTCCCTACCTGTTGTAATTTGAATATCATTCCCTTAGATGCAGAAGCAGGAAGCCAGAGCCAAGGTTAGTGGCTCTTTGTTAATGGTCAACCTCATGCCAGGAGCCTCTCACATAGCAGAGCTGTCCCTTCCTTGTTTTTATTTGTGCTGGACTTTAACCTTCTCAATATTATTTTTACAGATCTCTTCCATTCTTTCATACTCACCCTTTGTTAGGAATTCTCTAGCCCTCTGAACCTGCTCTTTAAAATAAATAATCTCATAAGAATTTTCTATGCAGATAAATGAGTGTGTTTTGATCATAGGACTGGAGGTTTATAGATGGAAAGGACTTTCATGGTCTTCAAATCCACCCCCTCATTTTCTAGGTGAGGAAACTAAAGCCTAAAACAGTTAAGTGACTCACCTAAGATCACACATGCAAGAAATAGAACAAGGATGATGGATTAAGGATTCAGTCTCCAAATCTAGCCTTCTTTCCATTGTATTGTTCTGCCTCCATGGTTGACAGAGAGCAGGCACGTAATAAATGCTTATCAGTTTAGATTGGTTGATTTTGATTTGGTTGATTGTTTGCCATTCTGTTCTCAAAAAACCAGGGATGATAGACTTTAAAAAAAATTATGACTGCCCCTTTAAGAATCTAGGCCATAGGATATCCTCTTCTTTCCCCTAAATGTTTTGAAATCTTTCCTAAAGTCTAGGGTATATATCTGTCTGTACTCAATTTTTTCCTTCTGTGGTTATTAGAAACTTTAAAATAACATGATTACTTCCAGTCAAGGTTCCTGTTACTTCCATATACCAACTAATTCCTCCTTTTGGATCAGAACTGTTCTAAGTGTCGGTTGCTGTTACTGCTTTTTTTTTTTAACTTGAGGGATGAAATTTTCAGTAGGACAAGTAAAAAAAAATTTTCAGAGTTTCTAATTTTTTTTTTCCCCTGAAAGAAATTTCCAATAGATAATCTCAAGATTATCTCTTTATCATGTCTTGTCCATTTGGGTTTTATAATCTGTATCAGAAGCTATTGTCTATATTCTCCTTCTGGCCTGGTGGTTTTTAGTATTTTTACCCAACAATAATCACTTTTGTGTCTTCTTTTATAATAGTATTAGATGACATTTATATAGTACTTGATTTACACATATGATTTAATTTGATCCCTGTAGAAACTGAGAGATTACCTGACTTGCCTAAAGTCATCCAGTTAGCAATCAAAACCAGAATTTCTCTGACTTTGGGTCCAAACTTTTTCTTCTATGCCATGATGTTTCTGTTTCTCTTCTTTGTCTCTCTGTCTCTGTCCTTCTCTTTCTCTTTCCCTCCCTCCCTCTCTCCTTTCCTCTTTGCCTCCCTCTCCTATTTTTAATCATTCAATTTTGGGTAATTGAGAACTTAATGAGGAAATTTTAGTTTTTACTTTCTCCTAGTAAAGCAGAATTTAAAAAAGAATGTAGCATAGATGCCTCATAGCAAACCATTTTGATGGCTTTTTTTTAAATGCAGATGGCCATAGGCTTTTGGAAGGAGATCATGTTGTTCTTTGGTGAGACAAAACAATAAGCATCTCTTCTGATTTTCACTAAAATGTATCTTCCTAGAGTACTTAAAGTGGCAATAGAGTGATATTGAATATTCTAGTTCTAATTTGGAGATACTTTAATTTCGTTCTGTGGCTTGTGAGCCAGGGAAAACTGCTTCTCTTATCTTTGGTTTCACCTAACCAAGCCTCTGTCCTGGATCACTCCCACCATTTGCTGCCTTCCTTCCTACATGTGTGCTACTGAATGCAGATGGGGGAAAATGATACAACTGTTCTGAGTCCATTACAAATTTATGTTATATAAGCTCAACTGGGCTAGGCAATCATACTATACCTCCCTTATCAACTTACTCTCCACAGCAGCTCTTCCACTTCATCCCTCCTCAAACACCCTTCTCACCCCACCCTGAGCTGAGAACCTTGCCTCATATTTTACAGAAAAAAATTGAGATCATTGACCATGAACTTCCTCTTCTCCCTCCTCATCTTCTATCACTCAAGTGCCTTCTGCCCCTCTTACTTCCTTCACCCTAGTGTCACATGTTGAAGCAGCCTTACTCCTTACCAAGGCTAATCCCTCTATTTGTTCAAGCAATCCCCTTCCATCCTGTCTCCTCCAACAGTTGCCCTCTGTGTTATTCCTACTTGGTCACGTATTTTCAATCTCTCCTCTACTGGCTCATTTCCTTCTGCCTACAAACATGGCCGTGTCTTCTTTCTTCAAAAACCCTCACTTGATCCTCCCATCCCTGCTAACTGTAATCCTATATCTCTTCTGCCCTTTGGAGCTCACCTTGAAAAGGCCATCTGTAGTAGATGCCTCCAGCTTTTCTTCTCATACCCTCTTCTTAACCCCTTATAATCCAGCTTCTGACCTTATCATCCATTTTTAAACTACTTTCTTTAAAATGATCAATGATCACTTAATTGCCAAATATGTGGTCTTTTCTCATCCTCATTCTCCTTGACCTCTCTTCAGCCTTTGATGCCACTGATCATTCTCACCTTGATACTCTCTTCTCTCTAGGTTTTTAAAACACCGGTCTCTCCTCATTTTCTTCCTACTCATCTGACTGCTACCCCTCTGCCTCATTTGCTGGATCCTCCTCCAGATCATTCCTTCTAACTCTAGGTGTCCCTCAGCATTCTTTCCTGGGTCCTCTTCTCTTCTCCCTCTATACTCCTTCATGTAGTGATCTCATGAGCTCCCATGAATTTAATTAATATCTTCATGCTAGTGATTTTTAAATATGTCTGTCCTGCCCAAAAGTATTTACAGACCTCCAATCTCATATCTCCAACTACCTTTCAAACACCTCAAACTGGATGTCCAGTAGGCATATTAAATTCAATATGTCCAAAACTAAACTCATTATCTTTTCCCCTAAACACCCCGTCTCCCTTCTGACTTCCCTATTACTGTTGAGGGTGCTACCATCTTTCCACTTCTCTCAGGCTTGCCACTTCAGCATCATTCTGATTCCTCACTTTCTGCTCCACCCCCATATCTAATCTGTTGCCAAGTCTGTGAATTTCAGATTTCACCATTTCGCGGATTCAACATTCTTGAATATAACACCTTCTGTCCATCACCCTGGTGCAGGCCCTCATCACTCCATGCTTAAACTATTGCAGTATCTTACTGGTGAGTCTGCCTGTCTTAAGTCTTTCTCCATTCCAATCCATCTTCTGTCTGCCAAGTTGTTTTCCTAAAGCGCAGGGCCACCATGTCACCCCTTTACTCAACAAATTCCGGTGGTTCTCTATCATTCCAAGGATGGAATATAAAATATTCTCCTTGGCACTGGTCCCAGGGGAAAGTTTCCCCAGAAAACTTCACCCTTATTCTGGGGCGGGGGGGGGGGGGGGGGTGGTACTTCCAGGTAAAGACATTTTAAAATGCATTTCCAGAGGGAACCCTAGAACAAGATGATATTTATTATGGAGGGCATTCTAGTGCCCTAACTAATCTAAACCTCCAGAGGTCCAATAAGTTAACTCTTGGCCCTAGGGTCCAGTTTGTCAAAATCAGAAAGCAGCATTTTTGAGTTGGAACTAGGGAAGAGTCAGCTTTATGCAAATTTCTCCTCATTCATTAGCAATTCCTATTCTGTCCACCTTCTTCTGCCCCTGAGGCCAGTCTACTGAAAATAGCTCGAAAAACATTAGAGATAGAACTTTGTGAGAAGGGACTTTGTACACATGTACTACCCCAGAAGCTTATAGTCTTTCATCCATGAACCTTTTAAGATCCCACTCTTTGAACTGCCTTGTAAAATGGCACCAAGTTCAATAATTAGTCTGCTGGAAGAAGAACCAGAATAGTGCCTCTTCTCACTTTTCTCCATCTCTTCAAATCCGCATCCTTCTTTAAAATACACTTAAGACTCAGGACCTCCTCCAGGAACATCCCTTTGACTGATGCTGCCTTCTTTGGACTCATACCCTACTTCTAATTTAGTTCCTTGTAACTTCCAACTGTTGGTCTTAATTCTCCCTCTGAAGCCTCACGACAAAGTCTAGTCCCTTTTTCATGAAATTAGAAGCCCCAGTTTGTGTTTTCACCAGATCCTCTTCTATAGAATAAACAAATCCTGTTCATTTCACTGATCCTCAGGACTTGGCTTCCCATCTTATCATTCTAGACTGCCTCATTTTGTTCTCGTTTTTCATGCGTTGTTACTTCAACTTGATCATAAACTTGTTGAGCACAGAAAGAAGTATACTTTTTGTTATCCCCCATGTTGCTTAGCCTGGGCACACAGATTTAATTAATGCCCATTGATTGATTAACATACAACTTAAGAGGAAGGAAGTGTGATAAAGAAGAAACAACAGTGGATTTTGAATTGGAGGACCTTAGTTCAAGTCTAGGCAAGCCACTTATTCACCTTAGGCCTATCACTCAACTCTTAAAAACCCTGTTTTCCTATTTAAAAAAAGAGAGGGTTGAACTTCTAAATTCTAGCCCTAAAAAATATAATCTCACTGATTTATTCAACAGTATGCCCTAAAGAAAAGAAAATAGGGAAAGACCCAAGGTCAATGAAGGTAAGTCAGAATCAGTCAATAATAATAAATAGTTAAACATTTGTTAAGAGCCTACTATGTGTCAGGTACTGTATTAAGTCTGGGAATAGGGGAAAAAGCAACAGTTTGCTTCTGGGATGATAATGATCACCTTTGCCGATTCTCTGATTTTACTTTAGATCCAAGGGATGTTTCTTTACTTATCTGTTTATTTATATAAACACACACACATACAGAGCAAACTTGTTTATCTAGACTAGAATTCACAGAACCTAAAAGCTCTAATAATCCCACACATTTTTACAGTGCTGTTCTGTTATAATTGATGTTCATAATAGGGTCCCTGAGGCACTGTGAAATATGGCAAGCCTTCTGAGTCATCAGATAAAATTATGTTCAGGATAGTTGGCATTAGTGTACTTTATTATATTCTAATTCTTTGCAAATTGGCACTCCTTACATACATGAAAACACTCTTAAGTAGAATATTTAATTAGCCAGAACACCCCATTTCACAACCATACAGGCTTATTCTGTAGTGAATTATTATTATTTATAATTGACATTATTACTGGAGGAGGAGGCTCAGGGAGGGATTAATTTATAAAATTATTTTTTGTGCTTCCTGGCAAAATTGTGAAGGTAGCATGGCCAACATTCTTCTGAAGGCCCCTTTGCTCCTGAGGGTGATTAGAGGGAGTCATCAGGTGATCTGTCTGTACCCTTTGCAGCATTGCAATATTGCTGAGTAACCCTCTCTCCAGAAACAGGTTTGGCAACTGGAGCATTTTAGCCATAGGAACAAAGTGGAAAAATCCCTTTAGGACAAGGATCTGTGGGTGCAGATGGAGAGAAAAGAGCTTTCTGACTAGAGAGAGAAGAAAGCATTAGACAAGCTCAATGGGGCAGAAAGAATCTTAGAGCTGAAACATTTGTCATAATGTCACACTCACACCAGGGGATGTGCCAGTATCAAGCTAATGTACCATTCTGTAGTTGTTTAAAAAGCAATTCCCTATCATTATCATAGGTTATCTGTCATATGCAGCCGGTACCTGGGGATCCCTGGGAGACAATGCAGTGATATGATTTGCTACAAATCACGGCCTGGTTTAATGAGAGGCAACGTGGTATGGTCAGCTGGAGCCTGAAGGCCAGAGTTTGAGTCCTAGTTCTGGGACTTTCTAGCTGTGCAGCCATATGCAAGTCTCTTCCATTCCCCAGGCCTTGGTTTCTTCATCTGTGAAATAGGGATAATGTCTCTCCAAAAGAAAAATGCTGTGTAAGTGCAAGCTTTTATTCCTGTCTTAAGGAGCTGTCTTCATTAGTGCCTGTACTTCCTCTACAAATGCAGATTGTAGCCTCTTTTCTATAATTAGGTGGTTCTGAGATTGGTGGTAACCTATCCCCCACAATCACCATGTAGGGAGAAGCCTTTTGGGACTTAACTAGGCTGATCATCAGACAAGAGGCACACAGGGTATCGTTGGACCTCTTTCTAGAGACTTCCCAGCTTAATGATGACTGATGGAACTTGTGCTCTGTTAGCATAGTATTGAAGAGCCCACGGTTATCTCCACACCATAAGGCATTGAAATAGGACCACAGAGGAGAGGTGATGATTCTCCAATATTCACTTGCAAAATGAAAGATTTTATAGTATGGTAAATATAAGTGTCACTTGCCTTAAAGCTCTACATTCCTTTATCCTCTTTGGCCTCCCTCATTCCAACAATATCCTTCTTCCATGGTTCATTAAGACCATGGCTGTCAGATGTGGACTTGGGACCCTTGACAGTGAACAGAATTTTCTGCCCTACTAGGCCAAAAACAAACAAACAAAAAAAGCATACCAGGAAATGATGTACCTCACCTTATTCACAAAGCCCATGTGACCTTCCACAGTAGTGAGTGTGGTAAGTTAGTACATCCCTACAGAAAGGCAGGTAGCCACTCAAGGAGGCTAAGACTTTTCAGAGCTCAACTTCAGCCTTTCCCCCATCTCCCAATGTTCAGATGTGCACCACCTATCATTCTTGTTCTTTGTCCTTTTCCAGGATTGAAAAAGTCAAATGTAGTTCAGGGCTGTCTCCAAGGTCCTGCCTGATACACATTTTCATTCCTGTCCAGCTGGAGCCTACAGGTTGTGGTACTTTATCTGAGTGCTCTAAATGCTTCATTTATATTTAATTGAACTTTTCCTGTTGCGCCTTATTGTCCATGTCCATTTGCTTTCGATCTGTGTAATGAGCAGTAGTGATGGAGCAACCTTCTAACTGGTGTTTGCTAAATGGAGTAAAACGTGGGTCAATAGACCATTGCCTGGCTCTGATTTAATTAGCAAAATTTAATGCAACTATTTCTTAGAAATATTAGCTGATAGATCATGGCTTCAGTATTTCAGTGAATCTGTGTTCTCAATGATTTCCTCCAAAGTTACCAGGATATGCTTTCTTATCTCACATGTGCGTTTTGTCTATGTCTTTCTATAAATCTTTCATATGATGAACAATCTATGATCCTGGAATATTTTTTTTTTACATTTCATTAACATGAATCCAATACTTAAGCATCTGTGGAAACTGTACTGATCTGGCAGTTTCTTGGGGATGGCTTGAATTGTATACTAAACATGTGCCCTTTCTACTCTTTCAATGTTACAAGACATTATTGAGGACACACACGACTAGAGTGAACTAGTCAAAAAAAAAGAATGAAGAATAATTGACCATTTTGGTCCTGATTTTGGCATTAAATACTGGAGAGATCAAAAAGAAAGGCCAAGTGTTATGTGCCCTGCAGCTTTTGCCATTAACTTTCCCTTAGAGAAAATAGAGCAAAGGTCAAATTCCTATACCTGGAGTTTGCCTGTGTTTTTAAACCTCTTTTGTCCCTTCTGTCTTGGGTCTGACTATGCTCTCTCTTTCAGAAAATCTGCCTTTCCTGGATTTCATTCAACCGTAAGGGAGATAAGTTCTTTTCTGTGATACCTTTCTTAGTATCTTCAGTACTTAGCACAATGCCTGGCAATAATAGGTACTTAATAGACGTATTATTAACTGAATAACTGACAATGGCAGTGATGCTAACTGAGGCCTCTCTCTTGTTGTGCCTCCCTCTCTGTAGTTCTTCTGTCCTCTTCTTAAATCTTATTTTTAAAAAATCAAGGCAATTTGTATGGTAGAATGCTTGGTGGATTAGGAAGGCATGGTGGGAGCTGAAAAGACCAACAAAAAGCAATGCATGTGTTTTATCTCCAGCCTCAGAAAGACATATCAAGTTAGATTATAAGGAGACAAGGTGAAGAACTATAGGCCATTGTAATGGTAAGGGAATTTGAAAATCTTCCCTGTCCCTTAATAGGCCTAGGGAATTTGAAGATATTCCCTGCCCCTTGATGGGTCTCAGGTAGAACCCAACAGGAGGGGCTTGATTGGGGGAGGCTTATTTTTCAGGAAGGCCCATACATTTTGTTACTTTGTAATTAGGCAGTGGTTCATGAAGGTTGTGATGTCCTCTGACCCTGAAGAAGGGTATATATACTCTGAGGTAAGGTTTTGCTTTGGTGCTCACTTACAGGAAGAGTTGTGTGATTTAGCCAGATGAGACTCTGGGAAGTTGTTGAGGCCACCCAGCTTTGAAAACCCAAATGTTGGTGCTTTTCTTTCTGGTAACTAACTACATATGTATGTAATGGTCAGATAGCTAGAAGCCCTGTCTGTTGGTCAGTTGAATTGTGTTATTTTCTCTGTTTATATTTTTTGTCTGCTTGTAATTTCTGTTTTTAATCCCTTTTGAGTTGATTTCCTTTAGAAAAGCAGATCAAAGAACCCGTGCTAGTCACCATCCTGGGTATGCTAGGGTGCTTGCTGTTATAGCTGTGAATGTAGACAACTCTTTTTGGAAGTTTGGCAGAGAAGAGAAAGAGACGCATAGAATGATAACTTCAGCTAGGTTTTTTGTTTTTGTTTTTTAGGGTAACTGAGACCTGACCATTTTTGTAGGGTAAGGAAGAAGCTAGTTGGGTGGGAGAGGTGAAAGCTGCATGGGAGTGGGGAGTAGATCATAGGATTTATAATTAGAAGGGATCTTAAAGATCATCTAGGCTGACCTCTAAATTTTGCAGATGAGAATGATTTATGGAACGAGAGCTTAGAAGAGATGGGAGAGGAGGATACAAGGTACAGGCAAAGGGGTTAATTTTGGCAATGTCACCTTGGATTGGAGAGAATGCTAAGATTTAAAAAAGTTAAGAAAATCAGCAGAATTGAGAGTCATATGTTTGATGCCTTCTAAATCAAGTCTGAAGTAAGTGGAGATGGGGGTTTGAAGAGGAAGGAGAGTTAAGAAGCAGATGTTGTGAGGAATATAATAGAATCAATAAAAGATAAATAAATGGGTTACTGGGCAGTAGTATAGACCCAGCAGAGGTTAGGTAACATAAGTGAGCAGTAATACCATTGTTCAAAGAACACTCCTCCCATTCAGTCAGGACTTGAAATTCCCATGAATTCTTTCTTTCAGTGTTCTCCCTTGCTATTAACCCCTGAAATTCTTTTGTTTGTTGTTCTTGAAGAGTACCAATGACTTATAATGAGGGCATGAATTGGATTTAAGTGAGGCAGAGCTGTGCAAAGCTGTCAGCTTCATTCTCTCCTCCAGAGTCCTTAGCCCATGTAATTAATTTTTATTGAATAATAATAATAATAATACTTTTGTATACAGTTTGCACGTTATTTTCATGTACATTGAATAGTTAAGGCACCTTGATATGGTCATTTAACTAACGAGAAAACTGAGACTCAGAGAAGTTGTTACTTACCTAAGGTCACACAACTTGTACGTGGTAGTGGCCCAAATTCATGTAGCCTCACATGTATGGCATGGATTATTTACCCTGCTTTCGTGTATTGGTTTCATGAGTTTCTGTTGTTCAGGCCCTTGGTATGCATTCTGAGAGGCATAGAACTTTTTTGTTTTTTTAACAATGCCCAGCACTGTACTCTTTGCAATTAGGTATATGATGAGAGGTTTAGGGTGACTGATGAAGGCCAGCCTAGGAGAATTAATGAGGAGCGGTGAGGAGATGGTAAAAGAGGAGGAAGGGAGATGTTTTATTGGACAAAGGGAAAGAAAAATTATCTCAGAATTGTCTGACTACCCTGCCCTCGCCAGACATCTATTTAACCTGCTCTCTTGATGTTGCAGTCCAAAAGCAGATGTTTCTAAAGAGTTATTTTTAATCATCAGAAAGATTGATATTTCCCCAACTCCTCTGTGTCTTAATTAAAGCAGATGAAAAATGACCTTTATGTACAAAGATGACATTCTTGACCCACCATGTGGAGAATTATTCTCACTGTCAAAATGCAGCAGAGAATTATGCAAGTTTAAATGACTCTAAGATAATTTAGAGTTTTATTGAGCAGAAAAAACATTTGCATATAGTAATTCATATCAAATTTTAGTAGAATAGAGAGAGTCCTGGCTGGGGAATCAGATTATCTGAGGCCTAAGATTTAGTCCCAAGTTTGCCACTAACTGGCCATGGCACTTTGACTGAGTCTTAATTTCTTGGGCTTTAATTCCTTGTTCTCTAAAAGGACGTGGTTTGCCTGGAGCAGAGGTTCTTTATCAGGGGTTCATTAACTTGTTTTAAAAGGTTTTCATAATTGTAGTTCAGTATAATGAGTTGTAATCCATATATTTAATTTTAAATATTTAATTTTATTTGTGTATATTTATATTATATTTATTATTTATATATTTATAATTTACATATAAATATGTTTATATTATATATAAAATATTTAATTTTAAATATTCAAAAATTATTCTGAGAAGTCTATACTGCCAAAGGGGTCCAGGGCACCCTGGACTGGATGATCTCTGAAGTCTCTTACAGGCTGACTCCAAAGTCCAACTTAAGATGCACTGCCACCCCCTCTTCTGGGACACACCGTATGGCAGAGATGTGCTGCTCTCCTTCATGACTACAACTCCTGTGCTGCTCTGGCCTAGGCTTTCCTGGAGCTCCCCAAATGACTCTTCCTAAAGCTTCTCTAGTGCTCTAGAACTGCCTTCTATGATCAGGTGCAACACTCTTGCAAGGCCTGAGGTAAAGGGATTTTTTTTCCTCTTTAAGGGAAAAGAGTCCAGTTACTGCCCCCATATCTTGCTTCTGCCTTGTCCATGCCTTTTTGAAAAAAGGACAATCTGAGATTGTTCAGCAAGCAAATATGGTTTTTCTAAGAACCTGAAAAAGTTCTGAGCTACATATAGCCACTTCCTCCTGCCCTCTTGCCAGTTGTTAACTTCTTGACCACATCAAGAGAGGTATAACTAGGGGAGAGGGAGAGAGGCCCTCTAGGTCCTCGTGTGTGACCCTTTGACTGAATCCAAATCTCACAGAACAAATCACTTTCATAAAAGGATTTGTTCTATAAAGCTCAGATTTGTTCAAAAGACGGCACTTAAGGAACTAGTTTGAACTGCTGTGAGCCTCATTTTATGCATTTATAACAATGAAGATTTTGGTTAGATGACCTCCAGGGCCAATGTTGTCCCAAATTTCAAGGCAGGAAAGTGGGTGGAATTTGCAAGCCAGGGACTAGGATACCAAATTCTGGAATAGACATCTTATAAAAAGGACCATTTATACATATATTTTGTTGGCCTTTTGGAGGGCAATTGGGGTTAAGTGACTTGCTCAAGGTCACACAGCCAGTAAATGTGTCAAGTGTCTGAGCTTGGATCCTCCTGATTCCAGGTCTGGTGCTCTATTAGCTGCACCACCTCGCCGCCCCAGAGGCTTGGCTCTTGATGCAGCAGTTTGCTGTAGCTATAGCTCAGCCTCCATCTTCAACACGAAACTATTATTGATCCCCCAACTGCTAATGTCCTCTCTCACAAATGACCTTGTATTCAATCATTTGTATATACTTGTATTTCTTCACTTTATTTTTTATGCCGTATATATTTGTATACATCCTTACTCTCATTCCTTCCCATTCTCCATTGAAATGTACTCCCTTTTTTTTCAGTAGGGATCATTTCATTCCTTGTACTTGTATGCTTAGCACTTAGCCCAGTATCTGACATGTAAAAGGTGCTTAATCAATGCCTGGATTGACTAATAAAAAAAATATCTGTGGGATTTAGTAGACTGTAAACCCAATATGAGCCAATGGTTCAATATGGCAGTAAAAAAAAACCCTAATGTAATATTGAACTACAGTGAGTGAATGAGTGATCGAATGAATGAATGAAAAAGCCTTTGTTAAGTTGCAGGCACCATTCTATTTAAGAGGCATAGAGTACAGAACAGGAGATGAGCTTCTGTATTCTCTCATCAGGGTACATTTGGAATACTTTATTCAGTTCTGGGAGCCCATGTTTTAGAAAGGACATTTTCAAGCTGGAACATGTCCAGAGGAGGGCAGCCAAGGTAGCAGGGCAGACTTGAGAGCATACCACACACCAGGCCTGTACAACTTGTGGCCAGCAGGGCATCCACATGGACCATAGGAGGATTGGTTGAAACAACTGAGGATGCTTAGCTTAGAAAAAAACTAAGGAGGAACATGATGGCCTTCCTCAAGCCTTTGAAGGGCTAGCCACAGAAGACGGATTGGCCTTGTTCTACTTGGTTCCAGAGGGGATAATTAGGAACAATGGGTAGCTGTACAGAAGAATATTTAGGCTTAATGGAAGGAGAAACTTTCTAACAATTAGAGTTATCCCCAAGTGTAAGGGGCTTGCTTCTTTGCGGGGTGGTGAGTTCCCCTTTACTGAAGGATTTCAAGAGGAGACTGGATGACCACCTGTTAGGGACAAGATAAAGATAGTTACAAAATTTGGAACTCAAAAAAAGAATGTTACAAAAATAGGCCAAACCACAGTTGCAGTATTAACTATTTGTCTAATTGTTTTTTTGTTGTTTGTGTATAGATTGGACTACAAAACCACTGGGGGCCCTTCCATCTCTGAGATTCTGGGACTCTTATCTCCTTCCATTTAACAGCTCCAGTTCAACAGGAGGCACTTATTAATTGTCTGTTATGTGCAGAGCACTGTGGCCAGTATTGGGGGTACAAAGACAGGAATAGCATAGACCCTACCCATAGGGAATGTACTACCTAATGGTGGGTGGGAGACACAAGTATCTATGGTACATAGGAGAGGGAGATGACAACCAACAATAAAACTATCACAAATAAGTCCCATAGATTCTAAATTCCTTGGGAAAACATTTGATCCACAGCTGGGGTTGGAGGGTGGGGAGGGGTTTGCCCAATTTTATACAATTTCTCCCCCATCTAGTGCTCAGGTCAGATTACCTAAGAAAACACTTAGAAATTAAAATTTAAATGATTAAAGAGCTCATTGCCACATTGAGAGAACATTTTTTTCATTAAACATAAACTTGGGGATATTTTTATCCATTTCTCTTCATTCAAAAGAGAGTGAAATGGTAATATGCACTTTGGGTTATTTTTATACAGTAACGAGCTTGGAATAAGTTAATTGGCTATATCATGTTTCAACCTCATTTTCCCAATCTTTACTCATTATCACTACCAGTTTATTTGACTTAAGATTGCTCAGCTTTTCTTTGAGAAAAATAGTTTTCTAGAGTCCTAGACAGAGCTGGGCGTCAAAGGGTTCTTTTGGTGATGTAGGCTGGTGTGGGTGCCCCTTGCCCTCAAACCCAGCTGCAGAGAACTCTGACAGCTGAAGGAGATAAGGAAAGGTTGTGGTCGGCCGGGGGTTGGGGGGGGTGGGGTGGGGTTAGGGTGTGTAGACAAATTCGTATGTTACATGTATAGGTAGGGAATAGATGGGGGATAAAGGGATCCATTGTTCAGAGAAATTATGTCCAAAGGGGGGTGGAAGCAGGGTGGGACAAGGAGCGCAGTGTTTATGATGACCATGGCCTACTTATCTCTAGTTTTTCACCACTAAATTCACCCCATCCCTACCACCTCCTTGAATCTTCACCTGGAGGTCATCTTTCTCAAGTGTTGTGATACATCCTGTCCCCCTGGAATCCCAGGTGTGCCGGACTGTGGAAAAACAGCATAACCGTTGTATGGGTGATAGAATAGAGATGAGACGAGAAAAGGTGTGTAAAATTCTTTAGGACTTACAGGCTGTATAAAACATGGGTGTTATTATTATTATCAAAGAGCCACAAAAAAGCACCCTCAAATTCACTTTTAAAGACTTCAGCGAAGGTTGGAGTCTTTTCAAGACAAGCTCTGGGGTGTTGGACCTGACCATGTTAGTGTTGGTGGGAAGAGAGACTGGAACACATCTCCTGGTGGGAGCACAGAGCCCTCAGGACCCTAGGAGGTTGCTCCGGAGAAGGTTGCTGGCATGGGGAGGAGAAGGCTGAAGGAGAAGACAACCAGCCAGATTAGTCTTTGGCAACTTGTGACTGAAGTGGGGGCACAGGAGAGGTCAGGAAGCAGAAGCCATTTTGGAGCTTCTGACTTTAACAGACTATTCTTGCTTATTTCTGGAACCAAAGCTTCTCTTGGAAACTAAGGCACATCTTTTAAATACCAACATTCTACTGGAATTTATTGAGTGAGTAAAATATGTGAAACTCAATGATCTTTGAAGAATTGGAAATTAGTGTCTCTTCCAGAACAATACTCTGAGAGGCACCTCATGGATATGGTATGAGAAGCTTGCAAGAGATACTTGTTATTCAGTCATTTAAATTGTGTCCAATTCATTGGGGGTTTCCTTGGCAAGGATGCTGGAGTGGTTTGCCATTCTGTTATCTAGCTCATTTTACAGATTAAAAAACTGAGGCAAATCAGGTTAAGAGACCCGCCCAGGGTCAGCCAGCTAGTAAGTGTCTGAAGCTGGATTTGAACTCAGGCCTTTCTGACTGGGCCTGGCGCTGTATCCATTGTGCCACCTACCTGTCCCATAACAGATAACCAATGAGGAACTTGGAAAAAGAACAAGAGAAAAAGATGTCATCAGGGAAAATATGTGATAGGAAGGGGAGATGGACTGGAGAAGCAGACAGCTGGGTAGCTCCACTATTACCTTTGGAATATCAAGAAAAAGTAAGAAAGATCCCACAGCCTCCTATGTTGAGTTTATGAGAGGACATGATCAGGACTTACAGAATGGGCAAGCACAGATGGATTTGATCCGCACTGTTGGAAGGGTCATCCAGATTGCTGAGCTTCCATCCCCACTTGAGAATATATTTTTGCTAACTGAGGGCTAAACTTAGTTATTTCTAACTGTTAGAGTTAAATGCTGTCAACTACCTCTAGATTTTCATACCCTGGGCCCTTAGTTCTCACTCCTGTTGGGAAGTAGCTTCTGTTGCACTTAAGACAACCAGCCAGATCAGTCTTTGGCAACTTGTGACTGAAGTGGGGGCACAGGAGAGGTCAGGAAGCAGAAGAACTGTGTTCTGGAGGCCAGCGGTCCCCATGATGTTGCTCCCAAGTCCTCGGGTGGTGGTACTTTAAAGCGAATGTAAGGGGCTTTGTACTTTTGTCCTGCAATTTTAGTGAGTTCCTTGATCTTTTCAAAGGAAAAGAGAAAAGGAGAAACGGCACCTGATGTAAGAAAATCATACTTTCCAAATATCAGGATCTCCTAGGTGTGTCCACAGTGGTGATATTCCATATGCATTCGATATGAAGTAGATTGAGAGAAACTAAAAAGTGAACCAACCTAGTCATTGTGTGCATTATATCCCCTCTTGGTCTTTGAACCCTTCCTCTCTGGAGAGTGGTGGGGCTTTGGCAGCTCAGTAGTGAGTTGAGAGGAGGATGTTGTAGTAAGTGGAAGTGTTAAGATTCAGCAGCCAAGGGGAAGGTATGGCAGACAAAGTCTAGGACTCAGAGGGAAAGGATATTTGCCATACCTATTTGGAAACAAGAACCAAAGATCTACAAGTCACAGAGAGACGCCGGTGGGTTCTCCTAGGGCCCAGCCATTGAGTTCATTCCCCCTCTTCTCTAAGCAGTAACAGTTGGAAATCCCTGTCAGTGAAGGACTCCAAATGGAAAGGCATTGGTCACAGAAGCTGCAATTGGCACCCTATGCGGAGTCAGACTCAGATCCAGAGGATTTGAATCTTCCTCTTATGACCCCCACTACTGGCATGAGTTGACTGTTAGTTGAGAACTGTGTTGTATCATCTATGCTGCTTTGCCCAATTTCGACAGAAGCAGCTGCCAGGAATAGGTAGGGCAGGGAGCTAAGCAAACCGAACTGTGTCCAGGAGTGGACTGAAGCCGCATCTACCAGCTTGAACGAACTGATTGTGAAATTTTCATTGTCAGAGCACTTAACCTTGAAATAGCAAAATGAGGGCAGATAGAGCATCGGCTCTAGATTCCGGAAGATCTTAGTTCAAATCCAGCTTCAAACACTTACTAGCAATGTGAGACTGGGCAAGTTTCTTGAACCCCAATTGTCTCAAAAAATGGAAAAAAAAAGAAATGACAAAGAGTACAAATTGGGATTTGATCTTATTTTTGTTGATCTTCTAGACTTAAGAAAGTAACGGAGAAAATATTAACAGTGCAGAATAACCTTAAAAGGGAGTCATCTGTCAACATTTTTTTTCCTGGATAGACAAGTGACTGTCTATCCTAGAACACCTGTGTCTAACCTAGAACACCTAGAACACTGTCTATCCTATAACACCTGTATTTGGGTCGGCCCACGTTCTGCCTGGAACTTCCCTTGTGTGGGGACTCCCTGGGTCTAGGAGAAGCTACGAGGGTGTAACCACATGGCCGATGTTTTAGTGTGCATCATTTTCTTGCTTTTGTTATTTCTATGCTGAGCACTATATATTTAAGCGTGTTTCTGTTCCTAGTCAGTCAGCAAGCATTTACTAAGCCCATACTATGCCCCAGATACTGTGCTAAGTTCTGGAGATACAAAAGAAAGACAAAACCAGACCCTGCTTCTGAGGAGGTTAATTCTTTTTTTTTTTGTTTTTGTTTTGTTTTTGGAGGGCAGTTGGGGTTAAGTGACTTGCCCAAGGTCACACGGCTAGTTTTTGTGTGTGTGCGTGTTAAGTGTCTGAGGCCAGATTTGAACTCAGGTACTCCTGACTCCAAGGCCGGTGCTCTATTCACTGCACCACCTAGCCACCCCTGAGGAGATTAATTCTAATGGGAGAGACAACATCCAAATACAAGGCTTGTGTAAGGTATTTACAAGGAGGAAGGTGATCTGAGAGCAGGTGGGGGGTGGGGCTTTAGCAGCTGAGGGAGACCTGGTTTCCACCAGAAAGTAAGATTTGAGTTTTCTTGAAGGAAGCCAGGAAACTTAAGAGGCCAGAAGCCAGAGCATTTCAGGTGTAGGGGCGATCAGTGCAATGGCATGTCTATAAGATGTGTGTTTGTGTTCAAGGAACTGCAGGTAAGCTAACATTGCTGGATCATAGAGGGTGGAGAGAGAATTAAAGAGACTGGGAAGGGAGAAAGGGTTCAGGTCATAGAGAGCTTTAAATGCCTAACAGAAGCCTTTATATTTGGTCATGGAGGTAATAGGGAGCCATAGGAAGTCATTGCATAGAGGAGGGGAGTGATATGGAGAAAAGGATGGATCAGAATAGGGAGAGACTTTGAAGCTACAAGACCAGTTAGAAGGCTACTGTTGTAATACAGGTGAGAGGTGACAAGGGTCTAGGGTTGTGGCTGTGTGAGTGCAGAGAAGGGGACCAATACAAGAGATGCTGAGAAGATTTGGTGACTGTCAAATGAGAGTGAAGACTGGAGGGATGACCACCGGAGGGCTGAGGGTTGTGGGCATTGGCATCTGGGGGATGTCCAGGTGTCCTCGACAGAGACAGGGGAGTTGGGAAGAAGGGAGGTTTGGGGGAAAAGATAATAGATTCTTTTTTGGAAGAGAAAGAGAAGAGGAATGGGATAAGCATTTATGTAGCACCTGCTATTTTCCAGGCACTGTGGAAAACTCTTTCACAAATATGATCTCATTTGCTCCTAACAACCCTTTGAGGTAGATGCTATTATTATTCTACATTTTAAAATTGGGGAAAGTGAGGCAAACATAGGTAAATGACTCAGGGTTGCACAGCTAGTAAGTGTCTGAGGTGGGATTTAAACTCAGGAGTTTGAAATGCCTACTGGATGTTTTGAGATGTCCAGGAGTTGGTGGTAATGTGGGACTAGAGCTCAAGAGAGAGGTTAGGACTATGTGCATATGTATGTGTATGTGCATGTACACACATATATACACATAAACATGTATGTATACACGCACATGTGTGTATATCCACTCCTAGCCTTTCTTGAGCTCCATATACATACGTATGTGTACATGTATAACACATACACATGAATGTATGCATATGTACACATATATGTATATCTATCCCTAGCCTTTCTTGAGCTCCACATGCATGTGTATATATGTGTGTATCTATATATACATATATGTATATCATCTGCATAGAGTTATGCAGATATTATTATCTGCATATTATATTCATCCCAAATTCTTGGGCCCTTTCCTTCATGTATGAAATGAGGTGATAATATTTGCTCAGAGTAGCAGAATCACTGAGGGACTGATGACTCTGAGAGATAGTTAGTAAATCTGGGTTTACATTCTAGCTCTGCCACATACTGGCTGTGTGATCTTGGGTAAATCACTTGGTGTCAGCCTGGGAAGTAGCCTGATTCTCCTTCATTAAGGTTTTTAAGCCAGACCTGGATGAGTATTTTCCAGGGAAGTAGAGGGGCTTCTCAGGGAGGTTCAAGTGGGACTAGATGACCCGTAAGTCCCCTCCCACCTGTGATAGCCTGTGATGGCATGACTGGTCTTTGGGTTTCAGCTCCCTCATCTGTAGAGTGAGTGTTGGGAAGGAGGCAGTTAGACTGGAAGGTCACTGAGATAAGCCTCTTTTCACTCTAAAATCCCATGACTCGAGGTATCCTATAACGATCAGGACCAAGCTGGCTCTGATTGCTGAGGATGTCTCAGTCCTCTTGAGGAAGGGCTTTCTCCTTCAATAATTAAGCCCTTAGCAGACTCACTAGTCATTTACTATTTGCTAGGATTTAAACTATGAGATGAGAACATGAGTTCAAGCAAAAAGAAAGACAGCTCCTATCTTCAAGAAGTTTACACTCTAATGAGGGAAGATAACATATAAAAGAAAAAAAACGGGAGGAAGTGAGGTGCTCATTGGGAACATGGGGAGGTGGCGACAAAAGTCAGGCGATGAGAGATGGCTGGCTCAGGCCATCTCTCAAAGCTGCCATCCAGAAATTACTACAGTCTGATTTTAGGAGTTCTGTATTCTTTTCCTGTCTCCTAAGAACTGAGAATGAAACATGCATGTGTTTGAGTGGAAAATAGGGAGATGGGAAGGTAAGAATAAGGGTCAGAAATCTGCTCACTGATCAATCAGATGAGAAGAATTTCGTGTCTTCTCTGTGTGGGTAGAGTGGTGTTGTTCATAGAGCATCATGCCTTGGAATCAGAAAGATCTGGGCTCAGGTCCTGCTGCTGACATGTGTACTGCTTTCATGAATTTATTTTACTCATCAATGACAAAGTTTTACAAAGAGTTTTCTTCACAATAACCTTTCAAGTTAGATAGTGCAGATGTTAACACATGTCACCCCATTTTAAAGATGATAGAGCTGGGGCTCAAGGAAGTTAAATTTTATGTTCATTTAATATGATTAGTGTTTAGTTGGAATGAATGTAAGACCTCCCTTGAGCCTTTGAAGGCAGGAAAGGATTGGAGAGACAGATTTTAGATGAGAGGCACCTCTTCTCCTTCTCTGGGTCAATTCCATATGCCCAAAGAAATCACCTAACATTTGCGCTCACTAGGGCTAGCTGGGGTTCAGACAGTACTGATGCTGAGTTAAGGGAGAACCCCTCCCTGCTATGAGTATGGGGGCATCTGAGTTCCCTCCTGTCATCACCCACATGTTATTACAATTACTCCCTCCTGGGGAATGGCAATCCAAATAGAGAGCCGGTGAAGCCTAGAAACCTAACTCAGAAACATGTCAACAAATGCTAATACTGCCTTCACTCCATCTCCAGACAGATGTCATTTAGAAGGGAAAATTTGCCCGGTGCATGCAAAGACTGCACACTTTTGGCACGGGGGACCAAGTTGCGAGGTAATGGTCCACCAGCCATCCCCCTGCACCCTCCCCTTTCCCTGCCTTCCACCCTCCAACCCTCTTCTCTGTTTCTGGGCATCCAATTAGTATCTGGAAGGGGTGGTGATTCTGGCCAACACAGTCCTCCTTCCCCCTGGCTGGAACAGCAGCCCACTTGAGGGTCCATCTGGGAGGATCCAGGGCTGGAGTGGCAGATAAGAGAGCCAGAGAGCTGGCAATCCAGTCTAGCTGAGGGTTCAGGGTACTTAAATAGCCAGCAGCTCCCAGGGAGCAGAAGACAAGTCCCGCCTTGGCAGATCCTGAAGCCTTAGCACTGAGTATTAACTGTCCTCTCTGGCAATATCTGATTTGTTTTTCCTTTCTTCCCCTTGCCCTGCTCTCTCTGTTTGTTTCAGATTTGGGGGGAGGCTCCTCAGGTAGCTGCAGGGATGGGGCTGGAGCTGGCAATCTTTGCCTTCTGAGGTTCAGCATAGTCACGCCCCCCAACCCTAATACAGCTCTACAGGCCTCCCTCACTTACTTGGTGGTTCAGTCACTATTAAGTCTCATAAAGGCAAGCCCTGGGAATTCTCTTTGAAAATCTCCACACTCATCAGTGACCCATTCTCAGTGTGGTGTAGTAGACAGAACATTGGGTTTGGAATATGAGGTCTTTTTCAACTTTGAAGTGCTATGATTAGCCCCATTTTACAGATGAGGAAACTTAGGCAGACAGAAATTAAATCACTTGCCCAGGGTCAGAGTCAGTGTGTCTGAGGCTGGATTTGCAATTAAGTCATCCCCTGACTACAGGCCCTGTACATTGTACCATCTGGTTGCTTATCATTCTACAGGAGTGGGTGTCATTTCATTTCTGCCCAATTTGTGGGAGTTTATCCTTCGCATAGGTCTCCCAAGAGCTACCTGGACAAGGCTGATGAGAAACAGAAATTGCCACAGATCTACTTGCTTCTTCTTCCTCAGTAATTTGGAAGGTTATCAGGCTAAAATTCCAAGATGGAACAGAGCTGTAAGGTCAGAAGGCAAAACTAGGGGAGATGCCAGGGTGAAAACAAATAATCCTAATAAGTCAAGGGTGGGAGAGGTGCTACTGGACTGGAGAAAGAACCAGAATTCTGATTAAAAACAAAGACAACAAAAATGAAAAACAAGTGGAGTCTGCAAACCATAGTCCAGAGAACTTGAGTTGGATTCCTAGAAAAATTACCTGCAATATTCTTTAAGGCAGCCATCTAGTTCAACCCACGCCTGAACAAGGTAGACAACACAACCCCTTGAACTCCAGGCCCTGGTTGTTGACCTCTAGTGAGGGGGAAGCCACTACCTTCCCAAACACTGTTGTAATGATTGGGAAATTGTCCTTACATCAAGCCTCAGTCTGCCTTTTTCAAACCTTCTGCCCATTTTTCTTATTTCTGCCTTTGGGACCAAAGAGAATAATATAACCCCTCTTCTATGTGACAACCTTTTAAAAATTTTATTTATTTATTTTTTACAATCATTTTTAAAAATTGTGAACTCTAAATCCTCTCCCTCTTTCTAGTTCCTCCCCTGCCCATTGAGAAGACAAGTAATATATCAATTATACACGTGAAATCATACAGAATACATTTCCATATTAGCTTATACAATGATTGTTCAGATTGTTGAGACAGATATCATCCTTCTCCAGGCTAAACATTCCCAGTTCCTCCACCTGGTTCTGATGTGGCATATTCTCAAGGCTGTTCACTGTATGAGTTGCTCTTCTCTAGACGCTCTCTAGCTTTTCAATGTCATATCTTTCTTGGAGGGTGGCAGAGTACAATTCTTATCGAATTCTTACACCAAGAAGCTATACCTCTCCCAATATAGCCCAAATTCATGGCTGCCTGCCAGATCTCTCTGTTGACTCAAAACTGAGTTGACTGACCACTAGGAGCCCCAGATCTTTTTCTCCCCAGACAAACTGCTCTCCAACCATGCCTTTCCCATTCCATACTTATGAAATCCATTTCTTGAATTTAAGTGTAAGATTTTACATATATCCCTATTAAATTTCTTCTTATTGGTTTTAGCCCAATTTTCTAGCTGGGCAAGATTTTTTAAAAACCTGATTGTCATCTATGCTTATTATTCATGCCTCCCGGATTTGTATCATCTACAGCTACAATCACCCAATTATTTATCCCCCTATCCAAATAATTGATAACAGTGTTACACGGAGGAAAAGGAAGCAGTGATCATGAAGGGCCAGATCCGGTCCTAGTTCTCTCTTTCTTTCCTCTCCCCCTCAGTCTCCTTTAGTCCAGTTCTCTCTGGGCAGTCGCTATGTTTAATGCACATTAGTAACCAGTCGGCCCTCTCCTTAGGTGGAGCAGACCTCCTCCAGGCCCGGCTCAAGACCGCTGTCTGGCCCTGTCCTGCCTCTGAAGCTCATCTCCTGTGGGCTCACCCCCCTCTAATCAGCAGGCACAGGCCCTTTCTCTTCCTGTCCCAGAATCCAGGCTCCCTGCCAGGCTTTCCTCTTCCCAGGCTGTCCCTAGCCCTGTGCTCATTTGCAGAGAAGGGATGATGGACATGCCCTGAGCCCCTCCCTGCCCAGGGGCCAGCTCCTCCCCCTGACTCCAATTCTCTGGGTGATAACTGGGGTGGGTGTGGGCTCCTGGGTCTGTTCAGGAAAACTAGCATTCCAGGTTTAAAATAAGGGGTACCCCCCCAAAAGCTTTATATATGCCTTCATAAAAGGAGCAGCCCCCATCGACAGAAGAGAGGGGTCCAGTTCTAAGGGTCGCAGAGGCCTGACTATGGTAGGTGCAGACTATGGAGGCCTGAGAGGAAGAGACTGAAGGAGAACCAGAGAAGGTGGGAGGGGCCAAGGTCACCAGCAGGCAGGTGAGCCCTGGAAAAGGAAGGAGGAGGGTATAGAGACAGGTTCTACCATTCCCTGGGGGAGACTAGCAGAATCCAGGGGGCAGGAACAGCCTTGGGTACAATTTGGAGGGTGTTGAATAAAAATAAGGGGGCAGTGGAAGCATAAGGAAAAAAGAAAAGAGAAGAAAATTTTGAGGTACATGTTTTATTTGTTGTGTAAAAGAGTTAGTCATAGTGATTACATTATTTTCCAAATAAACACACAAAATACAAATTATAACCACTCAGTGGTCAAGTCCTCTGGCAGGTCTTAATAAGCAAGTGTTGGCAGACAATCTTGTCATGTATTGTCTGGAAGTCCAGTGTGTATTGGCAGGAATGTGTGCATGTAATGCCTTGTTTACAATACTACACATTTACATGATGCAATATTGCATCATCAAAATTTCAATGCAGGAAAGAACTACAAATTTGCAATCAATTATTAAATTTAAGATGTATCATTTTAAAATATTTTATATATTTTTGAAATGACTCAAATTTTTAAAAGCCACACATTAAAGGGTTAAATAAAGTAGATTTCCAGGAGGATGCTGAGTAATTTTTTTTAAAGGGGGCAGTAGGCCAAACAAGTTTGGGAACCTCTGGTCTAGAGAGGATGGGTGAGCTTATAGACAAATGCTGCAGTGGAGAAGAGGGAGGGTAAAGGGGTTGTATGATGCACAGACTGGACATATTCCAAAGACTAGGAGGCAAAACCATCTGCTAAAAGTGAGGGGCACAGAGTGTGCTGGGGGCTCAGGGACGGTGGAAAATACTTGGAGCAGCTGCCTTGGTGAATGAGACATGAAGAAAAGGATGGCCAAACATTTGCCAAGCAGCCAAAGATTTACTGGCAAGCTTTGGAGACTCCCTCAGGTTCTTAACTTGGGGGGAGGCCTCTGAATGTGTTTTTGAAGCTATATTTCAAGACAGTTATATCTGAGGCAGCTACGTGGAACACTGGACCTGGAGTCACAAAGATCTGAGTTTAAATCCATCCTCTGACACTTACTAGGTGCATGACTCTGGGCAAGTTACTTCACCTCTGTCTCAGTTTTCTCATCTGTAAAACAGAGTTAATGATAGCACCCTTCCTCAGGGGGTAGTTGTGAGAACAATGAGGTAATATCTGTAGAGCATTTTGCAAACCATAAAGTACCACTTACTAGTTGTCATTAGCATATTATGTTTATTGTTAAATATTTATATTTGCATGTTATAGATTGTATTTATATATCACTATATTATTATTAACATAATTATTAGCAATTGTTATTGATATAATTGGTTCTCTTTGTAATCATCTCTATTTCATTTTATAAATTGAAAAATGCTATTCTGAGAAGAGACCTATGTACACAGGTTTCACCAGACTGCCCAAAATGTTAAGAGTAAGAGGCCAAGACTGATCGTGGAGAGAGGGGATTCTGTGTGTCTTTAATTTATTTTTCTTCCTAGGATGTGGATCTGGGTCACCAGCATGATTTGGAAGGGCATCCTGGAGAAGAAGCCAGCCCAGTGCCAGGAGAGGAGCCTGGAGGCCAGCCGGAGGAATTCCAGGAAGAATTCAGTGAGGACAGGGAGGGGGAGCACAATGGGAAATTCAAGGAGCACAAACATTGGAAGGGGCCTTCTGGGTGAAGAGGGTGAAGGGTTTATAAAGTGTGCTGGCCACCTCCTCTGACCTGACAGCTCTCAGGTACTGGATGGGAAAAGTCTGCGGGCTAGTCAGACCTTTGGGGTTTCCATCTCCCTGTCTTCCTCCATAATGGCCTTTTAAAGTTTACAAAGCCCTTCCATCCAGTTAAGCAATTACTATGTGAAAACCATCGTGCTAGCTACAGACGGTGGAGTCCTAAATGAAATAATACTTGCCTTCAAGAAACTTGTATTATGACTGGAAAAAGTAACGCGTACACACACAAAATACTAAATGTGCAAAATATGTACAAATAAAGCAGATATCAGGCAATTTGGGAGTTTTAAGAGGTGAAGGGGCAGAGCCTCAGAGGAGTAGCAAACAACTAATTTCGTTGGGACGTAGGTCACACGAGGGAAAATAATGTGAAATTAGCTTAGAAAAGTTGACTGGTGGGGATGGCTAGATGGTGCAATGAATAGAGCACCGGCCCTGGAGTCAGGAGGACCTGAGTTCAAGTCCGGCCTCAGACACTTAACACTTACTAGCTGTGTGACCTTGGGCAAGTCACTTAACTGCAATTGCCCTGCCCTCCCCCCCACCAAAAAAAGAAAGAGAAATACTTTTAGGGCGGCTAGATGTTGAAGTGAATAGAGCACCGTTCTTGGAGTCAGGAGGACTTGAGTTCAAATTCGGCCTCAGACAACACAAAAAATACTAGCCGTGTGACCTTGGATAAGTCACTTAACCCTGATTGCCCTGCATTCCTCTCTCCAAAAAAAGAAAAAACAAAAAATAGAAAGGTTGACTGGAATCATCTTGTGAGGGGCTCTAAATGCTGAACCAAAATTTCTATAGTTTTATTCCAGAGGTAATAGTGAGACCCAGATACTTCTCCATATGGGAGTGACAGGGTCAATATCAATGTGGAGCCTCTGTGTAGAATGAATTGATAAGGGAGGAGACTTGAGTCAGAAGTCAATTAGAGGCTATTGTAACAGTTTAGGGTGGGAGGTGAAGAAGGCTTGAATTTGGATGGGAACCCTGCGAACAGAGAGAAGGAAACAGATACTAGACGTATTGTAAAAGAGGCACTGACAAAGCTGGTCTTCTGACTAGCAGAATGAGAAGAGTCAAGTCAATGTCCAAGGTCAACTGGACGTTTCAAAGCTGAGTATTTGAAAGAAGGGTGGTGACCTCAACAGAGATAGCAGAGTTAGAGAAGAGAGGTGGGTTTGAGGATAGAGATCATGACTTGTGTTTTGGTGACGTTGAGTCGGGGATGCCTCTGGAGCATCTAGGTGGGTTTGATGACGGTAGACTAAAAGCTGAGAGGCAGATGAGGCCAGGTATCTAGATTTGAGAGTCCTGTGCGTATAGAGGATAACTGCACCCTTGTGAGGAATGAAATCACCAAAAGAGAAAAGAGAGAACAGAAGTGGGGGGGGGAGAGGGCCGAGCAGGACAGAGTCCTAGGTTATACGCATGCAAAGGGGCATCATATATACATTATCTCCCTTGAGTCTCACAACACTGTGAGGGAGGTAATTCGGGTAATGTTGTACCCATTTGACACATGAGGAAACCAAAGGTCAGATAAATTAAATGACTTCTCACATCTTCTCCTTGCCATTTTAGTCTACCCCTTTCCTCTTTTTCCTGTTCCTGACCTGGAAGAAGAAAGGAGAGGAAGCTCCCTTGTCCAGGTTGCCCTAAAGATGGAAAAACTGAGTTTCCTCTCTTTTCCCATTTCATATATTCTTGGGACGTGACAGAGGGTTACCTTCAAGGTTACTTGCTTGAGGTGCCAATGGGAAGTTCCACAAAATGAAACCTGGGGATAGGGCCTGATTGGGCTGTCAGGGTTCTGGGGAGCCAGGTTCTCTTTGCTTCTTTTTACAGACTTCCCTGATGGTTGCTGGCCCTTTCCAGGGTGGGGTAAGCATTGGTGTATCTTGTTCACGACCATTGGGCTGATGGCTGGGATAGGCGTTGGTGTCTGGCTTCTAGGTCAGTGATATGGTGAATAGTAGAATCGTCTCTGGGGTTGAAGACACTGAGCTATAGCTTGCCTCGTGATTTCCTAGGCTTAAAACAATCCTTCCTGACCCAAAGACTGGGAGGATAGGAGCAAAGGAATAGGTTCAGGGTGGGTGGGGGAAGGTTTGAAGCTTTCCCTTTGGAGTGTTTGGGAGAGATGGTCGCTAAAAGAGGAAGGGGATAAGGATTATCCCTCATCTCCACTAAGAGGGAAGTAAGAGGAAATGGAATAGAAGTGTAGCAGGAAGGACTTGAGTTAGGCATAAAGAGGAACTTTTCAATTGTGAGGGATATAAGTCACCTGAATGACTCATGGCTGACCCAGAGTATTTATGGAGCAACTTCTTTTTTTTTTTGGAGGGGAAGTTAGCTTTTGCTAGAATGGGAGAGAGACTTTCACCTAACTGCCCTGGACAGGGCCAGGGACAAAGTGTTCTCTTTAGGAGGCCTGTCCCATTTTAGGATTCCCTGGTTGTCCATGGTGGCTGTCATTGGACCCTGCTGAAATGTCTCCTCTCCTGACCTTCCCTCTCCCCCTCCCTTTTCACCTGTTTCTTTAGTCCTGCTTTTCAGGACAAATGCCTTGTTGAAGACCCTGCAACAAGAGGACATCATGAGCTGTACAGAGAAACCTCTCCCCTCAGCAGAATCCAGGTGGGTGACTTCCCTCCTTCTTGAGTCCTGTTCATCCAGTCTGCGTGATAGGAAATCCTTCTTTCAAGATTCTCCCCTTCACATTCAGGGTTCTCAATGCTAGTCAAGAGAATTCTGGGTCTCATTTCTCCATTATGGCTTTACTTTCATCAAATACAGTCAAGGTTGGGTGGAAAGCCCCTTGGCTCCCTGGGTGGAAAAGAGGGAAAGTTGAGGCATGGAGAGGGTCAGGGCACTGAGCTGGGCTTGTCCTTAATGAGACGAATTCTGACTTTTAGCACTGTCTGGGCTGACATTGCTCTCTGGGGGCAATCTAAGCTCTCCCTGCAGCTTGTCCTCTGCAGGGAACTGGGGCCAGGGAGAGATCTAGAGGTTAGGCAATCTTAGAAAACTGAGCTCCAGATGGCCTCCTCTCTTGTATCAGGAGACAGGGTTCCCCTTAGAGACAGGTAAAATATTTGGCCCAAATTGGGGCTTGGGGATCTGGATTTTCTCTAATTTGTGTGTTTTACCTTTTTTGGGAAAACACCCTGCCAGTATCCATCCAGAATAACCCAGATGGATGTCTGTACCCAGGCCTTTCTCTCTAACCCCATCCAGCACCATCTTGTCCAGATTCCTAGGATACATCTCTAGGTTCCAGAGAGCCTGAACTTTCCTGCTCCCTGGGCATAGGGGACAACATGGTTTTTCATGCTGTGGTTTCAGTATCTTTCAGAATAAACACCAAAAACTTCTTGCTGGAAGTACAGGTGAGGGCATGGCCAGGCTGGCTCCTGGTATGCCATGAGGACTGGAGTCCTGCCCTAGGGACCCAGATCTGTGGATATCTTGGGCATCTCAGGTACTGTGGAGGGAGCGGGAGTGGAGGAGGACTGGGGAAATAGAGGAGTGGAAGAGATAGAGAGATAGAAAATGGGGAGGTGGGGAGATTCCTTTATTTGTCTCATATTTTCATTTCTCTCCAAGATGATCCCCAATGCTGAGGTCATCTAGGTTGTCCTCTCACCCAATTCAGCCCATACTTTTGAGAATCTATGTCATTTTCCACAGTGACAACAAAAAGACCCCAAGAGAGGAAGGATCTCTTTCTTTTCTCATTCTGCCATCCATTTAGATGTTTCCCTCTTAGAAAATTCTACTTCTTATCTAATTCATATTCCTTCTACTTCAGCTTAAATCCATTTCTTCTTATTTCTATACTATGGCTGCCTTTTTTTGGGGGGTCAAGATTCAGTCACCACAAAGGAGTGAACCTGACTGATATTAAGGTCAACAATTCTCAGGAGTTTGTTCAGCTTCTTCCCAGATCGGGGGGTCGCCTGGATGAGAGGTGGCAGCACAGGTAGGGGTCCTGAGTTTGGGTTGAGTAGAAGGAGATGAGGTCAACAGGAGGCATCTTTTCCGTTGTCCCTAGAGACCTCAGAAAGAGATCCTTCTTTTTCTTTAAGGAGAGGGAGTGGTGCCAGGCCACCAGGGGCATCTAGGGATGAGGCAGAGAGTTTTTCCCTAACCAGAAATTGCAAAGAATTCATGTAATACTCAACAAAGAGATAAAGGCCCCCATCCTGACCAAGATCAGTGGACTGTCTAGAGGAGAGAAAAATACCTAGGTCCAGATGATGTTCTCCCAAATATTGGAAGTTGGCAAGGACCAATGAATGCAGCAACCCCATTAACCATGAGTGAGTGGGATACCCACACTTCTTATGCTTGTCCACACATCTTTCTCTCCTAGACTCTCCATCCTCTGCAGGATCCATTGGAGAGAAGGAGTGAATATGTATGTGTGGTAGGGGCGTGTGTGGCATAAATAAAGACCTGAGTATGGTAAATAGGGGAAGCCTTTCTGTTTTCTCAAGGGGAAGATTAGAAACATTCTTGTTTAGTGAAAATAGATGCCAGAATGGAGTCAGGGGTCAAGTAGATTGTAGGGGAGGAAAGGGAAGAGATTCATTTAGGGTTGGGTGAGGACCAGCAAAAGTAAGACTTCTCCAGTCTCTAGCTGATGGGTGTGAACTCAACTGGGACTAAGACAGGGCAAGTTTAGCTTTCTCAGGGAATTGTTTGGACCTTTGATGTACCTGTGGTTGAGCACTGTATCTCTTTTATATATATATTATGGGGTCATTGATTCAGAGCCAGTAGTGACCTTTGAGTCTACTGAGACCAAGTCCCTCATTTTACAGATGAGGAAACTGAGTCACAAAGGCTAAGTGACTTGCTTTGGGCCATATAGTAAGTGTCTGGGCTAGATATGAACTCAGGTTTTCCTTACTCTAGACCCAGTGTTCTATCCATTATGCCACCTAACTGCACCTTAGTCAAGAGCTTCAAGGTGCCTATATTGCTATGAGATAAAAGGGCCCTGAGTCCTTGGGGATGAGCAAGAGGCCCCAACATTAACCCCCCCTTTTCTTAACTCCCACTGTTTCATAGGAACAGCTGTGCCTTGGACCAGGTGTCTTCCTCAAATGCTCAGGTGAGTTACATCTTGGCCCCCAGAAGAAGAATGAGTGGGACATTAGGACATGGAAATGGATGGCCTCGGCAAATCCTCCCCTACAGTTATTGTCCTGGTTGGGGATCAGGGGGTAGTTTCAACCATTCAACATATGGGATTCACCAATATATTTAGAGCCCTAGGTTAGGCAATGGGAAAACTCCTTTTCCTTCTGATCTGTGGTATGTGTAAAACATAAGGGTATAAACCAGGGGTGGGGAATCTGTGGCCTTGAGGCCACATGTGGCCCTCTAGGTCCTCAAGTGCTGCCCTTTGACTGAATACAAACTTCACAGAACAAATCCCCTTAATAAAAAGATTTGTTCTGTAAAACTTGGACTCATCAAAAGCCCCTATAACACCACATGTGGCTTTGAGGCTGCAGGTTCCCTACCCCTCGTATAAACTGTTTACTAGTGAGGCAATTGCTGTTCACCTCTACATGTATCTGGTGACTGTGTTTGCCTACCTGTGTACTGGTCTCACACAAGGATCCTATTTGATTTGTGGTCAATTCTCTGTTATCGGATGATCCTCTTTGTAGACTTAATAATCCATGGGGAAGGGGGAAAAGGGGTGAGATGTTGCTGGAAGGAAATACGGCGGCCCATAAAGGGAGGCTAAGTTTGGGTTTGGTGGTTGGGAATGAAATAACCAAGAGGCCTTTTCCATTCCTCTGGAGATGCCAGTATGGTTCATGAAATCTTAGAATTATCTAGGTACTGCTCTGAACCTGGTATTTAATGCCTTTTGCCCATTTTATACCTTCCCCTCCTCCTTCTCACCTCCTAGAGTCCAAAATGAGATGAAATTCAGCTAAAACTATCCTACAACTTGTTAGCAGCCTCAAAACCAGGAGGAAGTCAAAACTCTTGGTCAAACTGAGGTTACTGGGATGGGGGATATGTGTGGAGTTCCATTATCCAAGCTTCTCATTTTAGCCCCAAGGCTTATGGACCCCACAGGCCTAAACCACCTTCCCCAAGGAGCTCAGTGATGGTGCTGACACCTATCTTTGCCTCTCTCTTCCTCTATTTCCACTCCCACCAACTATGGCCAGAGTGTGGGGTGGAAGTCAGCACCTGACTTCCCAGATTCTTGGAGGGACCTCAGCTGTCCTTGGGCACTGGCCCTGGCAGGTCAGCATGTTCAAGGGTCCCCAGTACTCATGTGGAGGTTCTCTGCTGGCTCCAAGTTGGGTGGTGACTGCAGCTCATTGTGTCTACAGGTATGTCTCCAGAGGCTCCCCATCTATCCCCTTTGTGAGCCTTTGCCTGAGCCATGAAGCTCATGGGAGTCTTTTCTGTTCATTTGTGGGTGGGCATCATGCTTCTCTTGGTTCTGTCTTTATGTCCTGTATAGATAGGTGTGTCTGACACAGATCATAAACTTCTAGAAAGTATCATTAGTGTTTATAGGCCTTTTTGTGTCATGTTTAGATTTGGGCTACGTATAATTTTTATTATGCTTATACTAATGATGGTTCATTCATTCAATAAGTGTTTATTAAGTATGTGTCTGGAACTGTACTAGGAACTGAGGATACAAAGAATGAAATAATACCTGCTCTCAAGAATGCTAACTATAATTATAATAAATTTCAGTTCATTCAGCATATGTTTTTTAAGCACCTATAGTATATCGATCACTGCTTGGAGCAAAGGGAAAAAAATAAACCATAAATCATTCCTGTCCTCCAGGAGCCTCCACTCTGTTGTGGGGAGGGGATAGGACAAGCATATGGTAAGAAAATGCAGATTATATGCAAAGGAATTTTAAGAGAGGTTCAGGGGACAGGAGAGAGAGACAGAGAGACAGAGAGAGAGAGAGAGAGAGAGACAAGGGGGGAAGGAGAGAGGGAGAGCTAAGAAGGAGAGGAGGGAAGAAGACAGAGACAGAGAAACAGGCTAAGAAAAGTAGGCGACATCTGAGCTAGACTTGGAACACTAATACAAATCCCTTCCATTCATGCAGGTCTCTAGAGTTTTGCAGTGTCAACCCATTTTCTCCTTTATTCTTTTCTCAAGAGAGAGGACTCAGAGAGGTTAGGTAATTTGCCAACTACTCACTGGCAGAGTCAGGACTTGAACCCAGAGTCAGAATTTGAATCCAGGATGTCTGACTCTTCTTTCTACTATATCACAGCACTTCTTTGGGGACTTAGTACATTTTTAGTTGATGACAACGGTGATGATGCAGTAACAAATTG
The DNA here is from genome assembly GCA_028646575.1 of Pseudocheirus occidentalis. Classification (NCBI taxonomy): domain Eukaryota; kingdom Metazoa; phylum Chordata; class Mammalia; order Diprotodontia; family Pseudocheiridae; genus Pseudocheirus; species Pseudocheirus occidentalis. Next base: position 104,532,979 of record CM053596.1, read on the forward strand.
AGGGACTAGAGTTCTCTAATAATTTCTGGCATTTAACTCATCAATCAACCATAAAATATTTACTAGATGTTTGTTCTGGATCATTCCGCCCCCCCACCCTTGCCCCATCCCTCTTCCAGACTCTGGAATCAAAAGATCCAGATTCAGGTCCTGCTTCTGATTGAAGCCTGCTTACTGCCTGTGTTATTTAACCTCCCTGGTTCTTTTCCCCCATATGTAAGATGAAGCTGGACTAGATGACCTCTGAAATGCTCCCTGTGCCCAGCGGTGTGGGGATGCAGACGTGTATAAAGCTTGGACTTTACTGCCAAGAGGACCCACTTATGTCCTCCGGTCCAGTTGCTTGTCATGGTCCTTCTGCCGCATCTGTACCCTGTGCTCAGACCTTGGCATCATCTCTTTATCCAGTTGCAGGCTGTCCAACATGTCCAGCTGGAGGCTCTTTGTGGGGATTGTCAACCAGAGTAACATTGTATCCCATACGGGGGCCATGGTGGAAAAGATTGTCCTGCACCCCTGCTTTAGAAGCCGCAAGCAGACAAGTGACTATGACATTGCTCTGCTGAAGCTCCAGACCCCACTGAACTTCTCCAGTAAGTAGGGAATGATGCGATGGACACTGGCCCATTAAGTGAGATGGGGAGAGGTCTCCCTTTAGAGAGAGGATGCCCTGTCTGGGTTGCGGACCAGTTGGAATAACTTTCCCTGATAAACAAGTGTTGGAATATAAACCTTTTTTTAAAAGTTAATTTATTTATTTTTATTTTTATTTGTTGTTTTTTGCTTTTTGGAGGTCAATTAGGCTTAAATGACTTGCCCAAGGTTACACAGCTAGTTTTTTGTGTTAAGTGTCTGAGGCCGGATTTAAACTCAGGTCCTCTTGACTCCAGGGTCAGTGCTCTATTTTAATTTTAGTTTTCAACATTCACTTCCATAATTTTTAAGTTTTTTTCTCTCCCTTTCCTCCCCCCTACCCAAGATGTCATGCAATCTGATATAGGCTCTACATATACATTCCTGTTAGACATGTTTTCACATTTAGAAGCCGTTTAACATGTGAATGAGCCCCTATTTCTTGGCTTCAACAGTGCAGGTAATTTTCAGAGTAGGATGAGTTCCAGCATCAATGCCCTGACTTGAGAATAGGTAGAGATGGAGTAGATATTGCTTTATCATCCTAAAATGGAGCTCCCCGTCCAAGAAAGCTAGAAACTGAACTTGTCTGATTTTCATAGAGCCAATCACCATGCCCCAGGAGTGACTTCCATTCTCAGCCTCCCCCTCGTCAATGCTTCCTCCCAAGGCTTTGCTTTGGTGGTCAAAAGACTTTGTGGTAAGGGTGACTAGCTAGCCTGGTGAGTGGAACACTGCCCCTGGAGTCAGGAGGACCTAAGTTCAAATCTGGCCTCAGACACTTAACACTTACTAGCCGTGTGACCTTGGGCAAGTCACTTAACCCCAATTGCCCTGCTTTCTCCCTTTCCAAAAAGCAAAAAAAAAAAAAGCCAAAACAAGACTTTGTGGGAAATAAAAAGTAGCACCCCATCAGGGAAAAGTTGTGGGGACCATTCCCCCAGTGATATTTCCCTCTGACCTGTCCCTTTAGACCAGACTGCACCTTCAGCACAAGGAGTAGAGGCTAGGTTTGCCAGAGGGTCAGGGTTGTTCCCTTTAGGTCCTAGGGCTGGGACTGAACAGGACAATGTAAGAAACAAGGGCTGTGGATTTCTCCTCCAGAAACAGTACAGGCTGTGTGCCTACCAGAAATGCATCAGGATTTCCCGCACGGCTCAAAATGCTCGATGTCAGGCTGGGGCTCCACAGACTTTCTTCAAGGTGAGTGAGATCAAGAAAGGTGCGTGGTTGGTATTGGACTAGAGGTGATTGGGAGGAATCCCCTACCCGCTTGGGGGCAGATTGGCCGTGACACATTCATCCCCCTTTACCAATATCACAGTACCCCAGATCTGCTTTTCCTGGGTACCCTCTTTAGCCAGATCTGCTAGCCTGGCATTCTTTGGGCCATATTCATGTTGTGAATGTAGTCCTATGTTAATTGTTCACTTGTCTCTCTTCCTGGGGCTTCCACAAAATATCACAACCTCCTGTGGCTTTATAACAGGCATTTTGTGACAGTCCAGGGCCCAGAGACATTCATGTTACCCTCCCCTGGACCTCCATACCTCCTCCCTGCCCCCTTCCCATCTGACAAGACTGATGCTTCAGTTTTTGCCTCTGTTTCCATGGCTGTCTGGGGCTCTGCCTCCTCCAGAGTATGGCTCAGACACCCTCCAGAATGCCTTGGTCTCCCTGATCAGCCCCCAGCTCTGCAACAGCTCCTGCATGTACAAAGGCTTGATCACTACCCAGATGCTCTGTGCTGGCTACCTGGATGGGCATGCAGATGCATGCCAGGTGCTAGACAGGAGAAGGTTTGGTTTTGGGGGTTGGTATGGAGAAGGGTCCCAGGCGATACAGCTCTGGGCAGCACAGGAGGTGGGGGTAGGGGCAGGTAAAATGATGGGTGCATATGAAGCCTTAATTCGATTAGACTGAGCAATCACCACTGACTCTAGCCTCTGAAGGAGTCAGTGAATGGGAGGTTGCCCTGCAGGAGGCTTTGGCTGAGGTGGGGGTTGGCCCTGTGATGAAGGGCTGCTCTCTGAAGGGGAAGTGGGGTGGGCTGTGAGCTCTAGATCATTAGCAATTAGGCATGTGGCAGTGGCTACTAGTGGTACCTTTCTCCAGAGAAGAGCCAACCAACTGTTCCCTTCTCTGTCTCTGTCCCTGGGGTCTCTAAGGGAGACAGTGGAGGTCCCCTGGTGTGTCTGGACCGAGGGATATGGCGCTTGTTGGGTCTGGTGAGCTGGGGCTGGGATTGTGGAAAACGCAACAAGCCAGGAGTTTATACCAAGATGGCTGTGTTCTTGGACTGGATTCACCGTCAAATTGGGGGTGAGTGGGGAAACAAGGGGGAGATACAGGATGACCTCTAAGTGCCTCTAGGAGCCTTGGAACTTTATCTGGGTGCTTATTATCTGTTGGGGGTTGAGGGGAAGGGAACTGGGAAATACATCCCTGACTAGGGTGGAGGTGGTGGGGGTAGGGGGAAAATGTTTCTAGAATTGGATTCCATGGATTAAAAAAGATTAAATTCATGTCTCTGTGGCACTTCTCCCTCTCCACCTCCTCTTCCCCCTTCCCCAAACATGAGGGAAAGGCAATGGACTAGGAGTTAGGTACCCTGGGCTCACAGTAACAATTAACCATAGTACCAACCAAATTTCATGATTCTCTGAGCATCTATTTCTTCATCCATAAAATAAGGCTAAAATACTTTCTTTGCTTATCTCATGGATATGATTGGGGAAATAAAATGAAATGTTTGTAATAGCCCAGATAGTTCAAATTACTACTACTATTGCTGCTGCTACCACCACCACCACCACCACCACCACTACCACTACTGTTACTGCTACTACTACTACTACCACCACCACCACTACTACTACTGCTACTACAACTACTACTACTACCACCACCACCACCACTACTACTACTGCTACTACTATTACTACTACTCCTACTCCTACTCCTACTCCTACTACTACCACCACCACCACCACCACCACTACCACCACCACTATGGCTACTACTGCTACTATCACCACCACCACCACCACCACCACTACTACTATTGCTACTACTACCGCCACT
>CM053596.1:104537195-104567457 GCA_028646575.1 Pseudocheirus occidentalis
ACCACCACCACCACTACTACTACTGCTACTACTATTACTACTACTACTACTCCTACTCCTACTCCTACTCCTACTACTACTACTACTACCACCACCACCACCACCACCACTACCACCACCACTATGGCTACTACTACTACTATCACCACCACCACCACCACCACCACTACTACTATTGCTACTATTACCACCACTACTACCACCACCATCACTACCACTACTACTACTACTACTACTACTACTACTACTACTACTACTACTACTACTGCTACTACTGCTACCACCACCACTACCACCACCACCACCACTACCACCACCACCACTACTACTACTACTACTACTACTACCACCACCACCACCACCACCACTACTACTACTACTACTATTCCTCCTCCTCCTCCTCCTCCTGCTACTACCACCACCACTACCGCTACCACTACCACTGGTTGTTTGGTAGTTTGGTTAGTTTTTGGCTGTACCAAATATGTGCATGTCAGAGTGGATAGAGTTCTTGGCCCAGAGTCAGGAAAACTCATCTCCTTGAGTTTAAATCTGACCTAAGACACTTACTTAGCTGCATGATCCTGGGAAAGTCACTGTTTGTCTCAGTTTCTTCACCTATAAAATGAGCTGGAGAAGGAAATAGCAAACCTCTCCAGTCTCTTTGCTGAGAAATCCCCAAATGGGGTCATGAAGAATTGGATACAATTGAACAACAACAGCAAATATATAATCAGTGTGGGGAACCCCTAACATGACTGTAGTCTAGGAGACTAGAAGGTGCTAAAGGGTTAGATGCCTATGGTTAGCATCCAGAATATGCCTGATATAAGAGTTGGCCCCAGGTCTTCCTAACTCTTGAGGCTGGTTTTCTATCCCCTAAAAGAAGCTTCTTCTTTTTATAATTATTATAAAGAATCTCCAGGGTGAGAGGGTAAAAGTAAAGGAGGGAAACAGACACCCCTGACTCTGTGCCTCAGTTTCACTGGATCTTGATGGTCAGGGGAAGGTGTGGGGCCTTCCACAGGTAAAGGAACAGAGGCAGTGGATGAAGAAGGTGACGATCTTTGGCACCCCTGACTTGACAGTGACTGCTCCCATAAATTAGATGAAGCCTGCAGTGGACAAAGCTACCCACAGTTGTACTAGGGCCTTCTGGATGAAAGAAGCATCCCTAATGGAACTTCTCCTATCCTGGATTTGTGGTTTCTTGAACAGCACTGGGGGTGGGGTGAAGGTGTGTGTCTGTTTAGGTGAGTTAGTCCATGAAGATGTGGTGATCGAATGTATTAAAACAAGGATACAAGAGACAGTATAAGGGTAAGAGAGCATGGGCAGCTGTAAACTGAGCCAGTGTTCTGCACCTAATAAATCAAAATGGTTCTGCTCTTCCCAGTACCCTGAGTATTATCTGTGTGTGTGTGTGTATATGTGTGTGTGTGTGTTCGTGTGTGTGTGTGTGTGTGTTCATGTGTGTGTGTGTGTCTTTAGAAGGAAGATTCCTACCAGGGTAGTTGTATGTTGTAGACTGAAGACCAGGACATATGAGTCTTAGTCCTTTCTCTACCATTGTTTGTGGGACTTTGAATAAATGAATAAATAATAAATAATAAATTTATTTATTATTATTTTATATATAATATATATTTACAATATGACATATTATAAATATATATAATTATATATTATATATTGTATAAATAATATATAATTATATAACAATATATAATAAATATATTATTTATATATAAATAATAAATAATAAATTCAATAAATTCAATAAATAAATCACTGGTTTAGAGTCTTCTTACTATTTCTTCCCAGATCTGACCTCTCCCTCCTTGGATCAATCAACAGGCGCTTAATGAGCTTTTACTCTGTGCCAGGGGCTGTGCTAGATGCTGGATGTACAAAGACAAAAAATAGAAGTTTGGATAGAATGCTGAGGTAGAATAAATAAATACTTATTTATTCAGTGCCTACTGTATGCATGGACTTAATGAAGACCAAAAAACCAAAAAAATAATCAATCATTTGCCATCAGGGAGCTTCTATTCTCTTGGTATACATTATAAGAAAGGATACCTGCAGCACTAGAATGGGCCAAATTAGATGGAATTTAATGGGGATATATGTAAAATCCTACCCTTGGGTTCAAAGAGTCAGCTATACAAATATAGGGCAAGAGAAACATAGAGATTATACCTGTATGACAGCTCTCATATCCATCTATGCATCTCTACTTAGTCACCACCATAATTCAGACCCTCACCTCTCTTAGGAACCATTACAATGTTCTCCAGTTGGCTTCTCTGCACCCAGTTTCCCCTTTTTCTGACCCATCTCTCACATAGCACCAAACTGACCTTCCCAAAGCATGGTCTGACCACGGCACTCCCCTTCTCATGAAGCCTCAGTAGTTCACTATTACCTTAGAATGAAATAGTACAAACTCCTATGTTTTATATCTATTTATTTATTATATAGACATTTATTTATATTTCACAATCTAGGTCAAACTGATCTTTCCAGGTTTATTATACCTGACTTTTCCTCACGCGCTCCATCTTCCAGTAAAACTGGTCCACTTGTTGTTCTCACACACACATTCCATATCCTGCCTTTATGCTTTTGTGCACTGTCTCTCATGTCTAGAATGAATCCCCTCTGCTTCTGACACTTGGAACCACTAGCTCCCTTCAAGGGCAAGAGCCATCTCCTAAAAAACGCCTTTGTTTTCCCAGCTGTTGACTCTAATCCCTTTTCAAATGACTTTCTGTTTATATGTACTTATCTTCATATAGTTTTCCTCCAATAAAATATAAACTCCTTCAGGACAGGAACTGTTTGTTTTTTTGTCTTTATATCCCAAGTGCCTAGGACAGTGTCTGACGTGTAGTAGGCATCAATATTTGTTGATTAATTAAAAATTCATTTCAATCCAATATTAAGTACCCACATTGTGTTAGTCCTGTCCTAAGCACTGAAAATACAAAACAATGGAAGAAGCAATCCCCACTCACAAAGACATATTTGAATGAGGGAGACAACCAAAACCTATATTGGTACGTGCAGAACAAATACCAAAGAAGCTAAATTTGTGGTAGTTTGGAGGAGGGGCGGGGGGCTGGTAGACAAGGGGATCCAAAAAGACTTTATTTAGAAAGCAGTAAACAATCTGTGTCTGGAAGGAAGAGAAGTTCTCCATGAGTTGGAGGTAAAGAGAGGACAGCTGATGGAGATGAGAAAAGATTGTCACGTGTGAGGACCATCGAGTGGGTAAGTTTTGCTGGTTCAAAGAATGCAGGAATTGGGAATGATGTACAATGAGACTGGGAAAAAAAAGATTGGGGCCATGTTGTGAAGGGTTGAGGAAAGCTGAACAGAAGAGCTTATATATTGCATTGCTATCATTATTTTCATTAGCAATAGGGAGCCACTAGAGGCTACTGAGTAGGGGAATGACACAGTCAGATTTATATTTAAGAAAAATCACTTTGGCAGCAAAGTGTAGGATTGATGAGCCAGAAGTCTTGAGCTATGGAGACCAATTAGGAGGCTGCTGAAATAATCTAGGCAAGAAGTAATGAAGGTGTGAGTAGAGAAAAAGCGTCATATGTAACATAGAAATGACAATGTTGATTATACAACAATACATATGAAAAAATAATTGAAAGTGGAGAGCAAGCTCAGTCTGAATCAATAGTGCCATATTCAGCTATATTAATAGAAGGGTAGTGTTTGGATCTGGCAGCTAGGTGGCATAATGGACAGAGAGCTAGATCTGGAGTCAGGAAGACTCATTTTCCTGAGTTCAAATCTGGCCTCAGACACTTACTAGTTGTGTGACCCTGGGCAAGTCACTTAACCCTCTTTGCTTCAGTTTCTTCATTTGCAAAATAAGCTTGAGAAGGAAATAACAAACCACACTAGCGTCCTTGCCTGGAAAACTCCAAATGGGGTCACAAAGAGTTGAACAGGACTGCAAATGACTGAACAACAACAAAAATGTTCAGAAAAAGGGAGCGATGGATCTATTGTACTCTACCCTGGTCAGATCCTATCTAGAGTTTTGAGTTCAATTCTGGACACCACATTTTAGAAAGCACATTGGCAAAAATTTGGAGAGTGCCTAGGGTGGGTAAGAAGACAAGAAGTCATACCATATGAAGTTTATGTCCCTGAAGGAACTGGGAATTTTTTTCTTAAAAAAGAAAATACTTGAGAGTGGAAGGATGATAACTCTCTTGAAATATTTGAGGAATTGTCACAAAGAAAAGGTATTAGACTTCTTGATCCCACAGGGCAGAAATAGGAGCAATGGATGGAACCTGAGAAAGTAGTAGATTTCTCATCAATCCAGAGGGTGGATGCCCATTTATCAAGTATGTTGTAGAGACGACTCTTATTGAAGCATGGCTTAGATTAGAAGACCTCTGAGGTCTGTTCCAACTCAGATTCTGTGATTCATAGAATTATATATTTAGATTTGGAAAAGACCTCAGAGGCCATGGAGTCCTACCCCCTCATTTTACAGGTGAGGAAACAGACTCAGACAAGTTAAAGGATTTGTACATGGTTACAGAGCTAGCAATCATCTGACACAGGATTTAGACTCAGGTATTCCTGATTCCAAGTACGATGCTCAATCTACTCCATCATACAACCTTTGATACCTATTTTTTCTCTCAAATTCTGAGAAAGTATCTAATTTTCTTTTTAATTATCTGAATGGTTTGCATTTTCTTTGGATAACAGCCTATATACCTCTGAGACTTAACTTTTTGTTTCTAGGCTCTTAAAATACAATTGGCATCTAGTTGCTAAAAACCACAATGAATTTTTTATGGTGCTTACACAAGGAAATGCAATTAGCATTTTGGAACACAATCTTGTAAGTTTATCAGCATTTTTTTTCTGTTATGGGGGAGAGGGAAGGGACAAATGCATATTCATTACCAGAAGATCCTCCCCTCTTTGCTGTGTCTTAAACAGCTACCACTGTCATCTCATTGGCTGGAAAAGTGGCTATTGTGGGCATCTAGTGTGAGCATCAACTTGTGGTTTAGATTCCCCCCAGAAGGCGAACACAGTTTGGGGACTGCTGAGCAAAGATTTGCTTCCACTGTAACTTTGTCTCTGTCTCTGTCTCTGTCTCTGTCTCTGTCTCTCTCTCTTTCTCTGTCTCTCTGTCTCTGTCTCTGTCTCTGTCTCTCTGTCTCTCTCTCTGTCTCTCTCTCTCTCTTTCTGTCTCTCTCTGTCTCTCTTTCTCTCATCCGTCCCCACTTTGAAGTCTCAAATGCAGAAACTCTTGTATTGGGGTTGTCCACAAGTTACCTACCAAAGCTGGAACTTCCCTCTTGGACTGAGTAAATATGTACATTTTTGCTTCTGTCATGTGCTGAAGAAAACTCTCAGTGCCCCAGTTTTATGTTAAGTTGGAAAAACCTGTTCTCAATTTCTCTCCTCTCAGATAGTCCCTGTGTATCACCGTCAGTGTTCTGATTGCAAGTGGTCAGCAATTGCATTTTTCTTTTTTGGCCAGGGAGATTTTTGTCTCTTCCTAACTTGCTGCATTCAAAAGTAGGCAAAAATTGAAGTCCTCAAGCAAATGACCAGCTATAGACCATGGGAAAGGTAGTAGCTTTTTAGTCAGCTAGTCAGCAAGGAGGTAGTTTCAGAAGCCCCATTTGCAGAGAGGCTCCCATTCCTCAAGGGCATACCTCTCAGCTGCTTGTGCACAAGATCTCATGCCCTGCCATTTTACTTGGTTAATTGGAGGAACGCCTCAAATGGATCAGTGACTCCCCTGATCCCCCTATGTTACCTTGCTTCAAGTCGGAGGCCCTTAGTTTTTTCTCTTCACCACAACCTGTTAATGTGAGATGTCTGCCTTGCTCTTTTGTTTGATTTGCCCCCCTTTGAAGGCCCACTCTGTAATGTTCCAGGATGAGAGTTCTTACCTAAACATAGAATCTCACTGAAATCTAAAGAACTTTACTTCACAATCTCCTTGTGAGGTATATAGTGCAAATTTTCTTTTCTCTCTTCTACTTGTGTGTATGTGAAATGGTGGTTTTCTCTAGTGTGGGGTAGAAATGGAGGAGCGCAATTTAGAATTTAAATACACACAGTATACATCTATGTACACATATATATGTATATACACACATATGTATATATACATTGTACTCACACACACACACCCACGATACATACATACTTTTATTTGTCAGTTCTTTCTCCAGAGGCAGATAGCATCTTCCTCCACAGGTCCTTTGTAGTTGATTTGAGTATTTATAATACTTAGAGAAACAGTTCACAATTACTTTTCAAAAAACATTGCTGTTACTGTATATTGTGTTCTCTTGGTTCTGCTCATTTCACTCTTTATTATTTCTTGCAGGGCTTTCCATGTTTTCCTAAAATCAACCTGTTCATTATTTCTTGTAGAACGGTAGTGTTCCATCACAAGCATTTACCATAACTTCTTTAGCCATTCCTCATTGACAGACATCTCCTAAATTTCCAGTTCTTTGTTACCATAAAAAGAGCTGCTATGAATATTTTAGAACATATAGGTTCTTTTCATTTTCCTCTGATCATTGTTTCATTTATTGTATTTGTACCTACTGCACAGTAGGATGTTAATAAATATTTGTTGATTCATTGATATTGCATGGCCATGACTACAGTAGGACTATTGTGTCCCTTTATCTGGACTCAGTGTTCTTACTAATTCACCCCAAAACAGGGTTCATTTTTTTTTCATTTTGAGGTTTCTTTTATGTGGTGACTGGCAGATTCTATTTCTACTTTACCTTCTTATTCTAAGAACTGTGGTAAGTTTTCTCTTTGATTTTTCTTGAGACACAATATCTAGGCTCCTTTTTTCAGGTACTCCAGTGATTCTGAAATGATCTCTCCTCAGTTTGTTTTTCCTATGAGATATTTCACATTCCCTTCTATGTTTTCAGTCTCTGGACTGTTTTTTATTATTTCTCGTTGTTTTATGGAGTCATTAGCTTGTATCTGTTCAATTCTAATTTTCAAAGAGTTATTTTTTCAGTAAGGTTTTGTTCCTCTTTTCCCAAGTTGTTAATTCTCTTTTCATATCTTTCTCCCCTAGTTTTCACTCTCTTTTAAACTCTTACTTTAGCTCATCTAGGAATTTTTGTTGACTTACATCCAAGATGTAATTTTTTCTTTGACGTTTTGCCTATAGAGGTTTTCTATTTCAGTTTTTCTTCTGAATTTGTCTTGAGCTTCTCTGTTGCCATAATAACTCTTTATTTGTGTATTTATTTATTTAGCACATTTTCCAGAGAGAGAGACAGAGACAGAGACAGAGACAGAGAGAGAGACAGAGACAGAGAGAGACAGAGAGAGAGAGGGAGACAGAGAGGACCTATGGAGGAAGATGCTATCTGCCTCTGGAGAAAGAACTGACAAATAGTTATGTATAGTATGTGTGTGTGTGTGTGTGTGTGTGTGTGTATTTGCATATTTTTCAACTTAACATTAGTGTAAGGCTCTGCACACTTCTGGAGAAAGGAGAGGATGGTTGGCCACACCCTCTGTTACTTTCACACCTCAGGTTGGGGCTCAGCACTCCCAAAGAGATGTGATCTGCAGCAAGATCTGCTCACAGTCCTCCTGGTCTGAGCCCTTCAAGGGCCTATTAGCTTATCCCTGAGATATGTTGGGAATTTCAATAGAATGGTGCTGTACTCAGCTACTATTAGGCTGCTAAGAGTCTCTATAGGTTTAGAATGAGTGGGCTACAGGCTCCCTGTTGATTCAGGACCCCTACCCTGGAACTGAGACTTCACTCTGCTTTTGGGATCAATGCTGAAGGGCTGTGATTTGATTTTGAAACATATTCCTTGCTCAGTACACAGCTAGGACACATGCCCTATGGATCCCTCTTCTTTACTCTGAATATGTGTTTAAAAAAACAAACAAACAAACCTAACAACAACATTTTTTTAAACATTTGTTTTTAAAACTTTTATTTCCAGATTCTTTACCTTCTTCCCTTCTCATCCACCCCCAGTGGTAAGACAAGTAATTCAATATAGCTTGTATATGTGTAGTTATGCAAAATGTTTCCATAGTAGATATATTGTGAAAGACTATATTTTCCTCCATCCTATCCTGCCCCTCAGTTATTCTATTTTCTGCTCTGACCCTGTCCTTTTCCAAAAGTGTTTGCTTCTATCATCTCCTCCAATCTGCCTTCCCTTTTCTCATCACCCCTCTTATCCCTTTCCCTCCTACTTTCCTGTAAGGTAAGATACCCAATTGAATGTATATATTATTCCCTCCTTAGGCCAAATTCAGTGAGAGTAAGGTTGACCCATTCCCTTTCACCTTCCTGCTCTTCCCCTCCATTGTTACAGTTTTCTGTTGAGATATGAGATATGAGATAATTTACCCCATTCTATCTCTTACTTTCTCCTTCTCCCATTACATTCCTCTCTCACCTCTTAATTTTATTTTTTAGATATCCCTTCCTATTCAACTGATCCTGTGCCTTCTGTCTATGTATACATATACCCACATGTACACACACTCACATATGTATTTATGCACACATATACCCTCCTATACATACATATGTATATTATGTATACATATGTTCTCTTTATCCTCATACTGAGATAAGTCTTATGAGTTACAATTATCATTTTTCCATGTAGGTATGTACATAGTTCAACTTCAATAAGTTCCTTATGATTTCTTGTTCCTTATGATATATTTTTCTTTTACCTTCTCATGCTTCTTTCGCTTCTTGATTTGAAAGTCAGATTTTCTTTTCAGCTGTTTTTTTCATCAAGAATACTTGAGAGTCCTCTATTTCATTGAATGACCATATTTTCCCCTGAAGCATTATACTTAGTTTTGCTCTGTAGGTGATTCTTGATTTTAAACCTAGCTCCTTTGACCTCTAGAATATCATATCCCAAGCCCTTTAATCCCTTAATGTAGAGGCTGCTAGGTCTTGTGTTATCCTGATTGTGTTTCCACAATACTCAAATTATTTCTTCCTGACTGCTTGCAGTATTTTCTCCTTGACCTGGGAATTCTGGAATTTGGCTATAATATTCCTAGGAGCTTTCTTTTTGGGACCTTTTACAAGAGGTGATTGGTGAATTCTTTCAGTTTCTAGTTCTCCCTCTGGTTCTGGAATATCCAGAGCACTGGCTTTGGAGTCAGACATTCAGCTTTGAGTCCTAGCTTTCTTGTGTGCCTCTGACCTCTTTGTGCTTCGGTTTACATACATGTAAAATGAGGTGGATAATATTGGCACTCACTATTCCACACAGTTGTTGTGAGGATCAGATGAGATCATGGTTGTAGCTTTGTAAACCATACAATGCAATGTCAGTGTAACTAGTGTTTGGATGAGGGCTGGGGTTGGTAAGAACTTAGAAGAGGACAGATCACAGATCTTCTGATGTCTGGCTTTGAGAGGGGACACACATTTCTGGACTCTCTTTAGGGAAAAGTCCCTGTAGGGAGAAAGACACTCCAAGAAGAAGGCAACATGTAAAGGAGATGGTGCTTCAGTCATGATCCTCTTCTCAACTATCTCAACAAGACAGTTTTGCGAGCTTAAGGGGGGGAGACTTTTGAGGGAAGACTTTGGAGACTTTGGTGAATTCCTCCTCAAGTGAGACTGAGGACTCTCTTCCCTTGATCAAACTGAGATATCTTGTTCCTAGTAGGAAAGTGCATTCATTCTGTGTATTATCTGACTTATTCTAATTTGTCTGAGTTCTCTAATTTTTGTTTGCTATTAATTTGAATCAGTGGGTTTATTTGCTATCCACTATGTGCCTTTGTGTAATTGGCATTTTATGTTAAGCCCTTGGATACATAACTTAGGGCATTCCTTCCCTATTAAAAAGATGATGACCAACCTTATAATTTGAACCTAAAAATTATTCTCTCTAGATTAATAATATTGAGGGCGGAGAGTTATAATTCTAGCCTGATACTTCTTTTCTGAGGAGAATAGAGAGGGCAGCTTTGTGGCCCCAATCTCCTACTCCTTCTTGGCAGGAACCAAAGAAAAAGGAAGAAAAAGGGAGACTAGAGATATCTATTCACATTTTCCTTCAAGTCACATCTAAACAAACCCATGTGGACATACATATAACCATAATGGGCAATACACACACACACACACACACGCTACATAAAAGTAAGCTATCAACAGGGTCAAGGACAGAGCCCTGTGACACTCAGTTAATGATAATAGCTGACTTTTACATAACTAAAGTTTGAAGAGTATATGGATTATTTCCTCTGAGCCTTTCAAGAAGGGGGGGGATTGTAATAGAGCCACTTTAATTTTTAAATTTTTTATTCTGAATATAATTATCAACAAACACAAACATTTTAAGATACATAGAACAGGGAAGAGAATGTTTAAGAAATTGGGGCCTTATTTCTATTTAAAAATATACATGTGTATGTATATTATATGTGTAAATAAAAATATTTATGTGCATATATACACATATATACATATATCTATATCATCTATATCTATGACTATATCTATCTATCATCTATCTATCTATCTATCTATCTATCTATCTATCTATCTATCTATCTATCTATCTATCTATCTATATTTCTGGTGTTCTGGGGTGTACAGGTATTCATGGAAGATTAGAACCTCTGGTGTGAGGACTCCTGGATCCTTTCCAGGGCTACTTGCCGCTTTTGGTGTCCCCTTAACTCACCAAACTTTTACCTGTGTCTCTAAGAAGCTGCAGTATGCACAGCAGCCATGCCCCAGTGAACTGTTTTGGCTTGGTTAGACAGCAAAGATGCCAAAGACACAGCATCCTGACCAGACATCCTGACTTTTGTCCTGCCACTGGATTCCAATAACTCTGGAAGAGGAAGTAAGGCTGATGACTCGTTCAACTCTGCCTCACTTTAAATGCAACTTATGTGCAAGTCAAAAGGCATCACCTATAGCATTTCACCATTTTTACCTACTTCAAAGTCCTATAGGAAAGGGTAAGTGACAAATCAGCAGGTGTGGATACAGTGGGAGATGTAGTCCAAACCTGCACATAGGTGGCCCAGGCCATAGGGTTGTCTTCTCACTGGATTGAAGCAGCAGTGGATTTGGCAGCTCTCTGGGTGTCTGAGCAGCCTTTTTAAAAAGACTACACTGCTCACTTCTTGCTGTGAGGAAGGGGCTAGAAAAAGGTGTACTAAAATTGTCTGGTTCACCTACCCCAACCCTGGTCTGATTATTGTGGTAGGCAGGGATCCTACTCTGCAGTTGAAACTTAAAAAAAGCTATACAAAAGCATTTGTGAAGATGATTCCCATTTACCATTGATACATGAGATGGGTATGTACTTATGGAAAACATGAAATCCCATAAACCTGAAAGCTTTTGTTGTGAGAGAACTCAGCAGATAGCACATCCAAATAGCTCTGAGTGAAACAAGATTGGCACAATGAAGGCCAGCTTACTGAAGTTGGAGCCAGATACATGTTTTTCTGGAGTGACCATGGTGAAGGGGAGTGACATGAAGCTGGTATATATAGGTTTTGCAATCAAAACTAATCTAGTCAACAAACTTGTATGCCTCCCAAAAGGAATGAAAGACAGGCTCATGACATTGTGATTGTCACTTGCAGGAAAGCACCATGCCACCATCATTATTGCATATGTTTCCAACATAATGAACCCTGATGAGGTCAAAGAAAATTTTTTGAAGAATTGGAGACTCTCATCCTCAGTGTGCCAAAAGAGGACAAGTTTGTAATTCTGGGTGATTTTTTTTTGGAATAAATTTTTTTCTTTATTGTAACATTAGACTATTGTAAAGATGTATTTTTCCTTTAAACCAATTGATTGAAAAATTGCATTGCCTACCTTCTATATACTTGGAAATTTATAGTGTCTTTTAAAAATATTATTTTAGGGGTGGCTAGGTGGCTCAGTGAATAGAACACTGGCCCTGGAGTCAGGAGGACCTGAGTTGAAATTCGGTCTCAGACACTTAATGCAAAAAACTAGCCATGTGACCTTGGGCAAGTCACTTCACCCCATGTCTCCTCTCACTTTCTAGTAGTGCAAGATGTATTTCAATACCCCAGTGCTTGCTGTTCAGGGCCACCCCAGAGCTGGAACCGTGAAGCTCATGTGGACCTACACTTGGCTCTCAGCTTGGTGTGATAGACCCTTCCTATTGGCCTGCCAGGTTTCCTTCAGTGGGAGATTTGTTTCTCTCTGTCACTTTGTGGGTTCTGTAACTCTAAAATTTGTTTAGAGTAATTTTTTTTACAGGTATTGGAAGTGGTTGGAGCAGGAACTCAAGCCAAGTTCCTGTTTTTACTCCACCATCTTGGTTCCAACCTGGTTAGTGCCGATAGCTTTCATTTCTTCCTCTGAAGACTGTTTGTTCATATCCTCTGACCGTTTATCATTTGGGGCATGACTTGTATTCTTGTAAGTTTGACTCATTTCTCTATATATTTTAGAAATGAGGCCTTTATCAGAGACACTAGTAAAAATTCTTTCCCTGTTTTCTGCTTCCCTCCTAACCTTGGTTGTGTTGGCTTTATTTGTGCAAAAATTTTCCAATTTAATGTAATCAAGATTATCCATTTTGCATTTTACAATATTCTCTATCCCTTGATTGGTTATAAATTCCTCCATTCCCTATAAATCTGACAGATAAACTACTCCTTGCTCTTCTAATTTGTTTATAGCATCAGCTTTTATAACTAAATGATGTAAGTATTTGTACATTATTTTATACAGTGTCAGATATTGCCCAGTTTCTGCCATACTTTTTTCCAGTTTTCCCAGAAGTTTTTGTCAAATAGCAAGTTCTTATCCTAAAAGATGGGGTTTCTTGGGTTTATCAAACAGTAGATTGCTATAATCACTGACTATTGTATCTTGTGTACCTAACCTATTCCCTGATCTACCCTTCTGTTTCTTAGCCAGTACAATGTAGTTTTAATGATTGCTGCTTTATAACACAATTTAAGATCTGATATGGCTAGGTTGCCTTTCCTTGCATTTTTTTCATTGATTCCTTTGATATTCTGGACCTTTTGTTCTTCCAGATGAATTTTCATATTATTTTTTCTAGATCTATAAAATAATTTTTGGTAATTTGGTTGGTATGGCACTGAATAAATAAATTAATTTAGGTAGAATTGTTTTATTATATAATTATTATATAATTTATTTAAATATATTTAATATATAAATATATTAAGCATATTATTTAAATGTATATTTATTATATAATTATATAATTATTATAATAATTTTATTATATTAACTCAGCCTACCCACAAGTAATTGATGTTTTTCCAATTATTTAGCTCTGACTTTATTTGTGTGAAAAGTGTTTTGTAATTGTGTTCATATAGTTCTTGTGTTTGTTTTTGCAGGTAGACTCCCAAATATTTTATAATGTCTACAGTAACTTTAAATGGAATTTCTCTTTCTATCTCTTGCTATTTGGTTTTGCCAGTAATATATAGAAATGCCAATGTTTTATGTGGGCTTATTTTATATCCTGCAACTTTGCTAAAGTTGTTTGTTATTTCAAGTAGCTTTTTACTTGATTGATTCTCTAAATATATATATATATATATATATTATCATATCATCTGCAAAGAGCAATAACTTACTTTCTCCTTTGCCCATTCTAATTTCTTTAATTTCTTTTTATTCTCTTACTGCTAAAACTAACATTTCTGGTATGATATTGAAAGACAGTGGTAATAATAACATACTTCTTTCAGTTCTGATCTTATTGGAAATGTATCTAGCTTATCCCCGTTACACATAATGCTTGCTGAAGGTTTTAGGTAGATGCTATTTATCATTTTAAGAAAGGCTCCATTTATTCCTATGCTCTCTAGTGTTTTTAATAGGAATAGGTGTATTTTGTCAAAAGCTTTTTTTTGCATCTATTGAGATAATCATATGGTTTCTGTTAGGTTTGTTGCTGATACGATCAATTACACTGACAGTTTTCCTAATATTGAACCAGCCCTGCATTCTTAGTATAAATCCTACTTGATCAAAGTGTATTATTCTTGGGATAAATTGCTGTAATATTTTTGCTAGTATTTTATTTAAATTTTTGCATCTATATTTGTTAGGGAAATTGGCCTATAGTTTTCCTTCTCTGTTTTGGCTCTTCCTGGTTTAGGCATCAGTATCATATTTGTATCATAAAAAGAATTTGGTAGGACTCCTTTGCCAATTTTCCCAAATAGTCTATATAATATTGGAATTAATTATTCTTTAAATGTTTGATAGAATTTGCTTAGAAATTCATCTGGCCCTGGACATTTTTCTTATGGAGTTAATTGATGCTTGTTCAATTTCTTTTTCTGAGATGGGGTTATTTAATAAGTATTTTGCTTCCTCTTCTGCTAATCTAGGAAATTTATATTTTTGTAAATATTCATCCATTTCACTAAGATTGTCAAATTTATGGGCATATAATTGGGCAAAATAATTCCTGATTATTTTTCAAATTTCCTTTTTTTGGTGGTGAATGCACCTTTTTCATTTTTGATACTTGTGATTTGGTTTTCTTTTTTTAATAAAATTGCCTAAAGGTTTGTCAATTTTATTGGTTTTTTTAGACCATACAATTGCAAGAAGAGTAGACAGTATGTGAGAGAAATAAACGTGATATATGCGGTACAGAATGCTTGACTGATCATAGATTTACCCTCTTCAAGATTCATTTTAACAAAAGCAATTCACTTTTCAACAAAAAGATAGTCAAGATGACTACCAAAAACTTAGTGCCAACAGATTAGGAAGATTCTCTGTATGTGAATGGTGTGTTGCTAACCGGGAGGGAAAACTGAGCCAACACACAGTTGACAACAATGGAGCATAAAAGGAGTGGACAACTTTCAGAGATCTGGTGTACAGCATTGCATTTCCTTATCTGGACCAGAACACTTGCAAACATTAAGATTGGCGTGATTAACATGATGGGGAAATTTAGAAACTGCTAAAGGAAAAACGAGAACTCCACAAGATTAACCAGTAGGATAGTTCATCTGTCTCTAAGAAGGTAGTGTTTAACTCCATCAAAAGTAAGGTACAAGTGAAGCTTAGAGAGAGATGAAAGATTCTTAACTCAGTAAGAAGGCAGATGAAATTCAGTTTTTCACTTTTATGATGTTCTAATGGCTATTTATGGGCCAAAGACCTGTGGTGCATTTTAACTACTCAATGATAACAGAGCCACATTGATTAGTGATAAGTACATGATTGTGGAGAGATGGGGCTAGCACTTCCATAGTGTTCTCAACAGCCTGTCATCAATCAATGCTGATGCCATTGACAGTTTACCTCAAGTTGACATCAACTGCTCTCTAGCCAAACTTCCACTTACCTTGGCAATATACTTTCCAGGGATGTACATGTCGATGATGAGGTTGATGCACGCATTGCCAGAGCCAGCTTAGAGTCTGGGAGGCTTCAAAGGAAAATGTGGGAGAGAAAAAAGTATTAGGCTGCCTACCAAACTGAAAGTCTACAGATCCATTGTGCTGGCCTCACTGTTGTATCCCTGTGAAACCTGGCCAATGTACCAGCACCATGCCAGAAAACTAAATTGCTGCCATTTGAATTGTCTTGGGAAGATTCTGAAGATCATCTGGCAAGATAAGGTACTGGACACTGAAGTCCTTTCTCAAGCTGAACTGACAAGCATTCATACTCTCTTTCAGACAGTGTAACTCTGATGGACTGGCCATGGTGTTTGAATGCCAAATGTACATTTGCCTAAGACTATTTTACAGAGAACTCACACAAGGCAAGCACTCACACTGAGATCAGAAGTGGTATGAGGACACTCTTGCATTCACATAAAATTTTCCAGGTTTTTCTGAATCATCCTGCCTGTCATTTATAGCACAATTATATTCCATCACAGTCCTATACCATAACTTGTTCAGCTATTCCCCATTTGATGGGCATTCCCTCAATTTCCCAGAGATCAATTTCTATAGGATTTTGACACCACTGAACCAGATGACTTCACAGATCCCTTTCTGGCTTTCAGTCTATAATCCTAAGTCAAAGAAGGCTTCATTTCTTACAAATTGTTGCTATTGTTCAGTCATGTTTGACTCATCATGACCCCATTTGGGGCAAGGATACTGAAATGGCTAACCATTTCCTTCTCCAGCTCATTTTACAGATGAGGAAACTGAGGCAAACAGGGTTAAGTGACTTACCCAGAGTCATGCTGCTACTAAGTGTCCGTGGCTGCATTTAAACTCAGGAAGGCAAGTCTTCATGACTCCAGCCCAGAACTTTATCCAGTGTGACACCTAGATGCCTGTCTTACAAACAGTACAAATAACAGACACGTAATAATACTCCAATTTTCCAATGATCTCCTTGTGGATAGTCCCTCAATCAATGCTGACAACAACCTCTCCATGCCTAGTCTATGAAGATAGTGGATATTTTAGTGCCCCACGAGAAATAACAAACTGATGCAGAGTGAAGTCAGAAGTCAGAAGACAATAACAAAAATGTTATAAAGAAAAACAACTTGGAAAGGTTTGAGAACCCCGATCCACAAAATGACAAAGCAGGATTTCAGAGGACTGATAATGAAGCTTGCGACTCACTTCTTGAAAGAGAAGTGATAGACTCAAAATTCAGAATAAGACATTCAGTTTGGACACTGCCAAGGTGGGAATTGGCTTTGTTTGACTGCACATATTTATTACAAAGGGCTTTTGTTGTTGTTGTTCATTTGGGGAAGGATGGTAGACAGGAAAAGAGAAGTGCTTGTTAATTAAAAAACAAATTTAAATTAAAAAGCACTGCGAAGGAGAAAAGTGTCACTCCTTCAAAGGGATCTCACTCCTTGAAACTGGCCCTGCAGATTCCTTCTGGCAGAAGAAAGGGACAAGCTAGGCTTGTTCAGTCTTGTCATACCTCGTGGGAGTTTTGTGGAACAGGACATCCTTTTTAGAGATTCTTGGCATCCTTTCAGACAGTACAGCAGAGATCAGAAACAGAAGCTGCCGGAGGATTTTTTAACCTGGAATCAAGGCCCAGAGGGAACCAAGCAAGAGAATCAAATGATATCAAGAGAAAAACCCTGGGATCAGAAAGATGTAGCTCTCTCCTTCATTAATAAAAGGTATCTATCTGAAAAATGGATGAGCCCTAACAAGGTGGTGGTTTTCACCAATGTGCATCCTCTGATCTAGGATCTTTTGTCTTGAATATTTTCCAATTCTTTCCTCCCCTTCTTTCAGAGAGTTTGGTTACCAGGTTTGGTTACCCCTGTGCCCACGCTGAGCTCCCCTGACATTCCTTTAGCTTGCTCAGAATAATACAACATTTAAATAGCACTACGTGAAAGGAATTATACAATTATGCTGTTTGATCCCCATGATAGCCCTTGGGATTAGGTGTTATCATTCTCATTTTACAAATGAGGAAAATGAGGCAAATAGAGTTTAAGGGGTTTGTCACACAGCTGGTAAGCGTCTGAGGCTGAATTTGACCTCAGAGCTTCCTGATTCCAGGATCAGCATTTTGTGCCCAGTACCACCCAGCTGCCCCAAAGGCACTATAACTGGACTGCCTTCCTTTTGGAAGCTGCTTTCCTCGAGAGAACAAGTTCCCTTGTGCATCAAACCACTTCTGCAATAGAAAGAAGACTTGACTGGGACACAAGAAACCTGGACTTTAGTCCTGGCTCTGCCAGTGAATTGTTCTATAAGTTCATTTGGGCAAGTTGGGCAAATTCATTTACCTTCTTGGGCCTTGGTTTCCTTGTGTTTAAAATGAGAGGGTTGGACTCCAAGGTCCCTTCTAGTCCTAGGGATGTGCTACTATGATCTGTAAACTTGGTGGTGGTACAGACAGAGAGGGGAGGGAAACTTTGCTCTAAATTATTTATAAAGTTCATAGCATTTCTAAGGGTCTATGATCCTAACCTCTGTCTCTGTCTCTGTCTCTGTCTCTCTTTTTAAACTGTGCCTGTGATTTCCTCAGTTATGGAACTCCTAGTGAGGACACTTCCATCACCATTACAGGTCTGTAACCCTAGAGAGCTGCATGGGACGCCTAGAGGTTAAGTGATTTTCTCAGGATCACATAGCCAGTAAGAGCCAGACATGGGACTTACACATGTCTTCTTGACTCCAAGGTTGGCTCACTCTCCACCATGCAATCCTGCCTCTACAATCCTACCACACTGAGGTTAATAATGACAATGACTAGCATTTATATAGTGCCTAATGTGTGCCAGACATGTTGCTGATATTATCTCTCATTTGATTATCACAAAAACCTTGGGAAGTAAGTGCTATTATTATCCCCATTTCAGAGATGAGGAAATGGAGTCAAAGAGAGGTTAAATGATTTGCCCAAGGTCACATAGCTAGTAAGACCTTATTTGACCTTGCTTCTTCCTGACTCAGAGCTGAGCATTCTAGTCATTGCCACCTAGCTGCCTCTAAAGTTCAGAGTCCCATTAATTCTCAGTGCTCATTAATTCAAACATCTGGGGATAGGAGACAGCCCTTTGGGGACTGATTTAGTGAAATCTTTGCTTGTCTAGGCTTCACTTAAGACTGGAAGTCTCAGACTACTGTCTCCCTAGGGCACTTGAAAATGTCTTGCTAAAGGCATCAGGAAGAGAATTTAAAAAATGCCTTTACCCTAGGGCTGTCCCATTGGCCCAGTGCCCTTTCCATTAGTCCCAGAAGCAGTTGTCACTGAGCTGAGCTCTTTCAGAACCACTTTGGCAAATTCCAGTTGCTCTTCCTTTCCACTCATCTAACACCTCTGACATTTGGAGTTGATCCTCCCTGGCAAAAACCAGGACATTTTCTTTGTGTTTCCCTTCTTCACCTTCACTTATCTCAGACACTACCATACACAATTTTCTTTTCTCTATTTCCTATTCTTTAGTATCATTTTGAATAACAGCCTTTAAGATGTCATCTAGAAAGCTTGGTTAGAAGATGTAAAGTCCAGTTCACATGATTTTCTTAGCACCTTCTACATGCACAAATGAAAATAAGGAATATTTCTTTATCCTCAGTCATAGTGTCTAAATGTAGACTACAAAGTCAGTTGTATTTCTACCCTATCCATCTCACCATCTGATTGAACCCCAGGGGTTTGATTGAGAGTTTTTCCTGATAACCAACAGTCCTAAACAAAAGATAATCATCCTGAATATGTGATTCAGGTCTGACCCCTTGGTGGAGGATGCTAAGTCAGCAGGAGCTACCAGAATTTTAAGGTCCCATGGAAGTTTGTTCTTACCTAATGTCAACTGTCTGTCTGACCTCTTCTCCTTCCAGCCTGCAATTGACTTCCCAGTTGGCCATTGGAGCATTTTGCACCTTAACCAAAGCAGTACTTGCTAGAAATAGAGGGCCAGGTGCTGGCAAATAGTCAGAGTCCTATTCCATGGAGACTGAAGGGAACTTTGTGAAGTGGGAGAAGCCTTGCAGGTCCAGGATGCCCTATAGGGCTATGGTTATTCACGTCTTCATTTCTTAGGGCATATGGAGTGGGTTGACACTCTTCCTGTGGGGCTCACATATAGAACCATCTTAAGGAGCCTCTCTGGCAGGAATGTAGCCAAAGAAAGGAGAAATGCAGAAAAGACTACAATAGAGTTTTAAATTTTATTTATTTTGATTTCTCCTTATTATTGAAGATAGTAAGGTAGAGGTAAGGTTATGAATAAAATAAAAAGGGTAAATTTGCTATTCCTATAGTTTCATAGTAAATTGGGCCTCTGGTATTGAAAGCCCACTGGAAAATAGTGGATAAGAAGATTGTAGAAGGAGTATGCAATAGCTGGGGAGTGGGATAGGGGTGTGGCAAAACAAAGCACTAAGATTTACTAGCTTTCTGCCTCTCCTTCCTGAGGGAGACCTAGCAATGAGCAAAGTCACACAGCTTGTAAATAGCACAGCTGAGATTCAAATCCACGTTGAGGACCTATATTCAAATCAACTTTGCTCTTTATTACTCTCTGTGTAACGTTAGGCAAGTCCTTTAAACTCTCTGAACCTCAATTACTTCATTTGTAAAATGGGGGTAATGATACTTTTACTATACATCTCACAGTGTTGTGAAGAAATAGTAAAGCACTACATAAATGTACATTATTATTATTTTTAACTTGTGTGACTATGGGAAAGCAACAACCTCTATGGATTTCAATGAAAACATCTATAAAATGAGGAATGGGAACAAGTTGTACTACATGATCCCTAAGGTCCAAGGATGTGCTGGAGTCAGCTTGGACTAGCTTAGGAGAGCTGATTGTTTAATTTTTCAGTGTGAGAATTTATACCTTGGAAATCAGCAAATGTTACAAAAATTAGGGCTTGGTTCATTATTTTGTTAATTTCTGGACTTAAAAAAAGATGAGTAAACTATTAAGAGTGCAGATTAAACTTAAAGGTGTTTAGCATACATTTTCCCCTTCAGAGAGCTGATTGTTAATTATTTATTAACACACTTTGCTAAAAGTCCCTTCTAGTTCTAAATCCCAAGATTCTCTGACTCCAACAATGGTTACATGGAAGAATGAGGAATCTGGGAAAGATTTTCACTATCCATGGCACTATGTGAAGATAGATATCTCTATTCCTTATGACAGTAGACCTATTGTTCTTCTCCTTGACCCTTTCAGGGCATTAGAAAAATTGAGGTACTTGAAAATATAGAAAGTGTATTGGTTAATTGATTATCAATACATGTTTATTGATGGTAGAATGATAATGTGGTAGTGTGGTCCCCACAAAAGAGAAGAAGACCAAGAATCAGAGGACAATATCTTAGGGACTTCCAGAAAGAAGGTCTTGACTTGGCACTTATCTCTCATAATAACTGGAACAATATGGAGAGCCAACTTTTAAAACCCAGCATAGGACTGGAGCTGATGACAGACTGTACTCACTTCTGGGACAATGGATAGATATATCTCCATGGGGACATATTTGTGTCACTTTTTGGGTAGTCAGTTCATCAGGATACAAGCTAGGAGAATTGAAGGAAGCATGGAGAGAGTAGGGGGCCCTAGGTGAGGGATGAAATAATAGGTGCCAAGGAAGACAGACCGATCCATGGATGTGTGTGTTGGTGGAGAGGGAGAGAAAAGCATCTCTGGGAAAAGGGGATTGGGGAAAGAAAGGATAAATTCCTTGGTGGAGGGTTTCTCCCTAACTCCAAATAAAACTTCCTGGTACCTTTCTTCTTCCTTCCCACAGGACCTCAGGGTTTAAGACTGGAAGAAATCTTAGAAATCTTACAGTCTAACCTCCTCATTCTACAGAAGAAACTAAGGTCAGTCCTCACCTCTCCCTTCCAGACCAGAGAATGAGGGGGAGAGGGTTCAGAGCCCAGACTCTTGGATTCCAACTTTTATGCTTAGGGGATAGAGCTCTGGGGAAGGGGAGTAGTGCCTCTGATCTAAACTTAAGTTCCCATGAGGTAAGCCCCTGTGTGGGAACTGGGCATTCTATAGCTATAGCCCTCACATCACCATCCTCAGTGTTCCCCTCCCCCCCCAAAGGGTCACTATGGGTGTCAGGATTTAAGCCTTTTCAAGGAGAGAGAGATTGAAAATACACCCCTTCTATCACACAACAGGAAGTCCTGAATCATAAGTAAACCTGCCACTTTTTCTCTTCCACAAATGACCCTGGTCACTGTCCAGAAGCTCATTATCTGTTAGAAATCCTATTCAGATTCAGAATGCTTCAATCAATTACAGATTGTTCTTAGTGCACTCTTAAAGAAATTGTTGAAGTTAAACCTGCAAAATATTAGTGAATACAAATGGATTATACACTAAATCTAGGTCAACAACAGCCAGCTTAATAAAACTAACACATTTGTTGTAAATGATCGAAGAAATATTTCTTTGAGGCCTCTGAAAATTTATGGATATCTATTTTAGGAAAATGTGGACTGAGTATTAATGACTATAAGGGTAGCCATATGGCAATGGAATGAATATGAGAGGTGAAGAAAAAGATATGGAGTTGCAAGTATTGAGCTGGAAAGAATAAACTTTATTTGGCTTTAGTTTGGGTCAAACTTTTAGTCTCCTTCTGACAGAGCTGCCAATTTGATTTTGCAATACAGTTTGAAAAATTGATGAATGG
This sequence comes from Pseudocheirus occidentalis, assembly GCA_028646575.1. NCBI lineage: Eukaryota > Metazoa > Chordata > Mammalia > Diprotodontia > Pseudocheiridae > Pseudocheirus > Pseudocheirus occidentalis. The sequence continues at coordinate 104,559,402 of CM053596.1, forward strand.
ATTTCATTCCCTATTTGATGCATCTCATGACAAGAAGATTGTCTTGAAAGAACTGATTAAAACTACTCTCACACCATTTTTCAGCACTCATGGTCAAGTGTGAGCTGCTGTAGGAAAAGCTGTGACTGACCCACTGTCATCAGTGTGCAAGACTTTAGAAATAAGTGGCAGGATGTTCTCATAAAGTATAAGCTTAAGCAAGTCCTTTTTCACCTGCAAAATAGGTAAATACTTTTTAGGGTCATGGTCATGAAGCTCAAATTAGATAATTGAAGTAAAAGTACTTGGAAATGGTCTTTTCAAAGCTTTATACAAATATAAGATCTTATTATCTCTGAAAAAGTGAGAACATTCAATTAAAAAAACCCATTATTTGAAGTAAATGTCCACATTGAGTGATTGAAAGAAGGTAGAGAAGTTTGAGGGATATTTCTAATCCTTTGAGGTCAAACATCATAGAAGACAGCCATGCCCTCTCATCTCTTTTGGTGTGTTTGTCACAGGTAGGATCAGGATAGAATGACCTGGTCATATCTGAACTGCATGTCTCTCCTAGCACTGAGCACAATGCTTTTCACATAGTAGATGTATAATAAATCTTTGTTAAATTGAATTGAATTCTTTCTCCCTAATGAGAACATCAACAAGTATGTGAATTTTCCCTATCTCCTAGAATCTCAACACTAACCCTTCCCCTTATCCCCCTGTCTAAAACCTACCTCAAGAATACCTTTCTAGTACACCACCTCCACTTACTGTATCAGTAAGGTATTCTACCAGAAGGAAATATGTATAGCAGAAATGCTCATAGGACATATACTCATTTAAAGTCCAATGAAAAGAGATAGGGCTTCTCAGCAATAATTTAAAAAAAAAATGATGTTGTTTCTCCCCTTTCCCAGTGGCCAGGCTCCAGGGCCAGCCCTAGTTTATTGCTTTGTCTATACTCATATACAGGTATAATTAATCCTCCTTCCATGGACTGGGAATATGAAGACTGGGTTATTGTTTGTGATTTCTATAATTGTCTTGTTCCTTCTTCCTCCTCTTCTCTTCTCTCCTCTCCTTTCCCCTTTTCTGTATTTCTGGGCCTTCTGGCTCCTTCAGTTTTCTAGTAGGGCAAATGAAAGTGACTCAGAATGAGTTAGCAGAGAGCTCCCAAATGACAGCAATGTCTCAGGTCCCCAGTAGATTTCACTATTCCCATACAGCTTTTAGGGACACAGGAAGTTTGTTCTTTCAGCACCATCCCTAGAGGAAAGCTCACAGCAGCTGAAAGTCTTGTAGCTGTCCCTAAAGCATAGATCAGAATTTGTTCAAAGGAACTTATTTGAAGCTCTTTACAATTATCTTGGGAAGGAGTATGTTCTTAGTCACCACTGTAGCTCCTTTCTCTGGCGCCTGCTTTGACTCTTTCAGGACCCAAGAGACATCTTCATATTCCCTAAGGTAGAGCCATTACTCCCCTCTGGCAGCTAAGTTAGAAGATTGTAAGATTAAGAGGTAGAAGAGATGTCAAAAATCATCCCCTCTAACCTCTTCATTTTACAGATAAGTAAATTGAGACCTAGAAAGTTAAGTGACTTGCCCAAGACCACACTTTAAGTGGCAGAGCTGGGATGTTAATCCAGGTGCTCTCATTTGAAATCTAGAAATATTTCTTCTGTCCCACTGTATGGCTTTCCTCCAGAGAGGAAGTGTTAGAATCTAGAATATGCACCTTCATTTTATCTACTCTTGGTCTTTCTCTTTTTTTTGTTTCTGCTTTTCTGTGTGTATTCCTCTATCTGAATCTCTCATATTCTCTATCTCTCAGTTATTCTCTGGGCACTTGAAGGAAATAAACAGAGCGTAGATATTACGATAGTAACCGTTACCATTTTCTTCCCTTTAAAAGTAGATCATGTTGATGATGGGAAATCCAGCTCAAGAAATAACCCCTCTGTCAGAGTTGGCTTTGGATGAAGGCTAATGTTATGTGTTATTTAAGAAGAGGAAATTTTCAGCTCAATACAGTAAGAACTTCCAAATACTTAGAGCCATTTAACAATGAAAGAGATTGCTTGGCAAGGTAATGACTGACTCATCACTAGAGGTGTTCAAGTAGAAACTGGATAACTATTTATGGGGATATTATGGATGAGATTCCTATTCATATAAATGCTGGTATAAATGGTGTCTGAGGTTCCCACTAAATTTCTATGATGCTTCTTCTTTTCACATATTCTCTACTTTCTTCTAGCTACAATAATGAAAGAGAACTAATGCAAATTAGCTCTTGGGAATTAAATTATCTTCAATCATTTATTAAATTCTTACTACATACAGGGCATAACAGTATCTGTGTAGTACATAGACTTCTGGGTTTGGAGTTAGGAAAATCCAAGTTAAAATGCCACCTCTCACAATTACTAACCTTGAACAAGTCATTAACTTCTAAGAGTTTCAGGTAACTTTCTAGGATTTATTTACCAAGTAATAGACAGCTGGCATATGCAAGATTCTGTACTCTGTTGATACAAGGCAAAAATGTAAAACCATCCCCACCCTTGATAACCTTACATCCCTTTGAAGAATGGCATTACTATCTCATAGTTCCCTAAGATGTAAAAATTTGAAAACTGAACTGAGTTTCATTTAAAGTTTTTCAAGGTAAATAACCTTGGTGCCTTGTTCTCAGACAGCATTTATTGCATGTTTGTTTAACTGAACAATTCTCATTTACGGGTTTATTTGTCATATTCATTAAAATCCATTGGATTGTAAGCCACTTGAGTTCTGGGACTACCTTTTATCTCTTTTTGTATCCCAGTGTTTAGCATGGTGACTGGCATGTAGCAGATGCTTAATAAATGTCTACTGAATTGAATTGAATTGTTCTACAACTTGTCCCTATCTCCTCTCTACCCTACTGCCACAAGATCTGATGAATTTCAAACTTGTCTGTAGAAGGCATCCAAAGCAAACTATCCCTATGCATCTCCCCTTATTCCCTAATCCTCTCCTCTTAATTGAAATCTTCAGTGAGTGTCACCTTCATCCTTTCACTATCCTTCCTGGCTCAGCTTTAGAGCTCAATGACTTGACGAGTTTCTGAAAGACCCCTCCAGACAAAGAGCCTTTACCAAAGATTTAGCAGATGCCACTTCCTTTCTCTTGGAAAAGCATTGCCCTAAATATTCTCAGTTTGGTTTGATGAGGCTCTTAGTTCCTTTCACTACAAGCAGAAAGTAATTTGCAGGTCTTTTTCAGATTCTGAGAAATTATTTCAGTGAGGTGAGGAGATGCAACATAGTGAAAAAAGTTGTCCAAAAGAAAAAAAAATGTCTCCTTTCTGTGCAAGAAAGAAGAGTGATTTGTCATTTGTGGGCTAGGAAGTTAGCCAAGTGGGAGAACAATTTCTAATTAGTTTTCAGGTTTTTATTTTATTATTTTTTTCAATGAACAAGCATTTATTTTCTCTTCTCCCTTTCTCCATGCCCAACTGAACAAGCAAAAGGGATAATGTTCATATAACAAATATGCATTGTCAAGAAAAGTAAATTGCCACATTGAGCATGTCTGAAAAGTGTATCTCATTCTCTATCTTGAGTTCATCTCTTCTCTGTCAGGATGTGAGTAACATTCTTTATTATCAGTTTTCTGAAACTGGGCTTGGTCATTGCATTGATAAGAGTCTCCAAGTCATTTAAAGTTCTTCTGATCTGTTCTGATTCTGCTTACTTTATATCGCAAGTCTCAATTTCTTTGAAATTGTCCAATTCATTATTTCTCATAGTATAATTAAATTCAACTACACTCATATGCTTTTTATTTCACTTAGAGAAATGTCAAAATGTAAATACAGGAGATGGAATGTAAGAGGATCCACAGGTAGGACAGTACAGCTATATATGTATGTACACAATATACAGTATATATTCTATATGCGTGCACATATACAGTTACATTTATATTTTCATAACTAAATATATAGTCATATATAACTGTGTATATACACACATATACGTACATATACGTGTGTATACACATATAGACATACACACATATATACACATACATACTGGCCAACTTGTCATTCTCACAGATGGTTCATCTATATTTACATTTTGTATTTATATTTACATATAGTATGTAAGATTAGTATCCTGTATTTATATTTATAATACATATGTATCTGTATATATGTATATATGTATGTATATGTGTATAGGTGTATGTATAACAAATATGTATCTGTATATATGTATATATGCATACATATGTATGTATGTGTATATTTATATATACTTCTTTATTAATGTGGCCTTTCTTTTCTTTAGATTTGATAAGGGAAGGAACTGAGGGAAGAGGGAGGGAAAGATGGAAGAGAATGAATATTAGACCTGGAAGGAAACTTAGAAGTCACGTAGTATCCCTTCATTTCATCCATCCATTTTACAGAGAAGGAAACCTTAACCTAAAAGAAGCTAAGGAACTTGTTGACAGTCACATTAGTAGTGAGTCGCAGAAGTAAGATTTGAACCTGAGTCTTCTACCTGAGTGTTTTCTATCCCTTGGTTGGAGGGTGGGAAAAGGTTGTTGGGGAGGGGGACATTTCAAAGAACATTTCCCAGTACCAACCCAGGTGATCAAGCAACATTTTTGATGTTTTACCCAGGAAATAGGGGCCAAGAGGCATTTTTAGAGTTGCCCTTCCTTTGGCCATACTAAAGGACTGGGGTGTTGTAGGGGATGCTAGAGTTATGCCTTCTTGGCCACTGAACAGGAAGCACAGTGAATCTCTAAAAGAGTGAACTATCTTTGTTCTCTCCTCTTTTCTCATCTGCAGAATATATAAAGATTATTTTAACCTCTTTTGTAAGGGATTAGGAGATGGGTCCTTCTTCTCCTAACTCTGACCTTATGGTATCTATGAACACATGGCAAATAAAATACATATTATTGTTGGATGAGCCTGAGACTGGATCTCAGTGCCCAAGTGATCTTTTCTGTGTTGGGCCCCTTCCCTCAATGAACATCCATCTTAAGAAAGATGTGTCTAGGCTTAGAGGAAATGCATGAGGCGAGACACATAGGGCTGAGGGTGGGCAAGGTGCTTTTCTCCAAACAAGCTGGTGAAGTAAGCAACACAAGTGGGGCTCCATTTTATAGATGAGGGAACTGAGGCGCAATGTCCAAGATTCCATGGCTAATAAGTGACCAAGTCAGAATGTAACTCTGCTTTTTTACTCCAGGACTAACCGTTTTTCTACTGAATTCTGCTACCTTTGGGGGAAAGTGACATCCTTGTGTGAGAATACCACCAATTACCTGGCCACATGGGGGAAATAAATGCATGAAGCTTTCTGGTTCAGATCACAAAACAGGCACAGAGGCAAGAAAATAGGAGTGATGAGGGACTTCAGTCATCTGGACATCTGCTGGAAGAGTCATTCTACAAAAAGCAGACCATCTGACAAATTCGCTGCTTCTTTGCTGGCAATTTTCTCTCTCAGAAAGTCAAGTAAACAATACAGAAGCAAGACTATTGTTGGCCCAATTCTGACTAAAGAAGGGAAATTAATCATTGAAGTGAAAGTAACAAGAATCTTGGGAGCAACTGACCTCTACCATGTTAGAATTCAGGACAACAAAGGCAGGATATTGGTTATAGTCAGAGATGTATGTGATACTTTAGGAAGGTATATTTTTAAAATTTCAGGAAAAGGATAGTTTTGATCTTATGATTTGAGGTTCTAAAAAGGAGGATGTCTAAAGAAGGCCAGAGAGGTCTCAAAAACACCATGACCATCTCACCCTTGAGCCCCCAGGAAGGTACCCCATGTTTTTGGTACTTTGTGGGTCAGAATCTTCTCCAAATCATAACTCAGGAGTTGTTACATCATAGGGTCACAGATCCAGAGCTGGAAGGGATATCAGAGCCCAGAGTCTCTGCTGGAGTATTCTACTTAAAAAAATTATTTATGTCTTTTAAAAAATATCATCATTGTTTTCCTCAGTATCTCTTTCTCTCTTCTTCCACAGAATCACCCCTTATAACTGATAGTATTTGTGCATTTACTTTTATGAGATATCCAGAATACACATTTAGTTCAAAGCAAAAACCTTTTTATGAAATAACACAATAATGAAAGTAACAATAGAAGTCTACCCATAAAGTTGGAACTCATTCTCCCACAAATATACACTGGAGATAAACAATGATCACCTAGTCCTTGTCAGAATAATACTAGTGAAGGGGAAATTCCAGGGTTGTACTGGAACTGGCTTGGACTTTACACCTTGGAAACTGGCAAACATTATGTAATCCAAGCTCCAAAGCCCATTGGTATGGGACTTATTGGTAAAGACCAGTGCTTATGCCCATGTAAGGGGCAGGGCAGAGAATGGGAGAGAAGATAGTTTTTTCTAGTTTTTTCTCCAGTTTTTTCTATCTTCTAACTTTAAGAGAAAAGATGGGCCATTCCAACCTCTCTTTAAGTCTCTGAAGGGAGAGAAAACTTCTGGGAAGAAACTGACATAAGAGGGGTTGGTAGTCTCTACTGTAGCAAGCTGGGAATAGGGAAGTAATTCTGTCCTGTCTCTATCCACAGCTTGCTACACTAAAGACTTCAGACTCTGGAGACTTTTCCTTTTGGGGTGGGATCTGGGACTCTCTTGGTTGAGCTAAAATATGTCACTTCCAGTGGGCGATGTGTGTTTGGCATATGTATATACACACACACACACACACACACACACACACACACATATATATATACATATATAAATGTATGTATATGTATGCACACACATATTGTTTTATTTCTGTTTTGTTATGGACTTGGATAAATGGCTTTCTTTGCTAGGTGCTATGTATTTTCCTATGTGGAACTGGTGTCTAATGGGAAAGAGGTCAAGTCTTGGGTATAGAACTTGCCACCCCCTTCTCCATTAGTGAATAGTGATGAGGGGTCTAGCTTGAACCTTAAAGTTTTATTACCTAGAAGAAGAATATTTAAGGAAATGAATATACATACATACACATGTATATATGTATGTATGTATGTGTGTATGTATGTATGTATAAAAAATTCCAGCCTGATACTTCCTCTCCCTGAAGAGAGCAGAGTAGTCTCTGGTTCCAACTTCCTGCTTTTCCTCCCAGAAGAAATTACAATCTCCCTTGGAGAATTGGAGGGGTGGGGGGAAAATCTCTTTCTGCCTCCTTATGAGCCACACATGACATCCCTTGCTACAGCTACAAATCAGGGCTTGATTGATTGTTTTGTTGATTGTTTAGAAGACTTAAGAAAGCAATGGAGAAAATGTTAATACTGGAGATTAAACTTAGAAGTGTGTCATATGTACATCTTCCCCTGCCCCCCAGACATTTGTTAAACGTTTACTAGCACACCATTGGGAGGTGTTTACTAGCACACTCAGTCTATTCCACTCTTGGATATATCTGTTTGTTAGGATATTCTTCCTTAGAATATGCTAAAATTTCTCCGTTCCTGAAAATCTCTCCCTCCTCATGTCTGCCTCTCAGCTTCTCTGGATTCTTTGGAGTCCCACGTAAAACCCTACCTTTTACAGTAAGTCTTTCCTGATCACCTTCAATGCTGGTGCCTTCCCCGTGTTAATTATCTCCACTTTATGCTGTATATAGCTTTTTGGCATATCATTGTTTTCCTGTTATCTCCCTTATTAGACTGGGAGCTTCTTAAGGGCAGGTAATTTTGTCTTTCTTTGTATCCTCAGTGCTTAGTGTAGACTCCCAGACTTTCCCAAAGTGGGTGATACCACCCTGTGTGGGGGAGTGCTGAAGTCATGGGGGGCAGTAGTTTGAAATGGCATAAATTGCAAAAAAACAACCCCCAAACCAAAATGTTAAAGGATTAAAGAAGGGAGATTTCCAGGGAACCTAAGAGCCCAGAATGTAGTAGGTACTGAATGTTTTTTGACTGACTGACTGACTGACTGCAATGTCCTGATTTTCTTTTTTTTTAATTTAGTTTTTATTTGTTTTCTTGTTTACATTATTCATTTTCATTACATTTTTTGAATTACA